>JARQOD010000009.1:42581767-42615761 GCA_033576555.1 Oophaga sylvatica | reverse complement strand
GGGGGGAACGTGGTGATCTGGCCGATCGAAAAATATGAGAGGGAGGCATACCGTCAGCTTAGGGATAAACAAACGTATCAAGTGCTATCTCGAGACCCAACTCTGCCTTTTTCTTCAGAATTAAAGACTATTTTGGACCATGCGGACGAGTCGGGCCTGGTCCCAAGAAAAGCCTTGGACACCCTGCTACCAAAACATCCCAAGGTACCTACCTTTTATTTGTTACCGAAGGTGCACAAGGATGCACAAAATCCCCCTGGGAGACCCATTGTCTCTGGCATTGGAGGGCTTAATGAAAATCTGTGTAAGTTTATTGATCATCACTTAAAGCCTTTGGTAGAAACACTACCCTCCTATGTCAGAGACACTACTGACATTCTCACCAAGGTTGACGGACTTTCTCTCGAGGCGGACATGTTATTAGTGACCATCGATATTGAATCACTGTATACGTCCATCCGACACAACGATGGTCTTAGAGCGGTCCGGTTCTTCCTCGAGACTGCCAACTGGGATGGCCATTTTTTGGAATTTATTTTGGATTTACTTGAGTTCGCCTTAACAAAAAAATTTTTTTGTTTTTAAAGACAAATTTTATTTACAGATACAGGGGACTGCAATGGGCGCGGCCTGTGCTCCGTCGTATGCAAATCTCTTTTTGGTTACTGGGAGAGACAGATTTTCTGTGGCGACGGAGCGCAGGCCGCGGACCAAGTGGTGGGCTGGTTTCGTTACATTGACGATGTGTTGATGATTTGGAGAGGTGACGAGACCAGCCTATCCACGTTTATGCAGTTCCTTAATGTGAATCCATACAATTTAAGATTCACATTCAAATATCACTCCAAGAGTATTGACTTTTTGGATGTGGCTTTGTGTGTTGCAGAGGACGGTTCCATAGAGACGGATCTCTTCCGTAAGGAGACATCTGTCAATTCTCTCTTACATGCCTCTTCGACACACAATTCTTCAGTCATTAGGGCCATCCCAGTTGGACAGTTTTTGAGGAACAGGCGGACCTGCTCTACCATGGCCCGCTTCGAGCGACAGTCCGTCGCCCTTGCTGAACGCTTCCGGGAGAGAGGATATTGTTGTGAATGGGTTTGAGATGAGTTCTGAGCAGAGGCTCCCTCTGGTGGTTACAAGCGGTACTAGTGAGGATTGGGAATCAGGTGTTACTGATTGGTCTTATTTAAGGGAATCATTTTCCCATCAGGGTTGCCGGTGATCAATTGTTCTGGTCTGAATCCTTCTTTCCAGTTTCCCTTGTAGCCTGCTGTGTCGTGTCTGCATCTCCTGCTATCAGATAAGACAATTTCTTATTTTGTGTTTTTGCTATATTTTTGCATTTTGTCCTGCACTTCTGTGGGGGCCTTCAGGGTCCCCTCCGGGGGCTTTTGCCCTCTCAGTTTAGTCCAGCCACTGTGTTTTGTACTTTTGCTTTTTCCAGTTTTTTCAGTGGCTGCTGTTTTTGTTACACCAGAGAACTAATTTAGGTGGTAGAGGTCGTGTGATCTCAGGTGATTTTGAAATTAGTAGAGTTGGTGTTTTTCAGGGTTTTCTGGGATTGCAGTAAGTTCCCTTCCTATCCTTTTCTATTTAGATAGTTTGGGCCCCAGCGTTTGCTCATGCTATTTTCTTTCTGTGTCAGTATTTTCTCTTGTCTAACCGCCATTACATGTTTGGGGGCTTTCTATTATCTTTGGGGTTCTGCTCCGGGGCAGATAGCTTTCCTATTTCTATCTTTAGGTGTAGTTAGTTTCTCAGGCTGTGACGAGGCGTCTAGGACCATCGTAGGAACGCTCCACGGCTGCCTCTAGTTGTGGTGGTTAGTCAGGGTACTGCAATCTCATAGATTCCAACTGCTCTGGTGTATTTCCTTTTTTACCTGCACTCCTCAGCTACCGTAACATAACAGGATATAGTGGTCGTTCCATCAAAGCAGGGTATAGACGTGCCAGAAACACTAGGAGGGAAGAATTACTTGTCTCCTCAGGGAAGAGGGATATCACCATCTCCAACGAATTGCGGTTCATTTCCACGTCTAATTGCCGCTGGGATCAGATCCGAGACATTCTTAATAAACATTGGTCGGTGCTGCGTACCGATGGGATTTTGGCAGCTTATCTACCACAACGCCCTCTATTAACACAACGGAGGGGGAGGAACCTAAAAGACCACTTGGTCCAGAGTCACTATGTGGCAAAGAATGCATCTTTCTTTAAAATTGAAAATCCACGGGTGGGTTGCTTCCCCTGTGGTACGTGTGTCGCGTGTCCTAATATCCTCAGATGTGGGACCTTCAAAAAGTCAGATGGAAGCAGGGAATTTAAAATTTGTGAATACATTTCTTGCAACACCACTCACGTGGTGTATTATGCCACATGCCCCTGCCCTCTCATATATGTGGGTCTCACATCTAGGGAATTGAAAATTAGGACGCGCGAACACGTACGTGATATCTCAGCCGCCAAAGACATTAAAGATGTAACAACATTGAAAACGCTGCCACGACACTTTCGTTCATGTCATGGATCTGACCCCAGTGGGTTAAAAATTAGGGGCATTGATAGGATTAGAGGTGGGATCAGAGGTGGCAATCTCACCCGCACTCTAGCACAACGTGAGTGCAGGTGGATTGTCACTCTCGACACATTAACACCAAAAGGGTTAAATGAAAAATTGACATTTACCCCATTCCTATAACCCTAGCCCCTTATCACACCCTGTATACTTTACATGCGGGGTTGTCCGGTCCACCACTTTACCGTTTTGCCTGAGGTTTTTTGTCCTATATTGAATATGATAGTGAATTTTTCCACCACGTTTTTAATTTATTATTTTTTAATTATGTCATTGTCTCAGTTCTTCATTTTAGTGTCCGTAAATGTCGTTGTTATGTGGATAAAAGATCTACCTCGGCGTGCTATTCTTCACCATTTGGCTGAAATCGAAGACTTTTCTAAGCATGCTGTACTTCATGAAAAATCTGTATGGATCCATCTTTTGGCAGACAATATTAGATTATGATTGTTGTAGATATATTTTTCACTTTATTATTCCCCTTTTTTGCACATATACACTCCCCAATAAGATAGTATTGATTCTTTTTATATTATCTTTATTTATTATTTATTATTATTATTTTTTGAGATTGTTATTTCAGTATAGTGTGACAATTATGTGCACTTCATCACTGTCACGTAAGCGTACTACTATATATATATTTCTTTGTATGTGTTTTATATATCTCCCCTTTTTTTGTTTTATATATATATATTGTACATTTTGATATGATCACCTGTAAGATGTCTGCCGACATGGTCTCCAGTATGATGGCTACGGTGGTGCGCGCATGCGCCCTGCACCATGCCATTTCCTCCCCTTCTACGGCCGTCTTCACTACATCGCGCACATATTGATGACGTTACATGGCGATTTTTCCGCCTCATGCAAGCGATGCATTGACTGCCGGGAGAGGGGGAGGTATTTTGGTGGCGTGTGATGCGGTGAACATGTGCGCCCGATTAGACCGACATTATCTGGACTCTGTCAAAACATATAAAACGCCCTGGGGTTATGACATTATGTGTCCCCTTTTTGATAAAGCACAACCGCGAAACGCGCGTCAGAGGGGTCAGCTCTTGAGAGACGCACAGACTCAGCCTTACAACATGGGTAAGCAGGACGTATGATTTGCTATTATATACTTTGTGTAGCCATGTATTGAACAATAGATACTATTGGAACTATCCATGTTTAAATGATTAAATTTACATGCTGGCTTCACATTTGAATCTTACCCTGGCGATGTATTAGTCTGTTGCTGTCTCTTATACCGACAGCTTTTCCTCGCTACACCTCTGTTTTTGGGCCTTTATTGTTGGCATTTTAAACTAAAATAAATAAATTTTGATATTTTTTGAAATAAGATTCATGCTCCTTTCTTCTTTGGTTCAATATTATTCTTGGGAGTTTCTTCTGTTTGGTTGGCTCTAGGGCCAATTCATTTTCGGGGTGATTACACATTCACCATTGACTGACTGATTATTTTTATGACTTTTCGCTTTAATAGTATAGGGGTGTACCAAAAATTAATTATTACATACAATACCATTTCAGGACTACACTGATACAATGTTTATATAGTGTTTATAGAAATATATTGAATATTAAACATTTACCAATTGAATAAGTTGGAGTGATTCAGACTCAGTAAGCTAACTGATGAAGTGATGAGTGCTTTACTAATAAATAAATATGAATATAAATAATAAATTCATAAGTATAAACAGGGGTATAACGACCACAGTCATAGCTATCGCCGCTGCAACCAGAAATGGCGGGTGAGGTACCGTCCGACACCTGGAAATACTTCAGCTGGATGTGTGTCCCATCGGGTCTATGCTCAGCAATCACACTGCCGACCAGAGGTCATCAGTTGATACCGATATGCACGTGACCGGGGGCACATGGCAGTGACGTCATGCTGTCCCTCCACGCTGAAGTCATAGAATGTGCCTTATTTAAGAAACTGCAAACCTTCCCAAAGATAACTAACAAAGACAACCGGAAACTTCAAGACCTAAGTGACCTGTTAAAGCAAATAGAATTGGGAAAATTAGGCCAACGTCTTTCAGGACTGAGTTACCTCGACACTGCTCATGGCGTGAATCAAGTAATGTTCAAGGTGCCATACAACATGCAGGAACAATGAGCAGACCACTGCTCAAGGTACAAAAGAGAGCTCCCTTTTCACAATTTTTCCAGGTTCATCAGTGATCGAGCTCGGAAGAAGAATGATCCCAGATTCGACTTCACTGAACCTACTCCACCAGCTTCATCATCATCTACAAGGTATGATAACATTACCACCAAACGTAAAGAGTTAACGGGCACAGTATCCATGAGAGAGACTGCAGTTCAACTTACTGTACCCTTCTTCACTAAACCAAATGTGGTTGCTCCTAAAATAATGGACAGCAACCTTATGTGCTCTATCCACAAAAGGCCTCACCCACTTAAGAATGCCATGGACTCAGGGCAAAGACTCTGCAGAAGCGCAGAGATACTCTCAAGGAGCTTATTATACTGTACAGACCACATTGCTAAGGACTGTAAGGCTGTCATTAAGTGCACTGAATGCAGTAGTGAAAAACACATTACGTCTATGCATCCCACACCAGCTCTATACAATTAGCTACCTTCTGTAGCATTCAACCATTCTCAAAAGCATGGTGGGAAGCCACAAGCTCCTGATCCCATTGCAATCGGTTTCCTTCTCATGTATTGAATAGTGATGGGCAAACCCCCCGATGTTTGGGATCGGAGGGTTTGCCCGAGTTTTTTGTAAAGTTCGTGTTCGGAGCCGGAGATGACGCGAACTTGCATCCGAACCCCGAACTTGAACTTTACAGATATGGCCAGCCCATTATAATTATACTTACCTATCCAGCGACGAATCCTCCTGTCCAGGGACGCGTCCTCCTGTCCCGCTGTCACATCTGCTTCCGGGGCCGCTCATTAACTGCCGGCAGTATTCCCTGCACTCGGCAGTCTTCGGCTTTTTCCGGGAGTGTTCGTGCGGTGACGTCACCACACGAACACTCCCGGAAAAAGCCGAAGACTGCTGAGTGCAGTGGGTTCGCCCATCCCTAGTATTGAAGTATGTAGAGAATGGACTGGTCCTAAATGTTGTGCTAAGGTGTGTCTGGTCAAGGTCTATCTAGAAGGACAAGCCAAAAAGGCCTCCAGAATGTATCCCATAATAGATGAGCAAAGCCTAAACTCTTTGAGATCTTCAATAAAAAGGGACAAGCGCCTCTGTACATCCTCAACACCTGCTCTGGTCGCATTGAGACTTCTGGCAGGAGAGCCTCTGGGTACATTGTCTCTTGAATCAAGGGGAACATGCACATATCCTTTCCAACCTTAAAGGGGATATCCTGGACTTTAAAAAAAGGCATGTAGTTGCTAACAGAGGCAACTGTCTTTTATACCCGGCGCCGGTCATTGACTGCTCCTGCCAGAGATTTAGCTGCTCCCTGTCAACAGAGCAGCAGTTTCTCTTTTTGCTGACAGGGTGGGACTATTAGCATCATGCTGATTGACAGTCAGCTTCCTCCAATTAGTCAGCGGTTAGCCAGCTGTCAATCAGCTTGACACCGGTAGTCCCGTCATGTCAACAGAAAGACAAACAGCTGCTTTTTTGTGACGTCGGCGGAAGTTAGTGACCGCTTTGTGCCAGAAGAGAACGGCACTGGGCACAACAGACAGGTAAGTAGCAACTACCTGTCTGTAATGCATAGGCACTTTTCTTTTTTTAAAGTCCTGGATATCCCCTTTATTTGAATGTGACCAGATACCTGATAACGGAAGAAATTCCCACTTCGGAAGCCACGCTTCATCATCCCCACTTGAGGCACCTAACTAACAAAATTCCTCCTCTGGACATGAATGCTGATATTCTAATCCTACTCGGGAGGGACATTCTGAAGGTCCACAAGGTGCGTCAGCAATGCAATAGCCCAGATTATGCTCCATATGCCCAAAGACTCGATCTAGGATGGGTAATTGTGGGTGATGTATGTTTGGATAAGAGTCACAAGGCATCCTAAGTCGACTCCTTTAAAACTTATGTGCGCCAAAATAGTTGCACAACTCACTTTAAGCCATGCCCTCATCACTACGAAGTGAAACAAAGGTTCTCCGACCTCATCCAAGAGCCTGACACCATTCCTACTCTCTATGGTGACAACTTAGGGGAATAAGGTTTGCACAACGCAAAATGGCCTATCCATAGAAGCAAAGAGTTATTAAAATAATGAACAGTGGATTCTTCAAGAACGAATCTGACCGTTGGTTGCATTCTTACCCTTGAAGGCTACAAGAGCCAAGCCTTCTAACAACCGAGAGCAGGCTGCATCAAAGCTTTCTTCCCACTGCAAGAACATAAGAAACAACCTAAAAGAAGGCCCATTGTAGCCTTTATTAGCAATATTTTGCAATGACATCCGGCCAGCTCCACTTTTAAGAAAATGAAGTACACGGTAATCTACCTCTCTTGAATTTATAATCCGAGAAATCCTAAAACAAAAGCAGTGTTCGATTCAAGCATCGAGCATCATAGTGTATCTCTGAACGACATCTCCTTACTGTCCCAACCTGACTAATTAGCTGTGGAGTTCTCATGAGATTCAGAAATGGCCAGTCGCTTTTCTGCTAGCATTAAACAATGTTCCATTGTTTCATCGTGCGACATATCACAGAAGTTATCTCCGGTTTTTATGGCATCGAGACAATGACACCACAAGGAAATTGTAGAATACCGCATGAGGGTGCACGGTTGGAAACAGTCCTTCTCCTGCAGTTGCTACATATGGGCTACATAGGATTGCCTCAGATGGAGAATCAGAGTTCAGGAAGGACGTCCACAGTTCGTTGAAAAGGACTTTAAGTGGACAATGGCTCTCAAATCCCTGCCACAGTGGAAGAAGCATAGATCTGCTCAATCGTAAGATATGCTTTCTAAGGTCATCTGAGATTGCCTTAAAATTGCCTCCACAGTGCTGTTGTCATGAAGGCCTTTCACCCCAATGATCATGTTGCAGAGTTCAGAGACTTGAATTTAGGCTCAGACAATCCAAGTACAGAGAAGTGTGGCTTGGATGGAAATTGTTGAAGGACCTTTGGCTTTCCGGTTATTGAGCAAAAACTATTACTAATCGTGGGGTTTGTCAGTTGTGAATACTCTATATCTTCCACTTAGATTTGCTACTCGGTCAGGGATCTGTGATGCTTTCGCAAATTCTTCTTGGTTAAATAGGACCAAATGTTCATTTGTGACCAGTTTGAAGAGGCTGCCATTGAAGATAGCTATCAGCCTTCAAGATCCAGACATTGACCCAGAGATCCATCCTGATGTCAGCAAATTCATCACCAGTCAGAAGAGAAGGTTGGCTTGGACAGTCGGCAAATTTGATCACTTCTCCAGATGGACAAGGTTTGTTCCTGCCATTGCAAGGTTAGTCCACATTGTACAATGCAAATCGTAATGCTGATTGTCGCAGATGGCACATCTGTCATAACTTCTCTCTGCAGAAGATATTGCTATGAGTGAACTGTTGTGATACATAAGGTGGAGCAGAATGTTTTTTCACAAAGAACTGGAATATATACGTAAAAAGCAAGATGTTCCTAAAAACAGCCCCATTGTCAACTTAAATCCAGTAATTGACAATAACGGTTTACTGAGGGTCAGTGATCGTTTTAAACAAGGTCTTGTTGAGATGCAGAAAATAATCCCCTAAATATTCCGTGTCAGTCACCATGCACCACTCTGCTGATTAGACATTACCACAAAAAGATCAAACATCAAGGCAGACACTTCACTGAAGGTGTCTTAAGAGTTGCAGGCCTTTGGAGTGTGGGAACAAAGAGACAGATTTCCCGTCTAATTCATCATTGTGTTCAGTGTCGTAAGACAAGAGGAAAACTGCAATAACATTAGATGTCTGTTTGGCCTGCTGATAGGACAAGAACAGAGCCACCATTTACCTATATTGGTTTGGACATTTTTGACCCATGGGCATTCACCATATGTAGAGCCAGAGGCGGACACGCAGTGATGTTCACATGCATGAGTGTATGAGCGATACACACAGAAGTAATAAAATCCATAGATTCCTCCAGTTTCATTAACGCCTTAAGAAGATTCTTCACCATCATAGGACCAATAAAGCAATTGAGATCAGATTGTGGAACCAACTTTGTAGGTGGCTGTCGAGAATTACAATTGAATTCCACACCAGTCCAGGACTTCTTGGCAAATAATGGTTGTTCGTGAGTCTACAACACTCCTCATGCTTCCCATATGGGTGGAGCATGGTAAAAAATGATAGTCATCCCTTGTAGGATACTGGAGTCTATGTTGATGGATTCAAACCTTTCAGGACTCACTCACGAGATCTTGACCACTTTCTTAGCTGAAGTGTCCGCTATTGTGAACTCAAGACCTTTTGTTCCCGTATCTATGGATCCAGAATCTCCTGCTATTCTTACTCCAGCAACTCTCCTCATTCTGAAACTTGGAACTGTTCCTAACCTACCTGAAGACTCTGTGTCCGGCAACAAATATCAGAGACAAGGGAAGCATGTTCAACAACTGGCCAATTGTTTCTGGAGTAGATGGAAGAAGGAATACCTTATTCTTCTTCAAGGATGAAGAAAATGGCAACAAGTTAAACCGAGCTTAAACGTAGAAGATCTTGTTCTCATGAAAGGTATCCTTCTGCAAACTTCAAGAAAAGACCTCCACTTCAAAATGGTTAATACAGTGAAATCCAAGGATTTCAGATGTGGAGTATGCTGTTCAGCTAATCGTTTGCAAAGGCTTTCAGCCATTTCAGGGACATTTGCCTAATAATCTATTGCTTACTTCATTTATCATATAGCTATCATGTATAGATATTATGGTTACACTGTTTGTTGAACTTTACTGCAGTCTAGTGGCCATTGTTATATGTTTTCATGTTCTGAAGCTGTAATTCCCACAATGCCTCTCTCTGCAACTCCTCCTATCTTCTTCCTCACATCCTTTCTGCTGGTCAGTGCCATCTTGCAGTATGTGTATTAGGGCTGAAGAGAGGATTCTCTCCTTTTATCTCTACCCTCCACGTTCTACCTCATCTTCATTCCTTCATCTTCCCTGACATCTTACCTCATCCCATCAAGGTACTGTGAATAAAAGTGGTTAAAGTTAATTACTGTGTCATCCTTCCCACATCAACCACATGCAGCTGGTCAAGCATAGGTGGGAAGGGTAGCGAGTAACATGATCTGCCATTGCTTGTACAGAGATCCGTGCTCACATCCCTCAGATACATCCCACGTATGAACATCGGTGGCAGAATACACATCAATATTTTGTGTGACCATGTTTTCCATTCAAACAGCATCAGTTCTTCTAGGTATACTTGTGCAATCAGAACATTTATATTTTTGAAAACATATTACTTTGCAGCATTTTTGTATACATATCTATAATTTTTGCACAGTACTGTGTGTGTACATACACACACATACACACACAGTATATTGTACATAGGAGGACATGCATGAAATAGTGCATTGTATTTAATTGTCCAAGATCGTCAAATAGGGAATTCATAATATAATACGCACATATATGTTTATCGCTGTTGCTCTCTACCACAATTGTGTCTGAGTGTATTTTCTACACTGTGCAAAATGATACCTTGAAATACCCTTTGTCAGCTATGTTGTATTATTTCTTGACAACCAAACAAAACCAATACAACTATATGTATACGGCATTCAAGAGTAATTGTGAGTTTAAATTTTATTTCATGAATCAACAGTACACATGAAAATAAGCAACTTTATCAGAGAAATCTGCTTCTTTTACCTCTTCCTCTTCTCCAATTATTCGGGTAAAATCTGTCAAATCAGTATTCAGTAAATAATTACTTTTCTATTACTGAGATAGGAGTTGACAGTTGGTGCTTTCAAAATTCTATGGAGAAAGGACACAGACATTCTGCTGCACGTTCTCCTAAAAGGACACTTACATTCGTCCATAGAACTTTATGAGCACCAACCATCATCTCTTGTCTCAGAAATGTGAAAATCTGTCTTCACTGAAAACAGATTTTACCCATGACTTGAGAATTTTGAGAATGAAAGGTCAGTCCAGGAGGAGAAACAAGCAGATTTCACTAAAAATACAATACAAAGTTTCTTATTTTCAGGTGGCTGGTAGGAGAGTAGACCTGTCCTCATACTCTCACGCTCATATCTTCTATTTTTTAAGATGATATTGGCACCAAGATGCAGCCTCCATGGGTTGGACTTACTTTTTTCAGCACAAATAATATTTGCAAGCCATCACCCTTCATCTCTTGGTTAGATCCTTTAAACCAATCGTAAGCAATTTTTGCAATATGGCAGGGTGAACTATACAGCTAAAAGAGGCCACCGTCACTAGGGTATACTGTCATTGTACATGATCTGTACAAGTTTACGGTAGGTGGTGTGCCACAAAGTAAGTTTCCGGGTCAAAAATTTTGCCGCACAATATTATCTAGAGCATCAGACAGTGTAATGTATGTGATACAGTTCATATAGCGTCTTGTGCTTGGGTGCGATGAAAATACTTGAGACACAGGTTGAAAAAGAAAGTCTTGTATTGCTTCATACAAATTGGCAAAAATAAACACACAGGTTGCAAACACAGAAGCAGGAGACACAGCAGGCCAAAGTAATCTAAGTTCATCAATAACTCTCCACAACAGATTCAGATCTTCTTCTATGTTACCGCAAGTCCATGCAACCGTGAGGCTTTCAAGAGCAGAGTTCAGAGTCCACAAGAGCTCCAGAGTTTCTCAGTAGAAATGGCTGGAGTACAAAGTCCAAGGCTTCAGGAGTCAGAACACAGGTTCACTGCAGGCCAGATTCTGAAGCACTGATTGCTCAGGTGTGGCTGTTTAAGAAGCAAACGGAGAGAATCAGGGCGGGAACATGCAAGCTGGAAAACTCCATTTTAACTGAGGGCAAGATAGCTGCAGCAAAACAGAAAGCAAAATGGCCGACGAACAAACTGAGTTTCAGAAACAGATATACAGAACCTTACATTACTCCCCCTTAGGGGCAACCTCCGGATGACCTCAGACCAGGCTTATGTGGGTACCTCTGATGAAACTGACGGAGCAAGCGAGGAGCATTAACGTTATTGACTGGCTCCCATGAGTTGTCCTCCACTGGGTAGCCCTGCCATTTGATCAGATATTGTAACTGATTTCTATACAACCTGGAATCTAAAATCCTTTCCACCACAAATTCTTCCTGACCATCGACTAGCACTGGGTCAGGGCAAGGAGAAGAACGTCCAGGAAACGTATTGGGTGTTGCAGCCTTTAGTAGGGATACATGAAAGACAGGGTGGATTCTCATAGTTCTGGGCAATTGAAGACGACAAGCAACGGCACTTATAATCTTACTGATTTTATAGGGTCCAATGTACTTATGTCCCAACTTAGATGATGGAATCCTTAACTTAAGATTTCTGGTTGACAGCCAGACCAGGTCTCCTACCTTAAAAACTGGTGCAGGTTTACGAAATTTATCTGCTGCCTTCTTGTACCTTTCCTGAGCCGATTCCAGATTCTCCTTTAGAAGATCCATATTCTTCTGTAAAGTCGTGACTCTTTCAGCCACTGCTGGCAAAGGCGTCTCTATGGGAAATCGTGGTAGAATATTAGGATGATAACCTAAATTAGAGAAAAAAGGAGACTGTTTAGTGGAGGCACTCTGAGAGTTGTTGTAAGAGAACTCAGCCAATGGAAGTAGATCCACCCAATCATCCTGTAGGTGACAGATAAAACAGCGGAGATACTGCTCCAGGGTTTGATTGGTTCGTTCGGTTTGTCCATTAGTCTGGGGATGAAAAGCAGAAGAAAGGTTTACTTTAATGTCCAATGCTGCACAGAAATTTTGCCAAAACCTAGAAGTGAATTGCACCCCTCGATCCGAAATAACCTCATCCGGTACTCCATGTAAACGAAACACATCTTTAATCATCAAATCTGATGTCTGTTTTGCAGTGGGTAAGCCGACACAAGGGATAAAATGAGCTGCCTTTGTTAAACGATCAACCACCACTAGAATAGTGTTCTTCCCTTGAGAGGTTGGTAATTCCACAATGAAGTCCATAGAAATGGATCCCCACGGGCGGGACGGGGTGGGAAGAGGCTGTAACAGACCAGTTGGTGAAGAGCGAGGTGTTTTGCATCTTGCACAAACCTCACACGAAGTGACATAATCCAAAACATCCTTCCTACAAGTGGGCCACCAAAAGAAACGAGAAAGAAATTCCTGTGTCTTTAGAATTCCTCTATGCCCGGCTATTTTGGAATCATGAATGAGTTGCAATACTCTCAATCTGACTGTTTCAGGTATATACAGACGTTGTCCCAGAATCCACACACCATTCTTAAAGACAAGACTTACGTCCCTTGGGGTTGAGCCAAAAAAGAATCCGCATGGTATGCTTCCTTGATGTCTTTAATTAGGTCTTGATGATGAATCACTCCTAGGAATCTAGAGTCAGGAAGAATAGTCTTAGGAGGAGTAATTGGACGTGTCTCTGCTGAGTAAATCCTAGAGAGTGCATCAGCCTTTCCATTGCGCGATCCTGGTCTATAAGAAATAATAAAATTAAATTGGTTTAAGAAAAGATTCCAGCGAGCCTGGCGAGGAGTCAGGCACTTAGCCGACCTGATAAACTCAAGATTACGATGATCTGTCAGAACGACTATTTGCTGTGCAGCTCCTTGCAGAAGGTGTCTCCATTCTTTGAAGGCGGCAATAATGGCCAACAACTCTCTATTGCCCACATCGTAGTTCTTCTCAGCCGAAGACAACTGCTGGGAAAAGAAGGCACAGGGATGCAAGACATTCTTCTCACCTGTTCTCTGAGAGAGTATAGCTCCCACGGCACAGTCTGAAGCATCCACCTCTATTATGAAGGCAAGCTCTGGGTTGGGATGTACTAGAATAGGTGCAGTGGTAAATTTATCTTTTAGACGGGAAAATGCTTCCTGGGCTTGGGGAGTCCAGGAGAACTTAGACTCTTTCCGGGTAAGTTGGGTGATAGGTGACACTACCTCAGAGAAATTTCTAATGAAACGTCTATAGAAGTTTGCAAACCCGATGAAGCGCTGTACCTCCTTCACATTTCTAGGACTTGGCCAATCATTGATGGCTTGGGTTTTACTTCCATCCATACTAATTCCTTGTGTAGACAGTACATACCCCAGAAATTGAATTTCGGTCTTATGGAATTCACACTTTTCAAGCTTGATGTAAAGATGATTTTGTCTTAGACGTTCCAAGACCATTCTCACATGTCCATGATGTTCCTCTGTGGAGTTAGAAAAAATTAAAATATCATCCAAATAAATTACCACGAATGTATCTAGGAGATCCCTGAAGATGTCATTCACCAAGTGTTGGAAAGTGGCTGGGGCGGTACTCAGACCAAAAGGCATAACCAGATATTCAAAGTGTCCATAGCGTGACCTGAATGCAGTCTTCCATTCATCCCCAGGTCTAATACGGACTAAGTTATAGGCCCCACGAAGATCTAGTTTAGAAAAAATTTTAGCATGTCGCACTCTCTCCAATAACTCAGGGATTAAAGGCAATGGATAACGGTTTCTAATAGTAACCTTATTAAGTTCCCTATAGTCTACGCATGGTCTCAGGGATCCATCTTTCTTCTTTACAAAGAATATGGGTGCCCCTGCAGGAGATGAAGAGGGGCGTATGAAGCCCTTGGCTAGATTTTCGTCTATGTACTCTTTTAAAGCCTTCAGCTCGGGCCCCGCCAGGGGTAGATCTTACCAAAAGGTATCTCTGCTCCAGGCAATAATTCAATTGGACAATCATATGGACGGTGAGGAGGAAGCTGGTCAGCGTTCTTCTTGTCACATAAATCCACATAGTCCTGGTATACAGCTGGTAATTCAGGGACTGACATGGTTCCTTTAGGAACAGAACAAGCTGAAATTTTTTGACTCATCTGTTTCTCTGGGAAGTGTAATTCCTTGGTCTCCCAGTTAATGGTAGGATTCTGAGCCTGCAGCCATGGTAGCCCTAGAATAATGGGAAAGTGAGGAGAAGAGATAAGCATAAAGGACAGTTTCTCTTGATGATCTTTACCCATAAGAACCTTTAAAGGCTCTGTTTCCTGATCCACTGGTCCAGAGGTCAGCAGGGAACCATCCACAGTTTCCATCTGTACGGGAGCAGCCTTCTTCACTGAACGTATTCCCTGTTTTAGAGCAAAGGAGACATCCATAAAATTTCCACTTGCACCTGAGTCGATCATGGCAGAGCTAGACACCCAGGCTGAGTCAACCCAGAGTTTGATGGAAAGAAAACAGTGAGAATTGTTTTTCTTACAACTCAGCTGGGACACCGCTGAGGAAACTTGAAAGATGGCAGCATTTACACAGTCAACGTCCTCAGAGGTAACGGAGTTTAAGTCCGAGAAATCAAGATCTGCTGCGGCAGCTATCTCTGGAGCCTGAGGCTCGGACCTGACAGATCCCCTCTCGCAACACTCACAATGAATGAGTGCTGCAGTAGTCTTGCGAGAACGGCTGGGACAGTTAATAATAAAGTGCCCTGACTTACCACAGTAAAAACATAGATTCTCCTTAAAACGATGTTCCTTGCGTGCATCACTAACCCGTCGTAGCAAAGAGTCTACCTGCATGGGTTCAGGTTCAGGTTCCCGTGTAATCCTATTCAAAGGTTCCTTAGCTGGAGAGGAAGGTAGGAAAAGGTTAGTACGATTGCTTTCGAACCATCTCTCTTGCCTGCGTTCAGTTAAACGAGTATCAATACGGATGCAGTAGTTAATAAAGTCACCTAACGCAGTGGGAGGGTCGGCACGAGCAAGTTCATCCTTAATTAGTGGGGATAACCCCTTTCGAAAAATAGATTTTTTGGCGGAATTGTCCCAGGTGGTATCAAGGGCCCATCTCCTGAAATCCAAGGCATATTCAGCTACTGAGTGCTTACCTTGGCGCAAAACTAACATGGCTGCTTCAGCTGTTGCACCTCGATTGGGGTCATCAAACACCTGCCCCATGGCTGAAATAAAGTCATCAAGGTGATTCAAACAATCATCCTCAGTCTCAATCAGAGGGTTTGCCCATATCAAAGCCTTGTTGGTAAGCAACATAATTATAGTAAGCACCTTAGATCGTTCAGTAGGAAATTGTGAAGCATGTGCAGAAAAAAAAAGATTACATTGATTAACAAATCCCCTGAATTTTTCACGTTCACCACCAAAACGAAAAGGGGGCAACTTGGGAATCCCAGAACTCGGGGCCATGGCAGGAGCCTGGACTCGCCCCTCTAGAACCTCAATCCTGGCTCGCAAATCCTGAGTAGTCTGTCCAACCACTTGCAAATTGTGATTATTTAGGTCCTGAAGATTTGTAAGACGGGTCTTTATATTCTGCAAATCTGCAAGGATATTATCAGTCACTCCACAAAGTTCCTTTATGCGGGCCTCCATTTTCCAGATCTTTTAAGACAGGATACTGGAAGAAGAGGAGAGAAAAAAAAACAATAGTGTTCACCTGTGGCAACACTGAAGAAAGAAAAAACTTTAAGGGAACTGCTCACCTGGAATGGTTGTGAGAAGTCACAACCACTATCATCACAGAAAGCTTTCAACCAGACATCTGATATCCAGAGTTTCAGCAGACAAAAGAGAAGAGAAAAAAAAAAAACAATAGTGTTTACCTGTGATAACTCTGCAGAAAAAAAAAAAAACTTAAGGGAATTGCTCACCTGGAATGGTTGTGAGAAGTCACAACCACTGTTATCACAGAAAGTACAACCGGACATCCGATATCCACAGTACAGCAGACAAGCCTTTCCAGACCCAGCAGACACTAACGTTTGGCTTCAGAATCTTGTAATGTATGTGATACAGTTCATATAGCGTCTTGTGCTTGGGTGCGATGAAAATACTTGAGACACAGGTTGAAAAAGAAAGTCTTGTATTGCTTCATACAAATTGGCAAAAATAAACACACAGGTTGCAAACACAGAAGCAGGAGACACAGCAGGCCAAAGTAATCTAAGTTCATCAATAACTCTCCACAACAGATTCAGATCTTCTTCTATGTTACCGCAAGTCCATGCAACCGTGAGGCTTTCAAGAGCAGAGTTCAGAGTCCACAAGAGCTCCAGAGTTTCTCAGTAGAAATGGCTGGAGTACAAAGTCCAAGGCTTCAGGAGTCAGAACACAGGTTCACTGCAGGCCAGATTCTGAAGCACTGATTGCTCAGGTGTGGCTGTTTAAGAAGCAAACGGGAGAATCAGGGCGGGAACATGCAAGCTGGAAAACTCCATTTTAACTGAGGGCAAGATAGCTGCAGCAAAACAGAAAGCAAAATGGCCGACGAACAAACTGAGTTTCAGAAACAGATATACAGAACCTTACAGACAGCCTGTGTTGGCTTATCTCCTTCTCATAGTGCATCCTGGTGCCATCTTTTAGACAGGTACGTGACAAGCATGTAACCGATCGTCCCCATGATCTCAATGAAAATGTGATTGATCAGACCAAGCCACCGTCTTCCATTGCTCCTTGGTCCAGTTATGATGTATCAAATACTTTCGGTGGCAGCAGGGCCAAGACAAGGTATTTTGGTGCCTTAGGCTGATTAAGCCAATGGTGCTCCCCCACCCCTAATGTACCCTCAAGCTCCAAGTAAAGAAATGGGTCACAAGCTAAAGCAACAGGCCCCCTAACACCCCCTCTTCTCGCTCTGACAACCACTTCCACTAGAATTATCAACTTTTTCACCTCAAAATACCAACAAAAGTCAAATAAAATGGTGTATTTTATGGGTGAGGCTCAACAGGGAGGATATTATCAAAGTTACATATAGAATTATTCATTGTTTGCTGACCATTTACACAATATGAGTGACAAATAATGATATTCATCCCTGACGTCCTATATTTCAAATGTCAGACTCAACTACAGTCATGGAAACTAATATTGCTTAACCAAAATGAAGGCCGTTTGGTTTCAATTAAGGTGTCCATCATTTGGCGGATATCCTAATGCTAACTAAACAGACCCCATTTTAGATAAAGGGATACGTCTGATGGGTTTTACGTGCGTCATGTGACACATACAGTTTGCAACAAAACTGATGGTGATTCTGGTGCCATATTCCTTTATAGATAGTGGTTCTGGTATTGTATACATGTACGGATGGTGGTTATTTTGATGTATTCATATAGTGATGGTTGTTCTGGTGATGTATTCATCACAAGAAACATCATCAGTACCTGAATATAAAACCAAAATCATCATCAGTACATAAATAGAACACAAAGCCATCAATGGTACATAAATACGGCACCAGAACCATCATTAGTAAATAAAGAGGTCATGAATAAGGCACCAGAATAAGGCACCAGAAACACTTTCAGTACATTCAAACATCACCAGAACCTCCATCAGTACATGAATGTATAACCAAAACCTCCATCAGTTCCTGAACATATCATGAGAACCACCATCAGCAAATAAATACAACAAAAAAACATCATCAGTGCATATATATGTCAACAGAACCATCATTAGTACATGAATGCATGACCAGAACCACCAATAGTACATGAATATATCATTAGAACCACCATACGTACGTGACTTAATCACCAAGCTTAGTACAGCAATCAGTTGTAATGTCAAGTCGGTCCCATATACATTTGTACCTCATAAACCTTCAACTCTCAATATGTTTTTAACAATGGTAAGTGTGTGGCCCAGCTATGCAGGCACACATAAAAATCCAGGAGAGTGCACAGGAAGGTAATCGCAACGCTTGATATGCATTCACTGCCACTCACTCTTTCAGACACACCCATCTGAGATATAAGAGGGAGTGACACGTAGCAGAGAGAGAGTTTGAGAGAGTTTCCTGTCTGAGAAGAGCTCAGTTCAGTCAAGCTCAGGGAGTGTTCCGTTTTGATTTCAGTCAGTTAGCTTCTGTCTAAGGACAGAGCAGCCATTCAGTCTCAGTCCAGTCTGGACTTGGAGGATACTGAGAGCTGTGCAGCGAGCTCTGGGAGAAAGCTGACATTTCCTTAAAAGCTACAAGTGCTTATGTTAAGAGCGGAAGCAGGGCGAAGGGCGCAGTGGAGAAGACAGAGAAGTGCTACAGGTATTGGATTACTTGCACTAAATTGCCGGACACCGGGGTCCGAAGCGTTGCTAGTGTTTCAAGCATAGTAACAAGAAAACCGGAGGCATCTGGACTACAGGTCGCAGAGTGCAGCCCAAAGCGTCAATACGTAACCGGAGTCAGGGAGAACGGGGACTTTGAGTCAAGCGCAGACAAAAGTAAGAACTTAGTTCTCACCACTTAGAAGGCTCCACCACAATGTTGGCCGGGCATTACAGCTATTGAGAAAGCTGGAGAGTTCAGAGTTAACTTCGCTTCAGGCAAGTTGGACTCACATGTATATGGAAGTTTAGGAGGCCTCTAACCTGCTCAGCGGTTACCCGAATGTGCACTCTCCACCCCGACCAGCTCCCCGGGATCTGCTTGAACCATCTACCAGTAAAAGGTATGAAAAGAAGCCGCATTGTGTGTGACTGAATTCTTATCTGCACCCCGCATCGTCACCCTAGACTTCCAGGGACCAGTCTCACCTGTGGGAGACTTACCACCCAGCTGCCCCATAACATCCCCTGTGAAAGTCCTCATAGCAGCGCTGGTCCAATTGACCAGATACCACAGGTGGCGTCACGAACTACCTATCCTTATAATCCCCTGTAAATACCCCCCATCGCATGACTGCCAGGGCCACGGACCGAGTCCCGCTGCCAGTGACAACTCCCATGGAAATCAATGGGCTCGGCTCCGAGTACCCCATAGCCCTGGTAACCACAATTGTGGTGCGAGTCAATTATCTGGCATCACGAACAGGATGCGAAACTTGCAATTGTGAGTCCTGTGTGCCTATGTTGAACTGTTTGGTGAAAAAGACTGTTTGCTGCATTTGGCGCCAAATACCGCCATTTTACCGCCATATTGGCGCCCTGAGGCGCTGGTGAAGAAGGTGGGCGTGCATTCGTGGGCGTGTACCCCCCCTGTGGCGCGAAAGATATGGCCGCCCTCTCAAAATGCTACTATAATGTGCGATCCTGCCCCACTGCTAAAGAAATCCGCCTCCTCTTCATCCTCTATGCGAAGAGGAGGAGACGCAAATCCCGCCTCCACGGAAGAGACCAGATCGTTCCTGATGGAAACTACAGTCTGGCCTGGGACGAGATGGCGGAAGGACAGGAGAATCTGTGCAGAGGACCGGAGGCATACAAGTCCTGCTTACCGGAAGATTTCCTACCTGTGCCGGAGCTGTCCCCAGATCGGGACACTGACCCCGCCATGCTGGAGCTGCAGAAGGAGAACGCGGAGCTAAGAAGGAAGCTCCAGAGTCATGCAGATTTGCAGGAGACGGAGAAACGCTGGCGTGCCCAGACACAGCGGCTGCTGTGGGACGCAGTGTTCTCTCCCACAAGCATAACGCCGTCTCCTGACTTCCCAAGTTCCCTGCTGAAAAAGGCTATGGAGAGATCGGAGGTTGCCCCCAAAAGTGCTGTACCTGATCCCACCGATGCGGAGGTGGAGGAGAAGGAGGCTGAGGAGGCCCTGCCCGGTCCGGAGTGCCAGCCAGGCCAGGAGGCCACAGCGGAGTACGGTTCCCCGGTAAGGTCACCGGAGGGGTCCCAGCCGTCATTGCCGGAAATCGACTGGGATGAGATGGAGCGTCTGGACGACGTGACTTACGACCTCCAAACCGGAAACGCCTGGCAGCACTGCGAGAGAGTAAGACAGCAGCAGGAGGAAGAGCGAAACATACAGCGGTTCCGGCAGCGACAGCATGAGGAGTTCATCGCTGATAAAGAAACAGTCCGCCGGGATAAAGGTACCCGACGGGAACCGCGGCGGCAGGGGTGCGTCACCGAGTTTCAGCTCCGCAAGGGCTGGGGCTTTATCCGCGAGCCGGGCCTCTATCAGGGGGTCTTTGTGAGCCGCCGGGACGTGGAGTCCCACTTGCCCATCGGTCATCCTGGGAGGGACCTGATAAATGGGGACATAGTGAGCTACACCCGTCACTGGGGTTTAAAGGGGTGGTATGCCCTGAACGTCTCCATCGTCAGTGACCCCGTCCCCGACGCCGGTACCGAAGCGTCCCAATCCCGAGCTCCCACCGCACCAGGCCGTGCCCCGGCATCGCCCCCTGCATCGCAATCGGCGACCTACTCTGCATCGCAATCGGCGACCTACTCTGCATCGCAATCGGCGACCTACTCTGCATCGCAATCGGCGACCTACTCTGCATCGCAAGTTAATGTGGCCCTTGCAGCGACACAATCAGTGTCTTACAGCAAAGACATACCCGTTGGGTCCCCCGTTAAAATGAGAACTGTGGCCACTCAAACGCTAATAGCAGGTCACGACATATTTGTAATGCGTTCAAAAGAACACCGCATCGTTCCAGCCCCAGGAGTGGAAGACGTCATCGAAATTAGCAAGAAAAGTGAAGACCGGTAGGACCCAGACAGGGGTTTACCGTATCCAAACATTGTAAAAAGTTGATAAAAGAAGATTTGCCATTTTGCACTTTATTACTGTGTATGATGATGTTTTACATATTGAGTAGAATACCCGGCTGGGTACAAGGGAAGAGAATTTGAAAAGTTAAAAAGTAATGTGTAGATTGCATAGTTTGCATAGAATACCCCGGTTGGGTAAAGCAAGTAAAGTGAGTTATTGAGATATATGTGAATACTTGATTTCTAAATTTATATATATGTGTCTTTTAACCATGCCAATGGACTGAGAGGCTGTGGACTGTGCCAGCCCAAGAACTTGCTTTGTAAATAGTTGCACTATGGTGCCTTATCTTGGTTTTACACGAAACCATTACTATCTACCTCTGAAGAAAAACCCGTATGGTGGGCCTAGAGTGAGGTCTGCAGTCAGAAGTCCTGCAGCCCACCCAGGACCCACGTGGGAGGTTTTTGGTGCGGGTCCTCCACAAGAATATTGTATTTATGAGCATGTCTTGATATTTTGATACTTTTGTATTCTTCATTGTACAAATTGTAACGTTCAAGAAGCCTCACCTCCCGGATGGGATGAGTTTAAACTGTTGTTGTTAATGCAAAACAAAAATGTTTTCTTTTTTCTCTTTTACAGCCCGGGAGTGCTGTGTTTAACCAAGGGGGGATGTGTGGCCCAGCTATGCAGGCACACATAAAAATCCAGGAGAGTGCACAGGAAGGTAATCGCAACGCTTGATATGCATTCACTGCCACTCACTCTTTCAGACACACCCATCTGAGATATAAGAGGGAGTGACACGTAGCAGAGAGAGAGTTTGAGAGAGTTTCCTGTCTGAGAAGAGCTCAGTTCAGTCAAGCTCAGGGAGTGTTCCGTTTTGATTTCAGTCAGTTAGCTTCTGTCTAAGGACAGAGCAGCCATTCAGTCTCAGTCCAGTCTGGACTTGGAGGATACTGAGAGCTGTGCAGCGAGCTCTGGGAGAAAGCTGACATTTCCTTAAAAAGCTACAAGTGCTTATGTTAAGAGCGGGAAGCAGGGCGAAGGGCGCAGTGGAGAAGACAGAGAAGTGCTACAGGTATTGGATTACTTGCACTAAATTGCCGGACACCGGGGTCCGAAGCGTTGCTAGTGTTTCAAGCATAGTAACAAGAAAACCGGAGGCATCTGGACTACAGGTCGCAGAGTGCAGCCCAAAGCGTCAATACGTAACCGGAGTCAGGGAGAATGGGGACTTTGAGTCAAGCGCAGACAAAAGTAAGAACTTAGTTCTCACCACTTAGAAGGCTCCACCACAATGTTGGCCGGCATTACAGCTATTGAGAAAGCTGGAGAGTTCAGAGTTAACTTCGCTTCAGGCAAGTTGGACTCACATGTATATGGAAGTTTAGGAGGCCTCTAACCTGCTCAGCGGTTACCCGAATGTGCACTCTCCACCCCGACCAGCTCCCCGGGATCTGCTTGAACCATCTACCAGTAAAAGGTATGAAAAGAAGCCGCATTGTGTGTGACTGAATTCTTATCTACACCCTGCATCATCTTCACCATAGACTTCCAGGGACCAGTCTCACCTGTGGGAGACTTACCACCCAGCTGCCCCATAACATCCCCTGTGAAAGTCCTCATAGCAGCGCTGGTCCAATTGACCAGATACCACAGGTGGCGTCACGAACTACCTATCCTTATAATCCCCTGTAAATACCCCCCATCGCATGACTGCCAGGGCCACGGACCGAGTCCCGCTGCCAGTGACAACTCCCATGGAAATCAATGGGCTCGGCTCTGAGTACCCCATAGCCCTGGTAACCACAATTGTGGTGCGAGTCATAAGGAGATGCTGGTATCAGTCATTATCAGACTGTGGACCATGCAGGAACCACAGAACTGATGAGACATAGTCAGTAACAACAAGTAAACATTTACATCCAGGTATCTTATATGTGACACATTCTCTGATTATATCTAATGACCTCTCCCTCAACTTTTTTAGGGGAATTGGTCCAGACTGGATAGCTCTTGCTCCACTTACACATGGGTGCTAATGATGAAGTAGCTAATTCAGATCATTGTTGGTAGGTACTATCTGCTGTAAACTGGGAACACAAGTTATGCCATTTTAGAGAAGCACTGACCCATTTTTCAAACCATCATAATTTGGCCTTTTTCTAAGTTAGAAACACAAAAAAGTACAGTAAAACAAACGTATAAAAATACTCTGTTGTAAAAAAAAGTAACAGTAGACAAGTGCTGGTAAAAAGATGATAGAACACAGGGTATTTGGTTGATACGTTTTTTGCAAAAAATGTATACTAAGCCGCTCTACCAAACGTCAAGGTATACCCGTATCAGAGCAGTCCCTGACTAATGTATTTAATCCCTAACTGATGTATTTAAAAACCTGGTCATGTGTATTGTACCTATATGAGCAGGATTCAGAAAGGCAATGGCCAATGTGGAGAACGGCCTTTATGTGCATGGCTCACAAAGGAGGGCTTGTTCACTGTGTGCATGGCTTATGTGTTTGTATTTAACTTTTTCTAAGTTACTCAGAACTTTTCGCTTTCCGCTTTTTCACAGGTAAGTTTCAGGTGTGTAAAAGTATGTTCTAAACCTAGTCAGCATTGGATCAAACGGCCTGATTTATCATTTGCACTTTTTTTTAAAGTCAGTTTCCTTTTTTTTATCTTTGTGATATTTGATGACGTTTTTTGTGCCAAATTTGTGGTGCTCATGAATTTTTGCCTAAAATAAAAAATGCTCTTTATTTTTACATTGAACCTCTTTTGTGACTTTTTAGCCCTCAATTCTCATGGTTCCTATAAAATGTTGCATAGTTTGTTCCAAAATAACTTCTGACTTACATAAAATCCCTCCTGGGGTAACAGAAGTATACTTGCACAAAAATGCACAAAGTAGACAGGCGAAAAACATAAAAATTATAACAAAAAAGGTACAAATGCAATAATGACTCCGGCTCAAAGAGCCTAAAACTTAGTATTATATTATATCTAAAAGTAATGATCCAATTGTTTACAATATAAGCCATGTCTGCACTTGTGTGAGTACCCGGCACTGATGTATAAAAAGCTGAGATAATGCTGAGGTCGTAATAATTTAGGGTGTGTGATAGAGACAAACTATCTATATTCCTGCACAGAGACGAGACCTGAAATCAAGTAATCAATTACAGCCGTCATTTAGATTTTTCGTCCAAATACTTACATTAGGTTGGGCACTTGCTGCCCCGGAGGAGAGTGACATATCAATCGGGTGTTGTCTCCAAATTTGGTGCTGGAAGTGAAGCTTAAAAATAATTAAGGGAAAAAATATCATTAACTTTAAAAGGTTTTAAACGGCAAGGAGGGACATGCATACAGTGCTATGGCATATAATTCTTTTATAACCATGCTGCCCTACAACTGATCAGATTTACAGATCTATGGAAACATTTTGTGACTTTTAGGGTTTTAGGCCAGTTTGAAAAAGCTCCGCTGGGCAAGCCAGGGGGTGCCCATAAAGTTCAGCAAGACACTGACCGTCTTCTGCTGCTTGTTCTCACGTTGACCGTCCTAGTGAAGATAACTTTCACTGTCTGGGGTGATTTGCAAACCCTGCCGATCATGCCAGAAACTGGCAGTCTGCTTTATCAGGACCTTACTGTGCATGCACCGCTTTAGGGAATGATCTCGAGTTGAAGAGGCAGATCACTGATAGAAGAGTGACCTGTCAATCACTGACAGGAGTCAGGTGGAGGGCGGAGAATAGGGGGAGAGGTGTAAGTGCGGGACACGCCCACAGCACTTGCGGCTTATTTGCATAACAATTCAAAAATCAATTTATCTAAATTGTAAACCCAGATATACAAAATAAAGGATTACAGTGCCTTTTAAATAGATGGCATTAGTTTGGAGTATAAATAACTGGTAACAGGTACACTTTAGTTTTAACATAACAAATCTGTTACGCACCTGTCCCAGATCCATGCTTTGCTACCCTCACCTCTGTCTGCTAGACTCTGTTGTGCTCCACACCAGACTTTGCAGATAGCCCCGCGTGATCCTATATGAGCACCACTGGTCTATATAAGGCCAGACTTCACTCTGAGTTGCTCTAAGCACAGTGACCTGATCTACTGTCTATCTGCAGTTTCCTGGACAGCTCCTGCCTTACTGCGGTTTCCAGCATCCCTTTTGCCTGTCTGTGGTCTCCTGGATATCTCTTGTCAGCCTGCTGTTTGCAACATCGCCTCTCCTGTCTGTGGTCTCTTGGATGTCTCCCACCTGCCTGTGGCTTCCAACATCCCAGCTGCCTCTCTGTGGTTTCCTGACTGCTTACTGTTTCCAGCATCTCCGCTGCCTATCCGTGGTCTCTTGAATGTCTCTTACCTGGACGTTTCCTGACGGTATCCAACATTCCATCTGCCTGTCTGTGGTCTCCTGGACATCCCCTGTCTGCAGTTTCTAGCATCCCAGCTGCCTGTCATTGGTCTCCTAGATATCTCCTGCCTTCTGTTTCCAACATTGCTGCCGCCTGTTCGTGGTCTCTTGGATGTCTCCTGGCTGCCTGTGGTTTCCAGCATCTCTGCTACCTGTCCGTAGTCTCCTAGATGTCTCCTGGCTGCCTGTGATTTCCAGCATCTCCACTACCTGTCCGTAGTCTCTAGTACATCTCCCACTTGCCTGTGAGTTCCAGTATCCCAGCTATCTGTATCCGGCGTGTCTCACCTGTTTGCTGTACCAACGCCCATGGCCTGTGTGCTAAACCAGACCCAGACAAAATGTTAGTAAAGGTGGATACATTCAGAGCCTAAAGCCATAGGATGGACCGACTTCTCTTGCTTTACTGTACATGACTGACAGGTATATACATTTTGTTCCAGAGCAGGGATCTTCCGCACATGATGAGGACCAAATAAAACATGGATATAGCTATAAAAAGTCATATAAAACTCTTCACTTTTTATCCTTTTAGTATAATGATATTGAGTAACATTTGGAAAGCTTATTAAATGTTCGAATTACTCCAGTATATTAGTCCTTGTCATGTCATCATACCCAATAATATTTATATACTCTGCATGACAGACCATAAACCAGGAGTGGACAATCTTTCTCACTATTGGACTCACTCTTAGTGTTGCATAGCTTAGACAATTTTCTTGCATCTAATTCTTTTTTTTTTTAAAGTCCCATCATCATCTGTGATTTCCCCTGCCACACCTTGTCTTTAAGAAAAAAAAAGCCCGTGTTCATAAACCAGCAGACATGTGTAACACCCTGCACTTCTGCATGAGAAGTCGAGGATGCACTAACTTCAAGTAATCTGGTGAATCCTTCACTGCTCCAGCACTACTAGTCAGTTGTCCTGCAGTGATGATGCTATGACCATCCTCAGGTAGCCACTGCAGCCAATCACTGTCCTCAGCAGTGATAGTAGCACGATCAGCACATGACCACCAAGGTCAGTAACTCGCTGCAGCCATCAGATAAGGATAGCACACTGATGCAGGACAGCTCACAAGGGCCAGCAGGATCTGCAAAGTGGTGGGAGATTTACACGGTGAACATAAGGGCTTTATTATTTTACGCATCTTTAAAAATCTCTGACAATCCCTTTAATTTATTTAACATATTATTTTAATGTTACGAACCGATGGCTATTACATTTTCTTTTTCAGTTTGAATAGTAGACCTGTCTACAAACCCCCTCAATTAGTGGTGTAACTTGGAACCCAAATGCAAAATTTCCAATGGGGCCCCCAACTAACACAGGTCATTAATAGTAGTAGTCTTTTCATATGGGGCAAAGAAACTTTTGGGGACCCCATAGTTTTCAGGGTCTGGGTGTGATTGCGACCCCTGCCCTCAAGCCACTGATCACAGGAGAGAGTATTATTTCAATACTCCTTCTGTTGGGTTCAGCCAAGGATCCATTAGATGATCATGAAGAAGACACCATGACAATTTCTTCTCATGCAGAGCCCATCCACACTCTTCTTGTACGTTGGTCCTCCACGGCCTGGTTTATATATTTGGCCACTACTGATACCCAACAATATTAGAAATTCAATAAAGAGGTTTTTCTGCCTTTCGTTCATAACATATTCCAAGGATATGCAGATATTTCCTGGTCAGTAGGGGTGTGATTGATGACATGTCCACCGATCCTCACAATGGCCTTTGTCTCCTTTAGCGCATGTTCCCACTCAGCGCAAATCCAACACTTATCCCATAGAAAATTGGTTGCGTTTGACAGTTTTACCAAAGTGAATGCAATTTTAGGAAAACTTTTGTTCACTGTCTGTCTAGAGACTTACTTGAACTGTACATTTTTTCGGTGCATTTTTTTACTAGAAGGAGCCTGAAAAAAAAAAACATGCAAAAGCGCAAATGTGTTTTTACATGCTTTTTCTGCATTTATGAACTAAAGACGTACTTAAAAAAAACTCCACTGTGTTAAAACTGCACCAAAAAAGGTGGAAAACTCCTCAAAAAGATGAAACCCTGCCCCCAATAATCAAAGTTATTGCGTGTTTTGGAGCAAATGCCTGCAGAAAAAAAGCAGCGGTTTATCACGTGGGAACATGGCTTCATATTTTCTCTGCGCTGTGCTGGTCTCATCTGATCATAAGAGGTCCAAGACCACCAGAAATGATAAAGTAACGGTATATCGTAAAGGTATGACATGACTTCTTAATATGTGAACACTTTTCCACTGTCACCTCACAATGGACAGTAGGACGCGTCAGGGTGGTACTTGTTCTATTGTCGTCAAAAATTTTTTGAAATTTTTTTTCTTGTTTTAACATTCCTCATTATAAGGATTTGCGAAATCTTTTTTTTTGTACCCCATCACATTTGGTCTCTTACAACATGCTGAGCTAGGAGATTTTTCTGTGAATAAAGAAAAAAAAATGTTAATTATGAGGTGTAGTCCGGCGGTGACACAGGAGTGCCGAGACAAGGACTATTGTCATCTCAGATTGTTCATCTTTTCTGCCTCAAGTGACAGAATTGGAGGTCACGGAGAACAAACTGCACAGACGGCTTTTAACCCTAAACTTGCCACCAGCACTAAAAGACTCATTGATGAGTCAAGAGGCTGAAAAATGAAAGAGCGTTTAATCTGGATGAGTAATGTTTGAGGATGGGTAACATTCCCATTGTATTTGTGATTATTCATGTGAACTTAGCAATGTGAAAAAAAAATATATATTTATGGCATAACTGCTACAGATTTGTTGCGTGCATGTAAATTGCGGTCTTAGGGAGGTGCAGGATCAGCAGAATTCAGATAGGCCGTGGCTGAGACAACACAGCACTATTAGGCCATGGTGTTTTTTTCCTGCAAAAAATCCACTGTATTCGATAGTCCGAACAAAGTGGATGTGATTTCAAAAAAATACTCATGCCCACTGTGCATTTAAAGGTGTTGTGGAACTGTGCATTTTTTGGTGCATTTCTTCCCTATAGGTTTCTACGGAAAGCCTAAAGAAAACCATGTAAAAAAAAAGCAGTTGTATTTTTAAGTGCAAAATATTAAGATTTTTGCAATAAAAAACTGAATAAATAACTGCTTCAATTCTGCACCCAAAAAAGGCGGAAAATGCAACAAAAAATCAGCAAAAATGTAACACTCAGATTACTTTTGCATATTTCGGTGTCAACCCTTGCAGAACCCCCTTCTAAAAGAAAAAAACAAAAAAAAACCCCAGCATTTTTGCATATCTGACACTGCATGCATACCCTATCTTTAGCATTGGGTACGCAGCCCCGTGCGCAGGTATGCGTTTGCCGGCGCATGTGTCCTTTTGACGGTGCGCCAAGTGCACCAAAATGCAACACGGTGCGTTGGGCGCAGGTCGGCGCACCGTCTAAAGGACGCATGCCCTGGCAAAAGCATACCTGCGCACGGCCTGCAAACCCAATGCTAAAGATAGGGTGCGCAGGTCGCATGCAGAGTCATGCGCCCATAGGCGGAGCGATCGGGAGGAGGAGTGGCCTGGGGCGGAGCTTAGCGGCGGCCGTGCGCTGACCGACGCAGGTCAGTGCAACTCTAATGTGAAACCAGCCTAACAGCCGCGATTCATGCAGTGGTGGGGACTCGAACATATTATTCGAGCACGCCCAAGATAGTTGGATAACACCCAAGCATGCTCGGATAACACGATATCCGATGCTCGGATGATCACTCATCACTGCGTAATGACCTAAGATTAACATCCTCTATAATCTGAATCTCCCACTCCCATCTCCAGGATTTTTCTCGTGCACCAGTTTTCTGGAATGTACTATCCCGTACCACCTGGGTTATTCTCAGTATTTAAAAACACATTTCTTTAGACTGGCCTATCACCTCACCTCACTATTCTAACTGTAATGCATCTGGGTTCGAACCCTTGAGCCTGCGCTTTGTCCTCGGTTTCTCGGTTCACCAAGACACAGCAAATACACCAGGTGTTTAGTTTCTGTTATCCTTGCTTCAGTCATTTTAGGGTAACAGGTGTTTTCATTTACTCATTTGTCTTCCCTATCAGCTCTCAGGTGCGGCTTTATATACCTTCCCCCTGCTGGTATTTCCTGCTGGTTGTAACGGGTCAGGGAGGCGGAACCTCTGAGCTTTATTATACAAGGAGGCTTTCCTTGTAAAGGAGCGGGTGGCGCCCGGGGAGACGGACAGGAAGTCACGGCGAGTGACAGGGACAGTCTTTGGACAGACGGGAAAGAGGTCACGGCAAGTGACCAGGGCAGTCTCTGGATAGACAGGCAGGTAGTCACGGCAAGTGACCGGGGCAGTCTCTGGATAGACAGGCAGGTAGTCACGGCAAGTGACCGGGGCAGTCTCTGGATAGACAGGCAGGTAGTCACGGCAAGTGACCGGGGCAGTCTCTGGATAGACAGGCAGGTAGTCACGGCAAGTGACCGGGGCAGTCTCTGGATAGACAGGCAGGTAGTCACGGCAAATGACCGGGGCAGTCTCTGGATAGACAGGCAGGTAGTCACGGCAAGTGACCGGGGCAGTCTCTGGATGGACAGGTATATACGACCTGAGATGGTGGAGCCTCCCGGTAGGCTAGCAGGCAGATGACAGATGAACGCCCCCAAGTGAGCAGGCGAGAGTCTCTGGAATAGATGATGGTCACCGCATGTGACGTCCGAACCTCCGGGTAGGTCTGCAGGCAGATGGCAGATGAACGCCCCCAAGTGAGCAGGCGAGAGTCTCTGGAATAGACGATGGTCACCGCATGTGACGTCCGAACCTCCGGGTAGGTCTGCAGGCAGATGGCAGATGAGCGCCCCCAAGTGAGCAGGCGAGATTCTCTGGAATAGCCGATGGTCACCACCGGTGACGGCCGAACCTCCAGGTAGGCTTGCGGACAGGTAGCAGACAGCAAACTGGCAGGAGACAGGCAGGTAACTGGTAACGGAACCTGAGGGCTGAAGCAGAGTAAACAGTGCAACAACATTGCTCGGGCACCTCCATTAAGGAGGGAGTACTTTATATAGGGTGGAGTCCTCCGGCATTGGCCGGGGACCTTTTTTGAAAGATGCGCGCGGCCCCTTTAAGAGCGGGGGAGCGCGCGGGCGCGCGCCTTAAGTCCAGCAGCAGGGAAGGAGCGCGCGACCCCAGCAGGACGGAAGGAGGACGCCGAGCGTGGGTAAGAGGGGCGACGTCCCTGCCTGGCAGAGGACGCTGGCGCAGGGGAACAGCGTCCCTGCCTGGCAGAGGGCAGGGACGCCGGCGCTACACTGGTGATTGTCTCTGTGAAGAATATGGAGATATAATTACATGTCAATCATTTGTATCATTTTTGGCATGAGATTATAAAACCACCTTCAGTGTGCAACTTTAACAGAACACCTTTACCCTCTTCAGTGTGCAGCTATCTCAGCAGAGGGGGGGGCAAGCCTCCAAAGGCTGTGAGTGACAGATCTCACACTTGAGTCAGCTCAGAGCAGGACAAATGGTGGCTTGCAATGTAGAGTCATGCTGGAGCTGCCAAAGAACATTCTAGAAACATAATTCCATACGGAGTTATAGAATACTATACGTCCTGCCCGTACATCATGTATATTTCTGAGATACCCAGAACATAGCGAATGCATGCCTGAGTTTTGACCCATTCTAGCACCCAAGGGTATGATGATACATGGAACAGCCAGTAGAAACCAAATAGCAAAGCTGTGTTTGGTCTTAAGGCATAACATGGACCTGGCCAGATCTGATGGCACCAAAGCAGCCTCCCTAGGACCATCTATTAAGGAATTATGACCCATCTTAGGTTTTGGAGTTTTTAGCTGCAGAGGCAAGAGGAGGGGATTTAGGTTCAGCCCAGAGGGCAGGAGGGGAGTTACCCAAAGGGCATAAAGACTAGTGTAAGGCCATGTTGTCTCTCTATCTCTGGTATGCTTACTGGTCATTTTGAAAGTGGGCGCCGCATCGAGTAACGTGCAGAGAAGGGACCAAGGAGATAGCTGCGGTCCAGCACACACACAGTCGAACATCAACCCAATAATTGACCTATATTCTGCTTATATCTTTTGTCCTAGCACTTCTTACATTTGCATATCTGACTATTCTATATATATAACTATTGTGTATATAGTGTATTGTCTAGTGTGTCCTTAAGGTGATTAAATATATAATTGGGCTGCTCTTTTTTCTCGATCCATGAATCCACAAATCAGTTTCTCGGTTTAACTTTCCATGCTACCAGGGCTGGTTTCTGGCCCGATATAATTCCTGTTAACAGACTGGGCTTTTACAGTTGTGCTCAAAAGTTTACATGCCCGGCAGAATTTTTGCTTTCTTGGCCTTTTTTTCAGAGAATATGAATGATAACACCAAAACTTTTTTCTCCACTCATGGTTAGTGGTTGGGTGAAGCCATTTATTGTCAAGCTACTGTGTTTTCTCTTTTTAAATCATAATGACAACCCAAAACATCCAAATGACCCTGATCAAAAGTTTACATACTTTTACAATGTAGTGACTGTGACCCACTATTTGACAAATTTTCATATTTTTTTGCTACAGCATGGCTGCCAGGGCAATGAGTACGCCATAAGGTGGTTTGAAGGTTGTTTTAGCAAAAAGGGATATAGGTGGCTCTGTTTTTCATGAATTAGACAGGGTCATTAGGTGCAAATACAGCAGATATCAGTGGGATCTTCAGCGTAGAGCTGTGCTACAACCCGGCTGGCTGTTACGTTTTATTAGACTGGGTCAGTGGGTGCATCTGATAATGCTTGACTGCCAGCATTAAAACTATTTGATCTGATGGCAACAGAGTGGAAAGAGTACCGGGTGGGGGGAACGTCATAATTTTTGAGAGTGACAGCTGACAATCAGTGAAGTTTGAAAAACTGTTTTTAGGAAATTCGTTCTGCATGTACCGAAAACTGAGACCACATTATGATTTTGGGAATAACCCTTTAATTAAATTTTGCACATCTTGGTCCAAGTGACTCTGTTCCCCCCAAGTTTTTTATGGCTACTCAGTATTGCCTCGTGGATTAAGTTTATAATGGGCATCACATATGGGGAGCTTGGTGGCTCAGTGGTTAATACTGTTGCTTTGGACCCGGATTCTTACTGCATCATTCGCTCTTAGAATGGAACACGTCTTTCATAAACATTTCGCTCATCACTTGCACCCTATTTGTATTGCACATTATTTTTCTTATTTCATTTGATGACTATGCCCAAAGATATTTTTGGGTGGTGACATTAAGTTTTACAAGCTCTTATTCCGAGTTTTCTAAATAAAACCTATTGTGCTCAGTACATGGAGCGTTGCATACAGTTGTGAGGCATGACTGGAATTTTTCCGGGCCCTCATGACATTCATGGTAACAAAGATACAAGGAATTCCTTCTAGTCACTGCAGTCAATGGGAAGTTATCACACCAATGTCCAGGACACATGAACAACTGGCACTTCAAACAACAATATAAATCACCCTCTAATGACTGTAGTCAATAGAAAAAAGAAGAGATCCCGTAACTAATAAAAATTGCATACTTATTAATATTCCATTAAAAACATCAAATTGAGGTGAGAACGTTACTTTTAGTAGCCAGTCAAACCCATTTGTGTCAACTTCTGTGCATGTTATCAGGCCAAAATCACCAGGGTATGTAAACTTTTGATCAAGGGCCAATTGGATGTTTTGGGTTGTCATTATGATTTAAAAAGAGAAAAACAGTAGTGTGACAATAAATGGCTTCACCCAACCACTAACCATGAGTGGAGAAAAAGCTTTGGTGTTATCATTCATATTCTCTGAAAAAAAGGCCAAAAAAGCAAAAATTCTGCCAGGGTATGTAAACTTTTGAGCACAACTGTATCAAATGAGGAACTGGTGGCAGTCCTACTTGGCTGGCAGCGCTTTGTTTCACTGATGCTAGTGAAAGGGTCTTCTCAGCCTGTCAGCCGTGCCTACCTAAGCTCGTGAAGACAGGGGCGTCTATGTAAAACTTAACCAAGCGGACCTTATGTGTCCGCAAGAAGTGCAAAACGTCACCTTGATGAAAGTGGGAAGACCGCATTATGTGATCGGTCTGACGTAATAGTGATGTCAGGTGAGGTGGCGAGGTGCGGGTTCATCACAAGAGGTGACAGCGGTGGGATTCTACGTGATCTCTCCTCTGTCATCCCTCACAGTTTCATTTGGATGTCCAGCCATTCTACTGTAGTTTAAGCCGGTCAGTGAAAGACCAGCTAGGGTTTATATGTCTGCTGTTTATGCTCTTTACCCTGCACCTATCTTGTTTCTTTTTAGGAAGTAGGCGGCATATTCCC
>JARQOD010000009.1:42401134-42581667 GCA_033576555.1 Oophaga sylvatica | reverse complement strand
TTCTACAGCCAGCAATGGACAAGTGTAGCCCAGAGTCTACAGAAGGCAAACGGTGCACATTTTTTTAATCAAACTTAATTGAAAAAAGTGAATTTTAGCCCCAAATACGTTCATTTAAGAAAAAAGCAAAATTTGCATTAATGTGGATAACGGTAACCCCTTTAAGGATGAATGTATGGATATCCTATGTAAGGACGAGTAGTGCACTCGGCTGTGATGGCACATGGGTAGGTAGAGCGTGCGTATGGCTATGCTGGATATGGGAAGGCTACTTCTATTCTCACTTATGTACGTCTTCTCCTTCATACATGGCCACTGATGTCACTGACAGCCGACCCCCTCCCTTAAAGAACAAGCAATGCTAATTAGGAGTGACGGCTTGTGCACTGGCATATGTTACGGTATTATAGCGTGCGGTATGTATAGTCATTCTGATGTGCAGCTATTCAGAGGTACATGCCGACCTGGCTGGTAACATAAGGCAGCGGGGCGGCCAGGTCTGCGGGCGGAGGCTGTGCACCTTCTTTCCTCCTCATCTGCTGCTGGACTGTAAAATGATAAGTGACTGTGCTAAGCTTCCGAGCAGAAAGTACTTCTAATCAGGCGGTGTAAAAATAGCCAGAAGGCGGCCTGCAGCGCTACATGGCGCCGGCGCCCACCCTCTCCGCCCGGGTAATGAGCGAGAGGCACATGACCCTAGAAGAGGAGGGGGCCGCGCTTCCGGCTGTCTTCCTGCAGTCAAACAATGCTCCGCATGTGTCATCAGGGTTTTGATTCACACTTTACCTATTATGTCTCCCGTGAAAATCGGTATAAAAAAATTGGTGGCATAATAATACCGTGACCCTCATGCAGCGCTGTCCAGGATCCATGCAGCAGGCTCTGATGTCTGTAGAGACCCTCATGCAGCGCTGTGCAGGATCCATGCAGCAGACTCTGATGTCTGTAGAGACCCTCGTGTAGTGCTGTGCAGGATCCATGCAGCAGGCTCTGATGTCTGTAGAGACCCCCGTGTAGCGCTGTGCAGGATCCATGCAGCAGGCTCTGATGTCTGTAGAGACCCTCGTGTAGTGCTGTGCAGGATCCATGCAGCAGGCTCTGATGTCTGTAGAGACCCCCGTGTAGTGCTGTGCAGGATCCATGCAGCAGGCTCTGATGTCTGTAGAGAGCCTCGTGCAGCGCTGTGCAGGATCTATGCAGCAGGCTCTGATGTCTGTAGAGACCCTCGTGTAGTGCTGTGCAGGATCCATGCAGCAGGCTCTGATGTCTGTAGAGACCCTCGTGTAGTGCTGTGCAGGATTCATGCAGCAGGCTCTGATGTCTGTAGAGAGCCTCGTGCAGCGCTGTGCAGGATCTATGCAGCAGGCTCTGATGTCTGTAGAGACCCTCGTGTAGTGCTGTGCAGGATCCATGCAGCAGGCTCTGATGTCTGTAGAGACCCCGTGTAGCGCTGTGCAGGATCCATGCAGCAGGCTCTGATGTCTGTAGAGACCCTCGTGTAGTGCTGTGCAGGATCCATGCAGCAGGCTCTGATGTCTGTAGAGACCCCGTGTAGTGCTGTGCAGGATCTGCGCAGGTCTGATGTCTGTGAACCGTGTGCTGTGCAGGATCATGCAGCAGGCTCTGATGTCTGTAGAGACCCTCGTGTAGCGCTGTGCAGGATCCATGCAGCAGGCTCTGATGTCTGTAGAGACCCTCGTGTAGCGCTGTGCAGGATCCATGCAGCAGACTCTGATGTCTGTAGAGACCCCCGTGTAGCGCTGTGCAGGATCCATGCAGCAGGCTCTGATGTCTGTAGAGACCCCGTGTAGCGCTGTGCAGGATCCATGCAGCAGCTCTGATGTCTGTAGAGACCCCGTGTAGCGCTGTGCAGGATCCATGCAGCAGACTCTGATGTCTGTAGAGACCCCCGTGTAGCGCTGTGCAGGATCTATGCAGCAGGCTCTGTGTCTGTAGAGACCCCGTGTAGTGCTGTGCAGGATCATGCAGCAGGCTCTGATGTCTGTAGAGACCCCCGTGTAGCGCTGTGCAGGATCCATGCAGCAGGCTCTGATGTCTGTAGAGACCCTCGTGTAGCGCTGTGCAGGATCCATGCAGCAGGCTCTGATGTCTGTAGAGACCCTCGTGCAGCGCTGTCCAGGATCCATGCAGCAGACTCTGATGTCTGTAGAGACCCCATGCAGCGCTGTCCAGGATCCATGCAGCAGGCTCTGATGTCTGTAGAGACCCTCGTGTAGTGCTGTGCAGGATCCATGCAGCAGGCTCTGATGTCTGTAGAGAGCCTCGTGCAGCGCTGTGCAGGATCTATGCAGCAGGCTCTGATGTCTGTAGAGACCCTCGTGTAGCGCTGTGCAGGATCCATGCAACAGGCTCTGATGTCTGTAGAGACCCTCGTGCAGTGCTGTGCAGGATTCATGCAGCAGGCTCTGATGTCTGTAGAGACCCTCGTGTAGCGCTGTGCAGGATCCATGCAGCAGGCTCTGATGTCTGTAGAGACCCCGTGTAGCGCTGTACAGGATCCATGCAGCAGGCTCTGATGTCTGTAGAGACCCTCGTGTAGCGCTGTGCAGGATCCATGCAGCAGGCTCTGATGTCTGTAGAGACCCTCGTGTAGCGCTGTGCAGGATCCATGCAGCAGGCTCTGATGTCTGTAGAGACCCCGTGTAGCGCTGTGCAGGATCCATGCAGCAGGCTCTGATGTCTGTAGAGACCTCGTGTAGCGCTGTCAGGATCCATGCAGCAGGCTCTGATGTCTGTAGAGACCCTCGTGTAGCGCTGTGCAGGATCCATGCAGCAGGCTCTGATGTCGTAGAGACCCTCGTGCAGCGCTGTGCAGGATCCATGCAGCAGGCTCTGATGTCTGTAGAGACCCCGTGTAGCGCTGTGCAGGATCCATGCATCAGGCTCTGATGTCTGTAGAGACCCTCGTGTAGTGCTGTGCAGGATCCATGCAGCAGGCTCTGATGTCTGTAGAGACCCTCGTGCAGCGCTGTGCAGGATCCATGCAGCAGGCTCTGATGTCTGTAGAGACCCTCGTGTAGCGCTGTGCAGGATCCATGCAGCAGGCTCTGATGTCTGTAGAGACCCTCGTGCAGCGCTGTGCAGGATCCATGCAGCAGGCTCTGATGTCTGTAGATGTAGAGACCCTCGTGTAGCGCTGTGCAGGATCCATGCAGCAGGCTCTGATGTCTGTAGATGTAGAGACCCTCGTGTAGCGCTGTGCAGGATCCATGCAGCAGGCTCTGATGTCTGTAGAGACCCTCGTGTAGTGCTGTGCAGGATCTATGCAGCAGGCTCTGATGTCTGTAGAGACCCTCGTGTAGCGCTGTGCAGGATCCATGCAGCAGGCTCTGATGTCTGTAGAGACCCTCGTGTAGCGCTGCGCAGGATGCATGCAGCAGGCTCTGATGTCTGTAGAGACCCTCGTGTAGCGCTGCGCAGGATCCATGCAGCAGGCTCTGATGTCTGTAGAGAAATATAAACCTTCCATTGTTGGGCTGGGATCACATTTGTTAATGTATATAACGTGTGCCATTTTGTATCATCTTATACATCTAATATATTTCATGCTCTCTTCTACTTATGTACAGTCATGGGCAAAAGTGTTGGCACTAGAGATGAGCGAGCGTGCTGTGATAAGGTGTTATCTGAGGATGCTCGGGTCCTAATCAAGTATTTTCAGCATGCTCGAAAAATAATGCTCATCTTGCGCGGCTGCATGTCTCACGGCTGTTTGACAGCCACAACACAGCCAGGGATTGCTTGCCAAACAGATCTTGCCTGCCTGTGTTTCGACTGTCGAACAGCTGCAAGACATGCAGCCGCACACTTCGAGCATTTTTTTCGAGCACTCTGAAAATACTTGATTAGGACACGAGCATGCTCAGATAACACCTTATCCCAGCACGCTCGCTCATCACTAGTTGCCACCCATGAAATTGTTCCAGAAAATGAAGTATTGCAAGAAAATTATTGCAATCTTAGATGTTTTATTATACACTTTTTTTTCCCGCTACATACCATTCATTGTCTATGAGGCTGTCGGGAAAAGTGGAGCACAGCATTCAGCCTCTCCTTGGCGCATGTGCACTGCTGTTCCATTTTGTATCTGGGAATAAAAAGTCCCTGCTCTGGCGATCGTTTTGGGTCCTAGCCATTGAATCTCTGCTGATCAGCAAGTGATCACCTATCCTGTGCATAAATGATAATTTATTTTCCCCGGACAACCCCTTTAAAAACAATAACGTTACTGCTTTACGTTTATTTCTCCCATTACGAATAAAGGAGAAAAAAACCCATAGGTTTTACAGTACATTTTTTTGGGGTTGGGGGGTCCGATTGCTGGGTCCTGCACTAGGTCAGGGAGCCCGATCACTGCTCCTTTCATTCTCTATAGGACTACTAGAAAAAAAAGAGTGCAGCGCTGGCCAGCAACCTGGGGAATGAATAGGTTGACGGTCGAGCATGCGCACTACCGCTCCATTCTAAGGGTGATAAAAATTCCCTGTTCTGCCAATCGCTGTGGATTTCGTCACTCTGATCCCGGTCAATAAGTTACCGTATCTCCTTTCCCGTGGATAGGTAATACCTTGTTTTCGTCAGACCTCCCCTTTAATGTGCATGCATAGCAAATTAAACTACCCGACTGTAAAACTGTGTAATTGTTTCCTGTTCTGTCAGTTTACGTAAGCTGCCATTATACGTGGTAGATGCTTTTGATTATGGTAACGGCCAACAGATCTTGTTTGGGTCTGCGGCGGATTAACATGAAGGGTCAATACCGGGGGGCTTCTTCCTGCTTCCATTGTTTCTTGTTATGGTGACGATGAAGTCATTCTTTCCCTCATCTTATTTCTCTTGGCTCGGCCTCATACATGAAGTGTTAATGTTTATGGATCCCTTTTAGTTCTCTTGTCCTTGACTATTTCATTGCCAGAGGCCTAATGGTCTGGAAGCATAGGGGTTGTGCGGAGGGGGGGGGGATGTAGTGGGGTGACTGCAGGGCTCCAGCGCTGCACTTTCTGCCTCCCCAGCTGAGGATTACCCTATTTAGCCATCGCTGCTCCTCCGGTAAAACGTAGAGATCCCAGCTTTGCGCCTGTACATAGTGCTGCCTGAACAGCCACATTAACTCCTGTCCCATGTGTTCTCGGAGAGCAAACTGCAAATAGCGTATGTGTCAGTCGTGATGTGGCGGTATTTATATTTTTTTATGTTTACCTCAAGCAGGAAATAAAAAAAAAAAAAAACCCAAGTGACAACCTACCTTGCGATAAAATGGCTGTAACGCCTGAAAACCCTACAGAGCATCGGCACCATGTGAATGCTGTAACCGCTATTGGTGATCTACCAATTAAAGCACGTTCATTCGTATCATTTTTGATGCAATTTTCCATGTTTTTTTTTCCCCATGCAGAAAAAAATCAGGTTTTTTTTTACAGCAACAGCAAAATTCCGGTAATAATTTCTAAAATTTCCATCACATTGTGCATTTTTTTTACCTTTTTTTTTTAAATTTATTTATTGTACTTTTTTGAAGTAGCATACGTAGTTCTTCCTAGCCATAAATGCTGCATAATTTCTGATGCTTTTTAGCTGCATATTTTCTGCCAAGTTTTCCCCTTTGTGTTGCATTTTTATTTTTTTGCCGATTTGAAACTTGAAAATCTGTGATTCTGCACTTAAAAACCAAACTTTTTTCTTTACACTTTTTTACAGACATTTTAACTTTTTTACAGACTTATTTTTTACAGACTTTTTTACTTTTTTTTTAGACTTATATTTTTTAAGACTTGAATTCTCAGCTTATAAAGGGGGGAAACCCCCCACCCACCAAAAAAAAAAAAATCCTGCACAGTTTAGCAATGCATTTACTGCACAGTATGCAGGAGTGGAGAACGTATCCATCTTGCTTGGATAGTTAATCCCAGTGCAGATTTTCTGCACTGAAAAAAAAAAAAAGCATCGGAAAAAACGAAGTGTGGGAACATGTCCTAAAAGAGTTGACATGACTTTTTATTTTATTTTTTTTTTTAATGCAAAAATAGCAGCACCCTGTGAATGAGATTTTAGAAATATATAATTCAGTTTGCTGTTATTCTACATAAAAAAAAATAAATAAAAAATCAAAAACGCAACCCCCAAGGTAAATACGATTTTAATCCTGATGTTTGCATCTGTATAATCAGCGTTGTCTTCTCATAATCTTAGATCGTGTCCAAACTAATGTAAGTTTTCCTTCCTTAGAGACTTTTTCCTGGAACGATTACCGTAGGTCTAATTCTGTTTGGTTCTTGATGCGAATCTCCTAAAGATCTAGATCATTAGATGTGAATCGCACACTGTATATTGCTGCACTCCGGAGATCCGTCCAGATAATTGGAACAGGAGATTAGGCTAAATCTGACTTTATTACGCCCTCCCTTTATAGAATACGTGTTTTTCACGATTTTTTTCCATAGTGATAATTAGATTTTTGCAGCTTTTTGCTCGGGGCTGAGATATCGCACATCAAACATGCGTTACTCATGGCTGAGAAGATGGCACATTGTCAGCACATGGTCAGCCGGCTTTATTCCGCCAGGTTTCCCCATATCCAATCTCAGGACTATGGCTTATTTTAAGCCCCTTATGTAAGAATAAAGCTCGGATTGGATATCTATATAATAATAATATTCAGCTCAGCTGTCTGTGCAATTTCATCGATTTTTCTAGTCTTTACTCCTGAGCTGGGAACATGATACGGCTGGAGAATTGTGCCAGATTCTCAGGAGCCTTTATTGCAAGTTATTTTTGTCTTTCTTTGTGGATTTTCCATTGGATTCTGGAGATGATTGAAAATCCGTTTGCGCTGCAGTGAAATATTCTTAGGATCATCTCTTTGGCCATATCGTTCTAAAATAAGCATTAAAGAGAACTTATTCTCAGAAAAAGTGACAAATTTATTTTTTTTTTTCCTTTGGTGGTGTTTTTACATAGTCCATATCTATATTTAAAATAATCCTAAACCCTTGAAGTATTCACATTGGTCACTAAACTTAAAGTGGACCTCTCACCAAGTCAAAAGAGGCCAGTTTTTGTTCTTATTTTATTCCAACCGCTCCCCTGAGTATTCTGGTTTTTGTTTCATTAAAATCGGTCATTCGGTCCCAGAGATATGGGCTTTTTTATTTAATGCATTTTTTTATGGACTTAGGGGGCGGTGCTCACATGGTAATTATGCAGAGCAGTTTGAAGACACACCCATGAGGAGCCTGTGAGCCCCATGCACTCAGTAAAGCCTATAAAAATTAGGCCCGTGTCTCTGGAACGGTATGGCTGATTTTAATAAAACATAAAGCAGAATATTCAGGGGAGTAGCGGGAATAAATTAAGTGTACAAACTGGCCACTTTTGACCTGGTGACTGGTCCTTTTTTAAAGGATCGTTCAGCTGAAGTGATGACTTGTACTTCCAATAGGTCTTCAATGGCGCCATTAGTGTATATGGCGCATAAAGGTCATTTTGTTGATTTTTCCCCCCCCCCTCTAAAATGAAGGTGGATAGTTTGCGTTTATTGAAACTTTAGCTGATGTTTATTTTTTTCTTTTATGCCTTGGCATTTTCAAAGTAGGAAGGAAGACTGTGTGATGGGGATTTTTTTATCGCTAGTCATGAGATTCATGAAGACCTTTAGTCGCTTTTTTTTTTTCAGTCGGACTTCCATACAAATCCCACAAGTTCCTGTAATATTGCATTACAATGTGCAATAGATACTCGAGCTTTTAGGATCATTACAGTGAGGGAAATGGCCTCACTAGAGAGTAGTGGACGTAATGAATCAGACCTAAAAATGGGGCATCATCACGAGATGACTCACAAGCACCCCGTGGTAGATTGTGACTATAGGCAAACTGCAGAGGCAGCTATTTCATTTTTATTTGAAGATATATATTGTAACCAGTTCAGGGGTATATAGCTCTGGGATCGCCGTCTCGGGTAGACGGAGTGGCATAAAGAGTCCAATCACCGACAGCAGCACTGGTGCAAACTGGCGTCAACCAGCTTTTATTAAAGTCCACAGCAACAAAACATAAAACAAAACCATAAAACAAAATCCTAAGCCTGGCAGGCTGCTAACTAGACACAGTCAGATCCCTCACTACCGTGGTCTAGACTCTACCAGCCTGGCCACAACAACACAGATTTATAATTACCAGAGATTGGCTTGCAGGAGACTCCAGCAGCATCTGAAGCCAGATTCAGACTGAGAGCTCTGTCTGTGTAACTCTACCACCTATTTCTGGCTGCTTAATTAGGCAGCTGTGTGTACTCAGGGTTGAGCTGCAAGCCTGTACTGGATGGGGAGTGGAGTGAACGTCGTACTGCCATCCTACCTTCACTCCTATATTCCTTATGCGACCCAGCTAAGAATCCTGGGCGAGATATACACCCCGTCCAGTACGCACCCCTTCACTGTCTCACAATATATATATATATATATATATATATATATAATATGCAGGTCATTCATTATTACATTGATAGTGTGAGATATATAGATTGAGGAGAACATAAACATAATTTGTGTTTTACGCAAAATTCCTTATAGGTCGTGTCACTTGCTCTAAAATATTGCTAAATATCTTGCAAAATGCCTGCTTTCCTTTGATTCTGCCGCTCTTTTTCATTTGTCTCTGCGTCACTTCATTGCAGAGGTAATCACATTTGTTGCTTTTGGAGCGCAGTATGTGAAATCTCAGCTTGTACTTCAACTGAGCGTTTCTTCAGAGTCTTCCCTTCTGTTCGCTTTCACCCCTCCCTCCCAGATGCTGCCAATCACAGATCAGCTGCTGATATAGCTATCTTAGATGCTGCCGAATTGCGATTGGTAGTATCTGGGAGTGAGAGGTGAAAGCGCTCGCCTCCAGGGAAGACTCTGAAGAAACGCCCCAAGCAGAGATTTCACATACTGCGCAAAAAAATGCAACAACTGCATATCTCTGCAATGGAGCGACGTAGCGCAAAACGGAAAAAAACAGTGGAATTAGTGGAGCTTGCAAATACTTACAAGGTATATGACTAAATTCTTTTGAGTAAGTGACAGATTTTCTTTAATATAATCTATATATTAACATATTTTTCAGCATTTGAACATGGAATCATGAACCATACACAATGATCTTGTGCAATGTCCCAATGTGGTCAGAAATCCTTGTGACCATGGATGATTACCTTACAGACACCGACTGATGGTGAAACCATCTCTGACTTCTCAGAGTGTCCTCTAGTCAGAGATTATATAGACCATTTAACCAGTAGCTTACTGTATATTCTACTGATTGGAAATTTAAGGACTTTATAGCTCCCTCGCTCGGTAGTCTCAGGACATTTTTGGAGTGAACCTGTACATAAACGTTGAGTTTTCTATACAATTTGTTAGGGACAATTTTGGAAGCCAAGGTTGAAAAACCAAGTTGCCACTTGCCCAGTGTGCCTAAAACTCTTCTGCAGGTGACAGCTTTTTTAAGCAGTTTTCTGTTGAGATGTTGGGTAGGTTCACACTCCCCATTTCTCCACATTTGAGAAAAACTTGTCTGAGCAGAGTTTGATCAGAGTGGCAGCAGTTATTCTCGGACCCAGAGAGGGAAAAAAACGTTTCTCCACCTTCTCCATTCTGTCAGTCCGTGAAAATCTATCTGCACTTTGATCTCATCCCATTTTTTTTTCACGGACCTATAGACTTACATTGCTGATTTTTAATATGACATTCAGATTAAAATTGGACGTGTATCTTTTTTTTTTTCTACTTTTCTTTTTTTAGCGGACCACTCGGTTCTAGCTAAAAATTGGATATGTGTACAGCCCTATAGAAAATCGTAGGTACGAGGGCGATCAGTGAAAGCCTTCCAAGAAAATCTGGTAGCTCTCATTACTAGGACATTATTGCACATTGGCGTTTGGTGTGGTCTGACTGGCTCCTAAAGTCTATGGTAATCTGTCCACGCCTGAAGGCGTCTTCAAAGCGAAACCTTACATTAACTCCTAACGTCAATTACATGTGTCAATAATTAGACATTATATGATCCGAGCTGCCGAGGTTTCTAATCTAGCATTGTCACACACCTTTCTTTTAGATGCGCTTTCAGCTTACCGTAATTTTAGGAAATGAGAAATGACTGATCCGTCGTTCGGGGATTAAAGCGTTTGCGCTGTCATTATATTAGGGTAAATCCTCATTGTTCAATCGGGAAGTTATTTTTGGATATAAAGATGACGACGTTCAAAAAAATGTTGCACCGAAGTAATTGTACCTTACTAGAAAATATTAACGATCGCTGTTAGTTTATTAATTTCCGAGCATGTCTCATTGGACATATCACCGATCCAGCACAATGTCATCAGCTGTTATTTGTCACCATGTGGCTTCTGGAGTCAACAGAAGCCTAATAGTCCAATTGGCCGACTGGTAGATTTCTGTGCCAACTTCCCCGCACCCAGGAATGCTCAACTCGTCCAAGCGCTTCTGGGCCACCTACCAGAGAGCTTCTGCCGGACTCTTCTTCTAGTGGTCTATCTACCTTCTGAACAAAAGAATCGGATATTGAAGTTTTAATGGCTCGATCTTCTCTCCCCTAACCTCATCTGTCGAGGGAGAGTCAATGGGGGCTCCTTAAAGTACCCCATACACAATGGATAGCTATTGGACGAACGCTCCCATGTTCTAGAATCCTAGAATGTTAGAGTTGGACGGGACCTCCAGGGTCATCGTGTACAACCCCTGTTCAATGCAGGATTCACTGAACCATCTCAGACAGATGTCTGTCCAGCCTCTGAAGACTTCCATTGAAGGAGAACTCACCATCTCTCATGGCAGCCTGTTCCACTCATTGATTCACTGTCAAAAAGTTTTTTCTATTTTTTCTAATATCGAATCTGTATCTTCTCCCTTTCAGTTTCATTCCATTGCTTCTGTATGAGAGAGCCGCAGCCAGACTCTTTTGGTGGCAGTTAATTTCCCAGAAAACAAAAAGAAAGTCCTTTGGAAGTTGGCCGTGCTGTTTTAGGCTAAGTTCACACTAGGCATTTTTCCAGCGTTTTTTTTTTTATACTAATTTTCAGAAGCTTTTTTATAGTAACAGCAGAGTCGATGATATTTCAGAAATCTCATGCACACAGATTTTTTTTTTTTCACCAGTATTTTGTGCTTTGCATGTTTTTTTGCACAATGGAGCATGTCGCTTCTTTCAGCGTTTTTTTTCCAGCGTTTTTCATCCCTCAAAATGAATGGCTGGTGAAAAAACAATGGTATCGTGGTATCAGGTTTTGCTGCATTTTTTTGTGCCAAAACCTGATTCTATAGAGTAGGACTTTTTTTTTTTTTCAGCCCTAAATTTTATCAGCATGTACAAGAGACTAATTTAGCATGCCAAAACCACAGCAAAAATGCAAGGAAAACATGTTTTTTTTTTTTTTTTTTTGCAGCTTCTTTCCTGCCAAGAGATCAGGTTTTGCTGCAGAAAAAAAAAAACGCCTAGTGTGAACCATGACTGATTTGTAAAACAGATTCGTAAAATGCGACTTTAGAAAAAATTGCAAAAGTTGGTGCAATTCTCCTCCGCTCCCATACTTGGAGTGATTTTATATATGTGAGTTATTTTGGTGCCTTTTCAACAACATTTTGCAAAATGTGTGACTTTTCCTGCGAAAGACCGTTAAAGACAAGTTTGGGCTTTGTGCAAAAATATATGAATCGGGTGTTGATGGATTGGGCACAAAAAACCCTCAGTGAAAACCACAAATCAAAAAAGAAAAAAAAAAAGCGCAAATGATGAATCGCGCCCACAGTGATTAGACCTCCGCGGATCCGAGTGATATGTCAGCAATGGCGATAATTAGATAAGCCCTTTATTATAAACCAGATCTTTTCAATTTCCTACTGGGGAAACACCAGCCAGAACATTTGAGGATGCTCCATATTAACTACCTGCTTGTTATACTGGCAGGATCCAACAAGTAGCTCACATCCTGCTATATATTTACTTTGGAATCTGTCTAGGTTTTCTTTGGAAAATACCACTGCTAATATTTACTGAAAGATCTTTTCATAAGGAGCGTGAATTCGCTTTAAAGTGGTTCCTATATTAAATATGAATTTTATCTTAAAAGGGCTCTCCATTACGCGGAAAACCCCTTCGGAATCACTTTGATTCCCACCAGTAAAATAAGAACACCTATACTCGCCTCCGGTGTTGGCCCTGGCACTCCCAGGGATTGCATGACACAATCCCTGCGACTAATCGGCACTTGCTTCACTCTCCTCTATTATGGACGTACGGTAATTGACATCCGGAGGACGTAAGAGCTTGCGCCAGCTTTCACTTCCTCCGTATGTCTTGGTTTGTCCGAAGGCGGGTAGGGTGAAGTCAGCGCTGATTGGCTGCAGGGATGGTTGTGTCACGCAATCACTGGGAGGGCCAGGGCCGACACTGCTGAAACAGCGCCGGCACTGGATGGGGGGACCATTCTGTCGGGGGTGCCAAGGTGGCGTGCACTTTGGCATTAGTGCCTGAGGGTCTCACAGACCACCTTACCATATAGGTGCTAATTATTATGCTCTGCTAATTGAGATATTTTTATAAAACTCTCAAAGTGAATTCAGTTTTGGAGAATAATAGTGATGATATGAGAATTTAGTAATTTCTCTTTTTATGAATTGTTGCATAGCATTGCCTGATTTCGTATTTTCTGTGTGTTTCGGAGCCGATCTTCTCTCTCCGCAGAACGCTCTCTGTAATTTGAGCACGACTTTGACAAAAGCCTCACAAGTGCCTGTTGGATGGAGCCGGAGCCTCCAGTGGGTTTACCGGGGAAGGACAATTGGCGTCAGATTTCTGTACCGTGCACAGGAGAAAAGGGCAGCGTGCCCTTCATTAGGCATCCACTGACATTCGCTACTGTCTGCATATTGGAGCGCACGGGTGCGGACATTGCTGCTGGAATTCAATTAATTGGATTTCTAGTGTACAAAATCCTCTTTGTGCTTCTGAGGGCAGCCAGTGGTCGTTCAGAATAATCAGACCGGAAGGGAATTGGAAAGGCAGGGATTGAGCGGAACCTAAAACAGACTGGGGAGAAGATGGACTTAAACTGGTGCAAATGAAAAGTTGAGTGGCTGCTTATAGCAAACGATCAGATTCCATGTCTTTTACTGGGAGAACGGTAATGAAGAATTGCTAATATAATTCTACATTTTAGGGCTCTTGTACACGACCGTAATAATCGGACGAGTCCTATCCATTGTCTTAACTGATGGCGCTTGGGCCATATTCGGACCGATTTTCTCGGAAGAAAAAAAACTGTTGTGTGACCCTTGCCTTACAGAGTAACCACATCGCTGTGTGCATTTTGTGCTGGGGCATCACTCTGTTACATTGCACTGTGATGTAACCTGGGGTCTTTTGCTGCTGTGATGTCACTGTGTGCATGGCGAAATTATGCCGCACAACATTCCTGTGTTGTGATACCATTTTGCCTATTCTCATTGAACCATGAGATATCACAAAGTCATTTAACTCTGCGTTGTGACATAATAGTGCACAGGATGTTTGTCTTTTCAGCTGCAGATGAAGGAAGGGAGACACAGTCATTACTAGTGGGTAGGCGGAGCCCCAGATAGGATCAATACCTCAGATTAGAGTGTTGACCGGCCCCTCCAGCTCGGGCTCCTCCTCAGGTCTTCAGTCTAAAATTTGAGGTCTCAGAGGATGGTCGCTGCTGGAAGCAGCTCCTCAGAAGATTTTATTATTTTTTATCGGACAAGAGACTTGGATCACCAGAGTGGTCTAGAGGTCTCAGGGGTCTCAGCGCTGCTGGACCCCAACCTCTCCCTTGGCGGATCTGTAATTACCCTAAGGGTGGTCCCTGCAGAACCCTGCCGGCCCGGGGGGATGAGGATGGCTTCCCTGGCGGGGACGCAAACCACGCACAGGGGTCACTGCGTCCCCCGCCCTGGGGGGAAGCATGGGCACGCGCCAGAAACCCCTGGGGGTCCCTGTGGCGCTCGGCTGGTGAGTACTCCACATTTTTATAAAGATGTGTGTGAGTGATTTAACGGCTGCTGCGGCAGCCGCTGTTACAATATACATGCCGGTGACTCTGAGGAGAATCTGAGGGGAGAGAGGAGAGCGCACTTTTTTATTTTTGAATTTCCCGCCGCTGAGCGCGCGCTTTATGGCAGTCTCCTTTTCTGGCTCCTGTACATGGAGCACAGCGGAGACAGAGCACGGCGGCCATTGCTGACAGGAACGCTGACTGGAAGCTCTCCGGACATCGCTCCCCTCCCCTCCCGGCAAGAACCGTTACCAGCTGGGTGAGTCGCTTCTAGCCCGCGGGCAGAAGCTTAACCCCTTCACCCCCACAGCGCGGACGCCGTCTGGGGCACTAAGGAGTGTCAGATAGCGCGGTCCTGCGGCTGTTATCGCATATGGGGCTCACACACTCTTTTCAATATTAATAAAGAGGTTGTGTGGAGCCTGCGATATTAATATATTATTATTATTATTAATATTATATTATTATTGCCACTATACGTTTCCGCTAACGATCCTGATAACGACGCATACTGATGCGATCGTTTGTGTGATCTTTTTTAATGTCGCTAGTGGCTGCCAATCTGAGCGATCTCATTAACATTGCATAAGCGGTTAGCGATCATGACTTTGGCGGTCATTGTGATATACAAAACAGCGCAATTTTTTAGCGACCTTGTGGAACGTTTTTTCTGTATAGTGTGGCATAGCTGTCCTGCAGCTGCGGCCTTATAAGAGGCGCTTGGGGCTCGCACACCCTTTTCATTATCAAGGTTGTGGGGAGTCTGCTACTTTAACCCCTTCTTAGGCGGTTAACTCTTGATGGGACAGCTGGGGTAGCTCTCTCTTTAAGAGCTTTAACCCTTCAGCTTTTGTTTCTTCTTTAAGAAACACACTGTTCTAGTTACTGACAGGTTTAACCTGCCGTATACTGTGCAAGGGCAGTCCATCTCCCAGACCCGCTACAGGATCAGTCTCGCACACGCAGACCTCGATTCATGCGCAGCGGTTGGAGGTTCCAGTGGTGTCAAAATGGAGGTCCTCACTAGTTTCTATTGATGGCCTGTCTGACCTTCTAGGTTATTGGGTGTCAGCTAGATCCTCTCAAGGAAGCGACACAAATCGGTGCCTTCCTTCTCGCATAGCGAAGATGTCGATTCGGATAAGGAGGATCGGCAGGGACACTCTGCCTCTCTCATGGGCCGTACTAATGAAGACCATGAGGGCGTTACAGTTACCGGAGGAGGTAACTAGACGTCCTGGTAAGTCGGCCCGGATGTTTCAGGAGTAGCATGGGTCGCGACGGCTTTACAAACTATATCCGTTTTTCTGCGGAGTTGTTTGTTAATTGGACCCCTTCTCCTGAAGTGAATTTCCCTTTATCCCAGCTTAGCAAATCTTCCTGGTAAAGGGAAGGCGAGTCTGCAGGACACGCTGGACAGAAAAATGGAGATGGCAACAATATCCATCTGCGAGGCCGCGGGTCATGGATTCAGTATTAAGGATCTATGTGTACTTGTTAAGTTCCCTGAGCCGGTTGGACCGTCTAAGGACGGCGTGACAAGATGGATCCCCTCTATCGAGGTAGATGGGCTTTTCAAGTTGAAGGATAATGCGTCACTGCTATCCAGGGCGCAATCCTCGCCAGTCACAGTCAGAAGAGCACTGTGACTTGGACGGTAGAACACGGTTTTCCAAGCAGGGTTTGCTATCTTTAGCTTACAAAGTGGTCAGCTATTTGAATCTGACCTCACGGAGCTGATTGCCAAGGCAAAGGCAAAAGAAACAGCTTTACCGCAGCGCAGAGCTGTGACTTCTGCGTCTGGCAGGACTAGTGCCGATAGTTGTTGGCGGTCCTTTCGGTTCAAGGGATGATCCGGCCAACCCTCTGGGGGTTTGGGTCGTCTCTCTCTTTTTTTAAAAAAAAAAAAAAAAAAAGGGAATTCTCAGAAATTCCGCATACCCTGGAAACAGAACTTCTGTTAAGACAGAAGCTGGCAAAAAAAAAAAATCCGCTAAGGCGGACTGACATCTGAATCTCACTCGAGCGCTCGAGTGGGGGGTCGTTTACTCCAATTCAAACCGACTTGGGTTTCCCGTGTGTCGGACGCCTGGGTGACACAGGTTGTGTTGGCAGGCTACTTCATAGAGTTTTCTTCTCGACCCCCGGACAGTTTTTTTGCCAATCTCGCATTCCGTCAGAGCCGAACTGTTTGCCGCTCTACTCGAGAGGTCGATTCCTTCTGCAGAAGGGTGTGTGATACCGGTTCCGCAGAGGACGGGGAAGAGATTTTTTTATTCAACCTCTTTGTAGTCCCCGAAAAAGGAGGACAATTTCGCCCTATTCTGGAAAGATTGAATCGCTTGTCCACACCCGAAAATTCCGCATGGAGTCGCTTCGCTCCGTTATGGCAGGGGACTTACGGCCCTATCGCAGAACGACTTTTTGGTCAATCGACATTCGCGACGCTTATTTACATGTTCCCATCGGAAGAGCTCACCAGCGCTTCCTTCGTTTTGCCATAGGTCAACCACTACCAGTTGTGGCTCGGCCATTCGGCTTGGCCTTAACGCCCAGAATTTTTACAACGATTCTGGCGCCTAAATTTCATGGCAATTCTTCAAAGACGGGGACTTACGATTCTTCCCTACCTGGACGACCTTTCGATGTGGCGTCCTCAAAGGAGGAGGCAGTGACGGCTCGCAATCTATCCTTCAGCTCCTGGAGGATTTTGGGTGACTGGTCACTTGGGGGAAGTCGTCTCTGGAACCGTCGCAGTCAATCCTGTTTTTGGGGATGCATTTCGATACGGTACGGGCGGTGGTGTCCCTACCTCCAGGCAAGCAGGCATGTCTTCTCCGACATGTACAGATTATGAAGTCTGCGACAGCAATGTCCCTTCGGAAGGTATGCGCCTTCTGGGTTTGATGGTGGCGTCCATGGAGGCACTTCCGTTTGCCCAGTTTCATTCCAAAGGCTCATTCTGAGTCTTTGGGATCGATCGCAAGCTTCTCTGTATTGCAGCGTCATCATCTCTCACAGAGTGCGAGAATCCCTAGGATGGTGGTTACGTCCAGGAGCGTTATCCTTGGGGAAATCTTTTCCTCCCTCCGAGGTGGTCGGTCATAACCACAGATGCCAGCCTGACGGGCTGAGGGGGGGTGCCTGGAAATCTTTTGGATCCAGGGAGTATGGTCATCGGGAGAGTCTGTTCTACCGATCAACATCCTGGAATTGAGGGCAATTTTCCTTTGCCTCCATCACTGGACGGTCCCTTTAAGCGGTCTACCAGTCCGAGTGCAGACAGACAACGCGACGGCGATTGCGTATATCAACCACCAAGGCGGGACAAGGAGCTCCAGGCTCATGATGAAGGTGTCTCGGATCCTACTATGGGCCGAGACCAAGATTCCAGACATCTCTGCGATTCACTTTTCAGGAGTCCAGAATACCACAGCGGACTTCCTCAGTCGCGAGAAGATGGATCCTGGAGAATGGAGTTTTTATCCGAAAATTTTTACACTACTGTGTTCCCGTTGGGGAACTCCCCAAGTGGATTTGATGGCATCAAGGTTCAATGCCAAACTACCGTCCTTCATGTCCAGGTACAAGGACCCGAAGGCTGTGTCGGTGGTTGCTCTGGTGGCTCCGTGGGACCATTTTGAGCTAGTCTATGTGTTTCCGCCAATATCTTTACTTCCTCTGGTGCTGCGTCGGATCAGACTGGAGAGAATTCCAGCTATGTTGATAGCCCCGGATTGGCCAAGGAGGGCGTGGTTCGCGACACTGGTGTTGCTTTTGGCGGCACCGCCATTCCCACTTTCCTCCCCGGCCGGACCTGTTAACCAGGGGCCCGTTCGTCATCCGGACTTGAAGTCTTGCGTTTGACGACGTGGCTCTTGAGTCCAAAATATTGAACCGTAGAGGTTTCTCAGCTGCAGTCATTGCCACTCTGCGAGCTGCTAGAGGTCCGGCCACTACTAAGATTTATCACAGATCTTGGGTAGCCTTCTTTTCGTGGTGTTCGGGTTCTTCAAGGAATCCGAGGATTTTTTCCATTCCCAATCTGTTGGCTTTTTTACAGTACGGGTTGGACAAAGGTTTAGCAGTTAGCACTCTGAAGGGTCAGGTTTCTGCCCTGTCCGTGTTTTTTCGGAAGGCTATCGCCTCGCGTAGAGACGTGCGTTCCTTTTTTTCAAGGAGTAACTCGTCAGTTTCCACCGCGGAAGGCACCTGTGTTCTCCTTGGCGGCTCAACCTTGTCTTGGAGACTCTTCAGCATGTGCCCTTTGAGCCTATGGGTTTTACTAGCCTTTCGTTACTTTCTTGGAAAGTTGCATTCTTAGTGGCGGTAACCTCTTTAAGAAGGTTTTCTGAGTTGGCAGCTCTTTCTTGCTCGCCGCCTTTTCCTGGAGTTTTACCCGGATCGAGTAGTGCTTCGCACACAGGGCGACTTTCTACCTAAGGTGGTGTCGCAATTTCATGTCAACCAGGATATTGTGTTGCCCTCGCTTTGCCCGGGCCAGAGGAATGCATAGGAACGAGATTTGCACAAATTGGATTTAGTGCGGGTCTTGAAGTTCTATTTGTCTGTTACTCAAGGTTTTTAGGAAGTCAGATTCTCTTTTTTGGGATTCCAGCAGGTCGTAGACGTGATCAACGAGCTTCCAGGGACTCTATAGCTCGTTGGATTCGGTCAGCCTTTTTTGAGGCTTGCCGTCTTAAAGGCGAACCTTGCCCGATTAAGGTTCGAGCTCACTCCACGAGGGCTGTGGCTTCATCGTGGGCCTTTCATCAAGGGGCTTCGGCAGCTCAGCTCTGCCGAGCGGCGACCTGGCGTTTCGTCCACACATTTACAAAGTTTTATAAGGTGGACGTCAGTGCTTCCGCTGATGCGGCCTTAGGACGTAGGGTCCTGCAGGCAGCGGTAATCTAAGTTTTGGTTAACTTGTATTTGGCGCCTGTTGCTCATTTATCTAGGTTGTTGGGTTTCTGCCTTTTCTGGTTTTTTTTCCCACCCTATTTTTTGGACTGCTTTGGGACGTCCCACTAGTAATGAGTGTGTCTCCCTTCCTTCATCTGCAGCTGAAAGACGGATTTTGGTAAGAACTTACCTGTAAAATCCTTTTCAGCGAAGAAGGAAGGGAGACACACATCCCTCCCATGGCAGAAGTTGTGTTGTTGTATTTACAGAAGCAGCGTGGCCCTTCTCTGATAGCGATTTTCTGGGCTGAGGTCGACGCGCTACGGCTCTGTTCCAGCATTGCCAGCTTATCGCAGTAGTCAGGTTCAGTGAGTAGTACCTGGGACTGTGTGGTTTTTCGTTGCAAATGCATGCATAACCTGTACTTTTGTATTTTTCTCTGAAGTCCTTCAGAAGGGGTTATGTTGCTTCGCTGGTGATATTGTTCTTCCTTAAGCTTTGGTACGACTGAAGACCTGAGTAGGAGGAGCCCGAGCTGGAGGGGCCGGTCAACACGCTTTCTAATCTGAGGTATTGATCCTATCTGGGGCTCCGCCTACCCACTAGTAATGAGTGTGTCTCCCTTCCTTCTTCGCTGAAAAGGATTTTACAGGTAAGTTCTTACCAAAATCCGTCTTTTTCCTTTATTGGGCTGTTTCTGTGCATTTTTGTCATTGTTAGTTAGTACAGGGTGACATCACTTATGTGTTTTGATATCACAAATAAGCTGTTGGCGTAGATTATTACGCTTTGCCAAGAAAAAAACAGTATACTGTGCACTATTTATGGGCAGCACAATGGCTCAGTGGTTAGCACTGTTGCTTTCCACCAAGGACATCATCTGCAAGGAGTTTATATGTTCACCCTTTATTTGCGTGAGTTTCTTTCAGGTTTGCCGGTTTCCTCTCGCAGTCATACTGATAGGGAATCTAGATTGTGAGCCCCAATAGGGACAGTGATAATATATGTTAAGTGCTGTGGAAATTAATGGTTCTATATAAACTAAGTATTTTTCCATGAGTTACAGTTGTGCTAAAGTGTTTGCCCCCTTCCTGATTTCCTATTCTTTTCCTTGTTTGTCACACAGCATTTCAGAAAAGGAACATCATACCAACAGTAAAATATGATGGTATTGTGATGTTTGGGGCTGTTTTGCCGCTTCAGGACCTGGAAGAATTGCTGTGGTTAACAGAACAATGAATTCTGTTGTCTACCAAAAAATCCTGAAGGAGAATGTCCGGCCATCTTTTCGTGACCCCAAGCTGAAGCGCACTTGGATTATGCAGCCGGATAATGATCCAAAACACCCCAGCAAGTCCACCTCTGAATGGCCTAAGAAAAACAAAATTAAGACTTTGGAGTGGCCTAGTCAAAATCCTGACCTTAATCAGCTTGAGATGCTGTGTCATGACCTTAAAAAGGTGGTTCAGGCACGGAAACCCTCCAATGTAGCTAAATTACAACGATTCTGCAAAGATGAGTGGGGCAAAATTCCTCCAGAGCGTTGTAAAAGACTCATTGCTAGTTATCGCAAATGCTTGATTGCAGTTGTTGCTGCTAAGGGTGGCCCAGCCAGTTATTAGGTTTAGGGGGGCAATCAGTTTTTTCACACAGGACCCTGTAGGTTTGGATTTCTTTTTCCCTTAATAATAAAGACCTTCATTTAAAATTTGCATTTTGTGATTACTTGTGTTATCTTTGTCTAATATTTACATTTGTTTGGTGATCTGAAACGTTTAAGTGTGACAAACATGGAAAAGAATAGGAAATCAGGAAGGGGGCAAACACTTTTTCACACATCTGTATTTGTGCACAGATATCCATCCAGTGACCATATTTCCTGAACATAGGTCAGACGCTGTGTGCACTCAGCCCTCTACCTGTGATGTGACATCACTGTGTGCATTATATCGTGCCCTAGGAGAGACCCCTGAGCTGCACGGCGACTTGTTTCCCACTTTGGAGTAATGACATTTAATCCATTCTGTTCTTTGCAGCCACAGATGTTGGATGCACCGTATCACCGCACGTTCTACTAAAGTAACTACAGAACATCTGTCTGCAAAGTCTGATATTTTGTCACTAATCAGGCACCATCTCTACCGGGAACCACTCGCCGTCTGTCTCCTAAAAGTGACCTGTTGGGATTTATTAAGGGATATAAATCTTTTCATTCTCTTTTATTTGTAATCTAATTTAAGGCAGATAACCATTGCCAGTCATGGAGAGTGATCATTACCTTTGACTGTAATTTATAATAAATGGGGATTTTCCACATGCTGTTATCTACAGGATGCGAAGTTCAATCCTGTAAGCAATTACCTGCTTGTTCAGTGACTATATAGAGGGTGAGCGGTGGCTGTTGATTGACCAAGCCATGTGCTGCCAGCTGTTGAAGGTGTGTGGGCGTCTTTACAGGTCTTGGAAGGGCTAACCCAGAGCTTTCACATTGCATTTAGGCACCCGTTTGGTGGCCCGGTGGCTTATGTCCGAACCCCCTGCGAAACGGGATTCGGACGTTTCACCGGGGTTCTGTCGTAAGCCCCAATGAGGTAATTGAGCAGGTGCCTAAACGCAATGTGAACGCACTCTAAGGCATGCCATAAACGCAAGATGACTGTCTACTGTTCATGTTTTTTTTTACGGGGGTGTGGAGGTTGAAAGTATTGAGGGTTTAAGGAAAAAATTTACTTTTTCGGAATTTTTGGGTTGTACTTTTACCAATATGGTGTAATCGTCATAGATTTTATAGATTGCCTTGTATATTATCTTCCACTGCTTTCTTATGTTTGTGGTGCTTATAGATATATTTTAATTATTATGCTCTTTTAATTGAAAACTGGTTAGAGCAAGGGGAGCACAACCTGTGACCATCATTGTCGTTCTGTTCTGCCCCCAGCCATCTCTGACTCCTCTGCGTTCAGTAACTCTGATAAGTTGTGGGGAGAGCTGCGCTCACGGTTTGGTCATCTTGACTTCTTTTTGTCTGAAATGCGAAATATTGGGGAGTAATGGACCTTCTGTGTCTACAGTAGTGGTAGCTTCAGGAATGGATGCCCCCACTTATTAGATTATGAGTATATGGTACTGTTGATATATACTTCTGACCAGAAAACCCTATAAATTTTATGTGGCTCTTGGGAATAGTACAATGACAAAATTGGCCACTTGGATCAAAAAAGGTTGGGCATCTCTGAGCTAGATAGTGAGGAGGTGCAATAAAGACTGATATATTCTTAAAGAGATTATCTGTGACCGTTAATATTTTTACGTATGGGGCTAAGAACTAGCAGGCCGGTGGTTGCTAATTATCTGCCTGACGCCGATCTCTGCTGACTCACAGACCACTTCTGCCAGAAATTCTGCATTTTCCACTGACATCACGTCAACAGAGCAGCAACTTCTCTTTTGCCCTGCTCTGTTGACAGCTGGCTCCCCTGCAGATGTCATGCTAATGGGCAGCAGGGAACCAGCTGTCAATCAGGATAACATCAGCAGTGGCGCCTGTCGACGAGGGGTAAGAACTGCTCTGCTGATGAGGGGGCGAAATGAAGTGGAGGAATCATCAGCTGTACTGGCAGAGATCGTCCTCATGCAGAACAAGGAGGTAGTTAGCAAGTTCCCCCCTGTTAGTTCTTGTCCCCGTGCAGAACAAGGAGGTAGTTAGCAAGTTCCCGCCTGTTAGTTCTTGTCCCGTGCAGAACAAGGAGGTAGTTAGCAAGTTCCCGCCTGTTCTTGTCCCCGTGCAGAACAAGGAGGTAGTTAGCAAGTTCCCGTCTGTTAGTTCTTGTCCCCGTGCAGAACAAGGAGATAGTTAGCAAGTTCCCGACTGTTAGTTCTTGTCCCCCTGCAGAACAAGGAGGTATTTAGCAAGTTCCCGCCTGTTTATTCTTATCCTCATGTGCAAAAATATTAAAAGTACTGGTAACCCCTTAAATGGTCTCTTGACCCAGTTCAGATTGTGATATATTGCACCATGTACATAGAGCTCATAGTGAAGAGCTGAGATTGCCTTGGTGACTTACTGCTGCTGCATGCGCAGACTCTGCCGGCTGTCACCGACGGTCTATTTGTGACCGGTCAACCAGTAGCTGCTGTGAATTATGCATTAGTAGGTGACCCATTTTCAGACAAATCCGTCCTTCGTCTAGTCAGGTCACACTGCTGCCGACAGGCAAATCTGAGGTTACCTACAAAGCACCCTGGGTGTGTGACCATCTGATGTCCGGGACGTGCTGGGCAGTGTCGTGCTGACTTCCTTTGTGTATATATTTGAGTAACGTAGAATTATGTATATATAGGACTAACAGAATTACATTTGTATATATAGGAGTAACATAAGATTCTACTTTACTTCTATATATACATAGAATTCTTGCTACTCCTATATATACACATATAATTCTTTGTATATTTAGAAGTAACATAGAAATGTAGAATTATATATACTCGTGCTTCTCACAAAATTAGAATATCAAAAAGTTAGTTTGTTTCAGTTCTTCAATACAAAAAGTGAATCTCATATATTATATAGAGTCATTACACACAGAGTGATCTATTTCACGTGTTTATTTCTGTTAATGTTGATTATGGCTTACAGCCAATGAAAACGCAAAAGTCGTTATCTCAGTAAATTAGAATACTTTATAACATCAGCTTAAAAAATTGTTTTAAAATCCGAAATGTTGTTCTACTGAAATGTATGTTCAGTAAATGCACTCAATACTTGGTCGTGGCTCCTTTGGCATCAATTACTGCATCAATGCAGTGTGACATGGAGGCGATCAGCCTGTGGCACTGCTGAGGGGTTATGGAAGCCCAGGTTGCTTTGATAGCAGCCTTCAGCTCGTCTGCATTGTTGGGTCTGATGTCTCTCATCTTCCTCTTGACAATACCCCATGGATTCTCTATGGGGTTAAGGTCAGGCGAGTTTGCTGCCAATCAAGCACAGTGATACTGTTGTTTGTAAACCAGGTATTGGTACTTTTGGCAGTGTGGACAGGTGCCAAGTCCTGCTGGAGAATGAAATTTCCATCTCCAAAAAGCTTCTCGGCAGAGGGAAGCATGAAGTGCTCTACAATTTCCTGGTAGACGGCTGCGCTGACTTTGGTCTTGATAAAACACAGTGGACCTATACCAGCAGATGACATGGCTCCCCAAACCATCACTGATGGTGGAGACTTCACACTAGACCTCCAGCAGCTTGGATTGTGGCCTCTCCACTCTTCCTCCAGACTCTGGGACCTTGATTTCCAAATGAAAGGCAAAATTTACTTTCATCTGAAAACACCTTGGACCACTGAGCAGCAGTCCAGTTCTTTTTCTCCTTGGCCCAGGTAAGACGTTTCTGGCGTTGTCTATTGGTCATGAGTGGCTTGACACAAGGAATGTGACACTTGTAGCCCATGTCCTGGATACTCTGTGTGTGGTGGCTCTTGAAGCAATGACTCCAGCAGCAGTCCACTCCTTGTAATCTCCCCCAAATTTTTGAATGGCCTTTTCTTAACCATCCTTTCAAGACTGCGGTTATCCCGGTTGCTTGTGCACCTTTTTCTACCACGCTTTTTCCTTCCACTCAACTTTCTATTAATATGCTTGGATACAGCACTCTGTGAACAGCCAGCTTCTTTACCAATGACCTTTTGTGGCTTACCCTCCTTGTGGAGTGTGTCAATGACTGCCTTCTGGACATCTGTCAGGTCAGCAGTCTTCCCCATGATTGTGGAGCTACTGAAACAGAGTAATGGACCTTGTTAAACGCTTAGGAAGCCTTTGCAGATTTTTTTGTTAATTAATCTAATTTACTCAGAAAATGACTTTTGTTTTTTCATGTTAGCATCATCAACATTAACAGCAATAAACACGTGAAATTGATCACTCTGTGTATAATGACTCCATATAATATGTGAGTTTCACTTTTTGTATTGAAGAACTGAAAGAGATGTCCCTGTACGGTCAGACACGGCCATTACACATAAGAAACTACCTGTAGGTCTGAACTGAAAAAGTAAGTTAATGTGTATGCAAAATGTAAATGCATATTAACACATGACCATTACACAGAAAACCAGGCACAAAAAACAAATGTCCTAAAATAAAATAAATAAATTTTTTTTTTGCAAAAAATGCATGAAGGTAGTAATAATTATAATAGTATTACACAGTACACAGCAGGAGCACATTTATAAGATTATCTCAGCACAGGAACATTTTATTTAAACACATCCAATTGTGAAAATGATTGATATTCCAAGATCTATTTATTGAAATAATCTTTTCTTTAAGGGTTTTCCCATGAACAGCACTTCATCTCCATTGCCTTCTGGTAGGCAAACTTTCTTGACAACCTCTGTGGGTGCAAAAATTGGGTTCCTATAAACATTATTAAGTTCTAATTTTGGTGGGGTGAAATAGACTAGTTGCATGTTTCGTAATATGATTAAGGTGGCTAGCAAATTACCTTATTTTACATTAATTTCGTCCGTACAAGTTCCCATGTCTGCGTAAAAAATTGTCCAGGTCAAGTTCAGACTTGTTAGTAAATGGTCACCTTTTTGGTTTATAACCCTCAAATCTCCTTGGCACCTCTAAACTTCCCATGACAGCCATCATCTGTCTCTAAACTGTTGAAACACATTGTTTGATGATGTTATTATGCTCACTCTTATCACGTCACAGCGCTTTAGAGACCTCATAATCACTGTTCCCATTGGGGCTCACAATGTAGGTTCCCTATCAGTATGTGTTTGGAGTGTGGAAGGAATCCGGAGAACCCGGAGGAAACCTACGCAAACACGGGGAGAACATACAAACTCTTTGCAGATGTTGTCCATGGTTCGGACTTGAATCCTGGACCCCAGCTCCAAAGCAACAGTGCTAACCACTGAGCCACCTTGATATCTACTGACTATTGTGCATAAGGGGCTCCCATCTCTCCCCGATGGCATATGGTAGGGTTGGAGGGGGAATATGGGACTTTCTGCATCATGTCTGATCCTTTTTTCCCGTGACAGATAAGCTGCTACCGGAGGTGTCTAGCTGCGGCTTAATCTCCAATACAAAAATATTGTCGAGTTTTGACGGGAGTTGACGACCGTCTGATGTGTAAGAGGTCGCCCCGATTCTCAAGGATTGGGCAGATGGAATTTCATCAGCCCATCCACATACAACGCAGTTTCCACGTTGAAAACACATAAACACTTGCTCGCTCGAGCCCGGCGCTCATATATATATGGGGAGGCTGCCTGACAAGCGAATCTGCCGGTTCTGCCTTCATCAAAAGTATTGGTAGTTTTTTGCAGGAGCTACAACTCTGTTATGTACGGGGCGCTGACGACTACGGGAAGGAGGTTATGTACGAGCCTTTGGCTGGTCAGTAATTGAGAGGTATTAACATGTAGAGCTGGATTATCCAAGGAACCCTGCTGGGATGCAGAAAGGAAAAATCTGTGTGTCAAAATTGTTCTGTCATTAAAAGCTTCACCGGCTTCGATTTTTACTTTCTGGGAAATTTTATTTTTTTTTGGTTGTGACCACTGTAATTTAACACTTGAGACTTGTGATACTATAAATGGATGATTCTTTTGATCGTCTTCATCTGGGAAATCTCCATCCATGAATATTAATAGGCTAAGATGGGATAATTTTTATTTTTGGAGATCATGAAAGCAGTCTAAAAATTATTTTAAAAATTGAAAATTTATTTTCTCTTCTGTAAAATTTGGGATAATCTTTTCGTAGATCTGATGGTCTTTTATTATTCTTGCAAATGTATCAGTGCATTTACCACTGTCATTTATTTTTCTTGTAAATTAGCGCGCCCCGTGCTGAAATAATCTGACTATCTCTGAGTCAGAACATGGAGCCTCTCTATTAAAGCAAACTGCCGGAGAGGAGGACTGAAGTCATCTTGTCTGAATAGCCACCCTGTAATTCTGCGTCTCCCCTATAAAGGCCGTTGCACAGGAAATACTGTACTTTGCTTGCACGTGACTTTCTCCTGCAAAATCAGCTCTCGAGATCAGGATTTATCCTTCATGATCAACCAGAACTTAAAATAACAGGCATCTAAAAATTCAGTCCAGCAGCAATAGAAGTTATAAGCATTGGGGCATACTTCTTTTTCGGACTTTCTTTCTGTGTCCCCATTGAAAAGCATTGTAATCCGGCACAAAGAGGGACATTGTAGATTAATATTCATTAACAGGATATCCCCTAAAAATAACCGTATGTTTTCAATGGCTGTGTATTATTTCCCAATGCACATGCGCGCTTGGTTCAGCTGAGCATGCATGTGTTTTCAATGAGGAGAGAAGTCACGTAAAGGGAATCTGCAGATTTTTGCTTTTGAAATCTGAGCACACCGTGATGTAGGGGCAGAGACCCTGCTTACAGCAATGTGTCACTTACTGTTACTTACTGGGCTGTGTTTTGCTCTTTCAATATTAGCAGGAGATTATCATACAGTACTAGGTGTCTCGTGCCTCCTAGTCCAACCACGCACCCACCACTTATTGGCAGCTTTCTGCAACCAATCAGTGGTGTGGATGGGGTTATGCTCCACTCTTCATTCCGAGCTCTGCTCTTCATTCCGAGCTCTGCTCTGCCTTCGAGCTCGCTCTCTTCCGAGCTCTGCTCTCCTCCGAGCTCTGCTCTTCCTTCCGAGCTCTGCTCTGCCTTCCGAGCTCTGCTCTGCCTTCCGAGCTCTGCTCTGCCTTCCGAGCTCTGCTCTGCCTTCCGAGCTCTGCTCTGCCTTCCGAGCTCGCTCTGCCTTCCGAGCTCGGCTCAATTTTCATCAGAGAAAATTGTGATTTCTATTACAACTAATACAGATCAATAGTTATCACAACCAAAAATCCACTGGTTGGATATATAGAGTGACTATCACACAAAAGATTAATAAAATATACAATTTTATTAGAAGACATTAAAAGATAAAATAGGGTATTTTAAAAAATAGGGACACAGAACAAGAACTTGAAAAAGTCACAGGTCCACAAATGGTAGAATAAATAACCATATCAATAGATAAATATCACCCCATCATACAGTAGCTGTCCTAGATATGCATTTGGTAATGGGCATATAGTCCATATTAAATGTATGATTACCTAGATGTGAATCAAAAAGAGAATAGTGTCGTCCTGTCCTGTGTCCCTTACCCCGACGCGCGTTTCATGCCACTTCCTTAGGGGGCGTTTCTGTTGAACCCAGTATACTAAGTGATACATCTCTGGAATCAGGATGTCTACCCCAACATCATGCTGCAAACAGATTTCATAGCAAAAACCTGTTGACAGATTCCCTTTAATAAAGTGATCTCCACTAAGTTAGGTCTCTGTTCGAACCCTCCAAAAACTATTCTGACTGGAACCCCGACGGAATGGAGTCATTCAGTTCAATGACGCCAACAGAATATCTGTAGACAGTCTGGCAGTATTCGTCTTTTTCATGCACAAAAACGTGGCAACTCACATCAATGTGAACCTAGCCTAAGCTGCACCTCCTTACTGGTCAGTGTGTCCCAATGACATTGGCAGATGTCACTGGCTTAACTCTAATGCGTATAGGCACAGTAATTTCTCCTAATTGCTTCTGCTCTGGTTGATGGCAATTTCTGTTTTGAACACCTAAAAATATTGGGAATAATAAAGTCCCAGAACTATTTTTGCCCAGAATTCGAAATAAATGATCTCTGCAGTTTTGCTTTAGGCAACTGGAAAAAAAAATTTGTTCCCCAGCGTTTGCAATCCAATTTGAAATCTGCGACTTGAGGGAAATGAGCAGAGTGCTGGAGGACTCTTTCCACTTGCAGACGTTGCAGAATTTATTCTGTCTGCTTTCTCTTGCTTTTCTGTTAGGGGGAAATAAAAAGGATTTACTGTGCATGTAAATGAGCGTTATTCGAGTCACTGGCAAAAGTCCTTATTTCATGAAGCTGGCGGTGATGCGATAATTAGATAAATGATGGATAGCTCCGCGTGCCAAATAACACAACTTCACCAGGCCAGGTTTATAATACACCAGATTAGGTCTACCATATGGTTAAAAAGTAAGAAAGTTGTAAATTATTAAACTGTGAAAGGAAACTGTAACAGGTCAAACATAAAATATATAAGTATATATTAATACAAAGTATTTTTATGTTGGCCATCCTCAAAAGGGTAAGGCCAAAATGGGCGGCCATTAGGCGCTGCACTTTAACTTGATTTTGTGGAAAAACTGATGCTTCTACGTGCAAAACGCGGCCAATTCCAATTGTTCTCATGATGTTCCAGCTCATCCATCCCACAAAATCAAGGGATTTGTTATGGGGCATTTTGCAAACCAACTGCAACGACTTCTGCTTTCCAGCTGGTCTCAGATGGACGCTCCTTCTTGCCATAAAGGGAGTCTTGGCAGCACTGAATGACTGTTCAAAGCACGTGCGCTTAGTACACCCTTGGCATGGCGAAACAATTAAGTGCACCTTCCCATCTCTTTGTTTTCGATCTGATTTGTTTTCCCCTCTATTTTGATTGACAGTTCTGTCTTCATTGAGGCAGAGAAGATTGGCCATGGAGAGAAAACAGGTAGGTGCACTGGGTCGTTTGGCCAAGGGGTCCACCACTTGTACTTGGTTTCAGCAGTCATTCTGTGCTGACAGTCTTTTTTAAGTCCCCCATAAATTTTAGATTTCCATTGGTCAAACAATTGTTTAGCCAACAGCCATTTCTCCCGACTCCCCCATTCATAGGGACGATCTCTCGGAAGAACCAAATAAACGGCTGTTGGAACTTCAACATGCCGATGTTTTCGTTCCCCCATCTTTAGATATTGGGGAACAGTTGAGGGATTTAGGACTTTAGAATGTCGACCAATCCAGGTATAGCCAACTTTAGTCTTATGTATGTGGGGGTCTTTACCCTACGATTAATAGGGGGTGTCTCAGCCCCTTCTCGTATCTAGTGTTGGCGCATGTGGACATCTTAGAAGGGGGTCTCCACTCAAGGTTTTCTTTTAGCAAAAGTAGACAATGAGACCTTAGGAGTTTCTTTAAGGGTTATTGAACGGGTACTATATTTGCACTTTCGAAGTATCTTAAAAATCCTATGTACCTGTGGAAATTTTCTGCATGGATTTTGACAGGCAGTATACATATGCAAGTTCACCACGTCTACACTCTTTCCGCAAAATTCATTGCTTGTTTCACCCCTTGCAATGCCGGTTTAGTGAAATCTGCAAAAACATTTGCAGCAAAATCCACATTTAACACTTGTAGTTTGCAGCGTTTCAGCAGTGGTTGCGATAAAAAGGTTTTCTCAGTCAAGTCTTCTCCATGTACAAGTGGCCTTCAGTCGAGGATGACCATCTACGTAAATATCTAAAGTGTCAGATGTTATGTCCACGTTCAAGCCTAAATTGTTTTTTACAATACAGTAAAAAAAAATCCATATTATTGAAGTAGTTTAACCCATTGTTCCACGGTAATTTGCATGATTATTAATTATTGTATGGCACCTATTAGGAGGCCTTTAAGCTGTTTTTGAAGAGAAGAAACTTATTTTCTAGAGACCTGGCACAGATGGTATTTACTCCTTGTCTGATATGTGATGATTTTTAATTTCCCTGGGGTTTTTCCTGTGAAAAGTATCCCAATGGGATCAGTGGGTTTTTCTTTTTAATCTTATTTTCACTGATTTTCTTATCTGAAATCAAATACATGTGATTATAGAAGCTAAGTGACAGCCAGTAGATGTCACAGGAGGACGGATATTCACTCGACTCGCCGTGTATCCAGTAATTATAAAGATAGAGAAACTTAACTGTGAGCATAGACATTTTGGAATTCTCCGTCCTTCTACCCGACCTTGTAATCTGTACCTAGCATTGATAGCACATCAAGTTCCAGTATCTATTGTACTGTCCTGTTGACTGTGATTAGGACGGTCTATTCTTTACTGGTCTGACAATGCATTCTTGAAGTAACTTGGAGGTTGTCACTAGGATATGCAATCAATGTTGCAGTGATTCAACCATTGTGACCCCTTCCAGTTGCTGAGTGGGCGGGTGTGTGGCCGCAAGACTGCGATTTGCATTGTGTGGTCACATGCCAAAAAGACGTTTGCAAACTTCCACAATACCAGTTAATTGAGCGATGCTGGACACGTCTAGTCGGAATGTGATCGGAAGTAAGCAAATCTCTTACATGGACCAATAATCAAAAACTAGCGTTCTTATGAGCACTGGTTATCATACCTGGTGTAATCCCGTTTGCCTCCTGCTGAATCCTCTACTCGGATCGATGTTCCTTTCCTCCTGCTGCCAAGTGGGTCGCCGCAGTGGTTAGTGAAAACCACACATCCATTTACCATTGCACGCCTCATCCCACTGCTTCGACCCTCTTGAAACACCAATATGATCAGAAGTAACGGGGCAAACGGAGGGCACCAGGTAGGGGTCTACACATAAGAAAGGTGCAGACGCTTTTTAGTCTCATGGTGGAGGGTCTGTAAGTGGCAACGGCCTGGTATTGGGTCCACCTGCCTTCTCCGGCAGCCGCATGGTCAGCTCACTATAAGCCGTCCTAGTAATGTACCATTGATATCTCTGCTGACCATCTCTACTAAGCCAAGCACCATAGACTTCTGGATCAAATTGTATGAAAAAATACAACCTGCGTGATTACCGATCTCTAAATATTTTATGTGTTTTAATCACATTTTACGCCAAAATACATAGTTTTGAAAAGAGTCTAAGAAAAGAAAATGTGTTAAGTGGAGTCCAAAACCAACCCAGATTTGGGAAAAAATTTGGGGTAATTAAGTTAGCCATGTGATGGTGTAAAAATATGTGTACCATATGTAGCAGAATGGTGTAAATTTATCAAACTGCTGCCCCAACCGAGATAAATTTGGCACCGTTTCTGCCTGTCTCGTCAAGTCATATGCTTTCTAAATGTAGGAGTCTCCTCTCCAACTTTATTATTTAAAGAGGATACGATCGTGGGTCTGAAGTGGCCAGTTTTTACTCCTATTTTATTCCCGCTGTTCTCTTGAGGATTGAGGTTTTTTCTTTTTTTAAATCCACCATACGGTTCCAGAGATATGGGCATATTTGTTTATGGTCTTTACTAAAGGGGCGTGGCTCGCAGGGTAATAATGCAGAGCAGAGTAAAGACACGCCCCAGAGGATCCTGTGAGACACACCCTCTTGTAAAGATGATAAAAATAAGCACCAAATTAAAAAAAAGTCCTCATATCTCTCGAACCGTATGGCTGATTTTAAACAGTCAAAAATCTGCTTACTCAGGAGCAAAGGGAATAAAATAAGAGCCATGCTGTCCACTTATGATCTGGGGACAGGTCTTACGGAAAGGATGTCTCTTCTAAAATCTAAGTTTTCAAAAAAGAAGTCTTTAAGGAAGCCTTTTTTCTAGCCTTAAGTGAAGGCAAAAATACTAACGAGCTGAGTAATCAGAGACGGCTTGGTTGCTATGGATATGCTAAATATTGTAGCTGTATCCATAGCAACTAGTCTGTCTTAAACAAATCACCTGTTCAATGTAAAGCTGACTTGGCACGGCGCGCAGTGACGGCTGCCATTTGTAACCTGAACCAATACACTTGTCAGTAGAAAGAAGATTCTTGCTCCATTTCCTCAACCTCCTTGAATAAGACACCATAAATTGCACAGATCTTGGGGCGGCCTCCTTCCTCAGGGGCAGACATGATGTGTAATACCGGTGGTGTGTATGAGTACGTACACACAGCAATAACCAAAGCACCGTTCTTAGAGCCAGCGGTCACATATCCATCTCAACTGAGATTTTTTTTTTTTTAATCATTGATCATGCATTACACAAAAAAAGTCTAAAACATAAAATTGGAGTGTAAAAAGCATAAAATTTTTCTCCCCTTGAGAATGTATATTTTGGCGCTTGCAGCCAAGAATCTGAGACTTGTGGCTATTGAGCGCTAATCTCCTTATTGGCGGAGTCAGTAACTATTCCCGAATAATGACTAGAAAGATTTGAGCACAAAATACAAAGTTTAACCGGAAAATTTAGCCCCGAGCGAGACCACTGATGAGGCAGGAAATTTTATGTTTTCTTCAGAAGCTTGTATTTTAGATGTCTGTTTCTTAACATATTTTATCTCTGCCCCGCAGGCTTTTGGACAAGCGCACAGTAACCATAAAAAAGTGGCAGCGGATGGAGAAAGCAGAGAGGAATCGCTCATACAAGAATCTGCAACCAAGGAAGAATATTACATGAGAAAGGTCTTAGAACTGCAAACTGAGCTGAAACAGTCCAAGAATGTCGTCGCCAACACCGTGTCTGAGAACGAGCGTCTGAGTTCCCTGGCACAGGAGCTGAGAGAGGTATGGTGCATTCATTACTATATGAGGGGGATGATGGACGTTTGGCACCCATGACCTACTCTGCTCTACCCACTAAGTGAGCAGTGTGTGATTTAAGGCTGAGTTTGCACATATACAGTGCTCTCACCTGAGTTACCATTGGAATCATCAAAAACCATGATTCCGTTGGAATCATCAAAAACCATGATTCCATTGGAATCGTCACACACCGTGATTCCGTCGGAATTGCCACGAACCGGGATTCCGTCAGAACGCCACGAACCAGGATTCCGTCGAACGACACGAACCGGGATTCTGTCGGAATCGCCACGAACCGCCATTCCCTCGGAATCGCCACAAACCGCCATTCCCTCGGAATCGCCACGAACTGCCATTCTCTCGGAAACACCATCGGAACCTTGACTGAGCCATTCACTGTCATGAAGCTGATGTAGTCACATTGGGTTCAGTCTGGCCTCCGTTTTGGCAGTTTTTTCTATTTTTCAAATGTGCACAAAAACATGGTTGGCCCCGTTTTTGTGCACATCAGAGAAAGATTAATCCTGCCAGGTCGGAGGCCAGAGTCCAAAATGGCTCATGGCCTAAAAGTGATTGTCGGGCTTCCATTGGAATCCTGTTTATCTGGAAATCTGTTGGAAACTCCGATGCAGTACTGAGCCAGGGTTGCGCTTGTATAATATGTTGAACCTATCCTTAAGGTACTGCCACACTTAGCGATCTCGTTAGCGATCACGATAACGACGCAAGCTAACGAGATCGTTGGTGTGATCGCTTTTAGGTCGCTAGTAGTTGCCAAACAGGAGATCTCATAAACGACTCATCAGCGGTCAGCGATCTCTTTAACGACTTTGGCGGTCGTTAGGATCTGTCATTAGCATGTACTGAGCGCTTCTGATTCATAGGAATTTCCAGTATCGCTCCTGCTCTCTGCGTCCTGCTAGCCTGCTTTGCAACTTCTGCGATCCTCTCTGTGATGCAAAAGAGAACTTACAGATATTGCGATCCACTCCGTGATGCTAAAAAACCCTAGTCCCGCCTGCGCCGCTGTCATATGCGTCACAAATTAGGTCGCTCGTCGTTCGCAAAAGGTGCCAAACACAGCGATATAGGCTCACCAGCGGGACGCCAACGATCAAAAAACGGTCCAGAACGCTAGTGAACGATCAGCGACATCACAGCAGGGGCCACATCGTTGCTACATGCCACACACAACGACGTCGCTAACGAGATCGCTAAATAGTGACGTTTTAGCGATCTCGTTAGTGATCTTGTTAGCGATCTCGCTTAGTGTGGCATACCCTTTAGTGTAAGGCCACTTTAAGACAAGTCATTCTAATCCTGCCGCAAAGGATCCCCTGCAAATTCTCTTGAAAAAACTACATATTAATATTTAGTAACTTTTTTGTTTGGTGTTTTTCATTTTAAGTCTCATGTATATGGCTTAATATGGATTTGACCAAGTATGACCCAAGCTGATCCTGAGAAAGGGACTCTTAAAAGGGTTGTCCATTCTTTTGCATACTATCAGAATTCAGAAGTCTGCAGTGACATAGTGACAGCAGACTTTTATCAGAAGACTGGGCAGCCCCTTTAAATTCACCAAACGAATGGAGCAGCGGTCACTCACCGCTTCGATCATTCTCTATGGGACTGCTGGAGACCTGATGGTCCTGGTATTTCAGACACCTATAGCTGAGATTGGTCCTGTGGATAATGTAAACTGAATGGGAGTTAAACTTTAATATCATGCATGACTGTAAGATATACAAAACTCCTCAAATTTGTTTTGGGCAGATTTGCGCAAATCAGTTGACAGATTCAATTAATCAATTCGGTCTTTGTCGAAACTGCCCCGATTTGCCCTCAATTATGCTCAGAGGTCCCTAAAGCAAAATATTTACAGTGCCAATATAGGGTTAAGAAAAAACAATAGAATCCCCTCCAGTCTCTCCCCTGTCCCCCCTTATACCACCACTAATGCAGCTTCCCTGGTCCTTCTTGGTTTTTCCAGCGCTGTCGCCCATTGACGGCAAGGTCCGTAATGTAATAAATGGAAACAACCAACATGATCAAAGTTGACTCTTCTCAAATATTAGTCCGTTCTTCCTAGAAACAAATCCCAACTTTAGACTGTTTAGTAAGGAAGTAATGGAAACAAAAGTGGTAAAAAAAAAAAAAAAAATATAACATAGCTGCTACCTCTAATTTATTATCCATCCCAAATAACTTTCCAGGTTTAAGTAGGCATTCCATGTCATTGGATTTAATGCCGGTTGTAATATTTTTCTGTAGGGCTTCCGTGTCAAAGTTAAACAAATTCTCGGTAAACAGATCATCGGCCGCACAGCCCTCGGCAAACACAAGGGCACTTAGAAGTAATGGGAAGGATACGTTACTTAATGAGCTGGAAATGCAAATATCGCTTGGCGTGAATTACCCTGCTACTAAATTAAAGGCAAACCAAAAATGTTTACTCAGCTATAATCTCAGCCAAATCCTCCACTGCTTCTTTCCCTGCTCCCGGAGCCTTCCACAGCTTCTCCAAGGGTTCAGGTGCTTGGTAACTCCAGAGTAAAGGAGAACACCGCATATGCCAGTGTGGGCTACAGAGGACTAAGACCCCCAACTTGAGAGAGAGAGGGGAACGCTAATTATAAAATGATTCAATATTTAAATTGACATTCAAATGTAAAAAAGTGTTTAGTAATTCTGTTGTGTGGATCGTTAGGGAGTGCGAGTTGATGAATAGGAATTCTGGGTGGCACTGGTCAGGTTTGACTTATTCTCAAAGTAGTAAATTAACCCCAAACCCGTAGGACAAGGTAATTTACTGATCACTGGGACTGCTACTGCTGAGACCTCCACCAATTCTGTGACTGTGGCTCTGGAACCTGGGAACTGGACTCTTCAGAGCCCCATTTCGATTGTATTGGAGGTGCGCATACTCAAACTTCTTTCCTGTTATTGTCTATGAGACTGTGGGAGAAAGCAGAGTACAGTGCTCGGCTATTTCCAGCAGTCTCATAGACAGTGGATGGAAATCAGGTTGACCATGAGTCCCATCCAGTCCATCCAAGACTGGGCATTAGACACAGGTAATTGGACTCTGCAGAGCCCCACTTTGGATGGATCGGAGGTGGGCATGGTTGACCTTTGCTCCATTCTTTGCCTACGAGACTCTTGGAGAAAGCAGAGTACAGCACTCAGCTATTTCCAGCAGTCACATAGACAGTGAGTGGAAAGGAGGTTGAGTATGCACACCTCTGATCCATCCAAAACGGGGCTCTGAAAACTGGACTTTGCTTAGCCCCATTTTGGATGGATCGGAGGTGCGCTTGGTCAATCTCCACTCCAATCATTGTCTATGGAACTGCTGGAAAAAGCGGAGTAGCGTTCAGCTGTTTCCAGCAGTCCTATAGAAAATGAATGGAAAGAACATCAAGCGTGTGCACCTCCGCTCTATTCAAGTTCCCTTGTTTCAGAGCCCCATTCACATGATAACTGGGGGTCCCAGTAACCAATAAATTTTTGTCTGTTGTCATTGTCTGCTTATTTAGCATAAAAATTGCAAACAGCATTCAGGATAGAACCCAACAATGTGTTAGTCTTTTTAAAGGACCGATATGGAGTAGGGGCAGCCAAACGATACTGTGTCCTTCCATCCAGAAGGGAACTGAACCGTTGGAGAACTGCGCCATCATGTCCACAGTGGTCATAGAATCTTAGAATGTTAGAGTTGGAAGGGACCTCCAGGGTCGTCGTGTCCAACCCCCTGCTCAATGCAGGATTCAAAGGAACCCGACATCTGATACATCCGATCAACGGGCAAGATGCATCAGACACCGGTTGCAAAGACGGGGGAAGGAGCCATCGAGACCTGTTCGACTAGTCTAGAGTGTGGCTTTTAAAGTATGTTACTCTCTGAAACGCCGACGTGTTTCTGAGTCAAACATTCCTGGCTGTAATAATACAGTCCATGTCTGATACTTGCTGCCCGTGGATCGGACATCAGGTATCAGCGGTCAGGTTCTCTTTAAATGCTGATATGCCCCAATAAAAAACTAAACACATACTCGCCTCCTAGAACAGCGCCGTTCCAGTGATGTGACTCCCGTCATTCACGGCTGCAGCCTTGTGTCACAAAAAGTGGAGTGTCGCTGGCCCGGGATGCAAGTGTGTTTATGCTATGCGCTGCATTTCAGCATCTTAAAGCAGTTGTCTGGTAGTGGACAGTCCCTTTAATCTCTTAGGTGGTCTTGAGAATAAATTGAGAAATGCCCGTCTTTCAGGAGGTCGATGTTTCTGCCCAACTCCTGTGTAACCTTCTATCCGGATAATCTAGTCGCCACCAGACTGAAGAATGGATGTCTGGCTGCATACACGGGCAGCAATCACCGGTCCTTTGTGAGGTTCCCATCTGATTATATCAATTCACCAACGCTTTATGGCTAGATAGGTCCTTAAAAAAAAAACACAATACGATCGCAGATGTTTCTCCCATTTTTTTTTTTCTATTTAGTGCCCCATTAGAGAAATTTTCCTTTCAACGGTTTTAGCTTCTTTTTTTTTTTTACGCTTTTCTGTTTCCTTCTGTATCCCCGACATATTCATTTAACACTTGTAATGCGGCTAATAATCAGTGCCGTTCCTGATAATTGCCCTAATTATCCAGGAGGCTGATTATAATGGTGATTTCTCTTTTTTTCTTTCCTCTGTACATAGACAACGCCTGGCAGTGTGATTTCTTTTTTATTTTATACACATTTATTTATTTATAGATGTGGCACTTTATCTTTTCTGCCCGGCTATTAGGGGATTATCTCCAATATTTTTTTTTTTTTTTTTGTAGTTTTATTTTTAAATAAAGGATTTTTTGCTCCTTCTAAATGGTAAATTAAATGGACCCTGTAAATATAATGTACTGAAAGATATGTTGGCAGATTGGCTGATAAATTGCAGCCAGGTTATTAAAATTTGGTGCCACATCTAGTGAAAGAGGCTTGACTGCAATACCACACTCGGCCTGTGACAAAGTGTGGCGCTTGTCCTAGGTTTGCAGACTGCGGTATAAAATTGAAGGCAAAATAAAATTATAATTTATTGATCCAATATAAATTTACAATCACATACTATGCAAATAATACTCAGGAAAGAATAAAAATAACACCCTATGTGGGTATCTGGGACCTTAAATATGACATGAAGAAATAAAATCAGAGATTTTCTCCTACAGTCATAAAAACATTATATGGCCAATGTATGTGTTGGTAGAATCTGTCATAACATGGCACATGAGTCTTAATCATGGGTACTAGAAGAAATGAAAAAGATAACAGGGTAAGTATTTACAACAAAACAACACAGGTATATGTACAATAAAATACAACACAATATACAATATATACAATATATACATAGATAGGTAAATCGAAGTATAGGAGAATATACCAGAGATATGTTATATAGAAAGGGTCTGTCATAATAATCTAGATGTATAGAGTAAAAATGTTACTAGTAGTCAAAATAAATCTCTCCTACTCTGCAAGAGCACACAAAAGGAAAAAAGGGAGATACCTGAATGATGGGTAATGAGAAATATGAGCACTTGTCACAGTAATGCAATTGAGATAGTAATGATTATGCAGCTCTGAAAAAGATGGGACACATGAATGAAGTATATAGCAGCCTTTCCCAATGATATTGGGTTGAGGACAGGCGCCATGTTTAATTACCTGTATCATCAGCATTAAGCAGCCGTGGCAGGGCGCGGGAGCGCCGCCATCCAGATAGTTGTCTGCATACAGGTAACCACATCCAGCGTTTATACTACTCCAGAGCAACCATCTCTATATAGCTGCTTCCTTTTCTTTATGGGGAACTAATGCTTGTTCTTATTTCCTCATCTAACTAGCCTCCGATCAGGCCTAGACAAACCTGATGATACAGGTAATTAAACATGGCGCCTGTCCTCAACCCAATATCATTGGGAAAGGCTGCTATATACTTCATTCATGTGTCCCATCTTTTTCAGAGCTGCATAATCATTACTATCTCAATTGCATTACTGTGACAAGTGCTCATATTTCTCATTACCCATCATTCAGGTATCTCCCTTTTTTCCTTTTGTGTGCTCTTGCAGAGTAGGAGAGATTTATTTTGACTACTAGTAACATTTTTACTCTATACATCTAGATTATTATGACAGACCCTTTCATATATACATATCTCTGGTATATTCTCCTATACTTCGATTTACCTATCTATGTATATATTGTATATATTGTATATTGTGTTGTATTTTATTGTACATATACCTGTGTTGTTTTGTTGTAAATACTTACCCTGTTATCTTTTCATTTCTTCTAGTACCCCATGATTAAGACTCATGTAGAGTCGAAACGTCGGGTATACATGAATGTGGGGTATCTTTGTTATTTTTACACGGCACTTCACCTAGCATTGTGGAACACAATAAACTATCATTTTTGCAAAATTAAAATCTATAGTGTGTGCGGTGAATTTAATACTTTGATAGTAGCTGGTCCGTACAGGTCCACATTCACCAGCACCTCCATCAATTTATGACCTGTAGTGCACACCCATCTTCCCTAGTGATAACATGGCACATGTCAATAAATAGGAGTTCAAGGTATACTGGATACAGAATAAGGCCGGGGTCACACTTGCGTGTGTGATGCGCAAGTGTGACCCCGTTGTTCTGTATACAATACTAAATTGTTGTATATTATGTCAGGAAATCCCTTACTCCAAGCTTTCAGATATTATGCACTTACGGTAAGTTTTTTTGCAGCCTTTTGTTCTTTGGGATTCTGGTTCCATCATCCATGGTTAGGAGGTCATAATAAGACGTGGAAAACAACCCTTTCCTGCTCATATATGGGAAATAATGGTGGTAAAAGGTGACTGTGTACAGCTACAGAATGAAGTCAAAGGAGGTTAGCTAGTAGGTTTGCTTAAAGGAATTTTCCAGACTAAACAAAAATATTCATAAATTAGTTTTAAATATTAAATTATGTAACTTACTCATACAGTTTGCTTACTGGGGTTGTCCACTACTCAGATTTTTGAAGCCCTTTTCTTAGTGTAGGTCATCAATATCAGATTGGGAATGCGGGGGATATGGGACACCTGGCAGCCCTTTGCAGTTACAGACCCAAACCAACACAGCCCCGTTCACTGTGTAGTGGCCGTTAATGGGTGAAGGCCAGTCTTGGACCTGCTAAACTTAGTGCCTTGTGCTAAGCTTCTGCATGGAAGCAGCCGTTCAGTGACTCCATCAGGGCTTACCTCCGAATCCCCCTCAAACAGGAGTCAGACGTATGCACCTGATGGGGCCATAGACTATAATGGTGGCGGCGGAGCAAACGTGCACACTGACATCCATCATTTTCGGGCATTACGCCTACCGGAGGTCTACTACGCAGTCTACTACGTCACTCTTTTGGTACCATCATTGTTTATGGCCCAGTCAGTGCGTACATCCAAATCCTGTTTTGTGGGGGGGGTCGGGTGTAACCTCTGAGGGGCCACTGACCGGGTGCCAAACCACAATGTGGAAGCACCCTAAGAGTTGCCCCCTTTCCACCTGCAGTGTACAGTTACATTTATACTCACCAGTTTTATCCCCTGCCGAATTCCAGTGGTTCTCGCGAGTCTGCGTTCTTTCTGCAGCGATGATGGGCCGTCCATTCTGGCATCACCGCTGCAGTCAGTGATTGTCTGCAGCCGATTGTGGAGAGATGGTACATCGTCACTGCGGAAAGTAAGCATAGAGCAGTGATGATATTGTTTATGCCCTTTTTAATTGCACAAAAATGCAGCATCTTTATAAAAGGCACATGGGCGGAGGTAGAGGTTTTGCATTAGGAGCTAAAAATGACGCCTCTTCATGAGCCCTTCTCCCCCTCCTAGACTTGTGCTGGAATTTGGCGGGTGCAGTTGCTGAGAGCGTGACGATGATGTCATGGTCTAAAGTTGAAAACTTCAGTCTTAACTCATTTCATTGTGTGAGTCATGTAGACGCCGCAGCTGTGCTTCTCCCCGAGTCTTAAAACAGGGAAGGGAAACATTATCAAAAAGTTTCACAAGTATCAGATATGCGAGTCAGCGCCTCATCTCTTGCGTCATTTACTCTCCACATCTCCCTGTTGGATGCAACTGTGTAGATCAATCATGTCTACTACTAAAAAAATAAATAAATAAAAAATCCAGTGCTGCATGACACATTTCACAGCCATCTGTTACCACTGTTGTGGGTATTGTCAGGGGTGTAACCATACTGGGTACACGGATTGCAGTCGCACCCGGACCCTGGAGCCTAGGGAGGACCCAAAAGTTCCTTTTCCTCTATTTGAGGAGACCAATACTAAATCCATGACAGTTTAGGGTCTGATTGGAGACATGGCATCAGGGTGCACGCGTTTCATGTAACACCTTGTTTTTTGCCATCTTTTCGAGCAGTTCTTGAGACGGTGCTGAGCCGTGCACGTGGTTTTTATTATAGTTGGTGTAAAGCTAATTGCACACACAGTCTCCTTATTGTCTGCGTTGTTCTTGGCTTTGTCTTTGCTGTGCTATTATGTTCATTTCACAAGTGAATCAGCAGCAGACTGTTTACATTTGTGTTACTTTTAACCCCACCTAGGGGTGAGATGCTTTTTTTTTCCCTTTTTTTGTGTTTTTTTTTTTCCTCCACTCCTGAATTGTGGCTGGGATTAAACCCATACTCTCTTGGCTTGTGGTACCTTTAGGATTTTTTGATCCGCAGATGCCAGCATGCTTTGCCCGTCTGTCCGAGCAACTGTTTACCGGCACATATGTCCGTGCTAAGCTACTAAGAGCAAGTGATGGGCAACAGGCGGCATGTCCCACGTGGTGGGATGGGGGATGTGTGCATTCTAGCTACTTCAGAGTTCAGCCCTGTCATTGGCCCTTCTTATATGTCCAAGCAGCCCTGGGTTATTCCTTCACAGTGTATAATGTTACACTGATTGATGACGTTGACCTGATATGACCATATTTTTTTTTTTTAATTCAAGTTGCACAGATTATTTAAATGTGTATTCCGGTTTTGGGAAACCCCTGTCCCCTGGATGCAATTTACAAAAAAATGTACGGTACTCACCCTCCCGGGGTCCAGAGCTGAGTCTTCACTGCTTTTAGTGTCTATTATTGTCTGCAGCACCGACATCATGTTGACAGCGCTGCAGCCGATCAGTGAGCTCGGTTATGTAAGGCCAGAAGTCAGATATTGCTGGTATAATGAGCAGAAATGATTGACCATCGCTGTGCCAGTGCTGCAGTCATCTGGTCAATCGTTACCGGCATAATGGCTGAAAAGTAATTACACATAGACAGTGATTGAGGTGAGAGAGTGCGAGCGACGCCTCTAGAGATTGACATTGACTTTCACCTACATAAGAGGAGCTGTGTGTGTAATATGGATCTGATGTGTGTATGTATGTCTGTGTATTATATATTGTGTGTGTGTGTATAATATAGTGTGTGTATAATACATAATGTGTGTGTATAATATATATAGTGTGTGTGTATAATATATAATTGTGTGTGTATAATATATATATTGTGTGTGTATAATATATATATTGTGTGTGTATAATATATATATGTGTGTGTGTATAATATATATATTGTGTGTGTATAATATATATATTGTGTGTGTATAATATATAATGTGTGTGTGTATAATATAAATATATATATATATATATATATGTTATATTATATATTGTGTGTGTAATATGGATCTGATGTGTGTATATATGTGTGTATGTATATGTAATGTGTGTGTATGTATGTATTTGTGTGTGTATTGTAATATATTATTATATTTATATATATATATATATATATAGGGGTGTGTGTCTGTGGATATATGAATGCGTGCATGTAGAGAAAAAAGGCAAATTGGACATAATTTCGCACAAAGCTCCAAAAAATGGGCCTGACAAATCGTATATAAAATGTGTGAAGCTTTTATGCTGGTTCTTTTTCTTACATTTGATCATTTCCTTAGTTGTTTTCTTCTTAGAATTTCTCAGAATAAGGAAAGTACTTGGACCATTTCGGCCATGGTCAGCCAAGCTGAATTTCTTCCAGCATTCACAGAGCTGTGCCTTGTAGATGACGAATAACGTCCTGGAGACTGCTATGAAATGCAATAGACGAGGCCTAAAATCACAAATCGGCCTCCACTCATGGCAGACAAGAAAGCGTCATGTAGATCCATGAGGGGACTCTCGACTGTAAAACTTAGGCCCTACGGGCCCTGTTATTTTTAGGCTTGTAAATGTGGAATCTGCTTTCACTTTATAGCAGGGAGCATTGGACCACAATAACAAACTTAACAAAAAAATGGCATAGTAACAAACCACATTCTTACCAAAAGCTTCATTAAAATGTGTTCACATTTAAAGTGTTTTTTTCCTTTCAGCTGGCCTTATGCCGTATGTTATCATTTGCCCACGATTTCCCATCACTGGCTGACAATCTTTTATGCACGAGGACCTCCGGACTGTCTAACGGCTCATGTAGATGTCCGTGCAACATGGTCCAAGCACGGACCGCAGTGTTAGGACTGGCCGCCGGTCTCCTGACCTAATCGTGACTGCCTCAGCTACGTGACGCTGTCACACTGAAGTCGGGAGTCCCGCGGCCAGTCCGCGCTCGGACCGTGCTGCATGGACGTCTGCAGGAGCCCTAAAGCTTCTCCTACTTATATCTACCAGCGATATGGACTCCATTCTTACGTGGCTGGTATTAAGAAGGCTCTTTTCACATTTTTCCAGTTTTGGACCCCCAATGGAGTCAAATGACACAAAAAGGGTTGAAATGAAGATTTTTTGGCGCTTCTTGATTAGTTCCTGTGCCCATCTGAAAAAATTGGACACAGTTGGTTAAAAAAAGCACAAATTGAGTCTCTTTGTACTGTCTCATTGCTCTGGAAGTTGCTCATTCTGAATTTTTATTTTTTTTTGGTGATGTCAGCAGCCGTTGGACCGCTGCGATGGTGGTCCAGCTGTTGGTGGTCCAGCTGTTGGTGGTCCGGTGACATTACCCCTTCCTATCTCTGCACAGACCATTGAGCAGCCTCTGCTGGATCCAGGCAGGTGCTGGTAGTTGAGTATGTTTTACATATCCAGTTCTTTGGGAAATATATTATTTTTTCCCGGACAGTCCCTTTGGGCCATTCCTTCGGTGTGAGCCCGTCTGCCCACCTGAATGTGGCTTGTGTCCCTGCTGAATATTCAACCGTGTATCATTTCAACTACAATGGAAATACTGTTGTTTTGCCCACTGCGAGTAAGCTGTGCCCATCCATCATCCATGTATGAATGTTCCCTCATTAGCGCTGGGTGTAATAAGCTGGCATCTGTCCCCTATATTTACTGCCACACTTCCCAAGAGAGAATGGCCCCATTGTTGGTGCGTGGATTACTTGTCAGGCTCGGCCCAGACTGTATGTAAATCACTTTCGGGGCAATGTCTGCCTCCTTTGTGTTGAGATTACGTGGCACATTGTAAGTCATGGTCATTGTCCTGGGCTTGTAACGCCGGGTCCTTATGTTGCCGTTGTATGGTTTCTGAAAGATTGCCAATTCGGTATTTTTTCTACCTAATTTTTTGCAATTTGTGCTTTTTGTGTTCATACTTTTTTTTTTTTTTTTCTTTTGGATTAAAACACGTAGCCAGTCTCATCTTCAGACCAAGTAAAGCCATAGCTACAATGCATATCCAAGACCGTAATCTAAAGGGACGCCATGCTTAGATACACCCGCCATATAGTAGCCTGAGTAAAGAACACTTGGGGAGGTCCATCAAAACTCCAGTAATGGACGAAAAAGGTAGAGATGTTTCAATAGGAGCCAGTCAATTACAAACTTTGACGAATGTGATAAAATTTGGACAAGGCGACAAGCGAGGAAGATTTATTTAGTTGAAAAATTTGTCCAATTATATTTAATTCAGAAATGCAGGCCCGCATGAGATAAAATTGTAATGGATTTAATGGGAAATTATCAGAAAATGACTTACTGCTTAAATCTAGGTTTTTGAATTACATGTATTTTTTAATGGAACATTTTTTTTGTTTGTTTTTCACATTACAATCTTTATTAAAAGAGAAAAATTAGTAATTTTAAAAGTTTTCACACTTTTAAACCTCCTGTCCTTTTAGGAAGAGTTTACAGGAATATTCTTATTAGCAGAGGTAGGATTACAATGACTGTTAACACTTCTGTTCATAGCTGATAATACAGGAATAACAAGAGGCGATGTCACAGCTAACCTTGATCCCCCTCCTCATTTCAAAATCATCTTTGCACATGCTCATTAGATGCTTCAATATAAAAGAAAAGGTCAGAGTCTGATCACACATGTGCTGTTTCCTGAATATGCAAAATGGCCTCTTCTGAAGGAAGAGGACTTGTTCTCTGGCGCCACCTATTGGATGTAGCAATCCTACAAGTCAATATCGACCCTTTAGCAAGACACGTGTTTCAGGGTGTTGCTCCTCCTCAGTGCAAAGCAGGAGATCTGATTTGGCTAGGGGAGAGCCTGACCTGGCCTAATGGAGATCTGGCGAGATTTCAATCTGTATTCAAGGTTGTGAATACATGAGCCCATTACTGGCGTGCTATACCAACTTTACTCTTATTTTGCTTCAACCGCTTAGCCGCTTAGGACGAGTTGGCCAAAATGGCTATTTCGGTGGATAGGAGGACATGCTGAGCAGCAGCTTTGCTCCGGTGAACCTGGCTCTCCGGATGCTTGGCTGTCGGTGTGTACCGCTCATGACTGTGCATACTGTATATCCTGTAAAATGTAATTTTGTACTATACAAATGATCTGAGCATGTGTCAATATTTACTCAAAAAAGAAAAAAATTCCCATATCATAATCCGCCATATTGACTTAGACTTTGTCTATTGTGTTTGCTGATTTTCCAGACAAAATCTTTTGTCCGGTCTAATCCGTCTTTACACCGGAGCCCTTTTTATTCAAGCATGAGTAAATAGAAATATCATTTACGACAAGCAACCCTTACAACTCTTATTTACCCAGTTATTACCTACGTGAATAATCGCCGAGGCGGCGTCAGATTCTGCTGACACCCAGAGGACGGTCATGTAATGTCTACAGCAGGAAAACAAGCGAAGGAACTCCATTGTCCTATAAAATAGTTCTCATGGGTTTGGGCGGCTCATGCATGCTCCTGCTAACTGTTGTCGTCCACCTTGTTTTTTTTCTACAGGGTCATTCCCAACAAATCAAATTATCATCTGTCGATAGGATAGGGGATTACTTAATGATTGTTAGGGGGTCTGACTGCTGGCACTTCCCCAGCGATCTCGAGAACGGAGCTCTGCAGCGTCATCCGTGGGGCACTTTCGTTCATTCCTTGTTCTGCTACTTGAATGAAGCTTCTTTTTCAGTTATTCTCTGTTTTTCTGGCAATTGGAAAGGAAAGTAGCCGGCTCCCGAGAGCTGAATAATCACATGTCTGTGAATCTCTGCGGCTAATCTGCTGGATATGTAACACCCTTATCTATTCTTCCTCCTTTATTTTCATTTACAACTCCAATGGTCCAATTTTTTCTTTATATATCGCTTAGAAGGAATACGAATGGCATTTCATGCATATTGGTCATTTTACGTGCCACATGAAATGATCACTGTACTTTTCAATCACCGTGATTTCATTTGATAGATAATGAAATAAATTGAAATTCCGCAAATTATTTTATTTAGAAATTTGTGTTACCATACGTCCCCAAAAAAATGACTCAACAATCCTTGCAGCTAGATGACTCCCTTATGTAAAACTTGCTGTTCACTGCCTGTTGTCAAGTGTAATCCATCTCTGTTGGCACAGAGACAAATTACAGGAAGTAGGTTCAGGTTTCTACTCTCCTGTCTGCTTTGTTTCTGTTCCTGCTCTCCTGTCTGTGAAACTTCTTACAGATATAAGAGAGAGAATAGCTTTAAGTTCAAGTTAAGCAAACTATTGGGTAGGCTATTTGTGAAAGTGAGGAAAAGGAAGTTCTAGCACATATAGTGCTGGCATAATGCTAATGTAGATAAACTGTCTATTCAAAAAGTGTAAATTGGAAGTAACAGAGCTTCACTCTTACAGCTTACATGGATAAGGTATACAGGCAATCTGTGCTTACTTTTACGGCTGTGATCCCACAGTTCAGGATTCGCAGAATATATGATCCATGTATAGTATATATCCATCTTTTAGCATCACTAACCTGTTACAATGTTCAGATTGAGAACAATTTCCTTCTGAGAAGGTGACCGGCTCCATCAGATGATCACCGTCTGTCTATGTGGACATGCTCCAGTGAGATCTTTTGGAACAGTACAACCGTTCTAGGAAATGTTCCTGCAGTGTAATATTGCGCAGGCCTATACTCTGCATTATAGTGCATTTATTTTATACATTAGAGCCATATTATATAATACTATGCTTTTATATCGTTTCAGCTGAATCAAAATGTGGAGGCCCAAAGAGCTCGCCTACGTGATGACATCAAAGAGTACAAGTTCCGAGAAGCCAGGTTGCTCCAAGATTATACCGAGCTGGAGGAGGAGAACATCTCTCTGCAGAAGCAAGTTTCAGTTCTTAAGCAAAATCAGGTAAGTAATAGTAGTGTCTGTGCACTTATAGGAAATCTGTTGACACAAAACGACTGTTCAAACCAAGCACTGACACGAGGTGCATCCTTGATGTAGCCAAGGAGTTCTAAGCACCGTCCCACCTACTTCTTTTCCATCCTGCTTCTCCTTGATTGACATGTCTGACTTTACAGGAATTAGTAGGGTGGAGATAGATGGAAAACAAGTAGGTGAAAAGGTGAATTTAATGGCTCAGCAAGGGTGCACCGAGCGCCGGTGCTTTGTTTGAACAGTTATTTTATGCAAACATTCTTTTCGATATAATATTAGAAATCCCCAGACAGTCTGTGATTATTATTTATTCTAATTTATTTCTAGAGTATTTTATTATTAGGCATTTAACTGTATGCGTAGTTTTAGATTTCAGAATATTTGCGGAGCATCCGACCATTCTTCTCGACCACTGCATAAACGTGTATATTTGCACATGTTCTTAATAATTGTCTGCCAGACATCTTTGGCGATGGGTTATCTCATTTGAGAACAAAAGGATCTAGCATGATGAAATTCGGCATGCCCAATCCCTTTTTATCCCCTTGACATCATCCCTAACAGTAGAGTCTGGAGGCCCCCAAACACATAAGATAGTTGTCCGGCGCCACTCGTGTGGTTTGGATGACTTTGCTCTTATGTTTATAGGGGTCTTCAGGGATAATTGTGTTGCACCAATGTTGCCTGGATTAAAAAAAAATTAAGTAAAGAACTTGTAGATTGGTATAGTCATGAATTTATGTGACAGAGGTATATATACTCTATAATATCTATAATAAAAAGGGAGGGAATTCATCAAGACTGGTGTTAAAGACCAAGGCTTGATCCAAGATTCGCTGGAGTAAGACGTGTCAAAAGTTGTTGTAAAAATCCTAATAGTAACTAAATTTTTTGTGCATAAACGTGTGTCTTTTCAATTCCATTTTTGGGCGAAACAGTACAACCCTTACTGGGTTGTATATGTACATAACTATTCCATCCACTCGAAGAAATCAATGATGGGGATTTATTAGTTGGTTTTCACAATGTGTCAGACTGAAAAAAAAAAATTTGGGTAAACTTTTTCCTTCATGTTATGTATATAAAGCCGACTTTGGTAGAGTTCAGTCTTTAGAGTAACATAAATAATTCAATTAAGGGTAGAGTAGAGCAAAATGACTCACAGGACCCTCGTCTGTAGTCATCGGCCATCGGGTCGGAGCAGTGAGAATCTGCGATGATGGTGCTCTGGACCTATAAAATAGAAGAGTAGGAAGGTAAGAGCAGATTCTTTCCCGTCTGGTATGGCAGCCATAGACTACTGATCTGGCCGCTGTACCAGAGTCCTGCATTTTTTTTCCTTTGCTCAACTCTAGGTAAGGAATCTTATAAAATTCTGGCAAGTATGGGCAAATTCAGGATCTGTTAGCAGAATAGAAATGGCACCGTTTCTGTTAACTTGAAAAGACTTGAACAAAATACTTTCTCCATCGTCTCATTGGGGGACACAGCACTGTGGGTGTATGCTACTGACTTCTGGAGGCAGTAGCATACACCCACAGTCCTGTGTCCCCCAGAGAGCGTCTCGGAGAAAAGGATTTTACGGTGAGTAACACAAAAATCCGTATTTTATAAGCAATTTTGTAGGCTAAAAAAAACGTCATGGAATTAGGGTGTGAACTCGAATTCTTGATTCCACCAATGGGGGGGGTCTTGGTGATCTGGAGTTATTAAAGGGAATTTCTTAGACATATAGTATCCCATATGGCTGAAAAGGCTACAGGACATGGCTCTTGTCTCTAATAAATAGAGGGAGATTCAGAAGAAGGGGCTAATGTTATCATGATCATGGTCAAACCTGCTGGAATACCACACACAGAAAGCACTTATCTCAATGTTGTTTTCTCCTGTGTAGTCAATCAATAACTGGTCTTCATGCTTCAATGCGTAGAAGTTGTATTATGGGTAGAAGTGGATATTCTGAAATATCATTCATTGTATATTATAAATAATTCAGAGGTTTTTGATATTTTCTTTATGATGTGCCACCAGGTGGAGTTTGAGGGTCTCAAACATGAAATCAAAAGACTGGAGGAAGAGACTGAGTTCCTGAACAGCCAACTCGAAGATGCCATCCGGTTAAAAGAGATTTCAGAAAGACAACTGGAAGAATCTCTGGAGACCCTGAAGACTGAACGCGAACAGAAAAACAACCTGCGAAAGGAGCTGTCCCACTATATGAACATCAACGACTCCATGTTCAGCAACCATCTAAACTTCTCCTTGGATGGGCTAAAGTTCAGTGACGAAATCACAGAGCCCAACAACGATGACGTTGTGAATGGTTTCGAGCATAATGGAGTCATCAAGATGAATGCCGATAATAAAGCGTCCACCCCCAAGAAGAATGATCCAGCACCAAGTCTGGTTTCAGATCTGCTAAGTGAGCTGAATATCTCTGAAATACAGAAACTCAAACAACAACTGATGCAGGTATATGCTGTATATGTTACCACTTCAGTAGGACCAAACCCACTGATATGCTATGAAGCTTAAAAGGGTTTCGTAGACATTAGTGTCTAACACACGTGGGTCTCACTGCAGGGAGCTGTAGAATGGGGGTTCCCCGATCCATTGCCATGTCTGCTGTAAGGCTTTTTTTCAGTGGATAGATGAGTGACTTCGCCAGTACAGTTCTCTCTGACTTCTATGGGAGTGTCTACACCACCAGGCATGACGGAGGTCAGGACATCATGGCCATTGCACAGTTTTTGGAGCTCCCGTAATAGTAGATAAGTGCTGGAACCATGGGTGGAACGTGACTTGGGCTATGTTCTCCTGATGGGACCTTGGCCCCTTTTGTTATTTTGAGAACTGAACAATTTTTGATATGTAGGTAGTAGACCCATTGCCTGACAACACCAGTAAGCAAACTACATTAGGATTTGTTAAGATGAGTTACAAATGGAAACAAAAAAATACAAAGCCACAATACATTGTGATCTAAATAGTAGGACAACTCTATATTTTGCCCAAATTTGTAATATTTAGCATTGATAATGTAACATGTTTGAGAGTTTCTTTGTACTGACCATGATTTTCTTCAAAACTAGGTGGAAAGAGAAAAGGTTGGTTTGTTGTCTACTCTTCAGGAATCTCAGAAACAACTGGAGAACACCAAAGTTGTTCTCTCCGAGGAGAATGACAAGGTCAGCAGGCTCACCGAAAACCTAAATGCCATGAAGAAACTTCATGCCTCCAAGGAACGCCAGTCCTCTCTAGACCATGAGAAAGAGCGGGATAGTCATGAAGATGGAGATTATTATGAGGTTGACATTAATGGTCCCGAAATCTTAGAATGCAAGTACAAGGTAGCCTCAGCAGAAATACACGACCTCAAAGAAGAGCTGAAGACTGTAAAGACCCAGTACGAGGAATGCGAGTCAAAATACGAAGAGGACAAGAACAGGTTTGAGAGCGAAACACAAGCCATGGTAGAAAAGATCTCCTTACTTGAGAAGACCACACGACAAGACAGAGACCAAGTTGTCAGACTCGAGAAAGAGTTAAAGAAAGTGAGCGATGTAGCTGGAGAGACGCAAGGAAGTCTCACTGTGGCTCAAGATGAGCTGGTTACGTTTAGCGAAGAGCTGGCCAATTTGTACCACCATGTGTGTATGTGTAATAATGAAACGCCCAACCGGGTCATGTTGGATTATTACAAGGAGGGCAAAGGCGGAAGAAACAGTCCTGAAGGCAAAGGCCATAGGTCACCCATACTTCTTTCTAAGGGTCTGTTGAACAACGAAAATGGCCATAGTGAGTCTGGATCTCCTGTGTCTCCTATCCCATCGCCCGTTTCTGATCCTAGAAGAGAACCCATGAACATTTATAACCTGATAGCTATAATCCGTGATCAGATCAAGCATTTACAGGCTGCAGTGGACAGGACCACAGAGCTATCCCGGCAGCAAGTAGCCAGCCAAGAGCTTGGACCAGCGGTGGATAGAGACAAAGAAACACTCATGGAAGACATCTTGAAGCTGAAGTCTCTTTTGAGCACTAAGAGGGAACAGATTGCTACGTTGAGAACTGTGCTCAAAGCCAACAAACAAGTGAAATCCCAATTTGATATGGAGCTTAAGCAATTTTTTTTCAATTATAATTTATTCATTGCGTGATACGCTCTGAGGAAAGTAGGTTATGTCTCATTATTTCAGAAGGGGGAAGTATATTTGCAATTAATCTCTAGAGCAGCTGAATCCTCAACCATTTCTTAGATTGAATGGACCAATCTGATCCTATTTCTTATTCAATCTTATCTTTACTTTAAAGAAACGTTTTCTGCCGCGGTGCGTCAAATGGATGTACAGTGGTGATTTTCCAGATTAAGGCTACTAACCGTAATATTCTTCAGTTAATGTCTTTACATTGATAAATATAATAGTAATTTAGCGCTAGAATAAAATTCTAATTTTTTTTGTAAACCTCGATTTTATTATTTTTTTAATCACTGTTAGAAATTGACAACTTCTTACGTTTTATAGAAGTATCCCTATAAAAATAATTTGATCAAAACGATAAAATTTCTCATTGTGAATTTCTTTTTTTTTCAGACTGCGGAGGTAGCTCTCGCCAACTTGAAGAGCAAGTATGAGAATGAGAAGACCATGGTGACGGAGACCATGATGAAACTGCGCAACGAGCTGAAGGCTCTCAAGGAAGACGCTGCTACATTCTCCTCCCTCAGAGCCATGTTTGCTACAAGGTATGAAGATATGACCGATTGCATACAAACTCCTTATTTACTAAGCTTTATTTTTTCTATATATGATTTTGTCCAGCATGGAAAGCTATGAAACTTTGCAAAATCACTTTATCAAAACATTTGTCTTAATTCCTGTAAAAAACAATGCATGTAAGTGGCTTCCAAACGCCGGCTTTTCCCTCAGTCTATTTCCCTGCCTTCAGCTGCACTGATATTATAGCGTTCTCATTTGGGAGTACAGATGATGACAGTGATGGGTCAACACCTGTCCTCCTCCTCCAAGTGATCTGCTTATCAGAACAATCTCCTCCTTCAGCTTATCCCCAGAAGTAGTGAGACACATAGGTGCTGAGCTGACCCATCACTGCCATCATCTGTACTCCCAATGAGTGCTTTCTGAGATCAGTGCAGCTTAAGGCAAGATAAAATACAGGGAAAAAGCCGGGTTTGGAAGTCACTTGCATGCATTTTTTTTAAGGGAATGAAGAAACATCCCCTAATAAAATATTTTCCAAAATTTCATAATTTTCCATTCTGGACAAAACTTTTATAAAAATAGAAATAAAAGTTTAGTTACTCTTGAACTTTGAAGTCGTTGTCCACTATTTTTGACTTGTTTCCCAGTGGTAAGGATATCACGGTTTGACCTTCTGCTGGAAATCCCAGTGATCGACTAATCAGCAAGTGAGCCTGACAGGAAGTGTCCACTTTCACTGCAGTGCCTCCTCAGGGGAAATGAGGCATTACACAGTTTACTTTATATTGATATCCTGAAAAATAAACCATTTTGACAACACCACTCACTATGGCTAATGTATATAAGCTACATACAAGAGGAATCTTAAAGTAAACCTTTCTGTGCCCATAGTTTATGTATCCGATCAGTCGTCTGTGAGCTAAATTATACTCACGGATTGCAGGATACGATTGTATTTACTTTTCGACTACGAGATATTTAATGACCGGGGAACTCTACGTTATGGCAGAAAGAGGCAACAAACTTCAAATTAAGGATTCTGCCACTGCTTGACGTTGTCCCCCCTCCAACACCTTTATTTTACCACCCAGTCACCCCGATGCTCGCTCGAGTGGCGAGGACGCTCGCTCATCATGAAACTCATGCTATAAGCCTTCTGCCTGTACAATATTAGTAGTTTGAAGCTTTTGACTCAGGTACAGGTGTTGTAAAACTCAGGCCACTTTTCATGTGGGGTCAGTAGTCTTTCATGGTGACATTTGACTGAAACCCAAGACACCGGCCAAGGTTGTGAAGCCCCAGAAAACAATTCACAATATGTGGCACCAGTTAGTGCTGGCACGCTGGGATGTTGTATAATAAATTAATGGGAAAGGACGCAATTTCTCACTTGTAGTATCCTACAATCCTAATTGCTACCATTGTTTTGCATTTACTTTGATCTTGATACATCCATCATAATTAGTAATAATTTAGATTTATAATTTCAAGAAACAAAGGCAAGAAAAATATCTGGGCTATTTTAATTTAATATAAGAGATATAAAAGGGTTAGTTGAAAATAAAATTTACATATGTTTGTAACTGTGGCCGATCAATTTTGTTCTTTATAGAAATAAGCCACTGCCGGGGCAGCCTGCCATAGAGAACACATCAGCATTTGGCCGAGCATTCCTGTGTATGGGGGAGTCAGGAAAGATGGCTGTTGACCGTTTGTTTGGCCAACAGCTATTTAATTTGTTTGGGGCCATTAGTTCATTTTTTTTCCACTTCATTTTCAAGGCGTTTAATCTTGTCAATTCATGTGCATTTTATTTGACACCTCCGGATTTGGGCTAAGCTTGAGGGAACTGCCCAATGGACAATGGATGCTCTTGTCTTTGCCTGTACTCTTTTCCCTCTGGCCCGGGGCTCTCTCTCTGCCCTCTGGCCCCGGGGCTCTCTCTCTGCCCTCTGGCCCTGGGGCTCTCTCTCTGCCCTCTGGCCCCGGGGCTCTCTCTCTGCCCTCTGGCCCCGGGGCTCTCTCTCTGGCCCCGATGGCTCTCTGCCTTCTGGGGCTCTCTCTCTGGCCCCGGGCTCTCTCTCTGCCCTCTGGCCCCGGGGCTCTCTCTCTGGCCTCGGGGCTCTTTCCTCTTTTGCCCCGGGCTCTCTCTTTCCTCTTTTGCCCCGGGCTCTCTCTTTCCTCTTTTTCCCAGGGCCCTCTCTTTCCTCTTTTTCCCAGGGCCCTCTTTTTCCCAGGGACCTCTCTTTCCTCTTTTTCCCAGGGCCCTCTCTTTCCTCTTTTTCCCAGGGACCTCTCTTTCCTCTTTTTCCCAGGGCCTTCTCTTTCCTCTTTTTCCCAGGGACCTCTCTTCGCCCATTCAAGTGTAGTCGGGCAGAGGAGTTTGGATGGAGCCACCCACTGGACTACTACTCCTGTGCCTTCTTCATTTCCCAAGTGATGTTTTCTCTGAAACCCAACAACGTTATGAGCTGGAGCCCCGCTTGTTGTAATGCTAAAGCCTGTCTAAATTTCATGCTGTTTGTGGCTTATGCAGCATGAAACATCTGGCAAGTTCCCTTTAAAGAAAATTGGAATCCGGTGTAAATGTCATAAAATTACCTGCATTTCTCTAACTATGCAGATCTGCTGCTTTTATTAGGACCGAGATCCCCATATGTCCTTGACACTGATCTGAATAAAGGTTTTTGCATTTGATGTCTGAAGAAATCCTTGTGCCCTGCCTATTGGATTTAGGATTATTTCGGCTCATGCATTGGTACATCGTGCAGAATTCACTTTGAAAATTGATTGCGTCTGCCGGTCACGTACCTTCCTGCCAAATGCTATTAATCAGGCAAAAAGGCTTCATTAAAGTGGTTTTAAGCACCCGGCCCATCTGTGCTGATCATTCCTGTACAGAACATTAATCAGTCAGATCTGATCACCGGTTGTATATAGGCCAACTGCTAGAGGAATTTACAGCAGGCTAATCCTACACAAGTCCTAATTTACAGGACTTTTTATAACCCTGATAGCTCCTGCTTGCTCACAGTGGAATTATATCAATGACCGTGCTCTGTTTAGTGCAGTATATCTATATGTTCTCTGGCTAGGACATATCCATCAGTACGAGCTCATGTAGATATGAAAGTATACAGTTTGTAGGGATATTACCGTTACTTGTAAAAGACTTTTCAAGGGTTTGTCCAATGCCTAAAATTTTTTCAAATTTACACTTATTTAAAATTCCGATCCTAACTTGCCACACTTCTTGGTTTTTCTTTTTTTTACCCACTTTTCCATGATCCAGCATGCATAGGAGAGTATAGAACATCATCATTGATGTTTCCACCATGGGTTGATCCTACCGCTCCGTGGGTTGGTCCTACTGTCTCTTCCTCTCGCTTGTTCCTCCTTGACTGCCTCTTCTTGTGTTGATTCTACCATCCCCCCTCCTTACGTGTTCCTCCTTCACCTCCTCTTCTTGGGTTGGTCCTACCGTCTCTCCCTCTCATTTGCTCCTCCTTCACTGCCTCTTCTTGGGTTGGTAATATCGTCCTTCCCTCTCGCTTGTTCCTACTTCACTGCCTCTTCTTGGGTTGGTCCTACCATCCCCCCTCCTCACTTGTTCCTCCTTCACCTCTTCTTGGGTTGGTCCTACTGTCTCTCCCTCTCACTTGCTCCTCCTCCACTGCCTCTTCTTGGGTTGGTAATATCGTCCTTCCCTCTCGCTTGTTCCTCCTTCACTGCCGCTTCTTGGGTTGGTCCTATCATCCCCCCTCCTCACTTGTTCCTCCTTCACCTCTTCTTGGGTTGGTCCTACTGTCTCTCCCTCTCACTTGCTCCTTCTTCACTGCCTCTTCTTGAGTTGTTAATATCGTCCTTCCCTCTCGCTTGTTCCTCCATCACCTCCTATTCTTGGGTTGGTCCTACCGTCTCTCCCTCTCGCTTGTTCCTCCTTCACTGCCTCTTCTTGGGTTGGTAATACCGTCCCTCCTTCTCGCTTGTTCCTCCTTCATCGGCTGTTCTTGGGTTGGTCCTACTGTCCCTCCTCTCTTGTTCCTCCTTCACCGGCTGTTCTTGGGTTGGTCCTACTGTCCCTCCTTCTCTCTTGTTCCTACTTCACCGCCTGTTCTTGGGTTGGTCCTACAGTCCCTCCCTCTCGCTTGTTCCTCCTTCACCGCCTGTTCTTGGGTTGGTCCTACTGTCCCTCCTTCTCGCTTTTTCCTCCTTCACTGCCTCTTTTTGCTTGAATCAGATCATAATGAATGATGTCTGCTCCAGTGCCTGAGCTTCTCTACTGAACATGTGCTGTTTAATGTATCCTAATTGGAAACCAAATTGCAATTGTGGGTCTTTTTGGCAGTTCCTGCAATAATCTTATCCCATAAAAAAAGCATTGAAACTGCCACTGTGTTGTGCAAATGCTGACATTTTTGGCAAAATGGGGTCTTTACCAGAAAGCCGTAGCCTAAATCTAGCACTGGCTTCATTGACACGGCACTGTCAGCTGCAATTGATCCGGAACAATGTGGCTTAGGTATGGTTGCTAATCAACTGGCACTGCCGTTCTGGGGTCTCGACATAGGACGTGTGCACTCCTATGGGGACCAGCGACCCATCTTTAGAGATAAAGGTAAGGGGGCATATATAAATTACTCTTCACTTGCACCAAAGTGACTGATTTGGAAATCATTACTAAGGATGAAAAGAGAGGATTTTACAGTTTACTCATCACTGGGGCTGGTCCCTTTAAATGAGACCTTTTTAAAGTTGGCATATAAAATTACCGTACATCTCCCCCACCACCCTAATAAAAAATGATTAGAGTTTTTGCTATATATCAGCCAGCAAGAGAAGGTCCCCAAATCCATGAATTATTTGTAAGTCTGGCTGAGAGTAATATTACGGAATGGACCAGTCATACATAATGCAATATTTAAGGGAGAAAAGTTCTGTTGCTTAAAGTAAGTGCAGCAATTAGTCTGCAGCCATTTAGTGCTGCAGAGAGTAACGTCTTCCCAGGCAGTTCAGGCACAAAGGGATTTATTAATACATGAAGGCGGCTCCTGGGGGAAAGCTCCAGAGTAATTATATAGATGCAGTTCTGAAATCGGAGGTATAAATAGAGGGGGATCATCTGGGAACCCATGTCGGATTCAGGTCACCCAGTTTACAACTAAGTGGAAAGGAGCGCTTTCCCGGAAATCGGAATAACAAATACGTCTACATGTCATTGCGTTACAGCTCATTATGTCTTGTACATTTTTGCAGCAATTTTTATAACCATAGAGTCTACTTACATGTCACCCAACAATCTATTTCCTGGACAATTCAGCTGGTCAAAAAAGTGGCCTGGCTTCTGTAAACCACTCCTCAAAAGTGGGCGCTTTGGGTTGTTACTAGTAGTTTTGTTATCCTTGCCAGTGCTTATGTGTCTAAATTTCCTGATGTTGTGTTTTTAAAAAACCCAATTGGCCGATTTACCATCAGCTCGTGTAAAATGTCACCGATCAGCCGATTAGATAGTTTATAGATAAAATCGCTTTTACACGGGGCAAAATGCTGCCGACAATATACTGACTGTATGGGAACAGAACGATTATATTACAAAATCATTTCGTTCGCTTACATTATTGTTGGCCCACGTAATGGGGCCATAAACGAGGGTCGATGGACTTGTATGTAGTCAACCAACGCTTGACTGAAATCGGTGTGCATAAACGGGCTTAAAGCTTTGGTAATGACTAGTTTACATTTATCCTGTGTGCTAAGCCGAGCAGTGCATCGAGGTTTCCAGGCAAATTCCAAAAAAAAGGGGTTTCTGACAGAATCACCATTGGAGCCATTGAGCACATGGAGTCACTATTGACTCTGTTGGCCGCTGTGAACCAAAGTGACTCTGCGTGTGGAATGGCTCAGATAGAGGTTCTTTGTAGATGGACACAAAAGTGCAGTAGTGTGGCAGACTGCGTTTTGTGTCCGCCTAAAAAGATAGACACTGTCGAAAAGGGTTCCACACTAATGTGAATCCATGTGTTGCATTATACTGAATGGCTCTCATGGAGACTCTGTCGGGATCCACAATGTAGTGTTCAGTGTAGAGCATTGTATGAATGTCAACTAACCTAACCTTATACACATTACTTCAGGAAAGGCTTGTAGAGAGGGTGCACCTTATACACATTACTTCAGGAAAGGCTTGTACAGAGGGTTCACCTTATACACATTACTTCAGGAAAGGCTTGTACACAGGGTGCACCTTATACACATTACTTCAGGAAAGGCTTGTAGAGAGGATTCACCTTATACACATTACTTCAGGAAAGGCTTGTAGAGAGGATTCACCTTATACACATTACTTCAGGAAAGGCTTGTAGAGAGGGTTCACCTTATACACATTACTTCAGGAAAGGCTTGTAGAGAGGGTTCACCTTATACACATTACTTCAGGAAAGGCTTGTACACAGGGTGCACCTTATACACATTACTTCAGGAAAGGCTTGTAGAGAGGGTTCACCTTATACACATTACTTCAGGAAAGGCTTGTAGAGAGGGTGCACCTTATACACATTACTTCAGGAAAGGCTTGTAGAGAGGGTTCACCTTATACACATTACTTCAGGAAAGGCTTGTACAGAGGGTGCACCTTATACACATTACTTCAGGAAAGGCTTGTACTGAGGGTTCACCTTATACACATTACTTCAGGAAAGGCTTGTACAGAGGGTTCACCTTATACACATTACTTCAGGAAAGGCTTGTAGAGAGAGTTCACCTTATACACATTACTTCAGGAAAGGCTTGTAGAGAGGGTTCACCTTATACACATTACTTCAGGAAAGGCTTGTAGAGAGAGTTCACCTTATACACATTACTTCAGGAAAGGCTTGTAGAGAGGGTTCACCTTATACACATTACTTCAGGAAAGGCTTGTAGAGAGGGTTCACCTTATACACATTACTTCAGGAAAGGCTTGTACAGAGGGTTCACCTTATACACATTACTTCAGGAAAGGCTTGTAGAGAGGGTGCACCTTATACACATTACTTCAGGAAAGGCTTGTAGAGAGGGTGCACCTTATACACATTACTTCAGGAAAGGCTTGTAGAGAGGGTTCATCTTATACACATTACTTCAGGAAAGGCTTGTACAGAGGGTTCACCTTATACACATTACTTCAGGAAAGGCTTGTAGAGAGGGTGCACCTTATACACATTACTTCAGGAAAGGCTTGTAGAGAGGGTTCATCTTATACACATTACTTCAGGAAAGGCTTGTAGAGAGGGTGCACCTTATACACATTACTTCAGGAAAGGCTTGTAGAGAGGGTGCACCTTATACACATTACTTCAGGAAAGGCTTGTAGAGAGGGTTCATCTTATACACATTACTTCAGGAAAGGCTTGTACAGAGGGTGCACCTTATACACATTACTTCAGGAAAGGCTTGTACACAGGGTGCACCTTATACACATTACTTCAGGAAAGGCTTGTAAAGAGGGTGCCCATCTTGGGTTGTACAATTTTGTTTTCTCTCCATGGATCAGAGTGGCACAGTTTCAGGAGTTTCACGCTTGCCAAACCTGACCAATTGGGTTATGGCTAGTGTAAGGCTTGAAAAAGTGTTGGCTAATAGATAACCCAAAAGTAATAGTCTCTGCATCATTCACTTTCCAAGCAGCCATGTTCTCGGCATAAAACACAGCTGTTGTTTTAAAATCTATATTTTCAATTCTTCCCCCCTCTAGATGCGACGAATATGTCACGCAGCTTGACGAAATGCAGAGACAGCTGGCAGCTGCAGAAGACGAGAAGAAGACCTTGAACTCTCTGCTCCGCATGGCCATCCAGCAGAAGCTAGCACTGACGCAACGTCTGGAGCATCTGGAGCTTGACAACGAGCAGGCCCGGCGCGTGCGCACAAAATCCACGTCCAAAACCAAAACTAGTAACCCCAGTGTAAGTCACGGTCGCTCCTGTGCGGACAGGTCTGAGGGCTCTGTCCTCAACAACCAGGTGTTTTGCAGTGAGAAATATAAGATCTGCTGTGACTAGAGAAGGCAGAACCTTGTTTTTCCCACTTGGATAGTCCGCGCATGAAACGCCAATTGCTACAATATTTCAGCCACTAAACCTGCGCTGGTCTGTTGTTAAACTGTGTATGCAAATGGTTTTATTAAGCTAAGCTTAATTCTAACTAACACTTGTATAGGGGGGAGCTTGCGACAAGTTAATGCAGGAAGGAGACAGAGCAGCACTTCCGAAGTTAACCTGTCAGGCGGTTTTCTTTTTGCTTCATTTTTGGGAAATGGATTGCAAACTGAAGCCATAATCACTGTTTTTGGACCGGTCTTGCATTATATTCGCAAGCTGGTATTAAATGTTGGGCAGCTATTCTCGTTAATGCATGAAGAAAAATTACCTTTTTATATAAAAACCAATATATGGGTAAACAGGAGACATCCCAGCCCGTCTCTCCGAGTCTGGAAGTGATTGTCAGCCGCTTTGTGGTTACGACACATGGGCGCTTCCAAAAAAAATTATAATTGCAGATGAGAGAGAATTTGGACGGGAAATCGAAATGGTAATTAAGAGGCAGAAGTTCTTGCCCATCTCATAGCAGTGATTAAAAGCTTCAGGGGTCGCCTGTCTGGTGGGGGGTCCGTACCTGGTCCATTGGGTCGGTGGCCTGCTGTAATGCATGTGTCGGTATCATGCACCATTCTAGTGATCCAGAGTAAGCCGTAAAAAGTCGTGTGGAGGAATAAGGGAAGTTTAGCACGGGTCTTACCATCTGCCACCTTTCACGAGCATCTCTTGCAGTACGAGCTAATGCATGCTTTGCTAATCTTTCATTTTAATCCAAGTCAGTAGGCGCACAGAGAAAAGTGACCTGTAGTCCTTATGTGCCACGTGGTTGGGAAAATCTGCTCAAGTATTAACAAGCTAACAGTATACAGAAATTAGTTTGGACTTCAGAATACTTGACGCTAGGAACACACCAAAAATAAAAAAAATCTAAATACATGCTGGAAAAGGAGACGTGTGGCCCCGTTCCGGCAAGCAAACATCTTACCAATTTACTCCAGAATTAGTGGCAGTTTTTTTTTATTTTTTTTAAATTTTTTTCTTGTACGTAAATAGTATTGAAACCTCTTATACTATACTGTCATAGAATACCACTGGGATCACTGTCCGAGGAAAATCCACAATATTTATGCAAGCACATAGCGTAACAGGGCTCTACAATTAAAAGAAACGCTGGCCCCTAGGGGTCCATGCCTCGTTTAGGAAAGCGAGGGCGCTTGAATTATATTATGCCAATTTTGTAATTCAAGAGAAGGAAATAATTAAATGGGTTAAAAAAAAACCCTGAAAATTGTGCCGAAAAAAACACAAAAAAACAAAAACGCAATCAAGCCTTAGTTGATCGGAAGTTGAAATACGGCACAATGGTTTTATTTTGGAGAAGAAAAAAAAAAATCTATTTAAAGTGCCTACTTTGTAATGCTGTACTATTGTAAAGCCCTGTTCATTCTGGAGTTTTCTTAGCAATTTTTTACGTATATTTAGCTTCTTCAGGTCGGAATGGATTGTGTCCTTAACCCCCTAACACAAGTCCCCTAACCTGCTTGTATTATCCCTTGTTTTTTCTACACGCTGTCACCCCGGCACCGCTTCTTATCACATCACTGCCATTCTTTATAGATTATCAGCACTTTGCTTCCTGCGTCGCGACACTCTGCCGCTAAGTAGGCTCAGGTAATGGAGATCATGGCCTGGTTTTCCCGAGTGGTGGAGTGTAAAAAGCGTTGAGAAATTGCATGCTAGCAAAGGGTTGTGTTTATTTTTTTTGTTTTGTTTTTTGTTTTCTTCGTAAAATATTTAGACTTTATATATCCCTCTTTAATGAATGTTTTTGTCTATTCTTGCAAGAAACGGATCAATAGAAAATCTTAAAGAAATGCACAACTAATGGGAGTCGTCACACTCTTCATTATTTCACCAACCGAGATCACTCATATTTTTTTCTGGTTAATTTTTAGCATTTTGTTTTTCTTTTTTTGTTTTTGTCTTTTCTTTGTAATCATTTACACAAATTTATTGCATTTTTTTTTTCTTTTTTGGTTTAGGCTTTTCTTTGTAATCATTTCAGCTATTTTTTAGCATTTTTTTGTTTTAGGCTTTTCTTTGTAATCACTTAGGCAAATTTTTAGCATTTTTTTTTATTTAATCTTTTGAGCCTAATATTTTTTTTGTCCAATATTATTATAAATATGTATTTTTATTCTTTTGGGGCTCAACTTATATTTAGCACAAATAAACTGATCCACTGCCTCCCCATCTTTTTAGTGCAAGTTCAAAAACTTGCTCAGATTCACTTTTTATTTCTTCAGCATAGAGATTAATTTTTTTTTTTTTTTTTTTATTTTAGTTCTCTTTTTTATGTTTGTTTTTTTCCAATTTGGAATGGGCTGAATCTTAGGTTGGCATCCTATATTTGCGATATTCTTATATAATGATATGATTTTTTTTTTTTTTAGTTATTGCAATGTTGATGCTTTTCTCTATAAACACCAATGCATTATTCACTTTAGACATTATTGTATTTTTTTCTCTCTGCATGGGGATAGAAGACATAATGCACTCACTAATTACCTTCCTGCATGTTCAGTGCACAAATGCAAAAAAACGCTTCTTTTTTTTTTCACTCCTTTTTTGACTCCAGAGCTTTAGCAAATATTGTTCAACACCTGTAAGAAATTTGCTACCTTGCATAAGTCGCTTCCCCGCTAATACTCCTTTTAAGAAAGTATTCCGAGAGAGCGCACCGCTTATTCTATATGCCTGGAACACTAATGACTGCCTGGCCTTGCTTCATTTTTATTTTTTCCAACTAACACAATCTGCACAAATCCTTATCAGTAAATTCCCAATTTGTCATTTTAAAATTTCTAATTTTAATTTAATTTTTTTTCCCCATTTTTTCAGTTGTAGAATAGTTCCCGGAGAAGAACTTGCGATCCCAGTGCACTGAGATGCACGTAACTCCTCCAATCCGCGTAGCTCTTGACTAATTAGATCCTATGGCACAAACAAAAAAAATATATATATTTAAGACAGGAAACTACTGCACCCAGATATGTTTTACAGTAAGCGTTCCTTCCCATTTATTTTTTTTTTTTTTTTTTTTTTTAATATATCAAAATATATTCTCAGAATCAAAAAAAGCTTTACTATAATATGCTGCTGGGGAAGAAAACTTACAAGTGCTGAACAAAACGCTACGTTCAACTATCCAATGTTCCAGTAAAGTTGGGTAAAGGTTTTTTTTTTATTATTATTCTATTATTATTATTATTATTTTACATCCGATTGTTAAACCTGTGCACTTTTGATATTTTAACTTTTTTTTGTTGTTTCATTATATTTTTCATAAACATGTCGTGGCTGCATTATTAGCCTTGACATGGCGCTTTTTTTTTTTTTTTTTTCTTGTGCTTGTTGATTTACGTATCAGCACGTCGCAAGGAAAATACCGATTTTGTTTTATGGGTTAATACACTTGACGTTAGATATCTATAAATTTATATGTTCTGTCCTCTTATGGCTTTTTTTTTCCACTATTGTTTTTTTTTTTTTTGTGTGTGTGTGTGTTTTGAATTACTGGTTTTTAACTGCCATGTTCATAAAAAAAAAAAAAAAATAAAATCCAGGGTCTGAAAATTCTGGGGTTTTCATACTATATTATTATTCTTAGGAATAGCTTAATGTAACAAGGAAAAAACTTGACTTTCTTTGGTTAAAACAGTAATAGGCACTTGGGGAAAAAAAATGCATTTAATAAGTAGTATTATTACCTAAAAATGTCAGAACGGTCTGATTTTTGTTTTTAGGAAATCAAGAATTGCTGATGAACCGAATTTTCTACAACTGTTACCAATTAAATTCCAAATTGGAATTGTTTCTTTTTTTTAGTTTAGTTTTTTTTTTTTTTCTTTATTATTGTGCCAAATTCTGGTACATCTAGAAACGTCAATGCTAAACTTGTCGAATACCGAGTGTTTCTAAAGCCTTTGTTACGGATACCAGTAGTGCCTTTTTAAGAAATCTTAGATGGGAATTTAAAAAAAAAAAAGCATGAAAAATTCTGGAAAAAAAAGTAAAGAAACCATGCGGAGCAATAAGCGCAAAAGACAAAATATCATCTTGCATATTGTTTAAAGGAGATACATCTGCATTTCCGGAAAATGAAAAATTGTGAAAAATTCCGTTGATCAGTGATTCTTTTTCAGCGCAGATCCTTGCTAATTCGGGGATCGAGACGAATAATTAATGTCTGCAAACCAAAACTAATAGCTTTGGGAAAAAAAAAAAAACTTTTTTTTTTTTTTCCTCTTTAATATGGCAAGATATATTACTGACACATTGTGGTGGTGGTCCGCCCATCTCTGGGGGCTGGGGGGAACATGAGGACTTATCTGTTACCTGTGTACGGTGGTGGACTTAGCCTTATCATTCTATCGCTAGCAAATGTGGGAAAACAACGCATTAATATCTGCTCTTGCATGTTGTATTTAACTGCTGTGGTTTTCAGGAAACAGAATCTGCAAGCGGCATCAACAAGCTCCGCTCGGCGGCACCAACAAAGCTCCGCTAGGCGGCTGTTTGTTGAGGCCTAAGGAAAATTGTTTTGTAATTGGTACTTGGAAACGGACATCGTTTTTGCAAATTTTTTTTTTTTGCAACGTGACGATAAGAAAAAAAAATTTTTGGAAAATTTTAATTACCTGTTATAAGGGGGAAAAAATGGTTTCTGTTTGCTGGAAAAACAGTTTGGATTCTAGATGTTGGGTTTTTATATGGCTCATCTTTTACAGTATTGATCTTTTAAAATATTGTTACTGCAAATGATTTCATCTGTTCTGTGGGTATTTATTTGAAACGATTTCATAAAGTACTGTATTATGTTAATGTGCATTATTTTTAGTGGCAAAAGTGTTCTTCAGTTACATGTCATATGCACGTACTCTTGCCAAGTAACCTTTACACAGATCGGAAAAGTGGAAGCGGTTCGCCGTCATGTAGATTGGCGCTTCTTTTTTTTTTTTTTTTTTTTTATAAAGGTCTGCCTAGTGAATGAAAAGTGTTAATGACATTAATACAAGGTTGTGTGTAGCAAGTTGCCTGTGTAAGGGTAGTCACATGTATCAATAAAAATGATAAAGGAACTTTGTGTCTGCTTTGTTTTCATTTCTGGACTTTATGGGGCCATTGTTGTCATGTGCATATTAGTGATGAGCATGCGTGCTCGGATAAGGTGTTATCTGAGCATGCTCGAGTGCTAACCGAGTGTCTTCGGCGTGCTCGAATAATATGTTCGAGACCCCGCGGCTCCTGTTCAACAGCCGCAACACATGCGGGGGCTGCGTAAGAAACGTGCAATTCCTGCATATATTTTTATAAAGATATAATTTTTTTTCATATATATCGACTACAAGACTCATCGGACCATAAGACGCACCTAGGTTTTAGAGGAGAAAAAATGATTGAAACAAAAAATGTCATGACGCATTGTTATGGGGAGGTGGAATCTGCTGCTGACACTGTTATAGGGGTAATGTCCCTCAATTCTGTACTAACATCCCCCCATCCTGGTAAATATGGCCCCCATCATGCCACACACGCAAAAAAAAAATAAACAATTCTACTCACCTTCCCTTGGCTCCCTCGCAGCGCGGCGTCCTGATATGATGCCGGCAGCTGACTTTAGCATGTAAGTAGTGCATGAGGTTACTTCCATGCGCCTCCCCTCCCACGCTGATGTCAGCTGCTGGAATATGCTGGAATATTCACTTCTCCCCATGCTCGGGACTATGGGTGTGGAGAGCAGTGAATATTCATTTTTCTTAGTAGCGGACACGGTGATCGGCTAGCAGATGCAGGAAGTTGATGGCTGTGGCTAACACGTGTGTCGGTTATTAAAGAAAATGAATATTCACTGCTCCCCAGTCCCGTAGTTTCGCCCAGCTCTCTGCGCTTCAGTTCAGAGGTGGGATGGACTATGGCGTGGGACAGTGAATATTCATCTCCTTTAAGAGCGGGCACACATGTTAGCCGCAGCTGCCGGCTCCTGCCTCCTGTGACCACTCCCCGCCACAGCTGTACTATAAGACGCACCCTCTCCCCACACTTTTGTCCAAAATTGTTTTGGGAAAAAGTGCATCTTATAGTCCACAAAATGTGGTGTGTGTATATGTGTGTAAATATAAATATATATATACATCCACCTTCAAACCTGACAATGAAGAATGCTGCAACCCCTTTGTTCAGCCTTAAGGCACTAGCCACCAGTCACTCTATGTAACTGCAGACTTGTGAATGATCACATAGCGTGCACTGTGAGGATTTACCTTGCCAGAGCCATTAGTGGTCTTTCATGTAATTGCAAGTACAATTGCTTCTCACTAAACTAGAATATCATCGAAAAGTTGATTTATTTCAGTTCTTCAATACTAAAAGAGAAACACATTATATAGTCATTACACACAGTGATCTATTTCACGTGTTTATTTCTGTTATGTTGATGATTATGGCTTACAGCCAATGAAAACCCAAAAGTCATTATCTCAGTAAATTAGAATACTTTATAACACCAGCTTGAAAACCATCTAAAATAGAAAAAAAAACAAATGTTAAAAAACAGCCTGATAAAGAAGGGATGGATTTAAGGCAGACTATTATACAAATTGTATTCAATATTCAAACCTTTGGGTTGTAAAGTCCCCAATTAAAAAATCCATCATAATTTCTTTTTAACATTTTCTGCCTATCCCCACCCCTTCTCTGTACAGGGACTCTATTAATGACCCTAAATTTGAGTGGGTCAAAGTGAACTGCTGTTCTGGAAAAATCTGGTTGATCTCATTCTGGAAAGTAAAAAGTTCAGCGAGATTACCTTTGATACCAAAAAACATCATCAATATAATGCCAACAGGCTCAGACTAGGCGCCGGAGGATGGAATTGTACTCGTACCTGTCCTCGAATACTGCCATGTAGATGTTAGCATAAGTGGGTGCCACATTGGACCCCATGGCGGTGCCGCGACGCTTCAGAAAGAAATCCCCAAAGAGGAAATAATTCCTCCCAATGATAAACTCAAGCAGCATCAGGACAAGTCGATCACACTCTGGGGCCATGACTGAGTCCAATAGCGTATTAGCCGCAGCCTGGAGGCCTTTTCCATGTTCAATAGATGTATATAGATATATAACGAAACCACATCAATTGATACCAAAATGGTGGATTCTGAAACTAATATCTTTAATATTTTCCATAAAAACACTAGTGTCCCTAACAAAGGAACGGCCTTCAATGTCAAATTTATGCAAAATGCGATAAAGAAAAATGGTTGTTTTTATTAAAAAGGGAAAACTCTGACGGAGACGATTGGACGTCCAGGTGGGTTAATCAAATCTTTATGTATCTTAGGGAGGATATACAGTACGGGTATGTCACGGGGCAGTAGTAGAAATACAGGGGACGAGGAAACTGGGCCCCTGAACTGCCCCTAAGGATAAGGAAGGGCCCTGTCTTTCCTTAACTTGGGGGTACACTTAGAGGTAGTGGGGCCCAAGTCACCGACCTGTCCCTGTCTCCTGTTTAGCCTTGAGCTAAACCCACCAACCCCCTCCCCAGGAGGTGAGACAGGGAATAATGTGAACAACACCAAAACAACAAAAGGAAAGACAGACACCTAGGGGTTAAATCAACTAAACAATAAACACTTAGCTTTCTCTGCTGTAATGCTCCGCACAGCAGAGTAAGGCACCAAATGAGGAAGCAACTGAAGTATAACTGCTCTCAGCAGCACTTGGCTCCAGCTTGGTTGGTTTCCAAAGGAAGCAATATCACCAACAGTCAGCTGACAACTCAGGAGACCTTTTAAAAGAAGTGGGAGTGGTCGCCACCTCCCTCTGACAAGTCATCAGGCATGCAATTACACGAGCGGCCACCAGGGGAGAGATTGACATTAACCCCCGATGGTTTGAAAGGAAAAAGGTTTTAGTATGGAGAGAGATCTGCCACAGATCCCAACGTGGATCGTGACAGTACAACAGAGGATTTAACAATAAGATATTCAGACAGCATTTGGACAATGAGTCCATTGTGCAAGGAATTGTTGACCAGAAGCTGCAATATCAATTGAAAATGAGTTGTAGGATCAGAGGTTAATTTCTCATAAACAAATTCATCGTTCAATTTACATAGTATTTCTGCTTTACATTTATATCTATCCATAACAAACAATGCTCCGCCCTTATCGGCTGGTTTAATTGGAATTAATTATTAGCCAGATCATTCAAACATTTCCTTTCGAGGGTGTTACCACCGCTGCTGGCCGTGCCTCCGCTGCTGCCGCCGCAATGCCCGCTCCTGCCCGCTCCTCCGAGTCTTGTTCTTCGGTCCTGCTGTGCTCACCGCAGGAAGCTCCAGGACACGGCACATGCGCCCTGGTACTCTTAGAGGGCGGTCACGCCCCCTCCAAGGTCCTGTATGTTCTCAGATCTCCTGACCTGGGTGGCCACGCCCCCTCCCAGGTCCTGTATGTTCTCTGATGTCCTAACCCGGAAATCCCAGCAGCCAATCCGGGTAAGGTGTTGGGTATATGAACCTGCTTCCTCTTATCAGTGGCGCCTGGTTATTCAAGCTCCTGCTTCTGCTGCCCAGGCCCATGTCTATTCTCTGTGTGCGCTATCCCGCGCGTCCGTACTCCTTTACCCTGCTCTGCACATCCGTAGTCCTGTACCCTGCTGTGCTCCTGTGTCTTGCTCTGCATGCCCTTACTTGTGCGCTATCCTGCGCGTCCGTACTCCTTTGCCCTGCTCTGCATGTCTGTACTCCTGTATCCTGCTCTGCTTATCCGTACCATGCGCACTGCTCTGCACTTCCATACTCCTGCGCTCAGTTCTGTATGTCCGTCCCTTGTGCTCTGGTGTTCGTCAGTCTTCTACGTTTCCCTTTTATTCCATGTCTCTTCCGCTATCTGAGCCGCACCTCGTATCGGCTACCCTGGTATTAGAGGTCCCTGACAATCCCTTGTATAGGGGTCGGTCTTCACTAGGTCAGCTCGCCCCAGGGCTATAGGTTCCACGGTCCAGAGGGTCCACTCTTATAGCTCACCTCCCGGAGGCGTTACAGAGGGCCAATAAATTGTGTCCAATTTTTAAACGAAATTTGTTCTTTAACAATTCAACATAGTTTTTCACATCGTGTTTAGCTGTATATACTATTTTACAAAATGGTTGCTTTATAGTGGTTGAAAATTACTTATTTTGTAGAGCCACACTTTATGTAATGAAAACATTAAAGTAGGACCCTCAACCATTACTCCAGAGTTATGCACACGTTCCCCAAAAAATGACGTTAACCCAATCTTCTAAAAATACCGTACATGTAAGTCACTCTCTAATTGAAACCAATCTGGTAAATTAGAAGGACAAAAGGACGTCCTCTCGATACAGCATCTAATTGAATGAAATTGATGAAATATTTATCGCCATGTCTCTTTTAGGCCTCCTTCCGTTTCTCCTCCACATTCCTCGTCCTCATTGTGGCATGTCTCGTTGTTCTCTGCTCCTGCACTGTTCCTCTTCCTCTTGTGTTTCCGACTGCCTCTGCGATACCCCCTTTAGGTGTTTTTGTCCACTTTGCTTTTTCCCAAAAAATCTGTTGAAGTGGATCCTCCCACATTTGGGTCAACTGTTGATTCTGATTAAGCCATTGTGAAGCCAAAATTATGCACGTTCCTCTCCTGAAGTCTACGTCGTTTCCTCATCTGGGCCGCTCTGCCCTTCTTATTAAAATTAGACTGAGTTCCTAATTGCCAATTGAAGATACGACCCGTTTTATAGTCCTCTGCCTCGCGGAACCATTTTGATCGTTTAGTTTATTCTATATCACTCCTGTATTTAACAAGATTCTCATCCACCTTAGTTTTAAGGGAAGTTCATTCCTGTGCTGTCAGCTGTTCAGTCAGTTGACCCTCCAGATCAGAGAGATCCTTCCCAATTGTCTCCATCTCTATAAGTAAAAATTCAATATTAAGCAACAGATCAAAGGCAAATTTATTTGAGATTGATTCAAATTTCACACAAAACTGTAAATTCTTCGGCAGCGAGTTGGGTCTCAGATGTGGCTGTAGCCCCCGAGGAATCCTGCGTGCCTTATGATACAATCAATGTGGTAACAGGCAGCTCAAAAGAAATAAGTCTCCTCTCATTGTCCTATTTCCCATGTCTGTTGTAGGTTTATTCAAAAAGGCAATGTCCTTACCTGGGTCAGACAGTATCCTTGTAGCTAATAGAAAATGAACTCGGCACTCAACTTTAGTATAGTGAGAATAAAGATTTTTATTCACAGTAGTAACACGAAACGTTTCGGTCCTATATCATGGACCTTCATCAGTCACAGATACTACTGGGAAGGGGGTTGATCCACCTAGGGAAGAAAGAAAGGGCTGGATATAGCCTGTATTGGTGGGGTGAGATGAGGAAGAGGACAATGCCTCTATTGCACTAGTAACCTGTTGTGAAGGAGTCCGGCAGTGAGGATAGGTCTCTGCATTGGACGCGGTGTCCACCGAAACATATAGGACCGAAACGTTTCGTGTTACTACTGTGAATAAAAATCTTTATTCTCACTATACTAAAGTTGAGTGCCGAGTTCATTTTCTATTAGATACGGTGTGGGAACCTACTCTGGCACCTTCTTGGTTGTGCACACGGTTATTTTTTCATACAGTATCCTTGTAGCATCATCATCGGTATACGAAAGGTAGTAGCGGTATCTGGCTCACCCACATCCAGAATTGTATTCATTTCCGTCATCTCGGATAGGTGCACGCCGGCCAGGGTTCACATAGATATTCACAGATAAAAGGAAGGCTGACACCACTCACTAAGGTGGAAGCTCGTTTAGAGATCCAAGGAACCAAGTGGATCTCTGAACGAGCGTCCACCTTAGTGAGTGCCGTCAGCCTTCCTTTTATCCAAGATTTGGTTACAATTATGCCTTTTTACTTTTGTGATATGTATAGGATGTTTAAAATACAGTATTTTCTGCAGTTCACCGGTCAGCTCAGAATGAAGCCTAAGCCGTCACCTTTCCCCAAAGAGAATAGAAAGGGCTTGTAGTTCTAGCATTTGACCACTAGATGACGCCATGCTCATATTTAGAGACGAATTTCGAAGAGCAAAAATAAGCCAGCCTGTTGTATGGACACACAGAAAGGATCTATTTTACCATGACATCACATGATTTAATAGTCATTTAGAAAGAAATAGGACCATGATATTGTTTTTTTTTTTACAATATTAGCTTTCAAAAATTCTGATGTACAGAGATTAAGTTCCAAACTGCAGTATAAAAATACCTTACCGAAGAAGAACATTGGCGCCACGTTCCGTTCACACATGAGGACAGATCCACACTGTGCACGTGGCAAAGGAAAAATCCTTCAGGCGCCGTTGTGGACATTATGCTGCTTGCTACATATGACTGGTTTACCGGTGGACCACTGATGCTCTGGTGAAGCATCTCCGAGATTTTCTCGAACGTTCAAATGATAGCCAACGGCACCCTGACTACAGTTATGTACCAGGATGAGCTATTCATATTGTCAGACCTTATGATGGTGCAGATGGCCCTGGGTTTCTCATAGTGTAAGTTGAAGCATGGCCTCATGTAGCCAAACTGTGTTGGTAGTTCCTGGGTGATAAAGGCATTGATGCCTTCTCGTCCTCACATTCCTCAGACCTGAATCCAAATGAGAACCTTTGGGACATTGTATCGGTGCATCCAACATAATCATCTGTTCTGTCTGATGTCCTGACCCAGGTCTGGGATGAAATTCCCCCCGACCACATCACAGTCACATCTGTAGCAATGATGTTACTGGGTGTCCATACAGGCATGTGGGGAAGGGTCACATTATACGTTATCGAGATGCAATTCATGGACAATGGAAACACCTGGGATTCATACATATTGGAACCGCCTGGGATTTCGATATTTTACTTTGATTTTCAGATTTTTTGGATTCCAACCTTCGATTGGTTGATGTCTTTTGCTGGCATTGACCCAATTGCACAATTTTCAACAGTAAAGATTTTCACCTTATATCTTTCGTTATCAAGATCTGATGCGTCATTTAAGTGTTTTCACTTTTTTTCATATAGGAAAGATGTGTATCTTCGTACCGTGTTAGCCAGTAGATAGAAAAATATTTAGACTTGAGAGTCCTCAGTGGTTGATACCTTTTAATGGCTAACTGAAAAGATGGTAACAAATTGCAAGCTTTCCGAGACTACTCAGGTCTCTTCATCAGGCAAAAGACTAAAACTTTTTTTCAGCATTTATGACCATAAATGGTCAGAATGGCATAAAAATAAAAGAAGCGACATTTAACTGAACCCCCTCTGGGTCCATGACTGTCTCTACTCGCTCTTTACTCTTGTCACATAGGACTTTATCACTCAGCCAATCACTGGCTGAGGAGGGTCACTATATTGGCTAGTGATTGGCTGGGCAGTCCATTCCTGTGTGTCGAAAGGAAACAGGAAGGAATGATCGCAGGGTCCCAGATAGGATCGCCCGGTATCGGTGAGATATGTCTGACTTTGTGTTTTTTTTTTTTTTTCATCATTCCACCACTCTCATTTTTTACATTTTATCGACTGGACAAGCCCTTTAATCATCATAAAATATCCACAGATGATAATTAAGTTCATCTCTGTTTTCATATCTGGGTCATAGGTGGCAGGCAGGCGCTAGCCCTCATACAGAAAATAGAAGATAATTAAGCTTTTCCTCTAGACGTTTATTTGCATATTGATTATCAGGTAAATCTTGAATTATTCTTTCCCCTGTGCGGTCTGATGGGGCTCGCTTGCTATAAAATTCTAGTGGAAATCCGTTGAGAAATTGAAAAAAAAAAACGTTGTCAAAATCTAGCACAGTCTTGTTTCTTACCCCTGGGGCCGTGAATGGTGAAAAAGCAAAGCTGCAATAATGAGGTCATACCTGTCAGTGCAAGAGCGAAGTTTGGTTAATGAGTAGCGCAGAGGATTCTGGGATATTTTTTGAACCGTTTTGGAAAATAATTGTATATATTATGGGGTGGCCGTGTCAATTTTTTTTTTCTACAACAGCAATTTTTTTTATGCTACAATGTACCTTCCAGGCATATTGCTATAGTCTCGGATAGTTTCTAGAGCCCAGTTGCAATGTATTCATAGTGTTAATAGCATCTAATCTGCGCTTGAGAAGATCCAGTGTCTTCACTGTGTCATATACAGTCATGGCGAAAAGTGTTGGCACCCTTGACATTGTTCCAGAAAATGAAGTATTTCTCCCAGAAAATTATTGTAGTTACATGTTTTGTTATACACACGTTTATTTCCTTTGTATTAGAACAACACAGAAAAATGGCAAATTGGACATAATTTCACACAAAACCCCCAAAATGGGCCAAAGAAAATTGATGGCACCCTCAACTTAATATTTGGTTGCACACCCTTTGGAATTAATAACTGCAATCTATCGCTTTCTATAACCATCAACAAACTTCTTACACCTCTCAACTGGAATTTTTGACCACTCTTCTTTTGCAAACTGCTCCAGGATTCTCATATATGAAGGCGCCTTCTTCTCCCGACAGCAATTTTAACATCTCTCCACAGGTGTTCAATGAGATTTAGATAATTACTGGCTACTTCAGAGCTCTCCAGCACTTTGTTCCATCCATTTCTGAGGCTTCTTGAAGTATGTTCAAGGTCATTGTCCTGCTGGAAGACCCTTGACCTAGGCGCTTTCTTACACTGGATACTACATTGCCACCCAAAATACTTTGGTGATCTTCAAGCTGAGCCACAGCCCAGGCTGAGCTTCATGAGAGAACTGTGATTTCACCATTTTTCCTTTCATAGTAAGCGCCTAATAAATGGGCATAATGTATAATAAGATATCTATCAATTTTTTTAAAAAAAAGAAAAAAATATCAGAATATGTAAAGCGCCATGGAATAAATGGCGCTATATAAATGTATAATAATACTGCAATATCTATCAAAATATTTTTTTTAAATTAAACACTAAAAAGAAAAAAAAAATAATCAGAAAGCCAGAACTGCCATTTTTCAGTGGCAACACTTCCGCAAAAATTGCAAATATAACAATGTGCCGTAAAATGGTATCAAACAAAGCTAAACTTAGAACACAAAATACAATCCCTCACACACCTTTGTCAACAGGAAAATCTAAAACTTAGACCGGTTTCACACGTCAGTGGCTCCGGTACGTGTAGCGACAGTTTCCTCACGTACCGGAGACACTGACACACGTAGACACATTAAAATCAATGTGTCTCTGCACATGTCAGTGTGTTTTCACGGACCGTGTGTCCATGTGGAAAACACGGAGACATGTCAATTTTCGTGGGAGCGCACAGTCTGAAAAAATGCTGAACACGTGCACAGGAGAACTGTTCACACAGTCCTCCATGCACATGGACAGCTACAGTAAGCGCTGTCCTCTGCCTGTGGTGCTGAAACTCCCTGACATACCGTAATTCTCCCTGCTCTGCCAGCAACAGCGAGCAGGGAGAAGCAATGAAAATCCCGATGTGGGGATTTCAACCAACCCGGCAAAACTATACAGCTGCGGGCTGCTATTCTCAGGATGGGAAGGGGCCATGATCATGGCCCCCCCAGTCTAAATACAGCAGCCCTCAGCTGCCCAGAAAGGCGCATCTATCTATCTTCCCACTTGCCCTGTAGCGGTGGCAAGTGGGGTTCATAACGGGTTAATGCCACCTTGCTATTGTATGGTGGCGTTAAGCCAGGCTTAGTAATGCATAGGTCTCAATAAGACACCTATTTATTACTAATCCTATAGTAAAGAAAGGGTTAAATAAACACACACAATAAGAATAAAGTATTTTAATGAATGAATACACTACACAGGTTTTACATCTTTATTATACTGCCATTCCTTAATTGATGCCATCGATCTCCTGTAAAAAATATAAATAAAAAAACAACAATATCCCATACCTGTCCGGCGATCAGTCAGGTCCCACGGCGTAAATCCATCTCAGGGGTTAATCAATTTACAGCAGGAGCGACTGCTAATGCAGCCGTTCTGTCTGTAAAGCACTGGGGAATGAATGTGAGCAGCGCGCACAGACTCAGTGACGTCACCCCCAGTCACTGACTCTCCGCAGAAGAACCCGACAAAGCTTCAGAATAGGCGCATCTAATAGATGCGCCTTTTCTGGGCAGCTAGGGCTGCTGTTTTTAGGCTGGGGGGCCCATAATCATTGCCCTTTCCATCCTGAGAATAGAAGCCCCCAGCTGTATAGTTTTGGCGGGTTGGTTGAAAACCTAAGGGGGACCACACGTCGGGATTTTCGTTGATTCTCCCTGCTCGCTGTTGCCGGCAGAGCAGGGAGTATTATGTCAGGGAGCTTCAGCACCACAGGCAGAGGACAGCGCTTACTGTAGCTGTCCGTGCTGGCCGTCTGGTCCTGATGCAGCACACGTGTGCCACATGGATATACCACGTTTTTACATGGACACACGCACACGGATCTTTCCGGTACCGATTTTTCTGGTACCGGAAATATCTGGACGTGTGAGACTGGCCTTAATGGGGCTCATAAAATTATCATTTTATGAGACCCATGACCTAGGACGCAAACCCAGCTTTCCGACAAAGGGCACTACATTTTGACCCAAAATCCTCGAAATCCCGATCAATTTTTGTAAAAAAAATAAATCTAGTCAAGTTAGTTATGGCCGTAATCGTACTGACCTGTAGAATCATGAAGCTTGATCATTTTTACAGCACATTGAACGTGGCATAAACAAAACACCAAAAAATAACGGCTGAATTGCTTCTATTTTTCACAATTTCACCACATTTGAAATTCTCTTTCCCATTTTTTAGTACATTATACGGTAACATGAATGGTGTCATTCAAACCTGGACCTCGTCCCGCAAAAATCAAGCCCTCATATGGCTATGACGACGGAAAAATTAAAAAAAGTTAAGGCTCTTAAAAGAAGGGAAGGAAAAACAGTGCAAAAATTAAAAATTCTCAGGTCCTTACAGGGTTAAAATAACCTGTATTAATTGTCAGCAAGTGCTTATTATATGTCACTGGGTGTGTGTGGCTATTACATACATGAATTATCTGGAATATAGACTGGATGTGACACTGCTAATGATCGGATGAATATCGAGGAGACTCACAGCTTAGTAAGTGTGAATGTCGTAGGGCCGGTCCTGTAGCCCCAGAATATGACACTAAATCGTCCATATTTAGGGACTGGATCTTATTAAATACTGTCATTATATACATTATAATTATCGGGATTTCTGAATGGCAGAATAGCCATTAATTAATTTGTCGGCTCCTGTAGAATCTCTGCAGGAGCTGACAGGATGGGAGACATGGTTTACATACAGTAAACCATTGCAGAACAGTTCGATTTATATATGTCACTGACTACTACTGTTAGTAGTAATATGTGTGCAAAATTTGGGAGCTGTAGGTATTTAATAAAAGAATGTATTCACGGAAAAAACTGGCATGGGCTCCGCGCAATTTTCTGTGCCAGAGAGGGAAAGCCAGTGACTAAGTGCAGATATTAAAAGCCTGGAAAGGGACCATGGTTTTTGACCCCCCCCCCCGGCTCAAAACATCTGGCCCCAGCCAATTCTGGTACTTAGCCTATCTCTTCCCACTGCTGTGTAGCGGTGGCATATGGGGTAATAAGGGGTTAATGTCACCTTTGTATTGTAAAGTGACATTAAGCCTGGCTTAGTAATGGAGAGCTGTCAGTAAGACACCTATCCATCACTAATCCTGAAGTTTGTAAAGGGTTAAATAAACACACAGACAAACACACCTAGAATAGTCTTTTAATGAAATAATACAACACACAGGTTTTCCATCTTTAGTAAACTTCCAATCCAATCAAAGCCCTCATTATCCTGTAAAAAAATACAAAATAAAAAAGCAACAATATACCCATACCTGTCCGCCATACAGTCAAGTCCCACCCCGCAATCCATATCAAAGGGTTAAACAGTTTACAACCGGAGCGGTGCTAATGCGACCGCCCTGGATGTAAAGCACTGAGGAATGAATGAGAAGCTGGCGGCGGCAGCATCAGTGACTAGCGCTGACGTGGTTGATGCTGCGCAGCCTCGCAGCCTGACCCGCTGTGAACTCTGCAGCGTGGGAAAATGAACAGGCACTTTCCTACGCTGTCGGGTCAGCCTGTGAGTGAGCTGTCTACTTTTATCATATATGTGGGTTTTAAACTTGTTTTTTTTCTTTGTGTAATCTATGAGAGAGGAAGCCAGCCAGATCGGCCTTACCAAGCCAGATCAAACTAACCCTAGCGATCAATGGGGTGACAAATGTTGCAGCCAGATCTCCCTCACGTCCGGTACTAGCAGCCTTCAATTTTATGTGTACGACCTGAAGAGGTCGCACTAGGCTTCTCCATTCAGCACTCGCACAGAGGACCGGCTTTGACCTTCTCCATTACTGTCTGTTTCTGCTGATGTAATGTGTAACCTGTGTGACTATGTGATATTACTGCTATCATATCTATAGTGGATGTATTAAGTCTCACTGTAAATATGATGCAAGGTACAAATTATTGTACAATTTGCTGTTATGTGTTGGCATTAACCCTCTAAGCCCAAGGGAAGGGCAATCCTCCACCGACGGTTCCTTAGAGGTTTTCTCCACAGGAAGTTTTCCTCTCCTGAGTGCTGGAGGATGATTCTTTGTGAGTCGGAGGTTTGCCATTTCCAGTGTCTTTTTCATACGAATTGGCTGATTCTAAATTTTTGACACTGAATGAAATAATAATAATGTGATTTGTAATAAAATATGTATATTGTGTTTTGTGCATTTCTTTCGCAATCTGATGTTGATGAGATTTTCCTGGGAATCAGGATCTGGCATCTATGATCAAGCCATGAAGCCAGATATGGATCCTGAGCATTTTTAACCCTGTGTTGGAAAAAAGAACAGAGCAGAGATTTATTTATTTTACTCATTTATATAGCGCCATTAATTCCACAGTGCTTTACAGACATTATTGGCACTGTCCCCGATGGGGCTCACAATCTAAATTTCCTATCAGTATGTCTTTGGAATGTGTGAGGAAACCGGAGAACCCGGAGGAAACCCACACAAACACGGGGAGAACATACAAACTGCATATGTTGTCCTTGGTGGGATTTGAACCCAGGACCCCAGCGCTGCAAGACTGCAAGGCTGTGCCCCCAGTGTTAGTGCACAATTGGCACAAGTTCACACTCTTGCTTGCATTCAGATAATGGGGATGATTCATTGCTGGACTGGGACTAGAAAGCAGCCCTGGCACACAAAATTCACCAGCCTGTATACAATAAGTATCCTCAACCCAAATCGTAGAACACTGACCGGTTGTGTTTAATTTTGCTTTTCTTGTTACACCACTTTCTTAAACGTGCTGGATAACCACTTTAAAGGGGATAATCACCACTCGGAATACCCCTGCTCAATCCGAATGTTTTCCCCTTTTAAAATAATAAAACTTATTTGCACGTCCGGTTCTGGTGCCGTTGCAGTGGTGTCGGAACTCTGATTGCGTACCAGTGTTACTTCACGCGATCCCTGTAGTCAATCAGCGCTGGCTTCTCTCTACTCGCCTTCAGGCGTATCACATACAAGTACATCTGAAGGAAGAGAAAGAGCAGCAGCACATCTATGTGTCACAGTACCACCAGTTATTCAACAACCAGCTGCAGGTCTCTTGACCTGAATTTTACAGCCTCATACAGTATATCACAAAAGTGAGTACACCCTTCACATTTTTGGAAATATTTTATATCTTTTCATAAGACAACACTGAAGATCTGACACTTTGATACCATGTAAGTAGTCAGTGCACAGCTTGTATAACAGTGTAAATATGGTGTGCCCTCAAAATAACTCAACACACAACCAGTAATGTCAAATGTCAATATTTTGTGTGAACACCATTATTTTCAAGCACTACCTTAACTCTCTTGGGCATGGAGATAGCTAGAGCATCACAGGTCGCAAATGGAATTCTCTTCCCTCCTCCATGATGACATCACGGGAGCTGGTGGATGCTAGAGACCGTGCACTCCTCCACATTTCATTTGAGGATGCCCCACATATGCTGAGCAGGGTTTAGGTCTTCTGAAGGCCAGCTTGGCCAGTCCAGCACCATTACCCTCAGTTTCTTTAGCAAGGCAGTGGTCATTTTGGAGGTGTGTTTGGTGTCATTATCATGTTGGAATACGGCCCTGCGTCCCAATTTCCAAACTGAGGGGATCATGCTCTGATAATGTCAGCTCTCAGCTGTCTGCTTTACCTTTGCTTGTTACAAAAACTAAGGGGGGGGGCACGTCATTTTTTCATATATTTATTGATCAAGTTAAATAGAAAGCTGTTGAATAAGCTACACACGCAAGACACTAATGTGTCGTGAGGTTGTGAAATGATATATCTGCTGGATATCTATTTGTTGTGAATGTGCTAGAAATGAATTCTGAGCAGAAGCTCCCTCTGGTGGTTACAAACAGTACTGAACTATCCAATGAAGATTGTGAAGATTCGCGATCAGGTGTTACTGACTGGTCTTATATAAGGGAGGTTCCCTCCCATCAGGGTTGCCAGTGATCAATTGTTCTGGTCTCATCTTTGATTCCTGTTCACTTTGTAGCTTGCTGTTCCGTGCCTGCATCTTCTGCTAACAGATAAGACATTTTTTTCTTTTAGTTTTTTGTGCTTGCTTTTTGCATTTTGTCCTGCACTTCTGTGGGGGTCTGCCGAGTCCCCTCCGGGGCTTGTGCTCCTCTCAGTTTAGTTCAGCCACTGTTGTTTGTTCATTTGCCTTTTCCAGTTTTTTCAGTGGCTGCTGTTTAGTTTTGTTACACCAGAGAACTAATTTAGGTGGTAGAGGTCATGTGATCTCAGGTGTTTTTGTAATTAGTAGTGTTGGTACTTTTCAGGGTTTTTTGGGATTGCAGTAAGTGTCCTTCCTATCCTTTTCTATTTAGAAAGTTTGGGCCCCAACGTTTGCTCATACTATTTTCTGTCTGTGTCTGTATTTTCCTCTTATCTAACCGCCATTACATGTTTGGGGGCTTTCTATGTTCTTTGGGGATCTGCTCCGGGGCAGATAGTTTTCCTCTTTCTGTCTTTAGGTGTAGTTAGCTTCTCAGGCTGTGACGAGGCGTCTAGGACCAACGTAGGTATGCTCCACGGCTGCCTTTAGTTGTGGTGGTTAGTCAGGGTACTGCAATCCCATAGATTCCAACCTCTCTGGTGTATTTCCTTTTTTGCCTGCTCTCCTCAGCTACCAAATCATAACAGTATCACCGGCCCAAAAACTGATATTTGTATGGTACTCACAGAAGGGAAAAATAGTGTTAAAGAAAGAAGATTGTCAGAGATTTTTTTTTTTTTTCCCTCTGTTTCTCTGAATGCTGAGGAGGATTTTTTTTTTCTCTCAATGGAGTTTGCACAGTTGTCTGGCCGTGTGGATCAGCTTGCCACTGAGGTTCGGAGTATTGCTACCTATCTTGCTAGGTTGCCTGTTGTGGAACCTAGGATTCCCATGCCAGATTTGTTTTTAGGGGATCGAGCTAAATTTCTGAATTTCAAAAATAACTGTAAGTTGTTTTTTGCCTTGAAATCTAAGTCCTCAGGGAACGCAGCACAGCAGGTTCAAATTGTCATCTCTCTCCTGTGCGGCGATCCTCAGGATTGGGCTTTTTCCCTGACACCTGGGGATCCTGTTTTGAGTAATGTTGATGCATTTTTTCAGGCTCTGGGGTTATTGTACGATAAACCTAATGTCACTGATCAAGCTGAAAAAGCCTTGTTGGCATTAAATCAGGGTCTTGAGGACGCTGAGTTATACTGTCAGAGATTCCGAAGGTGGGCAGTCCTGACCAAATGGAATGACGATGCTTTGGCAGCCCTTTTTCGGAAGGGTCTGTCAGAGAATGTAAAGGATGTTATGGTGGGATTCCCTGTCCCCTCTGGTCTCAATGATTCTATGTCATTAGCGATTCAAATTGACAGACGTTTGCGTGAGCGTAGAGGTATGCGTGGAACAGTGTTGCCTTGTGAACCAGCTTCTGAACCCATGCAGTGTGATAGAGTGGCTTCTGGGGCACAGCGTCATGAGTTTCGTAAACGCAATGGGTTATGTTTCTACTGTGGTGATGCCTCTCATGCTATTTCAGTCTGCCCTAAGCGGGGAAGACGTTTTGCACATTCAGTTGTCTTGGGTAGTGTTCAGACTAAATTTTTGTTGACTGTTACCCTGATTTGCTCCCTGTCCACATTTTCTGCTCAGCTTTTGTTGATTCGGGAGCAGCTATTAACCTGATGGATTTTGATTTTGCTAAACGTTGTGGGTTTCCCTTGATACCCCTACGAAGTCTATTCCCCTACTGGGGATCGATTCTACCCCTTTGGCTGAGAATAAACCTCAGTTCTCTACTCAGGTGATAATGAGGTTGAACCTGATCATCAGGAGAGTTGCAAATTTTTGGTGCTGTATAATCTGCATGACATTATCGTACTGGGTTTCCCTTGGTTACAGTCTCATAATCCTGTTTTGGATTGGAAATCTGTGTCTGTAACCAGTTGGGGCTGCCAATGTGTTAATACCAACACTCCTGTTTTTTCTGCCTCCCCCCAGGCTCAGGATGTTCCTGACTTTTTGACTGATTTTTCTGATGTGTTTAGCGAAAGTAAATCTGCATCCTTGCCCCCCCATAGGAGCTATGACTGCGCTATTGAATTAGTGCCTGGTAGTAAATTCCCTAAAGGTCGCCTTTTTAACTTGTCTGTACCTGAACATGACGCTATGCGGTCTTATATCAAGGAGTCATTGGAGAAGGGTCATATCAACCATCCTCTTCACCCTTGGGTGCCGGTTTTTTCTTTGTGGCCAAAAAGGATGGTTCATTAAGGCCGTGTATTGATTATCGTCTCTTGAACAATATCACTGTGAAATATCAATATCCGTTACCCTTGATTTCTGACCTGTTTTCCAGGGTGAAAAGTGCTACTTGGTTTACCAAGCTTGACCTCAGGGGGGCATATAACCTTATTCGCATTAAGCACGGGGATGAATGGAAGACGGCATTTAATACCCCAGAGGGGCATTTTGAGTACCTTGTGATGCCCTTTGGGCTCACTAATGCTCCTTCTGTCTTCCAGTCCTTCATGAATGACATTTTCAGGGATTTTGTGGATAAATTTCTGATTGTTTATTTGGATGATATCTTGATTTTTTCCAATGACTGGGACTCTCATGTGAAACATGTTCGGACTGTGTTCCAGATTTTGAGAGAGAATGCTCTGTATGTGAAGGGATCAAAGTGTCTTTTTGGCGTACAGAGGATCTCATTTCTGGGATTCATTTTGTCCCCATCCGTTATTGAAATGGACCCGGTCAAGGTTCAGGCCATCTGTGATTGGGTCCAACCTACTTCATTAAAGGCTCTTCAAAGATTCTTGGGTTTTGCCAATTTTTATCGTAAATTTATTGGTAATTTCTCTGTTATTGTTAAACCATTGACTGATTTGACCAAAAAGGGTTCTGATGTGGTGAATTGGCCTCCTGAGGCAGTCTCTGCGTTTCAGGAACTTAAGCAGAGATTCACTTCTGCTCCTGTTCTACGGCAGCCTGATGTTTCTCTGCCATTTCAGGTGGAGGTTGATGCCTCTGATATTGGGGCAGGTGCTGTTTTGTCCCAAAGAGATCCAGAGACCTCTAAAAGTAACCCTTGTGCCTTTTTCTCTCGAAAATTTTCTCCAACTGAACGTAATTATGATGTGGGTAATCGGGAGTTATTGGCCATGAAGTGGGCTTTTGAAGAGTGGAGACATTGGCTGGAGGGAGCCAAACATCAGGTGGTGGTCCTCACGGACCATAAGAATCTGGTTTATCTGGAATCAGTCAAGCGACTTAATCCTAGACAGGCCAGGTGGGCCTTGTTTTTCACACTTTTTAATTTTGTGGTTTCCTTTCTTCCTGGCACTAAGAATGTTAAGGCGGATGCCCTCTCGAGGAGTTTCCTTGCGGACTCTCCTGAGTTATCTGATCCTGCTGTTATTTTGAAAGAGGGTGTAGTTCTTTCCGCCATCTCGCCCAATTTGAGACTGGCTCTGGAAGGGTGTCAGGAGGATAAACCCGAGCGCTGCCCTATTGGGAAATTGTTTGTCCCAGACCGGTGGAAAAAGAGTGTGATGTCTGAGATTCATTGTTCCGCGTTGGCCGGTCATCCCGGAATTTTTGGTACCAGAGACTTGGTTAGTCGGTCCTTTTGGTGGCCTACTTTGTCTCGTGACGTCAGGGAATTTGTGCAGTCCTGCGGGACTTGCTCTCGCTCCAAGCCTTGCTCTCGCTCTAGTGGTTTGTTGATGCCATTGCCTGTGCCCAAGAGACCATGGACCCATATCTCTATGGATTTCATTTCCGACCTCCCTGTTTCTCAGAGAATGACCGTTATCTGGGTGATTTGTGATAGGTTTTCAAAATGATACATCTTGTGCCATTACCTAAGTTGCCTTCCTCCTCTGAATTGGTGCCTTTGTTCCTTCAGCACGTGGTTCGGTTACACGGCATCCCTGAGAACATTGTGTCTGACAGAGGAGTCCAGTTTGTTTCCAGATTTTGGAGGACTTTTTGTTCTAAACTTGGTGTTCAATTGTCTTTCTCCTCGGCTTTTCATCCTCAGACCAATGGACAAACTGAGAGAACAAAACAGACATTGCAGACTTATCTGAGATGCTTTGTGTCTGCTGATCAGGATGACTGGGTCTCTTTTTTGCCTTTGGCTGAGTTTGCTCTTAATAATAGGGCTAGCTCTGCCACTTTGATGTCTCCATTTTTCTGCAATTTTGGGTTTCACCCTCGATTTTCTTCAGGACAGACGGAGGCTTCTGTCTGTCCAGGTGTTGACTCTGTTGTGGAGCGTATGCAGCAGATTTGGGACCAGGTAGTGGAGAGGTTTGAAGTGGACTGATGGTCCTTGGTTTGAAGTGGGGGACTTGGTCTGGTTGTCCTCAAGAAATATCCCTATGAGAGTTGCATCTCCTAAGTTTAAGCCTAGGTTCATTGGACCTTATAAGATCATGGAGATTCTTAATCCTGTTTCCTTTCGTTTACTTTTTCCAGGGACATTTAAGATCCATAACGTGTTCCACAAGTCCTTTAATTTGAGAGGGTCTTGTGTGCCTCCTGACCCTGTTTTGGTTGAGGGCAATCTGGAGTATGTGGTTGAGAAAATATTGAATTCTCGTTTTTCTAGACTGAAACTCCAGTATTTGGTTAAGTGGAGAGGTTACGGTCAGGAGGACAATTCTTGGGTGTTTGCTTCGGACATCCATGCTAGGAGATTCATCCGTGCGTATCACAGAGCTCATCCTGACTGACCTGGTTGCTCAAATGAGGGTTCGGTGACCCCTCCTCAAGGGGGGGGTACTGTTGTGAATGTGCTAGAAATGAATTCTGAGCAGAAGCTCCCTCTGGTGGTTACAAACAGTACTGAACTATCCAATGAAGATTGTGAAGATTGGCGATCAGGTGTTACTGACTGGTCTTATATAAGGGAGGTTCCCTCCCATCAGGGTTGCCGGTGATCAATTGTTCTGGTCTCATCTTTGATTCCTGTTCACTTTGTAGCTTGCTGTTTCGTGCCTGCATCTTCTGCTAACAGATAAGACATTTTCCTCTTTTAGTTTTTTGTGCTTGCTTTTTGCATTTTGTCCTGCACTTCTGTGGGGGTCTGCCGGGTCCCCTCCGGGGGCTTGTGCTCCTCTCAGTTTAGTTCAGCCACTGTTGTTTGTTCATTTGCCTTTTCCAGTTTTTTCAGTGGCTGCTGTTTAGTTTTGTTACACCAGAGAACTAATTTAGGTGGTAGAGGTGTGTGATCTCAGGTGTTTTTGTAATTAGTAGTGTTGGTACTTTTCAGGGTTTTTTGGGATTGCAGTAAGTGTCCTTCCTATCCTTTTCTATTTAGGAAGTTTGGGCCCCAACGTTTGCTCATACTATTTTCTGTCTGTGTCTGTATTTTCCTCTTGTCTAACCTCCATTACATGTTTGGGGGCTTTCTATGTTCTTTGGGGATCTGCTCCGGGGCAGATAGTTTTCCTCTTTCTGTCTTTAGGTGTAGTTAGCTTCTCAGGCTGTGACGAGGCGTCTAGGACCAACGTAGGTACGCTCCACGGCTGCCTTTAGTTGTGGTGGTTAGTCAGGGTACTGCAATCCCATAGATTCCAACCTCTCTGGTGTATTTCCTTTTTTGCCTGCTCTCCTCAGCTACCAAATCATAACATCTATCTATCTATCTAAATGGAGAAAAAAAATCCGGCAGCACTCCAGTTCAAGGTAAAATTGTGGGCTTTAATCCAGCACCAATTGGTGCAACGTTTCAACCTCACAACATGGTCTTTGTCAAGCTTCAATTTTTCCTTGAACTGGAGTGCTGCCTGATTTGATTTTTTTCTATTTATATTTTGCGTTGGACAACCGCATTACTCAGGAAGTATTGCACCCAAAATCTGCTCAAGTTTGCCTTGCTTGCTATCTTTCTATTATCTATCTATCTATCTATCTATCTATCTATATCTATCTATCTATTATCTATCTATCTATCTATCTATCTACTATCTCTTTACATAAGCTTTCTTTCAACTAGCTTTATAAACTACAATACCAATCATTGCTGAACAAAAATGCAGGTGAAAAGCGCATCAAAAACACGTGTATAGTCCACTGTGTTTTTCCTACCAAGAGATGCAGAAGTGGTGCAGAAATTTCTGCATCCAAATACTCAACATGTGCACATAGCCTTACTATCCAGACATTGAACGGGACATAGAGTCTTCTGCTTGTGCTAAAAGCTGCAGTTCAAGACAATGACATCTCTCAGATGGTTGATGAACCAACCAGAGGAGATATAATTTGATGACCTGCAAAAATATATTGCAGAGAACATAACTGACAACCAGCACAGATTCATGAAGGATAAGTCTTGCCTAACCAACATGTTGGGTTTCTATGAGGAGGTAAGTGCAAATCTGGATGTCGGTCAAGATGATGATGTGATTTATCTGGACTTTGAAAAGGCATTTGATACTGAACCACATAACAGCCTTATAGTGAAGCTACAGAACGGAACGGAAGGGTCCAGCGCAAACTATTTGCAGATGGGCAAAAAACTGGTTAACAGAAGAAAAAACCATCCAATTAGATATTCTCTAGATTGGATAAAGGCAGCAATGGGGATGACAAGCAGCGGCATAACGATTGCGGATATGCAGGAGCCGGGCTCGCCAACTTCAGTGACCATTTAAGCCAGACGTGAACTCTTGGACGCACATTCTGCTGAATTTACCTGTGGAGCAGAGAATCACCAGCTCCCGACACTGCAATACCGTACAAGGAGCCGGCCAATCAAAGGGAACACATAGCAGTGGCGTCATGCGTCGTCCATGACGTCAGCTGCCAGCCTCTCCACCGGCTATGGAAGAGGTTGTCGCATGTTGTGTAAATGGGAAACCGCATTAAGAATTGTTCATTTTTAAATGTGCTGGAAACGAGCAGCAGAACGGGGTGTGGGGGGGGGGATTTTTTCAGGAAGGGACCCCCCTACACTGAATCTTCGGTGTCTTTAGCTCCACAGCAGCAGGAGTACTTACCATCGATGCTCTACGTTCCTCTGCGTGCCAGTGAGTGACATCAGAAGCATGATTCCTTGACCTGATCACGCTGCTGACGTCACTCTGACTTGGCGGTCCGAGCTTCAATTTTACTCGCATCTGTAAGACGCGAGAATAATTGAACACTGGGAGTCGGGGCGCTGTATCTACTCTGAGCCGGCTGTCAGCTTGACAGCCGGCTCAGAGAACGCCCAACACCCAGTCCGGGTAGCGGCAAAATGTAGCTTGAACAGTCACATTAGGTGGCTCGATAGCGCCCCCCTGCCGGCTGCTCCCTGGGCAGATGCCCCGCCTGCCCCCCTAGATACACCTCTGCCATAAGTATCAGTACTGGGAGCAGTGGGGACCACAAGGATCTGGTTTGGACCAATTCTTATTAAAGGGAATCTGTCACCCTAAATTGGCGGGATATTTAAATGATGGCAGTCAGGTCAGATGGGCGGTGTTTTGGGTACTTGCCTTAAATGCTGTTCGCCGCTGTCTCCATTATTTCTGGGAATTGTAGTCGTTGCCCTCCATATAACACGCCTGCGCATTGCAATCTTGAATTGCGCACGCGCAGTATGCTTTGCCCGCAGATTGCAATGCGCAGGCGCGTTATATGAAGGGCAACGACTATGTCTCGACCACGCACCACAATTGTGGGTTTCCAGAGCAATGGGGTACTCAGAGCCGAGCCCATGGAAGTCTATGGGGTTGTCACAGGTAGCGCTGGCTCGGTCTGTGGCCCTGGCAGGTCAGGCGTATGTTGGGGGGAATATTTACAGGGGATAGGTATATATACAGTTCGTGACGCCACCTGTAGTTCTCTGATCACTAAGACCAGCGCTGCTGTAGATCTCTGAGGGGATGGTGAGGCAGCTAGATGTCGGGTCCCCTACAGGTGGGACTCTTCCCTCAGGTCGATAGTTATGGTGGGGTTGTGCAGGGATGCAATCAAATAACTCAGTCTCACACATAGAAGCTTCTTCCCATACCTTTTACTTGTCAGATGATAAGGCAGGTCCCAGGGAGGCTGGTCGGGTGGAGGATGTGCTTTGAGATAACAGCTGAACAGGTTATGGGCCTCCTTACTTTCAAAGATGATGAGTTCAACCAGCATAAAGCTTAGTTCCCTCCAAGAACTCCAGCTTCTTCAAAGCTGTACTGCCCGGTCAGTTTTGTGGTCGGAGTCTTCCTTTGAGAGAGCTGGGTTCCTAATGTGGTCCTGCAGTGACTCAAAGTTCCCACTCTCCCTGACCCCAGTTACGTACCGACACTCCAAGGGCTGCTTTCTGTAACCTAAGGTCCAGTAATCCAGTAAGCCTCTGGTTTTTCTATCACTATGCCTGGAGCTATAGTGACGCTTCGGTCCCCAGTGACCGGTGACAATGTGCAGGATAATCCAATCCTAAGGCACTTCTGAATTCCTTCCACTGCGCCTTTCGCCCTGTCCGCGCTTGTAGCATAAGCACTCCACACTTCCTAGGTAATGCAGGCTAGTCCCTTCTTGCTTCTTCCCAGAGCTTGCTAACAGGTGCTCAGTAATCTTCTAGTTCAGGAGCACGTCACTGAACTCCACTGTCCTTGGGACAGGAGACTGAAGGTCCTGCTGCTAACTCCTCTCTCCGTCTAACTCCTCTGTCTTCCTGACAGGAAACTCACTGACTGCCCCTCTGGCTAGATCTCACTAGCTATATATATCCTATGGGTGTGTCTAAGTGTGTGATGGAGTGAATGTTTATTGAGCATTAAACTGTTACCTCTCCACATATCCTCCAGGGTACTGCGTGTGCCTTCACACCAGGGCTACACATTCCCCCATGGTAAAATACAGCACTCCCGGGCTGTGAAATATAAGAAGACATTTTGTTTTTCATTAACAATAAACATTAACTCTTCCCATCCGGGAGGTACGGGTTTCTTGAACGTTGCATTATAACAATAGGCATAGAAAAATACAAAATACTAAATAGACATTTTCATATAAATAGATGACAATATTCTTGTGAAGGACCCGCACCAAACCTTCAACGTGGGTCCTGGGTGGGCTGCAGGACATCTGAATGCAGACCTCGCTCAGTGCCACACCACACGGGTTTTATATTCAGAGGTAGTTGAGGTGGTTTCATGTAAAACCAATATAATGCACCTTAGTGCAACTATTTACAGGATACAGTTTTTGGGCTGGCTCAGTCCTCAGCCACGCAGTCTCTTATAAGACACATTTTCAAATAATTCACATTATATCAGATTCTATTTACTCAACTAGAGTATTCCCTATAAAACTTGGTGCAAATATGCGACCACTTATCACATAAATACCATAAAGTGCAAAACTCTCTTTATCTGCTTACCCAGCCGGGCATTCTATTTTTGGCAAAATATGCAAACATTATATACTCGTATCAACAGTGCAAACTATTTTCACTTTTATAAAAACTTATATACATCTTCTCAGCTGCGGTAAACCCTGTCTGGGTCCTACCGTTCTTCACATTTTCTTGCAGGCTTCCATTATACTTTCCATCCCGGGGGCTGGAACAATACGATGATCCTTAGATCCCATGACCAACAAGTCGTGACCTGCTATCAGGGTTTGGGTCGCTACAGTCCTTGTGCGAACCGCTTGGGGCACGCCGGGCGCTTTCTCCTTGTGAGACGCTGTCTGCGTCGCTGTAATAACGACTTTCTCTCGTGATGCAGAAATAATCGCCGTGCGCGACGTCGTGTAGATCGCTGATTGCGATGTGGAATGGGTCGCAGGTTGCGATGTAGAGTAGGTCGCCGATTGCGATACGAAGATGTACGCAGGGGGCGATGCCGATGCACAATGCTGGTGTGATGCAGAGCAGGAAGCAGGTGTGCGCAATGGCTCAGTTGGGGACGCACTAACCTGCTGCTGTCGCTGCTCCATCACAGACGGCTGGGTTTCCTCCGGTGTCCCTACCGGGGATCTGTAATCTGCTGCGGCCTCCTTGCCGGGCTGGCACTCCGGAACGGGCAGGACCTCCTCAGCCTCCTTCGCTTCCACCTCTCCTCCGGTGGGATCAGGTACAGCACTTTTGGGGGCGGCCTCCGGTTTTCCTTCAGCTTTCTTCAGCAGGGAACGTGGGAAATCAGGAGACGGCATTATGCTTGTGGGAGAGAGCACTGCGTCCCACAGCAGCCGCTGTATCTGGGCACGCCAGCGTCTCTCTGTCTCCTCCACGCCAGGTCGTTGCAGGATCATTTTCTTTAACCTTGCATTTTCCTCTCCAATCTCCAGCAATGCTTGCTGCAGGTGCAGGACCACAGATGGTTCTGGTTCTAGTGGCAGCTTGGCTGGGGAACGGGGCCTGCCTTCCTCCGCTTCCCTGCTCGGCTGCACACGTCCTGCTTCCATGATGTTCCAGAACAGACTCTCATCTTCTTTCAGAGCCGTCCGGTCTCTTCCGTGGAGGCGGGGTTTGCGTCTCCTCCTCTTCGCAGGGAAGGTGAAGAGGAGGCGGACCTCCTTTGCTGTAGGGCAGGATCGCATATTGTAATAGCACTTTGAGAGGGCAGGCATTCTCTTCGCGCCACAGGGGGGCACACGCCCACGAATCCACGCCCACCTTCTTCTCCAGCGCCTGAGGGCGCGAATTTAGCGGCAAAATGGCGGATTTTAGCGCCAAAAATAGCAAACAGTCCTTTTTCACAAAAACACCTCCACAGGCACACAGGGCTCGCAATTTTGCGAGTTTCGCATCCTGTTCGTGACACCAAGTTTGTCTCGACCACGCACCACAATTGTGGGTTTCCAGAGCAATGGGGTACTCAGAGCCGAGCCCATGGAAGTCTATGGGGTTGTCACAGGTAGCGCTGGCTCGGTCTGTGGCCCTGGCGGTCAGGCGTATGTTGGGGGGAATATTTACAGGGGATAGGTATATATACAGTTCGTGACGCCACCTGTAGTTCTCTGATCACTAAGACCAGCGCTGCTGTAGATCTCTGAGGGGATGGTGAGGCAGCTAGATGTCGGGTCCCCTACAGGTGGGACTCTTCCCTCAGGTCGATAGTTATGGTGGGGTTGTGCAGGGATGCAATCAAATAACTCAGTCTCACACATAGAAGCTTCTTCCCATACCTTTTACTTGTCAGATGATAAGGCAGGTCCCAGGGAGGCTAGTCGGGTGGAGGATGTGCTTTGAGATAACAGCTGAACAGGTTATGGGCCTCCTTTACTTTCAAAGATGATGAGTTCAACCAGCATAAAGCTTAGTTCCCTCCAAGAACTCCAGCTTCTTCAAAGCTGTACTGCCCGGTCAGTTTTGTGGTCGGAGTCTTCCTTTGAGAGAGCTGGGTTCCTAATGTGGTCCTGCAGTGACTCAAAGTTCCCACTCTCCCTGACCCCAGTTACGTACCGACACTCCAAGGGCTGCTTTCTGTAACCTAAGGTCCAGTAAGCCTCTTGGTTTTTCTATCACTATGCCTGGAGCTATAGTGACGCTTCGGTCCCCAGTGACCGGTGACAATGTGCAGGATAATCCAATCCTAAGGCACTTCTGAATTCCTTCCACTGCGCCTTTCGCCCTGTCCGCGCTTGTAGCATAAGCACTCCACACTTCCTAGGTAATGCAGGCTAGTCCCTTCTTGCTTCTTCCCAGAGCTTGCTAACAGGTGCTCAGTAATCTTCTAGTTCAGGAGCACGTCACTGAACTCCACTGTCCTTGGGACAGGAGACTGAAGGTCCTGCTGCTAACTCCTCTCTCCGTCTGACTCCTCTGTCTTCCTGACAGGAAACTCACTGACTGCCCCTCTGGCTAGATCTCACTAGCTATATATAACCTATGGGTGTGTCTAAGGCTATGGTTCCACGGTCCGGAACCATAGCGCTTTTGACGAGCGAAATCCGCTCGTCTAAGCCCGCCCCCTTTCTGACGCGCGCTCTTCCGAGGTGTTACAGGACACCTCCGAACACCTCCGGAAGAACGCGGGCTACATAGCCTGTGTAATATTTGTTGCGGCGACGCACCGTCCGCCAATACGCAGGACATGCTGCGGTTAAAACGCGCCGCATGTCCGTTACGCAGGTTTGCCACCTCGTTATTGTTAGCATAGTGGAGACGGGATTTCTTGAAATCCCTCCACTATGCTGTAACATTGGAGCTGCGTGTTTGGCGCTGCGCCAGCGCACAGCGCCAAACACGCAGCGTTTCCTGACCGTGGAAACTCACCCTAAGTGTGTGATGGAGTGAATGTTTATTGAGCATTAAACTGTTACCTCTCCACATATCCTCCAGGGTACTGCGTGTGCCTTCACACCAGGGCTACACAACTACAATTCCCAGAAATAATGGAGACAGCGGCGAACAACATGTTAAGGCAAGTACCCAAAACACCGCCCATCTGACCTGACTGCCATCATTTAAATATCCCGCCAATTTAGGGTGACAGATTCCCTTTAATGATCTTGTGGATGGAATTGAGAGCAGAGTGTCCATCTTTATTGATGACACAAAACTTTGTAGGGTGATAAAAATTGAGCTTAATTGTATAATATTACAAAATGATCTGGATAAGATTTCTGAATGGGCAAACGCATCGCAGATGGGGTTTAATGTTGGTAAATGTAGAGTAATGCATCGTGTCCGCAGAAGTCGTATAGCTGGGTACTGCACACACAATATAAAATTGGAAATATACTCAGGACTGCAGAACAGAAGGACCTGGGTATTAATGTGACACGTACCGGCGCCTGGGAAAAGCAGTACAGTTTGCGCTGTTCCCCGGCGTCGGGTGCTGAATACATTATTGTTGTCTGGTCTCCCTTCGATCAGCGAGACCAGGTGACGCTGATTAGACTGATAGTCAGCACCGGCCATCTGTGTAACGCGCGTATTAAATACATAATTAAATAGAAATAAAAATGGCCTGGGGTTCCCCTTAATTTTCTGATGAGAGTTGCATTGACAATCCAGCGCCTGGGAACAGCGCGCCGGTACATGTCACATTGATGACACGGATGTCATTCGTGTGTCATCAGTGTACACGTGTGCGGGACATTTTGCTGCCTGTGCTGACGGTAAAAAACGGACATGTCAACGTGCTTTGCACACGGTCCGTGGAAACACACTGACTTGTGCGCAGACCATTGAATGGGACTACGTGTGTATGCGTCTCCGGTCCGTGAGAAAACTGTCACTGCACATACCGGAGACATGGACGTGTTAAGGAGGCCTTATTATGTGCCCTTTTACAGTAATTACATGTCACTTTGTGAACATAAAAAGGCACAATCGTTTCCCACATGTGATGCTGTTATAAAATTCTGAAAAATATTATCATATGTGAAGAAAATGTTCCATGTGTCACAATAAAATGTGAATATTTTACCTCAGAGTTTGTAAGCCAAAACCAGGAGTGGGTGATAAATCCAGAAGTGGTGACGTGTTTCTATTATACTTTTATCTGATTGTTCCACTCCTGGTTTTGGCTTAGAAATACTGAGGTCAAATACTGACCAAATACTGAACGTGTGAACATGGCCATACAGTTCTAGCAAAGTAGATGTCATATTATAAATAAAGCTGCTTTGTTTTTGATACTTCCTGGCTTTGACAAAACTTTATTGATTCAGTCATTACATGCGGTTTTTTTATGTGTTTCCGCCACGGAAACATACTAAAAGTCATGTGCATTTTTTACCTGCGGATTTTCCATATGTAATGGAATTCTATGGAGAAAATCTGCACGGGAAACTCAGTGTACTCGTCTTTGGGGCAGCGTCAACAACTCACCAGAAAACTCATCGTGGTCACAGAGCCTAGAAGGAAAAAAGTGACAGCACTCGGATGACAGAAGGATGTCTGAACCTGCTCCAGTATGAATGCACAGGACCTTAGACTATTGTAGGCACAAGTGCTACCTGTGAAAAAAATGAAAAAGGACTCCTACGAGAAAAACTGAGTGACATGTAAACGGGTCCTTAAAAAAAAAAAAAGGAAGTCTCCACCCCTAGGGCTCATTCAGACGTCTGTTTTTACATATATGTTCTATCCATGTTTTTCATGCACAAAACACATACCCAGTATAGATTTTAGTCATGCCTGTTTTTTTTTTTTTTTTTTTTTTTAGCGCACCAAGGCCCCACGCTTTATCATTTGCATTTTTAGTATCTCACTTTTCTTTTTTTTTGTCTTGTGGTTTTCATTGCTGTTCTATAAAAATGTTGCACGTGTTTGACAAATTTTGCACAAAGTCAAGAATGTTCATTATTTATATCTTATGCCTGCTTTATGGCTTTATAAAGCAAAAAAGTCACACTTTTTGCAAAATGTGGCTAAAATTGAGCCAAAATTTTCTGGCATACGTGCAATCACTCCAGTATGGGGGACATGGACTATATTTGAGCAGAAACTTTGCAACCTTCCGAACAGTAGGTGAAAGCATCTGAAAACCCTAATGGAAAACAGAAAAACAGCAAAAAAACAAAAACAGGCGAACAAATAAAATAGACTTAAAAAAGGAGCAGATGGTAAGATGAATGTGGTGCAAAACTCTGAAAAATCTACAAAAAAAACAGGCAAAAATGCAACAAAGAATCGTGCATGTGTCCAAAACAAAACCCAAAACCTGAGACATGCCATTTTTTTAAAAATCTGAGTCACGGATCAAATTCGCTCATTAATATCAATAGGTTTGTGAGTTACACAGATGCAGTGTATATGTCACCTGAGTGCTGTCCGCATTTTGCTGATTAATGGATGAATATTTATTTTGCTGATGAAAAAAACGGATGAAAGACTGATGGTAAAAAGAGACACACGGGCTTTGGCGTGCTCGAAAAATATGTTCGAGTCCCCGCGGCTGCATGTCTCGCAGCTGATCGACTGCCTCAACACATGTAGGGATCGCCTAACAAACACCCTACATGTGTGAGAATAAAACAGACATGCAGCCGCGGTGACTCGATCATATTTTTCGAACATGCCGAAAACACTGGGCTAGCACCGGAGCATGCTCAGATAACACCTTATCCCAGCATGTGCGCTCATCACTAGTGTCAATCTTTCAATTATAGGTTTTCTCTGTCGGTTCCACTCCTGGTTTTGGCGTACAAACACTGATGCTAAATACTGACGTGTGAATAAGCCCTTGGATTGCATCCTCAGCGCATTTCTATAAATTGGTGTGGAGCGCCGTCCTTAAAAAAAAAAACATTCTGCCACTATATAGACAGCACAAACAATGCAGCCATAAGTTCCCTTTATGAGTGACAACAATGCATCACTTTTACTATTTCACATGTGATTAAATTAGGAAATGTCCACAACTAAGTAACTTTTTTTTTTTCTATTTCTTAATCAGTCTGCCCAGTATGATGACAGCTCGGAGGATCCCACAGTCCTCCCCTGCACTGGTGATTGGTCTCTGGCAGTGTGGGCTGGGGCTGTGATACAGGACAGGACTCTGCTCCTCACAGCTTCATCCATTGCAGCAAGGACTATGTTGCTGCATCTCAAGGAGTCCTAGATTTAATGCACTGGTTACTTCTTTCCAGCAAGAAACCCAATCTAATTTGGCAAGCATTAAATCCCTGCAGGGGGCTTTGAGCATGATGACTGGGAACAGACCCAATCTGCAGCCAGGGGCAGATGGTAAGTTTCCAAAACTTTTCTCTTTTTTTTTTAATTTTTTTTTTCCCTTTAAATCCAATATGACTCTAAGCCGCTTTTAAGAAAACCGGATTTGTGCTCTGTGATTTAACCTGTGTCATTCCATGTCTGTTACTGACTGATTCTGGAACTCTACAATGGAAGGGGTTATTCCCAAGGAAAAGCATTGCTTTGCCACAGCTGTTGGTTAATTTGCTGCCTACACCAGGGAAATCCTTGGCTGGATTCAGAACAACCATTAATGCTGAATTACTAATGCAAAAGTCTGATAGAAAATTAGGATTTTGGGGTATTTTGTGTCTCACTTGGGGCATTGCGTGGACTATTTTTCATGGTGATTGTAATCTTCGGGACATCTGACTTTGTATAGGGATTTAGCTGACAAATTCCTCTGTAGTAATATAAAGAGTATATTGTCCTTACTAACAGCCTGCAGTCTGGACTAAAGGAGGAAGAAGCGGAGATCTAACTTATCATATAAGAACCAACAAATGGATTACTGTTAGATATTATTTAGCATTAACCCATTGGTGATCCGCGAACAGAAAGATCGTAACGGGGGAAATATATCATATACAAGAGATTTTATTTTTATGTTGTATTAGATAAACAAAAATGATGCCCACTTCTACCTAATTGCAGGATTTCACAAAAAAAAAACTATATATACTGCATGTGTGTGTGTGTCTGTGTATATATATATATATATATATATATATATATATATATATATATATATATATATATATATATATATATATAGCTTTGGGAGATGGGGTGAATATCTAAAGGTTTTTTTTTGGACTTCTATATTATAAATAATATATTTAAAAAAAAATATATATATATAATATACACAAAAATAGATTATATATATATATATATATATATATATATATATATTTTGTGTGTGAAACACGCACATACACACATATAACACATATCCCAATATTATATAAACTGTCATTTATATAGAGTCTCCCAATTTCAGGGAAAAAGTTAATTATTGCAGCTACTATTAGCATACACACCTGCTTTCCTAATTGTAACATGCCGATGCAAATCTTTTAAATGGATTATTTCCCTTCTAAATGGATGCCCCGCAATACATGATGCATGCAGAGTAATGTAGGGTTGTCAGATTAAGGGCAGGGCTCTGCCATAATTATCATACTAATGTGATGATCCCAGTAGGAATATTTTGGCTGTTCTTATGGCGTTCCGTTATATTGCTTTTGTAGATTCATGCGACTTTGATATTGCAAGAGGAAGATATGTAAGGTAAAAGGGTCTTCATCCATAAATAGATGAAGGTTTTATGTAAAATACCAGGCACGTTTACATGTGATTTTTTGTGCAGGAATGCATGCAACAAAATTGCAAATCATATAGTAAGAGATTATTGTGGGGTCCAATTCCAGTTCTAAGGGCAGGTTCACACGACCCGTTTTCTCCAAATCCGAGGTAACCTGTCCTATTGTTTTGATCGGAGTTTGATCACAGTGGCATCCGTTTTTCTCGGATGTGGAGAGAATAAAAAAAAAGTTCCATGAAAATCGGACTGCACTCTGATGTCCTGCGAGTGTGGCTCATTTTTTATTTTACGCGGACCACATGCACAGCCCCATAGTCTATCACAGGTATGATTGCTATCCGTTAAAACAGATAGCACTTGTCTGAGAAAATCGGTCGTGTGCACAAGCCCTATGAGCGGATTCACACGACTGTAGTTTCGGTCCATGATGAATGGACAGCATACAGCGCACGTTCCACGAGCAATGTTCTACATTGGCGGTGTGTGTCCATGTGGATACAACGGCCGCATGCACCGTCAGACACCGTTTTGTGGACAGGAATCAGATGGCTTGCGTTGTGCCAAATGACACACGTTCGCCCGTCCGCAATATGGACAGACGCACAGAACGCCACGCAAAATCCAGATAATAATTCACACAGTCGGTTCTGCCTCAGGCCGGAGCTCTAGAACGTTTAAGGGTCTGTTCACAAGTTGCTTTTCTTTTGCGGCATTTTTCACGCACAAAAAAACCCAGAGTGGTGGCAGGAAAAAAATCTGCATATAATTCACACTTGTCACGTTTTTTTTTTTTTTTTTGCATGTGTTATTCACCCATGCATTTCAATAACTGAAAGTGCAGCATAAAAGCTGACAGAATTGACATGCTGCGTCTTGGCATGAACGCAGCAGGGGTTAAAATATGCGCGAGAAAAAAAAAACTCAGCGTGCATGAGATTTCAGAAATCTCATTGATTATGACAGTGCTGTGAAATTCGGCTTATTTTACGCACCAAATACGCAGCAAAAATGCTGCAAAAGCAACACGTGTGAACATGCTCTAAGGCTAGGGCTACATGGTGACGCTGAGATCGCAGTGTCACATCGCGCCTAATGGTTTCCTTTTGTGTCCTGCAACCTACTACGACTGTGACGCAGAATTGGAAACGTTTCCAAATGAGTCAGATTTACTATTGCTGGTCGCAAGTCACACCGACTTACGTACATGTGTGATTTGGTTATTCTTTTGCTGCAGACTCCCAGCACTGAAATAGTCTCACAACGGCAAGTTGTACAAAAATTTTTTTTTTAGTGACTAATGTGAGAATTGTCACCGTGTAACCCCAGCCTAAATGTGCAGATGCTAAATTTCATTGCTTTCTCACTTGTACTGTTAGCTTATTGGAATATTGCACGTGAGCATTTGATGACATCAATATGCAATTTCCTTAGTGAAACCACAAAACATTTATTAATATTATTATTTTTTTTTTTTTAAATTACTGAAATCCAGCTAAAAATCTTTCCCCATAGGGTTATTCCCATTTTCTTAGATGGATAAAATTGCTAACTGCTTGTAAAAACAATTAACTGTGCAATTTACTTATTAAAAATCCTCTCTGTTCTCAAGATTGGAGGAACTTTTATCTCTGTTTAATGCTTTTTGTGTATGTCACCATCAGTGATGAGTGAACATGCTGGGATAAGGTGTTATCTGAGCATGCTCGGGTGCTAAGCTAGTGTCTTCTGTGTGCTCAAAAAATGTTTGAGTACCCGTGGCCGCATGTTTCGCACCTGTCATACAGCCATAAAGCATGCAGCAGCCGGGAATCGAACGTATTATTTGAGCAGACCGAAGACACTAGGTTAGCACCCGAGCATGCTCCGATAACACCTTATCTCAGCACACTCGCTCATCACTAGTCGCCACCCATGCGCTTACAAGCTCTTTGTATCAAAGCTTGTGTGCACTGGTTGCAATCACTGGAGCACAATGTAGGTTCCCGTAGCAGCATTAGGCGTGCACAGTTCTTCAAGACACAGTGGTGCCATGATCCAAACTGTCAATCAAACAAGTGCACGTGACCCCAGCAAACAGGAAGTCTGGAGGCTGGGTGAGCGGTACGCTCCTGAATAGACAAGATGGGAATAATCCTTCTAGGGTATGTTCACAAGAACGTGTCTTTTTTATTTTTTTTTTTATTTACTTAGATGAGTGTGAGCCCTTAAGGTATGTTTCCACGGTCAGGAAACGCTGTGGATTGGACGCTGAGTATAGCCGCAGTGTCCTATCCGCAGCATCCAGATGTTACAGCATAGTGGAGGGGATTTTATGAAATCCCATCTCCACTATGCGTTCAAACACGCAGGTAGCAGATCCGCGTATATGCACATGCGGCTCATCTTTCTAAACCACAGCATGTCTATTTATCTTGTGGAGATGCTCAGTTTCCGCTAGATAAATAGCGCAGTCTATGTACAAGATGTGGTGATTCCACATGTGTTCAATGAACACATGCGGAGTCACTGCGCGTACAAAAGCTGGCAGCGCTTTGGACAGAGAGGGTATCTGCTGTGTCCAAAGCGCTGCCATTCCGGACCGTGGAAACATACCCTCAGCGTTCCCTGCACAGTGGTTCTCCCGGCCATCCGGCTGTGCAGTAAAATGGAGCATGGCGCTAACCACTTGAATGGATCTGTAAGAAGAAGGACCGGACAAGGGTACTTTTCTTGTGCTGGGTCTGGAACTGTCAGGGCTGTCACCTTTGTTGCCGGGGGGAAAGCTTAGAGACCCGGACAGACCTTTGCACTGGACATCAGGGGCGTGACTAAGTTAAAAAGGAGAGAGCACGCGAAAGAGAGAGGAGACTTGGCGGGAACATGCGGCGTGCAGCAGGGGTTGTTTGGTGCTCCGTCCTCTGAGCACAATGACAGCACAGGCCTGTGCTATAGAATACCCGCTGCCGTGTACAGAGACTGACCGGAGACTTGCCGTGTGCCTGTTGGCTCCCGCAACTGAAAATGCCAAACGCTCCGGGCCGTCCACGACCACATGTGTGCCGCCTAAGAAAGACCGGGAGACTCAACGAGAACTGTGCTCTTTCTCACCTGCATCCGTCTGCCGAGCTACTTTAGGCCCCGACAGTGCTGAGGACTGTGCTTAACTCTTCATCACGGATCCCGATCCCCGGACCCTGCACAGGACGCCGAGGACTCTCCGTCACCGCTGGGAACCGGATCTTCCCCGCCTTCGGGACGACGCCAGATTCATCACGCGCTAACAGCGTTGGTGCCACCGTCTTTGGGCCTAGGACTCTCTACAGTCAGGAAGCCGACAGACTGATAAGTTTAACCCTTAACGAACAGTTGCTGTACTATTTTCAGTTGTTACCTCCCCAGCACATCTACCATGCTTAAATCATCTGCCTTAATCCTGTTTCTCCCCTTTTCTCCCCACGTGGAGTATACCCTTGTTCAAGTAATCCTAACGTTAACCCTTGCTCTGCCTCCTGTCCGTTACTGCATCCCGCAACCTGCACTCACAGATCCATGCTGCAGTTTACACAGTAGAGGGCCATCGTAGGTACTGCTTTGCAGCGAATAAGTAAACCAGTTTTGTGGCCCCTTCACTTTTGCAAATGGTGGGTATCTCAGATCAAACCGCCATTACTGGAAACAGTGCGCTGCGGTCTCATGCAAAATAACAATGCAAACTGGTTTGCACAATCCCAACAAAAAAACATGTGACATCGGACACCGAATTATGGAGGGAAAGCCCTGCCTAAACTCTGTATGCTGCATAGAAATTTTGTGCACCATGTTAGTTGTCCATCAGCTAATTCCGTCACAAGATTCAAAAATTAGGGAAAAATGTCACACGAACCATCGGAAATCTGTCATGTATGCGGATCGATGACATAGCAGTGCCTATATGAGGGTTACTCCAGACATTACGCGGCTCTGCCCAGGATGTTCTGCAGTGAGGGCTGTTCTGTAACATTAACTTCTTATAGCACCAGAGGGTGTCATTATATTTTCTGTGCAAACAGCTCGTCTATTTTACAGCAGACTGTACATGTAGCTGCCAGACGGCTAATTACAGGAGAAACATGTTGGCGGTAATTAAAATCTGTACGTGTGCGAGGAATTGTAGAAAGTGCAAATTACAAAATATTAATTGCAACTTGCAGAATAAATAGTCAAAGCCATAGATACTAATTATATTTCAAAGAATTGCAAATCATCTCTAGGAATACTGAGCATCAGAGCAGAGCGAGGGTCCTAAATTTATACCATGCACAAAGAGTTAAAAGGGGTTTTTGAAAAAAACTTAAATTGCAAAATGAATAAAGAAAAAAACTAATGTCTTTGGCACTTGTCTTTCAATGCTGCCTGCATGCTGTGTCGGCGGCAGTGCCGGGTATTAAGGTGTGAGACTCGTGCAAGTTTCTCGCAAGTGTGAACCCGGCCTTAGGCCACATTCAGTATTTTACCTCCGTATTTGTAAGCCAAAACCAGGAGTGGAACAATTAGGGGAAAAGTATAATAGAAACACGTCACCACTTCTGTATTTTTTTAAACCCACTTCTACTTTTGGCTTACAAATACTGAGGTAAATTACTGAACATGTGAACATGGCCTTAGTCTTCAGGTACCCTGCTTGTCTGGCGCAAGTCTTATTGGTTCAGCCCTCGTCTACTGGGCAATGAATTTGCACCAATCCTGCAAGACATCTCTGCAAGTACAGCAATGTTTCTGAGTGGTGTAGGCAGTTTGTCATTCCCGCAGGTGGTGCATGTGAGTCGCACAGCCAGAGCTTTGGGGTACTCGGCACCAAGCCCGTTGATGTCTATGGGGAACGTCACGGGAAGCACAGCTCGGTCCGTGCCCTGGGCGCTCAATGTAATGTGGGATATTTACAGGTGACTTGAATGATGATATGGGAATTCGTGACGCCACTTGTGGTACCTGGTCAGGATGACCAGCGCTGCTATGCAGATCCACTGGAGGGTTAATATTGTGCAGCTAGGTGTTAAGCCTTCCACAAGTAAGGCTGATTCCTCCAGGGCAGATGGATGTGTAGGGGTGCAGGACAGGCTGGGACCCGGCAGACAGGAGTAATAAGGGAGACACACACATAAGTCACTTTAGTACCTTTACTGAAGATGTTGCAGGCACTTCCCGGAGCGCTGTAGGGTGAAGGGTGCACATCCAGATTCCTCCACTTGGTAGGTGTGTGGCCTCCTGTACTTTTGCCTTTTTGTAATGAAGTCCTGACCTGCTTGTAGTTAGGTCTAACTTGGTCTCCGTCTGCACCTGGCTGACCTTGTGATTGGACCTCTTCTTGAAGTACACAGTCTCTATTTGCCGTGCACGGCTAAATTCCGTCCTTCTGATCCTGCTACGTGTCAGCTCTGTGATACTCCTGGGACTTGTAGTCCTCCAGGAACTCCGGTGTTCTCCTAATGGGTCGTGGAGATCCCTATAGGCTCGGACCCCGGTGTCCGGTAATACTTGCTGAGATGAGCTATTAAGGCTCCACTGTCTCATAAACTTTCCACTCGCCTTCGGCCTACCTGGATCCTCACACGATCACACACACTGGCAGTTGGTGGGCTGCCTCTTCGTCGCTCTCTAAGCGTCGGCACGCTTGCTGCTGAGCTACACTCCTAGATTCAGCTCTGACTAGGCTGGAGTGATTTCTCTTTCACTCTTACTACAGTCATGGCCAAAAGTTTTGAGAATGACACAAATATTAATTTTTACAAAGTCTACTGCTTCACTTTTTCTAATGGCAATTTGCATATACTCCAGAATGTTATAAAGAGTGATCAGCTTAACAGCAATTACTTGCAAAGTCAATATTTGGCTAGAAAATGAACTTTATCCCCCAAAACACATTTCAACATCATTGCAGCCCTGCCTTAAAAGGACCAGTTAACCTCTTTTCAGTGATTGCTCCATTAACACAGGTGTGGGTGTTGATGAGGACATGGCTGGAGATCAATCTGTCATGATTAAGTAAGAATGACACCACTGGACACTTTAAAAGGAGGCTGGTGCTTGGCATCATTCATTCTCTTTTGTTAACCATGGTTATCTCTAAAGAAACACGTGTAGTCATAGTTGCAATGCACAAAAATGGCCTAACAGGGAAGAGTATCGCAGCTAGAAAGATTGCACCTCAGTCAACAATCTATCGCATCATCAAGAACTTCAAGGAGAGAGGTTCCATTGTTGCCAAAAAGGCTCCAGGGCGCACAAGAAAGACCAGCAAGCGCCAGGACCGTCTCTTAAAAGTGTTTCAGCTGCGGGATCGGGCTACCAGCAGTGCAGAGCTTGCTCAGGAATGGCAGCAGGCAGGTGTGAGTGCATCTGCACGCACTGTGAGGCGGAGACTCTTGGAGCAAGGCCTGGTCTCAAGGAGGGCAGCAAAGAAGCCACTTATCTCCAGAAAAAACATCATGGACAGACTGATATTCTGCAAAATGTACAGGCAGTGGACTGCTGAGGACTGGGGTAAAGTTATTTTCTCTGATGAATCCCCTTTTCGATTGTTTGGGACATCAGGAAAACGCCTCATTCGGAGAAGACAAGGTGAGCGCTACCACCAGTCTTGTCTCATGCCAACTGTTAAGCATCCTGAAACCATTCATGTGTGGGGTTGCTTCTCAGCCAAGGGAATCGGCTCTCTCACAGTCTTGCCTAAAAACACAGCCATGAATAAAGAATGGTACCAGAATGTCCTCCAAGAGCAACTTCTCCCAACCGTCCAAGAGCAGTTTGGCGATCAACAATGCCTTTTCCAGCATGATGGTGTGTAGCCCTGGTACACAATACCAGGAGGATGAGTGGAGAGGTAACGATTAAGGGCTCTCCATGATATCACGTACACTTCGGACACACCCAGCAGGGGTGTGGAGGGGAGTGCTGAGTAGTCTGAGTTCAGTTCAGTCAGTGACTCGAAAGAGTTAGGAAGTGCAGTCTTTGTGCAGTTCAGAAAGTGGAGTCCAGTAAAGGTGAGCCAGCTCACCTCAGCCTGGTCAGAGCTGTGCCCCACTAGAGGACGGACTGAGACATCTGTTGAGAGTCTGAGCAAATCGAAGGGCATAGTGGAAGAGAACAGAAAAGTGCCATAGGTATAGAATACCTGCACATTGTTACCGGTCACTGGAGACCGAAGCATCACCATAGCTTCATGCATGGTGGTAGGAAACCCAGAGGCTTACCGGACCTTAGGTAACGGAAAGCAGCCCCTGAAGAGTCAGTACGTAACTGGGGTCAGGGAGAGTGAGAACCTTGAGTCAGTGCACGACAGGAATTGGAACTCAGCTCTCTCAGAAGAAGGCTCCAACCACAAAACTGACCGGGCAGCACAGCTTTGGAATAGCTGGAGTTATAGAGGGAACTACGCTTTACGCTGGTTGGACTCTTCATCATTAGAAAGTAAAGGAGGCCCCTAACTTGCTTAGCCGTTGCCTCAAAGCTCATCCTCCATCAACCCCATCAGCCTCCCTGGGACCTGCCTGAACAACTTGAAGTAAAGGTATGGAAAGACGCTGATGTGTGAGACTGTGTTATTTGATTGCATTCCTGCACTACCCTATCATTACTATCGACCTGAGGGAAGAGTCCCACCTGTAGGGGACCTGACATCTAGCTGCCTCACCATCCCCTCAGAGATCTACAGCAGCGCTGGTACAAATTACCAGAGACTACAGGTGGCGTCACGAACTGTATATATATATCCCCTGTAAATATACCCCCCAACATACGCCTGACCGCCAGGGCCACAGACCGAGCCACCGCTACCTGTGACAATCCCATAGACTTCTACGGGCTCGGCTCTGAGTACCCCATTGCCCTGGAAACCCACAATTGTGGTGCGTGGTCGAGACAATTTGGCGTCACGAACAGGATACGAAACTTGCAGCATTGCGAGCCCTGTGTGCCTGTGGAGTGTTTTGGCGAAAAAGACTGTTGCTGTTGCTTGGCGCCAAATACCGCCATATTTGCCGCCAGATTCGCGCCCTAAGGCGCTGGAGAAGAAGGTGGGCGTACCTGAAAGAGCACGCAGAGTCTTGGACACGCCCCTGGCTCTGACTCATCGGCAGGTCCTGCAACAGGAAGTGAACGCTCTGACATCAGAGCGCCTGCGACGAAGGTCCTGTTCCCACTGCGGTGCCTGTGAAGTAGCAGCATCTGAAACCGGTAGGCTCCGTTTAACCAAGGGGGCGCTAAGATGTCACAACAACCGGCTGACAGTGCGGCCCCAGCCGGAGTCCCCAATCCCGCACCGCCTGGTATTGTAGCGCCAGATGGGGGTGCAGGTCCAGCACCCAGTCCGGTAGTCCCGATCATGCCACTAACGCTCCCATATATGCCTGGGGCGAAATGGCTTCCCCAGTACAGCGGTGAGCCAGGCACATTAGCAGGCTTCAAGCGGAAGTTATGCAGCATCCTAGAAATGTACTCCATGCCTGAGAGACAAAAAGCTGCTGTGCTAATAGGGCAGCTAACTGGCGCTGCTGAGAGGGAAGTGGAGACTTGGGATACCGTTGATCAGGAGTCGGTACCTGCGATCTTCCTTAAGCTGCATGCCATATTTGAAGACCGCACAGAAACGGATCTCCGGATGGCCTTCTATCACTGTTCACAACAGCCAGGTGACAGCATCCGGGACTACGCTTGCCGACTACAAGGAGCCCTGAGAGCTCTTAAGCAGGTTAATAATTTAAATGCTATTGATGAGAATAAAATGCTGAAAGAACAATTTATACAGGGATTGAGATCCCAAGAGGAACGCAGAACTGTAAACTGGTGGTCCTTAGATCATCCGGATGCTACCTTTGATGCCCTAAAAGACATGGCAATAAAAGGGCTGCGGCCCCTGGGCAAACTTGAGGTGGCAACCCAACATCATCAGGCTGAAGTCACTCTGGAACCGGCAGTAAACCCCTTTTCCCCGTTAGTGGCCGAAGCCAAAGCGCAGGTGACCCCTCCTAGTGACTTGGATTGTCTGCGCTCAGAGGTGCGCCAGCTGACTAAAAATCTGGCTGCTGTAATGAGTGCCCTGCAACTGCGGAAAGAGGAAGAATGGAAGATCTTGTTAGCAGACTGCCAGAAGACGTCCCGTGGATGCACCGGAGAAGAAAGAAGACGTCGCCCCCCGGAGGAGGACAACGCCACCCCCAGGAGCGACCTCTGATCAACACCCTCCTCGTCGAGAGATCATCTGTTACCCATGCAACCGGAAAGGTCATCTGTCTCCACAGTGTCCTTTAAACGGGCAGAACCTGGGTCCGAGGGCCAACACCCAGGAGAATACCCGTCAGGCCCCCTAGACTGGAACCGCAGGTATGTGGATGGGCGACCCTACCTGTCTATCATCTTAGATGGTATTGCAGTTCCGGCATTGTTAGACACTGGGTCCCAGGTGACCCTAATTCCTGATGCCCTCTATACTAAGTACTGGTCAATGGACAGTCTTAAACCCCCGAGCTCTGACTTTACCGTGTATGCTTCTAATGGTCTTCCTGTAGAAGTACTTGGGACAAAATGTGTAGATGTAAAGGTGGGCCGAGAGGAGTTGAAAGACCAGGGGCTTCTGGTAGTAAAGACTGTAAATGAGGAGAACGGTTTAAATATAATTTTGGGTACTAACATTATCGGTAATTGTTTGGGAGAAGTTGTGTTCTTGCTCCAACAGCTCGCTGAGATTGCCCGACCAAGGCAGAGAGGAGTAATCCAAAGAGAGATCCGGGCCCTGGTGTGTCAGCAGCAAGCGAAGCTTACAGACGGCGAAATTGGTAATGTACGGGTCACTGACTCGGATCCTATTGTGATACCCCCAATGAGTGAAATGATTATCTGGTGCAGGGCAGCCATAGGTCTGAGAGGACAGAATTACCAAGCTGTAGTAGAACCCCACCATTCAGAACATAGACCTACACTTATGACTGCTAGGGGAGTAGTAGAAGTGGTGAATGGAAGAGTACCGGTACGGCTTCTCAATTGGGGAGATGATGAGGTAAACTTACCCCGTTATGCAACCATTGCTAAACTACATGCTGTCGACAATAATTCTATTCTTCCGGCTGAGTCCTTAGACTCCTGTCAAATAGCGGAGGACAATGACCCAGCAACTCAGGTGGCGGAATGGTGTCAGCAACTCCATGTTGGGACGGACACCACTCCCGCTCACCAGAAGCAAGGGGTATTACGGGTGGTGCAAGAGTACGCCCAAGTGTTTAGCAAGAATCCACTTGATTTTGGGATAATTAAGGGAGTACAGCATCATATCCCTACAGGCAGTCATCCTCCCATCAAAGAGCGGTATAGGCCCATACCTCCAGCTCATTATCAGAAGGCTAAAGAAATGTTGCATGATATGAAGAAAGCTGGGGTGATAAGGGATAGTTGTAGCCCCTGGGCAGCCCCTCTAGTTCTGGTTAAAAAGAAAGATGGTAGTATGAGAATGTGTGTGGATTACAGGCAGGTGAACCGCATAACACACAAGGATGCATACCCGTTACCACGCATAGAGGAATCATTAGCTGCTCTGAAAACGGCTAACTACTTTTCTACCCTTGATCTGACTAGTGGTTACTGGCAAGTGGCTGTGGCTGAGGAGGATCGTGAGAAAACGGCTTTCACCACCCCAATGGGGCTCTGTGAGTTCGACAGAATGCCGTTTGGGCTCAGCAGTGCCCCAGGAACATTTCAGAGAGTGATGGAAAATTGTCTGGGACATCTCAATTTTGAAACCGTGCTGCTATACCTAGACGACGTCATCGTGTATTCCAAGACATATGAGGACCATCTGAAGCACCTGGCAGAAGTATTCGAGTCCCTGTCCAGGTACGGGATGAAATTAAAACCCTCAAAATGCCATCTACTCAAGCAGAAGGTACAATACTTGGGGCACATCGTCAGTTCGGAAGGAGTAGCGCCGGACCCAGAGAAAGTCACTGCCATCCAGAAGTGGCCGGAACCGAAGAACCTTAAGGAAGTGCGACAGTTCCTGGGACTAACGGGTTACTACAGGAGATTCGTGAAAGATTACACGAAGAAGGCAGCTCCTTTACAGGACCTCCTAGTAGGACAATCCCTAAAGAGCAGAAACCCTCCCTTTAATTGGGGTAAGGAACAGGCTGAAGCATTCCAAAAGATGAAAGAGATCCTTACAGGTGATGAGATCTTAACCTATCCTGATTACAGCCAACCGTTCCTGTTGTACACCGACGCCAGTAATGAAGGGTTGGGAGCAGTTCTCAGTCAGAAGCAGAATGGCCAAGAAAAAGTCATCGCATATGCCAGCAGAAAACTCAGGCCAACTGAAAGGAATCCGGAAAATTATAGCAGCTTCAAGCTGGAGTTTCTGGCGCTGGTCTGGGCCATTACTGAAAGATTTAAGCACTATCTGGCCTCCAATAAGTTCACGGCGTACACAGACAACAACCCCTTAACGCACCTGGAAACCGCCAAGCTGGGTGCCATGGAGCAGCGATGGATGGCTCGGTTGTCCAATTACCAGTTTACTATCAAGTACCGGGCAGGTCGAAAGAATGCTAATGCTGACGCATTGTCCCGAATGCCGCATGACTCTGACACGGAAGAAGAATCGGACGACCTGGAAGAAATTGAGCTACCTGCGTTTCATCGAAATGGGGTAGTCCACGAGCATCGAGTCAACAGAAAGCAGTATGGTGCAACATTAAATCCTTTACCCCATCACAGCTGGAAAGAGACTCAGGACAGTGATCCAGTGGTCAGCCGCATCAAGGAGTTGTTAAGACAGGAAGGCTCCTCTTTGGAAAAGGATGCACCTATGTCAGCCAAGCTCCTGTGGAACGAGAAAAGCAGGTTGTTCCTATACCGTGAGAAGTTGTGCAGGAGATACGTCAACCCCAGAACCCATGAGATGGTCTGGCAAATCGTGGTCCCCAAGGCAGACGTCCCAATGGTGTTGGAAGCATACCACGATCAAGCAGGACACTTTGGCTGGAGAAAGCTGGAGACCCTGTTGAGATGCCGGTTCTACTGGTAGGGATGCGCAGCTCCATTGAGAGGTGGTGTCGTCGGAACTGTGGACCCTGTGGTCTCAGAAGGAAGGACTACGGTAGTCAGAAGGCACCCCTGCAACCTATCCGGACGACTCGCCCCCTGGAGATTGTGGCCCTGGACCACGTCAAACTGTCGCCAAGTAGATCTGGATACTCATACGCCCTGACCATGGTGGACCATTACTCCAGATTTCTGGTGGTTGTTCCAGTTAAGGATCAGACCGCAGTGACGGCCGCGAAAACCTTTCAAGCAAGCTTCTGCAGACCGCATGGGTATCCGGAGCAAGTATTAACCGATCAAGGACCTGCTTTCGAAGCTGATTTATTCAAGGAATTCTGTCACATGTACGGGTGCAAGAAAATTAGAACAACGCCATACCACCCTCAAACCAACGGTCTTTGTGAAAAAATGAACCATATTGTCCTTGACTTGTTGAGATCCATACCGTTGGAAGACAGAAATCGATGGCCGGACTTACTACCTGATTTGGTTGATTTGTATAACCATATACCTGTAAGTTCTACTAACTGCACTCCAGCCTATCTTATGAGAGCAAGGCCCGGAAGACTACCAATGGATTTAGAACTTGGAGTGGTAGAACCGGAGGCAGACGACGCCGTTGAAAACTGGGACATAAATCGGCAAGAGCAGTACAGAAGAGTGCAAATCTGTGTGGAGGAAAGTCTCAACAAGGCACGGGAGAAACAGGAAGATATTTACAACAGAAATGCTCCTGCCAAGCCTTTGATGCCTGGAGAAGTGGTATTAAAAAGAAAAAGGAAAATGCACAAATTGGATAACCAGTGGGAGCAAGAACCCTACGTTGTACAAGATTCTAAATATGACAACAGAAAAGTTTGTATCATCAGTAAGGACGGAGGAAGAACAATAACCACTGTGTCCAGAGACCATTTGAAATTGTGTACAGAACCCTTAAAGCGTTGTGAAAAGAACCCTGTCATCAATCAAGAAGAAAGGAAGGAAGAGGTCATACACACGGATCTGGGAGATTTTCCTGCGGATTGGCCCAGACTGGGAGATGCTGTAATAATTCCAGTATTGCAGTTTTATCAGCCACCAGAGGAAGTTCTACCTCCAGTTGTGCCCGTGGTGCCAGTTGAGCCAGTTCAGGAGTTACCCATTCCAGCAACACCTCAACCTACGGAATCTCAAGAAGGATCATCTGAAGCAGCGCCCCATACTATGGGATCCCCTGGTGAAGCTGACTCACACCGCCCAGCCATCAGTACGCTTGCCAGATCCATAGAAAGATTGAGGCAGTTCTATAGTTTGCCGTTACGCAGTGCAGACAGATCACAACTTAATATACCTGAAGCTACTCCACGTAGATCAGAGCGAATCACAAAAGGGAAGATACCCATTCGATACCAGCAGTAATTATAACAAATTAATGTGAATATTGTAAAAAGTATATATATATGTGTCTTTTCCTTATGGTGTCTTATAATGGACTCAGAGGCTGAGGACTGTGCCAGCCCAGAACTTATCTTGTAAATAGTTGCACTAAGGTGCCTTTTAATGGTTTCACACGAAGCCTTGACTTACCTCTGAACATAAAACCCGTGTGGTGAGGCACTGAGTGAGGTCTGCATTCGGATGTCCTGCAGCCCACCCAGGACCCACGTTGAAGGTTTGGTGCGGGTCCTTCACAAGAATATTGTCGTTTATTTATGAACATGTTTATTTAATATTTCGTATTTTTTTTCTATATTCAATGTGTTGTTAGCAACGTTCAAGACATCCTTACCTCCCGGATGGGACGAATTAATGTTTAATGTTGATGTTTAATGCATAAACAAAAATGTCTCTTGTATTTCACAGCCCGGGAGTGCTGTCGTTTACCATGGGGGAATGTGTAGCCCTGGTACACAATACCAGGAGGATGAGTGGAGAGGTAACGGTTAAGGGCTCTCCATGATATCACGTACACTTCGGACACACCCAGCAGGGGTGTGGAGGGGAGTGCTGAGTAGTCTGAGTTCAGTTCAGTCAGTGACTCGAAAGAGTTAGGAAGTGCAGTCTTTGTGCAGTTCAGAAAGTGGAGTCCAGTAAAGGTGAGCCAGCTCACCTCAGCCTGGTCAGAGCTGTGCCCCACTAGAGGACGGACTGAGACATCTGTTGAGAGTCTGAGCAAATCGAAGGGCATAGTGGAAGAGAACAGAAAAGTGCCATAGGTATAGAATACCTGCACATTGTTACCGGTCACTGGAGACCGAAGCATCACCATAGCTTCATGCATGGTGGTAGGAAACCCAGAGGCTTACCGGACCTTAGGTAACGGAAAGCAGCCCCTGAAGAGTCAGTACGTAACTGGGGTCAGGGAGAGTGAGAACCTTGAGTCAGTGCACGACAGGAATTGGAACTCAGCTCTCTCAGAAGAAGGCTCCAACCACAAAACTGACCGGGCAGCACAGCTTTGGAATAGCTGGAGTTATAGAGGGAACTACGCTTTACGCTGGTTGGACTCTTCATCATTGGAAAGTAAAGGAGGCCCCTAACTTGCTTAGCCGTTGCCTCAAAGCTCATCCTCCATCAACCCCATCAGCCTCCCTGGGACCTGCCTGAACAACTTGAAGTAAAGGTATGTGTCTCGACCACGCACCACAATCGTGGGTTACCAGGGCAATGGGGTACTCAGAGCCGAGCCCGTAGAAGTCTATGGGATTGTCACAGGTAGCGGTGGCTCGGTCTGTGGCCCTGGCGGTCAGGCGTATGTTGGTGGGGTATATTTACAGGGGATATATATACAGTTCGTGACGCCACCTGTAGTCTCTGGTAATTTGTACCAGCGCTGCTGTAGATCTCTGAGGGGATGGTGAGGCAGCTAGATGTCAGGTCCCCTACAGGTGGGACTCTTCCCTCAGGTCGATAGTAATGATAGGGTAGTGCAGGAATGCAATCAAATAACACAGTCTCACACATCAGCGTCTTTCCATACCTTTTTACTTCAAGTTGTTCAGGCAGGTCCCAGGGAGGCTGATCCAAGGAGAATGTATTTCGAGATAGCAGCTGGACAAGTTAGGGGCCTCCTTTACTTTCAAATGATGATGAGTACAACCAGCATGAAGCGTAGTTCCCTCTATAACTCCAGCTATTCCAAAGCTGTACTGCCCAGTCAGTTTTGTGGTCGGAGCCTTCCTGTGAGAGAGCTGAATTCCTATCTTGTCCTGCAGAGACTCAAGGTCCTCACTCCCCCTGACCCCAGTTACGTACCGACTATTTAGGGGCTGCTTGCCGCGACCTAAGGTCCGATAAGCCTCTGGTTTTCTTACCACTAAGCTTGAAACTATAGTGATCCTTCGGTCCCCAGTGACCGGTAACAATGTGCAGGACTTCTCCAATCCAAAAGCACTTTTAAATATTCCTTCCACTGTGCCTTTCGCCTTGTCCGCGCTTGTAGCATAAACACTCACACTTGCAAAAAGTCATATAATCACTCCCTTCTTTTCTTCCTTCAGAGTTAGTTGCCAGACTTTCAGTAATCTTCTAGGCAGGAGCACGTCTCTGAACCTTCACTGTCCTTGAGACAGGAGACTGAAGTATTTCTGTACTAAACTCTTCCTTCTTTATCAATGTCTTCAGTGAGGTACAGCTCTGACCAGGCTGAGGTGATCTATATCTCGCCCTTACTGGCCTCCACTTGCTGAACTGCTGATAGAACCAAGCTGGACTGCTTCCTCCCTCCAAGTCCCAGCTAGACTCCACACGTCTGCTCTGTCCGAAGACAGGAAACTGACTACTAAATCACTCAACGAATCTACACTGACTACTCCCTACGAGTCACTACACTACCCTAAGGGTGTGTCTAGTGTATATTGAGTGAATGGGTATAGAGCATTGAACTGCTATCTCTCCACACATTCTCCAGGGTACTGCGTGTGCCTTCACACCAGGGCTACACATATGGAAAGACGCTGATGTGTGAGACTGTGTTATTTGATTGCATTCCTGCACTACCCTATCATTACTATCGACCTGAGGGAAGAGTCCCACCTGTAGGGGACCTGACATCTAGCTGCCTCACCATCCCCTCAGAGATCTACAGCAGCGCTGGTACAAATTACCAGAGACTACAGGTGGCGTCACGAACTGTATATATATATCCCCTGTAAATATACCCCCCAACATACGCCTGACCGCCAGGGCCACAGACCGAGCCACCGCTACCTGTGACAATCCCATAGACTTCTACGGGCTCGGCTCTGAGTACCCCATTGCCCTGGAAACCCACAATTGTGGTGCGTGGTCGAGACAATGGAGCACCTTGCCATAAAGCAAAGGTGATAACTAAATGGCTCAGGGAACAAAACATAGAGATTTTGGGTCCATGGCCTGGAAACTCCCTAGATCTTAATCCCATTGAGAACTTGTGGTCAATCATCAAGAGACGGGTGGACAAAGAAAAACCTAAAAATTCTGACAAAATGAAAGCATTGATTGTGCAAGAATGGACTGCTATCAGTCAGGATTTGGTCCAGAAGTTGATTGAGAGCATGCCAGGGAGAATTGCAGAGGTCCTGAAGAAGAAGGGTCAACACTGCAAATATTGACTTGCTGCATTAACTCATTCTAACTGTCAATATAAGCTTTTGTTACTCATATGTTTGCAATTATATTTGTCTGTGATAAAAACATCTGTCAAACACACATAAAAACCAGAGGTCAACAGCAGATCATGTGAAAATATAATATTTGTGTCATTCTCAAAACTTTTGGCCATGACTGTAGACTCCACTTGCTTGGAACTGAATAGCTCTGCAGCCTCTCTAATCTCAGCTCTGCACGTCACCTTCTGCAGACTGACTGGCTGACTGAACTAAAACTAAAACTAAACTGAAACTTCTTCTTTTTATATGTCTAAAACAGCTCCCTCTGGTGGTCTTTGGGGATAAGATGTCTGTGTATGCATGTGAATAATGACCTCTAGTGGGATCTTCTTTCAGTGCACCCTTCTGGAAGATATGGATCCAGTCGCAGCTGGGCTCCACACATGTGGTTCGTTGACCCATTGTGCCATGGGGCCGGGTTTACCTAGAAAGGGGCATCGCTAAGCGGCTACCTGGTGTTCCCTGGAGCTCCTGATGGTGGAGTCAGACTTGAGCTGCAGGTAGCTGCCAGGTACAACTCCTAGGCAGTCCCTGGTACTTCGGCTGCAGACAGCAAAGGGTACACCGACTTGGGCTCCGTTCAGACTACTTGAGCAGGATGGATACTGATACAGAGTCACAGGCAGGACTGGATTCGGAGACTGCTTTTAGCACTCCAGATATATGGAGTATGCGTTCAGATACTGGCTGCACACAGACCAGGGGAGCAGGTTCTGGCACCGGCTGCATAAGGACTAGTGATTCGGGTACAGGACCTAGCCGCAAAAGGACCAGTGATTCGGGTTCAGAAACTAGCCACACAAGGACCAGTGGTTCGGGTTCAGGACCTAGCCACACAAGGACCAGTGGTTCGGGTTCAGGACCTAGCCACACAAGGACCAGTGGTTCGGGTTCAGGACCTAGCCACACAAGGACCAGTGGTTCGGGTTCAGGACCTAGCCACACAAGGACCAGAGGTTCGGGTTCAGGACCTAGCCACACAAGGACCAGTGGTTCGGGTTCAGGACCTAGCCACACAAGGACCAGTGGTCCGGGTTCAGGACCTAGCCACACAAGGACCAGTGGTTCGGGTTCAGGACCTAGCCACACAAGGACCAGTGGTTCGGGTTCAGGACCTAGCCACACAAGGACCAGTGGTTCGGGTTCAGGACCTAGCCACACAAGGACCAGTGGTTCGGGTTCAGGACCTAGCCACACAAGGACCAGTGGTTCGGGTTCAGGACCTAGCCACACAAGGACTAGTGGTTCGGGTTCAGGACCTAGCCACACATGGACCAGGGGATTGGGTCAAGGGAATAGCCACACACGGACCAGGGGATCGGGCTCTGGACCAAGCCACACACGGACCCGGTGACCAACAAATCACTAGTAGCACACTTCACTCATTAAAGAATCAATGTTGCCTAGGCCACTCCGTATGGAGATATTGGTTGGGGGCAACTTAGCAGGTGTGCACGCTGCCCACTTCAGAGCAATGGAACGCAGACACAGGAACCATTCTGGGGAACGTGTTTCCGGGGCAGTGAGTATGTCTATGTCCCTGCATGGAGGGGCAAGGGGAACTATGCAGGGGCGTCAGCAATAGCGTTACACAAAACCAAAGGTCTTTATGTTACACTGTCCATGAACCTGTAAAATGACACCTATGGCAGATGATAGGATCCAATAGTATCTCCATAGTTTTCTGATTTCATACAGAGACATCAAGATGTTTTTTCTTCTCAACCTACAGATCTGCACTCTTGTATATCACTTTCTTGTGAAGTGCTTGAAAAATTCAATTATAACATATTTGTCTCATACAATACAGCTGGGTCAAAGTCGCCAATGAACATTTGCTTTTTTTTCCAACAGCTGTAGAGCAGTTAGTGGCTTGACAGATGTAAAGCACCTCCTTCCTTGGAACTGGCGTGTGCCATACAAACTCGTAAAACATCCACACCAGCAGCTGTGATCAGGGAGGGCAGGGACGGGTACTAAGGCCTGGTGAAAGGGAGGAGGTCAACAGAGCAACATAGTTAGGCCTAACAGTGCAGAAATATTTGGCACCTGAAAGCCGCTCGGAACCCACAGCTGTGCCGATGGCAAGGATCATGTGACTGCTCTGCAGAAAACCGCTCTTGTCTAACAATGGCCAGCAACCACATAGTTATACGTGACTGTAGTGGAACAACAAAATGACAACTGGTCACGGAAACAGTTAGGTTTTTCCTGAACACACAGAAGTTAGTGGGTGAATATTATAGATGTGAAACATTACTTGGAAATTCTAGACCCAAAATAAGCTCTGAAACCGAGAAGTCACAGTAAATACAGTGATGTCACAGCGCAGGGATAATGCACACAGTGATGTCACAGCACAGGGATAATGCACACAGTGATGTTACAGTACAGGATAATGCACACAGTGATGTCACAGCACAGGGATAATGCACACAGTGATGTCGCAGCGCAGGGATAATGCACACAGTGATGTTACAGCACAGGGATAATGCACACAGTGATGTCACAGCACAGGGATAATGCACACAGTGATGTCACAGCACAGGGATAATGCACACAGTGATGTCACAGTGCAGGGATAATGCACACAGTGATGTCACAGTGCAGGGATAATGCACACAGTGATGTTACAGTACAGGGATAATGCACACAGTGATGTCGCAGCGCAGGGATAATGCACACAGTGATGTTACAGCACAGGGATAATGCACACAGTGATGTCACAGCACAGGGATAATGCACACAGTGATGTCACAGCACAGGGATAATGCACACAGTGATGTCACAGCACAGGGATAATGCACACAGTGATGTCACAGTGCAGGGATAATGCACACAGTGATGTCACAGTGCAGGGATAATGCACACAGTGATAAAAAAAACCTGACTGGCACATCCAGACTAATGTGAACTAGGTGCAAACCAAGGGAAGCTACCCCCATGTAAAACATACAAAAAAAGGCTGCACTCAAGCATACTAAAGCATGACAACATGGAATACATGAAATTTAGAATAGCAATATGGCTTTGGAATATAAGGAAAAATTTGAGACGCTTAGTATAAACATTTGGCCAAACATTTTAAAGCCCACCAACCATCGTCAAGGTGGTCTCAATTCTGGTGAGTCCCTGACCTAATGTGAACATACCTCTATTAGGCTGATATCTGAATTTCTGGGTGAATATGCACCTCTGTCAGTAATGCCTGCATTTATGGGTAAAATAGGGACCTGGTGTAATTAAAATCACCACCTGGTGGGGGCGGAGTGCTCAGTCAGCAAGCTAACATTCAAAAGACAAAAAAACCTGACTGGCACATCCAGACTAATGTGAACTAGGTGCAAACCAAGGGAAGCTACCCCCATGTAAAACATACAAAAAAAGGCTGCACTCAAGCATACTAAAGCATGACAACATGGAATACATGAAATTTAGAATAGTAATATGGCTTTGGAATATAAGGAAAAATTTGAGACGTCTTTATCTTTGTTTATACTAAGCGTCTCAAATTTTTCCTTATATTTCAAAGCCATATTGCTATTCTAAATTTCATGTATTCCATGTTGTCATGCTTTAGTATGCTTGAGTGCAGCCTTTTTTTGTATGTTTTACATGGGGGTAGCTTCCCTTGGTTTGCACCTAGTTCACATTAGTCTGGATGTGCCAGTCAGGTTTTTTTGTCTTTTGAATGTTAGCTTGCTGACTGAGCACTCCGCCCCCACCAGGTGGTGATTTTAATTACACCAGGTCCCTACTTTACCCATAAATGCAGGCATTACTGACAGAGGTGCATATTCACCCAGAAATTCAGATATCAGCCTAATAGAGGTATGTTCACATTAGGTCAGGGACTCACCAGAATTGAGACCACCTTGACGATGGTTGGTGGGCTTTAAAATGTTTGGCCAAATGTTTATACTAAGCGTCTCAAATTTTTCCTTATATTCCAAAGCCATATTGCTATTCTAAATTTCATGTATTCCATGTTGTCATGCTTTAGTATGCTTGAGTGCAGCCTTTTTTTGTATTTTTTTTGTATTTTTTGTATGAATGCACACAGTGATGTCACAGTGCAGGGATAATGCACACAGTGATGTCACAGCGCAGGGATAATGCCCACAGTGATGTCACAGCGCAGGGATAATGCACACAGTGATGTCACAGCGCAGGGATAATGCACACAGTGATGTCACAGCACAGGGATAATGCACACAGTGATGTCACAGCGCAGGGATAATGCACACAGTGATGTGACAGCGCAGGGATAATGCACACAGTGATGTCACAGTACAGGGATAATGCCCACAGTGATGTCACAGTATAGGGGAATAATGCCCACAGTGATGTCACAGTATAGGGGAATAATGCCCACAGTGATGTCACAGTATAGGGGAATAATGCCCACAGTGATGTCACAGTATAGGGGAATAATGCACACAGTGATGTCACAGTATAGGGGAATAATGCACACAGTGATGTCACAGTATAGGGGAATAATGCACACAGTGATGTCACAGTATAGGGGAATAATGCACACAGTGATGTCACAGTATAGGGGAATAATGCACACAGTGATGTCACAGTATAGGGAATAATGCACACAATGATGTCACAGTATAGGGGAATAATGCCCACAGTGATGTCACAGTATAGGGGAATAATGCCCACAGTGATGTCACAGTATAGGGGAATAATGCACACAGTGATGTCACAGTATAGGGGGATAATGCACACAGTGATGTCACAGTACAGGGATAACAAATAGTGATGGCACAGTATAGGGATAATGTACACAATGATGTCACAGTACTGGGGTAATGCACACAGTAATGGCACAGTATAGGGGAATAATGCACACAGCGATGGCACAGTATAGGGGAATAATGCATACAATGATGGTGCAATACATGGATAATGCACAGCAGTGATGGCACAGTATAGGGGAATAATGCATACAATGATGGTGCAATACATGGATAATGCACACAGCGATGGCACAGTATAGGGGAATAATGCATACAATGATGGTGCAATACATGGATAATGCACACAGCGATGGCACAGTATAGGGGAATAATGCATACAATGATGGTGCAATACATGGATAATGCACAGCAGTGATGGCATAGTATAGAGATAGTGAAGGCACAGCACATGGGTAATAACTAAATATAAAGTAGCCGCACAGTGATGTCACTATGCAAGATATATACACACAGTCTTACCCGTAAAAATACATTAATACATCGATAATGCACAAAGTGATGTTACAAATTAGGATAAACAAACATAATAATGTGTTGGGAAACTTTTTTTTTTGCATACAGCAGTGTGTGAATAATGCACTCTGTGACGTCATAGAACAGGAATAATAAACATGATGTCACATCTAATGGCTATTGGTCACACAGGGATGTTATAGAATGCAAGGTGATTAATGACATTGATGTCTCAGTACAGAGGCAATTATGGCTCCTTTTCAGATTACATCTGTGACTCATCTGGCAGGCTGTTAGTGTAACTTTTTTTCTGCATAAAATGGCATTCTCTGTAGGACTAAATGTTGTAGCTGAGTGCAGCGCTCTACTAACACCTCATAGCCCAGTTCTTCAGAGTGGAGGGGTCCCAGCAGTAAAAACCCCCATGATTAGCAAATTATCACCTATGATGTGGGTCGATGATAACTAGCATTTATAGTACAGTAAAGATGTATATCTTTGTACCGTGTTAGCCAGTAGATAGAAAAAGACGTTCCATGAACAGTTCAACCAATTTCATCCCACCATCAACTTAACACTCAACTACTCCAGCACTGAAATTAACTTTTTGGACACCATCATTAAGCTAAAGAACAATGAAATAGAGACATCCCTGTATCAGAAGCCAATCGACCGTCCAACATACCTTAAATGGGACAGTTTCCATCCAAAACACATAAAAAACTCTATTGTCTACAGCCAAGCCATCAGATACAACCGTATATGTTCCAACCCCATGGATAGAGATGAACACCTTGGTCGCCTTAGAAAGACCTTTTTAAATCAGGGCTACCATCCAAGAACAATTGAAAACCAAATTACAAGAGCCTCCAGACTATCAAGGAATCACCTGCTACATTACAAAACTAAAGAAGAAAATAACCGGGTGCCTCTAGTGGTCACCTACAACCCAAATCTGGAGGTGCTAAGGGGAGCTGCACGGAAACTACAACCTTTACTACAAAAAGATGCCCGATTACAATCCATATTTCCAGATCCCCCTCTACTGTGTTTTAGGCAGCCCCCAAATCTAAGAAGCATCATTGTCAGAAGTTCCCTGTCCTCTCCAACAGCTGCAGGAACCTCTCCTTGCAACAAGAAAAATTGCAAAACTTGTCCATTTATAATGACCACGGACAAGATAAAGATCCCCAACTCCCATCGGGACTACAAGATACCAGGTACTTTCAGCTGCATCACATCTAATGTGGTGTACCTAATTATATGTACTAAATGTCCAACTGGGGGTCTGTATGTGGGGGAGACCGGGCAAAAACTGAGAACAAGGATGAATTCTCATCGCCACACAATAAGAGAGAAAAGAATGGATCTACCTGTGGCAAAACATTTTTGCTCCCCTGATCATAACATGTTAGATATGAAAATACTTGTACTGAGAGCCAACTTCACATCTCAGAGACAAAGAAGAATTTTCGAATACAAATTGATGGTGACCTTTGACACTCTTAATGCTGGAATGAACCTATCACATGGATTTATGACGTTCTACATCAATTAAGGAATTTACTCCAAATACCCTGTGAAAACATCACAAAACATTACCAGACCCCAATCAGAGGGCAATAAAACTTTCACACTCCTTATCTATGAACTGTTCCAATATTTATGCTCACCCCTCTGCCATAATGACTATTCTGCTTCACGTCACTTGTCTTACCTATTGCACTATTCCTGTGTCCAGTTGTGTATATAAATATGTGATTCTTCAGTTTTTGTTTTAGTCTTTGCCTGATGAAGAGACTTGAGTAGTCTCGAAAGCTTGCAATTTGTTACCATCTTTTCAGTTAGCCATTAAAAGGTATCAACCACTGAGGACTCTCAAGTCTAAATATTTTTCTAGCATTTATAGTGTAATTCTTATGTAAGGAATCTGTCACCAGTTTTTTTACTATCTTTAGCTTTCTGTGTGCACTGTGCATAGGCAGAAAGCTGTGAATCAGTAGTGGGGGCTGGTTATACAAAGCTCGTGAATACGGAGGACTACATGGCAGCAGGTTTACTAGTCCTCTCGTAATCTCCTGCTGATAATACTGTGATTTTATAAAACTGCAGTAAGCAGCCCAGTAAGTGACACATCAGTGGAATCACGGTCTCTTTCTCTACATCATGATTCTCTCAGATTAGATGGCAAAAAACTTGACAGATTCCCTTTAAATTTGCTAATTTATCATCATTTAATAGCTACAATGCCAAGTTATCAGACATTGCCTCCCTTGTATTTTATTACAACTGGGTCATTCTACGAAATGGCCAAAGTTTTGTATTTACACTGAAGTAAACCTAAATCATCTTTTTGTCTGTGAAATTGAAAAAAAAAAAAAAGCTCCATTTTCAGACTTTTCTTAGTTACATATTGAGGGCTGCTGGGTGACCGGTGACCACCTACAGGGCAGCCATGTCTGTCTATTAGCATAATAGCTAAAACATTATTTTACTAAATGAAATTGGGGGAGTTATTTTTTTATTTTACGGGAATCCTTTAATTCTTTAAAGCAACACTGCACTTTGTTATTTCTTGTACAGAAGTGATACATGACCCAGGGAGCTGATTGTTTAAAAAAAAAGAAAAAAATAGTGCCGGAAGCACTTGAGACTCATTTGCATATTAAACGAAATGGTGATTTCATGGTAAGAGAGGAACAAGCAGTCTAGCTAAAGGTGTGGGTGGTCTTTGTCTTTGCAAGAGCTACCAGGACATGCATATAGTTTGGTGGGTCAACTCCTGCTCACACACTCCCTTAAAGTCCTTCTGCTTATGAGAATAGGTCCAATTGAAAAGTTTTATTGGAAGCAGAAGCTCCTCTGGTTTTGGTTCAGATGGCAGTCCCATGTAAGAATGCTGATTACACAGAATTAGTATGTAAAGAATAATTGCGTCTTGTACGGACTGAATTATAAATGCCCGCCATCAAATCTCTCGAGTGCTGTCTAAGAGTATCATTCACCTTCAGTAATGCTGTGACTGAACAGTCTTCAGCCGAGGAAGAGACTTCAAGGGAAGGTCATATTTAAACAGATTAGGACTTAAGAAGATAATTCTTGCGCACTCAAGGAAGACCCGCTAATTAGAATATGTCATCTTTAATGTATGCGAGGAGAATTTCAAAAGTGGCTTCAATGAGATGACTTATGGCAGAGTGACTTCTGTACAGTAAGTATCTTAATGCCAGATAACTGTCTCATCCTTACTGATTTAATGACGTTCTGACCTTTTAAACACTTTCTTGGGGTTCCTGAGCCAGTAAGTGAGTGACTTGGAGAGAATCATCGTGCTGTAAATGAATATACACAGTTATACATGGCGGAACACTGTGTTTTAGGCTCACATGAAATGGGAATATATTTGGGATGCTCATGCAGTGGCGCAGTAACTCCTTTACTGTGCCACAGCATGGACATCCCAAATGGCACAAGGGAAGCTTTCCTGGGTGCAAAGTTATAGGGATTCAAAATTTCAAATGAAAGAATAAAATGAAGTACATTTGTTTTTTTTGTTTTTTTATTTTAAAGTTTTGTGACTCCAAGAATTTTATGTCCCTAGTACCTAAGAGAAGATGGAGCACATGCCCCCGAATTCTGTCCTGATGTCCAGATCTGATACAGTTGGACACTCATTACTGTGTTAGTGGGCTCAATAATTGCCTCTCCCTGGCAATATTTGCCTCTCTATGCCACTGTGTTCATAAGTAATAAAACTATCGATAACTAATTTATGATAGAGCAGAAGCCTGATTTTCATGTTTTCGGGATGGTGGTGGGGCGACCACCTTTGGACCATCCCTTGTTAATAATCTGTTTAGTAGGAAAATTGGAATACAGGAATTGGCTCTGGTACATAAAGGTGCATTCACATGGCGGTGACTTTAGCCTATCATTTAGTTTAAGGGAACCAGTTAGTGAAAAAAAAAAAACTAATTCTAACAAATCTTTTCTTGGAACTCTGTGTTGTGCCGTGTCCTTCCTCTGTTGATCCTCTTGGAAATGCATGAACATTTTGACAACCAAATATTAACATTCCCCTTGTCTGTAAGGTTTAAGTTTGTAAGTGGATAGTGGAGTGGCCCCATTCCTTTAAAGGGAACTTGTCACCACCGGAAATGCTATTTGCCTACAGATAAAGAGATAATATGCAGGTAAATGGTGTATCAACCATGGCTGGCCATGAATTTATATCCTCCCTGCAGCTGCTCGCTTCCAGTCATTGGAGTGGTGCAGGGAGCTGTTATAGTCACCAATCGCTTTACCGTGAGCGTGGCTGTAATCACTCCCCGACACACAGGCTGAAGACCTAGCTGTCAATCAATGTATACTGTGTACAGTCATGGCCAAAAGTTTTGAGAATGGCACAAATATTAATTTTTACAAAGTCTACTGCTTCACTTTTCTAATGGCAATTTGCATATACTCCAGAATGTTATAAAGAGTGATCAGCTTAACAGCAATTACTTGCAAAGTCAATATTTGGCTAGAAAATGAACTTTATCCCCCAAAACACATTTCAACATCATTGCAGCCCTGCCTTAAAAGGACCAGCTAACCTCTTTTCAGTGATTGCTCCATTAACACAGGTGTGGGTGTTGATGAGGACATGGCTGGAGATCAATCTGTCATGATTAAGTAAGACTGACACCACTGGACACTTTAAAAGGAGGCTGGTGCTTGGCATCATTGTTTCTCTTCTGTTAACCATGGTTATCTCTAAAGAAACACGTGCAGTCATCATTGCAATGCACAAAAATGGCCTAACAGGGAAGAGTATCGCAGCTAGAAAGATTGCACCTCAGTCAACAATCTATCGCATCATCAAGAACTTCAAGGAGAGAGGTTCCATTGTTGCCAAAAAGGCTCCAGGGTGCCCAAGAAAGACCAGCAAGTGCCAGGACCGTCTCTTAAAAGTGTTTCAGCTGTGGGATCGGGCTACCAGCAGTGCAGAGCTTGCTCAGGAATGGCAGCAGGCAGATGTGAGTGCATCTGCACGCACTGTGAGGCGGAGACTCTTGGATCAAGGCCTGGTCTCAAGGAGGGCAGCAAAGAAGCCACTTCTCTCCAGAAAAAACATCATGGACAGACTGATATTCTGCAAAAGGTACAGGCAGTGGACTGCTGAGGACTGGGGTAAAGTTATTTTCTCTGATGAATCCCTTTTCGATTGTTTGGGACATCAGGAAAACGCCTCATTCGGAGAAGACAAGGTGAGCGCTACCACCAGTCTTGTCTCATGCCAACTGTTAAGCATCCTGAAACCATTCATGTGTGGGGTTGCGTCTCAGCCAAGGGAATCGGCTCTCTCACAGTCTTGCCTAAAAACACAGCCATGAATAAAGAATGGTACCAGAATGTCCTCCAAGAGCAACTTCTCCCAACCCTCCAAGAGCAGTTTGGTGATCAACAATGCCTTTTCCAGCATGATGGAGCACCTTGCCATAAAGCAAAGGTGATAACTAAATGGCTCAGGGAACAAAACATAGAGATTTTGGTCCATGGCCTGGAAACTCCCCAGATCTTAATCCCATTGGGAACTTGTGGTCAATCATCAAGAGACGGGTGGACAAACAAAAACGTAAAAATTCTGACAAAATGAAAGCATTGATTGTGCAAGAATGGACTGCTATCAGTCAGGATTTGGTCCAGAAGTTGATTGAGAGCATGCCAGGGAGAATTGCAGAGGTCCTGAAGAAGAAGGGTCAACACTGCAAATATTGACTTGCTGCATTAACTCATTCTAACTGTCAATTTAAGCTTTTGTTACTCATATGTTTGCAATTATTATATTTCTGTCTGTGATAAAAAATATCTGTCAAACACACATAAAAACCAGAGGGCAGCAGATCATGTGAAAATATAATATTTGTGTCATTCTCAAAACTTTTGGCCATGACTGTATGTGTGTAGACCTGGCTGTCATAGTGCAGGGGAATGATATCTGTGCCCTCACTGTGCAGTGAGTGGTGACTGTAACTGCTCCCTGCACCGCCCGATGACTGGAAACCAGTGGCTTCTGGGAAGATATAAGTTAATTTTCTCCTTTTAGCTGTCCCCTCTGTAAGGTGGCCAGGCATGATTTTAAATGCTATTTACCTGCAGATTAACCCTTTATCTGCAGGTAAATAGCATAACTGGAGATCAAAGGTTCCCTTTGAAGAAATTGTAATTGACCAGAACCAGATAACTTTTCTGCTCCTTTCTTCATGCACCCATGGCACAAGCTTAATTTTGAAACATCAGACATGAAAATCTTTTCGAAAAATATGAATGGTTTTGGAACCAGTTAAAGGACCCCGGTATACTTTTTTTATTATTTTTGCAAGGAAAAAGAGACAGTTAACATTTTTACAGTCGGGGGCACTGTTATTTACTACTCTGCGTATTTAGCTGTCATGCGGAAAATCAACCGGACCGTGAAACGTTAGTAAGCATCTAATGGAAATGTTAATGGACGATCTGATAAGCTTTGACATCACAAAGTGGAAAATACTATGAGCTATTTATAAAAAAAAAAAAACACCTACTGGAGTTGTCCATCCTGTTCACTGGGATATGAAAGCTTCTGTACACCTAGGATATAAATTTAATCTGTGCGTTCGCATGAAGGGGAAGAAACCTATATATGATTTGCAGGCTGGTACACAGGTTGGTGAGGTTTAATTGAGCTCTTTTATATTATGCGTATCTTACTGTACATATGTAACGCTGTTCACGCTTCTGCTTGGATCTGTTTGCCAGTCTCTTGTGTCTTTTGAAGTCATTTACATTTTTTAATCAATCGACCCCAAGAGATACCATACCTTCTATGCAAGCAGCAACCCTGGCTGAAGCATGTTTCGCTTCCACTGCTTTGTCTGGGGAGCTGTGGTAACCCAGAGCAGGGTGATTGCCTTTTATAGGAGGGATCTCTTGTGATAACACTTGTTATTTATCTCTGGTTGTCCCTTATATTGTCCATGTATATGCTCCTATGGACATGTGTGAGTCCCAGCACTGTCTTTGTAAGACTTATGCTACTTGTGTACATTGAGAATATATCTTATATCCTGTATGCAATTAGTCTATATTCCATCTTTTCATGTCATCTGTTATTTTTCCTCTCTCACCTTTTGTGCTTTTGATCTCCATAGAGGTTATTAAATTTGAGAAAATCCTCTTTATTATCCGTACGCTATCACATTGTTCCCATTTTTTTTTATTTATTGTGTAAAGATTATATTCTCCGGGTTAACTTTTTTGCTCGGGAAAGATGCGCCAAATTCATTAACAGACGCGATGATCTTTCAGTTGCAAATACCATTGCAAAAAATTCTACCTCTACATTTCTGGCCAAATTCACATGGACTTTTCAAAAAGTTAGCGGAGCGGGCCAGCACTGGTATAAAAATCCCAAAAGTTGCAAACTTTTTCTGTAACTCTTAGTTGCTCAAAAGTTTTGCCACATTTCAAACAGTTTTACATTGGATTTGTGCCAAAAGCTGAATCGGTGCCTGCCTGCATGCAAATGTTTGTTATATCATATGATCGGAGTCATGCAAGTCTTTTTCTTTCATTACATTGCATAAGCTACTTTGGTTCAAGTAACTTTGTGGAAAACCTCCACGTTCCTGTGTCTGGTCCACTTTTCAGTGACAAAAAGGAATTCTAATACTTATTGTTTAGTCTCAGTAAAAAATGAAATGCATAAACTCTCTAATTAGATCTTCCCATCCATTTTGCTGTGCATATGCAGCAAAAAAAGAAAATCTGCAGGTGAAATTATGGATCTTGTTGTGGATTTGATACAAATGGCCCTTACAGATTGCGAAGAGTGAAATCCACCGTGAAAATCTGCGGCACTTCTGCACAAGAATGAGCAAGAAAAAGTGATTAAGTAGGATGTTGTTGGAGACAATTTCTGAGCTGAGGCTCCCTCTGGTGGTTGCTGACGGTACTGAGGCTGTATCGAATGACAGGGCTTCCTCACCTGCCAGCGACGACTGGCAATCAGGAGTCACTGACTGGGCTGATATAAGGGAGCTGCCTTCCCATGATCCTCGCCGGTGATCAATTGTTGTTTCCTGGTTCATTTGGAAGTCTGCTGGTGTCTTGCCTTTGTCTGCTACCTTCAGATAAAATATTTTCTGCTTGTTTCTATTGTGTTTGCTATTTCCATTTTTGTCTGCACCTTTGTGAAGGTTAGCCGGGTCCCCTCCTGGGGCCTGTGCTACTCTCTGTTTTTCAGTAGCCACTGTTATTTGTTCAATTGCTCTTTCCCTGCTTGTGGCTGCGGGTTTGTTCACACCAGAGATCTGATTTAGTGGGTGGCAAGATCGTGTGATCTCAGCATTATTGAAATCAGAAGTGTTGGAAGTTTTGCTAGGGTTTTGCTGGGTTGCAGATAGTATTCTGTGCTGTCCTATTTAGGCAGTGTTTGGCCCCAGCATTTGCTCACTCTATTTTCTGTCTGCGTTTGTGTTTCGTCTTGTCTAACCGCCATTATATGTTTGGGGGCTGCCAATTCCTTTGGGGCTCTACTCCGGGACAGTTAGCTTTCCTGTTTCTATCTTTAGGTGTAGCTAGCTCTCCGGCTGTGCCGAGGCGTCTAGGAACACCGTAGGTACGCTCCACGGCTGCTTCTAGTTGTGCGGTTAGTTTAGGGATCTGCAACCCATTAGTTTCCAACCTCTCAGGTGTTCGGCTGCCTTGCTGTTTTGCTCCTGTCCTCCTCAGTTACCAAATCATAACAGTAGGATCTATTGAGATTATAAGTTTCTTTTTTTCACTCGTAGTACTAATTTAGTGAAAAAAAAAAATGTAAAATGAAGTATAGTTGCTGTCTGATCAGGGTTAAATGGCCGTATTGGAAAAATAGGCCCGTCGCATCCCTAACTCACGGATGTGACTGGTTCCTTGTGCACAAGCTTCCTGGACCAAAGTAATGTATGCTACAATTTATTTATTTTTATTCTTGCACACACCATCGACCTCGTGCACTGGCACGCTGGCTGTAATGTTTCTGTGAGCAATCTGTAGGGTGAAATTTGAAATAACCCGCCACTCATATGTTCCGCCTTCAGGGCCGAGCTCAACTCCCTTCCTCTACAACCGCCACACTTTGTTGTTCTCCACGTCGGGTCCTACGAGTAGATGTGCATTTCTCAGTGACATCATCTTCCAAGTCCTTTTAAGGTCCACTTGACCACACCCCTTTGTCTGAGAAATGAAACTGTAATACATTCAGTTGCTGCCTGTTTGTAGTTTGCTACTATCCAGTGTCTTCTGCTGCATTCATCTTTGCAAAATCCTGAGATTTCTGCAAATACTCGGACCTGCTGGTTAACCCTTCGCTTGCTACCTGCTTGTTATCTCAGTGTTTGCTGCGGCATCAAAAACCATTCTTAGATGCTGTTAACATTAAGCTATTTCCTGTGGAGCCTGCTACCTACATCTGAGTGCTGCTTCAGACTGTCTGTGTTCCTCTCCTCCTACACTCCTGGTTTGGTGGCTTCCGGTGTGTCCTGCCTTGCCTGTTGTCTGAGCCCTAGCTGTTCCGTGTGCTTCTCAGCCCACTGTGACAATGCCCTTGACCTGTGTGTCCACCCTGACATGCAGTTTTGTGAACCCACCTCATCTGGTGAGCCCTAACCCAGGGAATAAAAAAAAAATTAATGCATTCAGCTTGAGCCCTAGCATCCCATACTTGAGACCTTGGTAAATGTTTGATTCAGAAATGTTTTGCATAGCCACATTCACTAATTGTTTTCCATTGTTGGAAATAATTCCTTATCTTTCCAATTTTCCTCAATAACAAATATTCTAATGGAAACCTGTCATCCTTTCAGTTAGAGGAGGTGTTTACTTTATGTGGAGGTAGAAAATCCTCATGGAATACATGGAATTATCCAACGATAGAGAGTATGCCATGATACAGTATCGTTATAGCATTTGATATAAATCGCTCTGAAAGAACAAATATAAACTTTTATTCAGAACTGACGACTGCACGTTGTCTCCAGTATTAATTATGTGAGCGTCTAAAGGTCGGTGGGATTCCAGCAGAAGAAGCCCTTGTGTAAGAACAATATATGGGCCATTTGCAGTGTAAAAGGTCATAAGTGTGCAATTCTACCTGCTTTGGCGTTGAAAGTGGGACCCCTTACCCAGCGGGGTAATGATCGCGGTCACAGAGGTGCAGCATGGCCCGTGCGGATGAGGGGGACAGGTGACACCAGTGCAAACCTCAACTGGATATTCATTTGATGTGTATTGCAGCACAGGTGTCCGTGCCCTTCAATACATGCTGCCGGCTAATCAGGGGCCAGCAACTGACATTGGCGTGCATGTGACTGGGGGTGCATGGCTTTGACGTGCTCCTGTTGCCTTGAGCGCAGAAGTCAGCTGCCGGCTTCAGAAGAGGATATGGCGTGGCGGAGGGAAGGTGAGTAGAATCATTTCTTTTTTTTTTTTCTATGCATTAAAAGACAGCGACAGAATGGGGGACATATATACCTGGATGGGGCCCAGGATAAGGGGCATATATACCTGGATGAGGCCCACGAGAAGGGACATGTATACAAGGATAGGACCCAGCATAAGGGACAAAGATAACAGGATGGAGGATATGTATATACAAGGAAGTGGCTCAGGATACAGGACATACATACCAGGACGAGGCACGCTATATGGGACATATATATGCCAGGATAGGGAACATGTATACCAGGAAGGAGCCCAGGATGGGGGATGTTACTACATAACGGTGGACGAGATGCAACTCGTATGTCCTTATAGGACTTAAAACGCTGCTAGAGCGCATACATCTGACCAACATGCAGAGGTAGATGGGGCGCGGAGGTGTGGCCCAGGTCCAAATTTTGCACTGGTGCCCATCGGACTCTAGTTACCCCACTGCCCTTACCTCTTGTACCCTATTTGCATCAATAGTATGTATGCTTCTGGATTACTGTGTGATTGACAGTCCTTTAGGCTGTGATCACTTTAATTTTTTTTTTTGAGTGAATCTGTGACAAAAACCCAGTGGAAAACTTTTCCAATTCATTTGTGTGGGAAACCATTTTGCTGTTCATTCGAGGTTTCTGAGCATCTTTTTTTTTAAAAGCGCCCGGTAGGAAAAAAAAAAAAAGGGAATTTCACGTCTTTGACATGGATCCTGAAGGAAGCTTCTCTAATCAAAAGGCTGCAAAAAAAACCACTTGAGCTTAAAAAAAACCTCTTCCAAACTGCTTCTCCAAAGGAAAGAAGGTATAATCAATATCACAGACACTGATTCTTTACTGTAAGAGCAGTGATGTTATGGAACTCTCTGCCACATGATGCTGTAATGGCTGATTCGATAAATAAGAACAAGGAGCCTGGATGTCTTTATTGAAAAATGGAATATATGGGTTATTAGTGATGGATTCTGCGATGGGACATTGATCCAGGGAACTGGTCTGATCGTCTTATGTAGAGTCAGGAAGGACAATTTGCATCTGCCTCACGGGACTTTTGCTTCTCCTGGATCAACATGTTGGGCTCGATGGATTTTTGGCTACATTCAACCTTAAAATCTATGAAATGCTTTAAAATGGTAAAAATTTTCTATAACCCCTCCCCCCCTGCAAAAAAAAGAACTATTCCTGAAGTGATTTCAGCTTGAAATACTCTTGGTTTTAAATGCCTATGTGAGACCATTACCTTACTGGGTGATCACGGCACATAATGTTCAGCACATCGAGGTTACAATCAGAATTTGTTTTAATTCTGCACTACAATAGCAAAATGAGAACCATCGCGCACATCTCTGCTAACCATTGCCCTTTAGTCAAGTCAATGTGCGCATGAGAAACCTCAAACTGCACTCGGATGACATCTGAGTGCAGTCCGATTTTCACAGACTGACAGAATTGAGAAGATGGAGAATTTGTTTTTTCCCATCTTCTCATCTGAGTGAATCAGCTCGCCCTGTCCACACTCGACCCAGTTCTCTCAGAGGAGAAAGCATAAAGTGGTCTGAACCTGCCCTAAAATTGCATGTTTTAGACAATGCTTCCATTTGGGAATCCCAATCTTCAGGGCTTCAACTGGAAACCCCACAAAGGGTCACAAACAGGTTTTCTAAGGTGGCCTGAATCAAGACATGACTTTTTTCTTTAAAGGGATTTCCGAAAAGCAGAACATGTAAAATTTTATTTCTGTCGAACATTGTTAAATAATTTAAATCCCCAATTCTTCATTGTTGTCATTTTTGGTTTTCCGCTCCTCCGGTAGACACGACGCAGATATGAACGCAGCCTACATAATATCTGACTAATTTGTAGAAATGACCTGAAGTTTTACCATTTTTGTCCTTGAGCGCGCTTGTCCTCGGACACGTCCTTACTCTTCAGCGCTGGCTGACTGCACAGTGAAGCTTCACGCGTTTTGCTTGTTGCACGCGATTCCCTTTCACATTATTTCCTATTCTCTGGTCTAATCTAGCTTGGTAAACCTGACTTGATGGGTCGAGGCAGCATCCTGCGCGACGGGCTAAGATCAATCGGCCCAGGAGCGAAATTTCCCTAGAAGATAATTGTGAAGTCTTGGCAGCTTTTGTTGTTATCACGTGGCGTTGAATAATCCATCAGCTCTCATCATCTTCTCTGTCCTAAGATTTTCTCTATGTTCATGTTAAGTGTTGCAGCAGAAATGACTTTGTCAAGACCAATTATAATGCCGTAGCCATAAACCTAACCGCAGGTGGTGCCGGGGCCTCCCGTACTTCAGGAAACTGCAACTGAATACTGTAATTTCTGACACCAGCTTTTTTTTTTTTTTTCAGTTGTGGGATATTTTCTTTTTATGGATAAAGGTAAATTCATAATTTTTCTGATTTTTTTTTTTTTTTTAATTTTTTTAAATATTCAATATATTCTATAATATTTAGTGGTTGTTTGGAATTCTTCACTGATATTTCACTCACATCCACTGTATATATTGTAGTATTCCATTTTATAAAACAAGGGATCAAACGATTGGAGGCTCAATTTCCCTATTGGGACTAAAAAGTGTAAAGAATAAAAAAAAAAAAAAAAAAAAAAAAAATTAGATTAAAACACTATATAAAAATACTGATGTGAATGACCCCCATTCTCAATTTAAAAATAAACTGATTTAAAAAATAAAAAAAACAAACATATACAAAATATGATTAATATGCAGGCAAAAAAAATATTAAAAAAAAAAACCTTTTAAATGCTAAACTGGCACCTATTAGAGGATGTAAAGACGTTTACTGACACTGAAGTCAAACTTTTGTTTACTTACTGCCGTGATCATAGTTCGGCGCTGATCTACAAAAGTTTTATTGGTTGCAGCCGTTCTAAATATACCAGGACCTGTCCTAGACAGTAGAGATGGATTTAGGACATGACTCCCCCTAGTGGTTGTGGCTGGTGTTACTTCTGAAAAAAAAAATTCTTTACTTTTTGTAGAATTGCCTCCTGTTGGTATTATTATTATTATTATTATTATTTTTTATATAGCACCATTAATTCCATTTTAAATCTCCTTCTAAATGTTTGATAGGGGTACCATTATCCCCAGACCCCATTTCTGCTTGGCACTGAAGTCAGGTCTCCAGAACTGTCCTTGGCTGCATTGGAAAACCCATAGAAGTCAATGGAGGGTTTCATGCATGCACAGCCGTCTCTCTACTGGCAGGCGGTCAGGGGACCCACATTTTCTAAATAGGTGTGGATCCCAATTCAATCAAACTTTTATGACATTTTATGTTTAAAATGAGAATACGCCTTTAAATAGTGTTTTTGTTTTTTTTCTTCACAAGGAGAATATTTAGAAAAACTTGTTTTCATGTAAATTCTCGCTCACTTTGGGCTTAGGAGTCAGTAGAGACTTACCCACCAATTTTCCTTGTCTAAGTGTACATATAGGTCACTGTCAATCACTGCTTAGGACCGCCTACTGGACTCCTAAGTGCTCATAGAGCTGGAATTATAAGTTGTACCAATTCTTTCCCCCCAAAATTAATACATCCTCCTGCTCTGTAACATGCTGCTCTCAGATAGGACTTCATGTACGATGTGACAGGTTCCCTTCAAGTCAGAAATGGCCTTGGAGTCTGCAGAGCTGTATATGGGAATTTGTGTCTGCCAGAGTTTACTGAGATATGAAAGAATTTTTGATCCGGCTAATGAGCTGTCACCATAAATCACAGCATCCCGGGGAGAGATGGTGACTACGGTCTTCTTCTATGAGACGGGGCTTGCACACATTAATTAAGCAAATACGTAAAAAATCTGCAAGTTATTAACCATGAAATGTAGCTTATTGGTGATTAGTGATGAGCGCACGTGCTGGGATAAGGTGTTATCTGAGCATGCTCGGGTGCTAACCGAGTGACTTCAGCGTGCTCCAATACTATGTTCTATCCTCGCGGCTGCATGTCTCGAGGCTGTTTGACAGCTGCAACACATGCGAGGTTTGCTTACGAAACAGGTAATCCATGCATGTATTGCGGCTGTCTAACAGACACCGAGCAGAGGACTAGACGGGAGGCATGGCAGCCGAACAGGTGACATATCTGGTGATGTCTATAGAGCGTTGTGGAAATGATGGCGCCATATGAGTATGTAAAATAAATAATCCCTCTATGCGCAAACACGCACACAAATATATAACTACTCACACACGCATATCCATATTCATTATAATATATATATACAATACAGACCAAAAGTTTGGACACACCTTCTCATTCAAAGATTTTTTTTTTCCATCATACATGACGGCACCACGAGAGAGGGGAATCCGCCCATCAAGGACAGGAAACCTTCAAGATAAAAGGGGCGGCTCCTCTCTCCGCATCAGTTGGTTTCCTGTCCTCGATGGGAGACCCTCAAGATAAAGACTCTCGGATGAAGAGGATGCCTAGGCCTGGGTCGGATGGTAACGGTGGACGTTTGTTCATCGCATCCGTCACCAGGTACTGGAGGTCGCCTCGGGGGTCAGGTATACCCTGTCCCCCCTGAGCAAAGCATGGCCTCTGCCTTTTTTTTTGCAGACTTTTTTTCCCTACGGCTCCCTTTTTTTGGCGGCCGTAGATGGGGGCAATCCTCGGGGAACACTCTTCAGTGTATCCCCCTGTTGATGCTAGGCCATGCAGCCTGATAGCACATCGGTGCCAGGCATCATAAAAACGCCCCCCTCCTCCTCCTCCCCCCCTTTTTTCCCCGATACCTGGGGCACCTGCAGCAGACACATGATGACAAAGGGGACGCTGAAGAATTGGTGATCGCTGTGGAGGCTTTTTCATTGGTGGCAGTGGAGACCAAAAGAACCGCTGCATAGAACGGTGGCACTTTTCCGGCCGTCTCCTGCGCTCTGACCAACACGTGCAGCCGGCAGGAAACCGGAAGCCGTGCACCGGAAGTCGCGCTCCGGATATGACTGGGGCGCATCCTGGGCCGGTAAGATGGAAGGGTTCTCCTGTTTGCAGGAGAAAAGCAGAGCTGAGCGCGCGCCGGACGTGGTGAGCGGGCGCACGCATACACCGCGCACGCGATGGGCGCTTGCGGGCAGCATTCTTTCAAAAAAAAAAAAAAAAAAAAGGGGGTAAGGGGGGGAGCGTCGCGACGCACGCGAGAGCGCACCTGTGCACAGAAGTCTATTTAAATCTCCACTTCCTTAAAGATTACTGTCACAAGGCCACGGTCTATAGGTGACAGGCATAGCTGGAAAGCGTGTGCAATGGAGAGTTTATCACCGGGGCACCTGGACTCACGCCAGGAGGTACATGCCAGACGGTCTCTGTCTGGTGAAAAGACCCAGATACGCCGCAGCAATAGCCGCTCGGACAGCATGAGAACGGGACACAGTAAAGAAGGATCTGTGATATCGGAGGGAGCCAACCAGCCTCCGGAACCGGTATTCGTCCATTACAGCGTCCGAGTGGTGAGTGAACTTCGAGAAAGTCCAGTACATTAATGTCTGTTCTCTTTCTCTTCTTTTTCTTGCATATATCTCCTTTTTCCCCTCTCACATACACATGGGAAAATTAGGGGGTTTATAAGAAGAGTAAGGCAAAAACCAAAAATAGGGAATGTCCCTTATGCAAAACCCCTCTAGAAAGAGCTTGGGCTAAAGATTTATGCCAGGATTGTATCACCAAAACGCTGGCGGAAGAAACGCCCTCCTTTGCTGAGAGCCTAAAGTCCCTAATACAGGCGGAGGTGTGTAAATCGATGAAAGCCTTCCACACGGCAGATATGGACGGCAAATCCAGAGACAGATCTAGCGTCTCAGGGATATCTCAGGAAAATTCCTCTGGAGCAGAGAGGGACTCTAGCAGGTCCCGTAATACAGACAGCAGCTCAGAGGACGAAAACGTCTTCCCGATAGAAGCAACGGATAGCCTAATAAAAACAGTCCGCTCTACCATGGGACTGGTAGAAGACAAACCCAAAAGAACACCCCAAGAACTTATGTTCGTGGGGCTTCAAAAGAAAAAATGAAAAACCTTTCCCATTAACGACCAGTTAAAAGACCTTATTAGGAGGGAATGGGAGAAGCCAGAGAAAAAGTCTCATGTTACCAGCGCTCTGAAAAGGAAATACCCTTTTGATGAGCAAGCATCCTCATCCTGGGATAGAGCCCCAAAGATAGACGTAGCGGTATCAAAAATCGCCAGAAAATCTTCCTTACCCTTTGAAGATCTGGGTACTCTGAGAGAACCACTGGACAGAAAGACAGACGTCTGTTTAAAAACGGTCTGGGAAACATCGGCAGGGGCATTAAGACCGGCTATTGCAGCTACTTGTGTGGCCCGGTCCCTAAAAGTCTGGGTGGATAACTTGGAAGATCAGGTGAAACAAAGAGTTTCCAGAGAGAAAATCTTAGAAGCCATACCAGCCATCAGAGCAGCAGCAAATTTCCTAGCGGAAGCCTCAGCGGATTCAGCAAGGTTGGCAGCTAAATCTGCAGCGCTAGCTAACGTAGGACGCAGAGCGGTGTGGCTTAAGTGCTGGCCAGGTGACATCCAGGCAAAGGTAAAGTTATGCTCCCTACCCTGCGAGGGCAGTTTCTTATTTGGGCCTGCGCCCGAATGAAGTATTGGAGAAGGCTACGGATAAAAAGAAAAACTTTCCAAAACAGCCTTTTCAAATTTTTCGTCGCTCCTTTCAGAGGAATAGAAAATTCGGAAGACAGCACTACAGAGAACGGGACAGAAACGTTCAAGACAAGCGATCCAGAGGAGGGAGAGGCTTCTACTTCGGTAAGCCCTCCAAAGAAGATAAGAAGCCCTCCCAGTGACGGTCCTTCTCAGGTGGGAGGCAGGCTCTCTCACTTCCTTCCAGCCTGGGAGAGGATTTCGTCCAGTACCTGGATCTTGCAAATAGTAGAATCAGGGCTGGAATTAAAATTCCATCACCGTCCACCGAACAAGTATATGCTGACTCCCCAACAATCCTCGTCAGAGAAACAAACGAGTCTGGAGGAAGAAATAATCACTCTTATACAGAAACGCGTCCTGGAAAAAGTCCCAGTGGAAGAGGAAAAAGAGGGGTTTTATTCCCCACTGTTTCTAGTAAATAAACCAGACAACTCCTGGAGGACTATCATAAATCTAAGAGCTCTCAACAAGTTTTTGATAATTCCGTCTTTCAAGATGGAAACAATAAAAACAGCAGTGAATCTCCTCTTTCCTCGGTGCTATATGGCGGTCCTCGACCTAAAGGACGCTTACTATCACGTCCCAATCCGAAGAGCAGACCGCAAATATCTCAGGGTAGCAGTAAATGTAAAATCGCAATTATATCACCTGCAGTACAGGGCACTGCCCTTTGGGATAGCAACAGCCCCACGTGTCTTCACGAAATTGATGGCAGAGGTCACAGCGCACCTGAGAGAGAGAGATGCGCTAATAATACCCTATCTGGACGATTTTCTGATAGTAGGGAGAAATTTCTCGCATTGTCAGAATCAGGTCAAGATCGTTATAGAAACCCTACGGAGGTTGGGGTGGCAACTCAACCTCAAAAAATCCAAGCTAGAACCAGCAATGACCCAGGTCTTTTTGGGAATAACGATAGACTCTATAGCACAGGAATGTCGTCTTCCGAAGAAAAAGAGCTCAAGATAAAACAAATGATAACAACTACAATACAAAAACCTCAGGTTACACTAAGGAAAGCCATGTCGGTGTTGGGATCACTAACAGCATGCATACCGGCAGTAAAGTGGGCTCAGTTCCATACAAGGACATTACAGTGGAATGTGTTACAGGAAGATCTAGTCCTCCAAGGACATTTAGACCAGAAAGTCACACTTCCAGTCCCGGTACTCCAATGGTGGCTAACAATAGACACATCTCCGCGAGGGATTCCATGGAAGTTCACGGTCTCCAAGGTAGTGACAACAGACGCCAGCCCTTGGGGGTGGGGAGCCCATCTGGATACACTGTGGCTCCAAGAACCATGGAAGCAGGAAGAAAAACAGCTGTCTTCGAACGAATGGGAACTCTTGGCGGTCGAAAGAGCATTACAGGGTCTACTACCGAGTATATCGGGACATCATGTCCGAGTCCTGTCAGACAATCGGACGGCAATCGCCTATATAAACCATCAAGGAGGCACCCGTTCCCGGTCACTGATGGACATAACAGAAAAGATTATGGCTCTTGCAGAGCGCCACTTCCACTCATTATCGGCCCTACATATAAGAGGCATAGACAACCAAAAAGCAGATTTTTTGAGCAGAAATCACCTGAAGCAGGGAGAGTGGGCATTAAGAGTCCATTTTTCGCCAGATAGTACATATGTGGGGAAAACCCAACATAGACCTCTTTGCCACAAGGACCAACAAGAAGCTGCAAAAATTCTGCTCTCTGAATCCTGCGGACAGACCCTTAGCAGTAGATGCCTTCAGAATAAGCTGGACGTCGGGACTCCTGTATGCCTTTCCCCCAGTTTGTCTAATTCCATTAGTTCTGAGGAAGATCAGGGAGGACAAAGCCAGGGTTATCTTAATAGCTCCCTTTTGGCCAAAGAGACCTTGGTTCTACTGGCTAAAGACAATGTCCATAACAGATCCTTGGGTGCTGCCGGAAGACCAGGACCTTCTTATGCAGTGTCCTTTCAGTCACCCTCAGAAATCCGGGCTACATTTGACGGCCTGGAATTTGAGAGGTCACTATTAGGAAAAAGAGGGTTTTCAGCCGCAGTAATATCTACCCTACTTCGCAGTAGAAAGCCTGTAACCACAAAGATTTATGCCAGAATATGGGAAAAAATTTTAACAAATTCTCTGCCAATACAGGAAGGGGAGATCCCAATAGTGGCTATATTAGAATTTCTACAAAAGGGCCTAGAACTAGGGCTAGCAGTTAGCACCCTTAAAGTCCATGTATCTGCCCTCGCAGCCCTGTTTAGCCATGATTTAGCAAACAACAGATGGGTAGCCAGGTTCATTCGGGCCTGTAGTAGAGCAGATTCTGTTCCATCCCCTGCTCCTCCACCATGGGACCTCAATCTAGTTCTATCGGCCTTAATGGATAGTCCCTTTGAGCCCCTTAACACAATATCTGATAAAGCCCTGACCATTAAAACCACTTTATTGATAGCACTTACATCAGCCCGTAGGATTGGAGACCTACATGCATTATCAGCCGACTCTCCTTACACTCGAATTCTAGATGACAGAGTAATATTAAGACTAGACCCGGCATACTTACCCAAAGTAGTATCAAAATTCCACAGAGCAGAGGAAATAATATTACCATCCTTTTGTCCTGATCCTAGCAACGCAAAAGAGGAAAGACTACACTGTTTAGATGTTAGGAGATGTATCCTACAGTATCTAGAAAGAACAAAGACTTGAAGGAAAAGCAGGTCATTACTAGTCTCATTCCAGGGGGCGAGAAAAGGCCTAGGAGCCTCTAGGCAAACTATAGCTAGATGGGTGAGAGAGGCCATTATGCTAGCTTATAGTAGTGTAGGCAGGGCTGTTCCTGAAGGACTTAAAGCCCACTCCACAAGAGCCATGTCGACATCTTGGGTGGAGAAAGCAGATGCTACAATCTACCAAATATGTAAGGCGGCCACTTGGTCTTCTCCGTCAACTTTCTTCAAACACTATAGACTAGATTTATCTGCCACCTCTGATCTCACGTTCGGGAGAAGAGTGTTGGAAGTGACTCGCACCACAATTGTGGATACCAGGGCTATGGGGTACTCAGAGCCGAGCCCATGGAAGTCTATGGGAGTTGTCACTGGCAGCGGAGCTCGGTCCATGGCCCTGGCGGTCATGCAATGGGGATATTTACAGGGGATTTGTAGTTAGTTCGTGACGCCACCTGTGGTATCTGATCAATTGGACCAGCGCTGCTCTAAGGATCTTCACAGGGGATGTTATGGGGCAGCTAGATGGTTGGTCTCCCACAGGTGAGACTGGTCCCTGGAAGTCTATGGTGATGATGCAGGGTGTAGTAAAGAATTCAGTCACACACAATGAAGCTTCTCTCCATACCTTTACTTGCAGATGTTTCAGGCAGGTCCCGGGGAGCTGGTCGGGGTGGAGAATGCACATTCAGGATACCGCTGAGCAGGTTAGAGGCCTCCTTTACTTCATATATATTTGAGTCCAAACTTGCATGAAGCGAAGTTAACTCTGTAATCTCCAGCTTATCTCAATAGCTGCCAAGCCTGGCTGACATTGTGGTGGAGCCTTCTATGTCTCTGATTATCAGATGTTGAGAGAACTAAGTCCTTACTTTTGTCGTGCACTTGACTCAAAGTCCCCGTTCTCCCTGACTCCGGTTACGTATCAGCGCTTAGGGCTACCTTCTGCGACCTGTGGTCCAGAAAGCCTCCGGTTATCTTGTTACTAGGCTTGAAACACTAGCAACGCTTCGGACCCCGGTGTCCGGTGAATTAGTGCAGGTAATCCAATACCTGAAGCACTTCTCTCTGTCTTCTCCACTGTGCCCTTCGCCCTGCTCTCGCTCTTAACATAAGCACTTGTAGCTTTTGATGGTAATGTCAGCTTTCTCCAGAGCTCACTGATCAGCTCTCAGTATCCTCCAAGTCCAGACTGGACTGACACTGAACTACACTGTACTAAGACAGGAAGCTGACTGACTGAACTCCTCTCCCTCCTCAACTGAACAGAATGTGCCCACTACTCTCCTCCTGCACAGACTGTCTAGAAAGACTGAACACCGATTGCTACGTGTCACTCCCTTTTATACCCCTAGTGGGTGTGTCTGAAAGTGTGAGTGACGTGAATGGATATCAAGCTTTTGCGGTTACCTTCCTGTGCATTCTCCTGGATCTTGTGTGCCTGACATAGCTGGGCCACACAGAAGCAGTGATCCCTCCCTAAAACAGAATGCGATCTCTGTAATTCTCTCGTGGTGCCGTCATGTATGATGGAAAAACACGGGTATTACATACCTGGTAATGTGTTTTTTCATGAGACATGACGGCACCCTTATATTCCCGCCCTTGATCACGTCACTAGTTGGGTGCATTTTTATTATTTTTTCACACCCTTGGATTGGGGTAATTAAAATTGTAAAGAATGTATTATTTATGTGTGTACTAACATGCGGAGTTCCTCTCGTGCTCTGTAAAACTGATGCGGAGAGAGGAGCCGCCCCTTTTATCTTGAAGGTTTCCTGTCCTTGATGGGCGGATTCCCCTCTCTCGTGGTGCCGTCATGTCTCATGAAAAAACACATTACCAGGTATGTAATACCCGTGTTTCTGTATTTTCAGGACTATGAAAATTGTAGAATCACACTGAAGGCATCAAAACTATGAATTAACACATGTGGAATTATATATTACACTTTACAAAAAAGTGTGAAACAACTGAAAATATGTCTTATATTCTAGGTTCTTCAAAGTAGCCACCTTTTGCTTTGATGACTGCTTTGCGCACTCTTGGCATTCTCTTGATGAGCTTCAAGAGGTAGTCACCAGAAATGGTCTTCCAACAGTCTTGAAGGAGTTCCCAGAGATGCTCAGCACTTGTTGGCCCTTTTGCCTTCACTCTGTGGTCCAGCTCACCCCAAACCATCTCGATTGGGTTCAGGTCTGGTGACTGTGGAGGCCAGGTCATCTGGCGTAGCACCCCAACACTCTCCTTCTTGGTCAAATAGCCCTTACACAGCCTGGAGGTGTGTTTGGGGTCATTGTTCTGTTGAAAAAAAAAATGATGTCCAACTAAATGCAAACCGGATGGAATAGCATGCCGCTGCAAGATGCTGTGGTAGCCATGCTGGTTCAGTATGCCTTCAATTTTGAATAAATCCCCAACAGTGTCACCAGTAAAGCACCCCCACACCATCACACCACCTCCTCCATGCTTCACGGTGGGAACCAGGCATGTAGAGTCCATCCGTTCACCTTTTCTGCGTGCAAAGCAGAAATCAAAGCAAAAGGTGGCTACTTTGAAGAACCTAGAATATAAGACATATTTTCAGTTGTTTTACACTTTTTTGTTAAGTCTATAATTCCACATGTGTTAATTCATAGTTTTGATGCCTTCAGTGGGAATGTACAATTTTCTTAGTCATGAAAATACAGAAAAATCTTTGAATGAGAAGGTGTGTCCAAACTTTTGGTCTGTACTGTATATGTATACACTGCTCAAAAAAAATAAAGGGAATACTCAAATAACACATCCTAGATCTAAATGAATGAAATATTCTCGTTGAATACTTTGTTGTGTACAAAGTTGAATGTGCTATCAACATAATCATGCAAAAATCATCAATGGAAATCAAATTTTTTACCAATGGAGGCTTGGATTTGGAGAGACCCCCAAAATGAAAGTGGAAACAAGTCAAAATGATGCTCAGTAGTGTGTGTGGCCTCCACGTGCCTGTATGACCTCCCGGCAACGCCTGGGCATGCTCCTGATGAGGTTGCAGATGTTCTCCTGAGGGATCTCCTCCCAGACCTGGACTAAAGCATCCATCAACTCCTGGACAGTCTGTGGTGCAACGTGGATGGAGCGAGACATGATGGTGGATGGAGCGAGACATGATGTCCCAGATGTGCTCAATCGGATTCAGGTCTGGGGAACGGGCAGGCCAGTCCATAGCTTCAATGCCTTCATCTTGCAGGAACTGCTGACACACTCCAGCCACATGAGGTCTGGCATTGTCTTTCATTAGGAGGAATCCAGGGCCAACCGCACCAGCTTATGGCCTCACAAGGGGTCTGAGGATCTCATCTTGGTACCTAATGGCAGTCAGGCTACCTCTGGAAAGCACATAGAGGGCTGTGTGACCCTCCAAAGAAATGCCACCCCACACCATTACTGACCCACTGCCAAACCGGTCATGCTGAAGGATGTTGCAGGCAGCAGATCGCTCTCCATGGCGTCTCCAGGCTCTATCACGTCTGTCACATGTGCTCAGTGTGAACCTGCTGCCTGCAACATCCTTCAGCCAGTAGGTATAAATGTGAATTTTTATTCGCTGATATGGGTAACTTTTTTTTTTTTTTCTGGCTCCACACAGAGTATATACTGTATGTATGTATGTATGTATGTAATGTGGTGTATATATCATAGTTTTCAGATTCTAAGATGCACTTTTTTCCCAAAAAAATTAGGCTAAAAATGGAGGTGTGTCTTATAATCCAAATGTAACTTATCACGGGGACTTCTGCGGTGGAGCTGGGTCCCAGAAGGCAGGGTCATCTCGTCTCCCAAGATCTCGGTGCTCTGGTACCCGTTTATGACCGAATTTCATCGTCAAGTTGCAGTGGAGAAGTTGTGATTACAGCACACATGACCGCTGCAGCCAATCATTGGGCTCAGAGGTGATGCTAAGGTAATCAACATGAGACCTTCTGATGAGGTTGCACAGGATTGAAAAAAATACACCTACAATAGTGTCACCCCTGTCTATACCAGGGGGCGGACATATCTTTGGTGCAACCTGTGCGGCCACACGGGCCGATGAGTTAAGGGTCCATTTGTACCTCCAAAGCAGGTGCAATTTTGCACTTTTAGGAGCTCTTGGGCCAAAACAATGACCCATATATTATCCTTGCACAGGGGCCCTTTTCTGTGTGTCAGTGGTCTATACATTATGCCTGGTGTTACATTTCAGCTCCATTGGATAGGGATGAGTTGCAATCTGTTTTTAGAAGAAATCTGCTCCATTTTTCTAATTTTGTGTTTTGAAGACTGTGATCCGTTGACTGCGGGAGATTTTCGTATGTGTGTAATTGACATATATATTACTGTCCACTGATGAAGTGTTTTATTATTCTGGGGCTGCGGAGGAGCCATGTAACGTATTTGTGGAGCCTCCTTGAAATGAAGTCAATTATTCACTGTGGATGTTATAAAAGTAGATTAAATGAGTGCGGTTATTAGAAAAGATTAGCGCTCTTCGCCGCAGCTGGAAGATTTAGCTTTAATTGTCAGTCGGAGGTCTTGATGTGACAAAGTCCAAGGAACGCCGAGACTTCTTTATGGAAACGAGCAGAGGAGTAAAAAAGAATTTGTAGAATGAAAGCGAACACGACGCTGCCATCATTCAGAGCGGAGCCGGGCTGATTTGGGCAATATCATCGGTTTATCAGTATCTGGGTAAACCATGCACATTAGATGGCTGTGAGCTGAACAATGCTTGGTCCCATCATTCAGCCGGCAGATATCTCGCTCAACTCTTCTATACACAGGCGCGCTCCCTATGCTGAACATTCTCGTGTTCTCTAAGGACGCAGTCAGACGGCCGTATTAATCGGGACAAGATCGGAACACAATGCGTGCACTGGCCGGCGGCTCTCACCGCCTGAGCATGACGGCTGCATAGAAATACATGAAGCTGTCGCACTCGGGTGGGTAGAGCCGCCGGCCAGCCCGTGCGTTGCGTTCCGATCTCGGTCTGATTTTTACGGCCGTCTGACCGTGCCCTAAGGAACCATTGCCAGAGGCTAATCTCTTAGAAATCAAAAGGATCGATAGTCCAAAATTGGAAATGCCAAATCCTTCACTCCCACAATTAATTGCCCTGTATTGTTGGCCAAACTCTTAATTATCGGGAGTTTTGGGACGATAATTGTCTAAACCGTATACAGTGGGGAAAAAAGTATTTAGTCAGCAACCAATTGTGCAAGTTCTCCCACTTAAAAAGATGAGAGAGGCCTGTGATTGACATCATAGGTAGACCACAACTATGAGAGTCAAAATGAGAAAACAAATCCAGAAAATCACCTTGTCTGATTTGGCAAGATTTATTTTGCAAATTATGGTGGAAAATAAGTATTTGGTCATTAACAAAAGTTCATCTCAATATTTTGTTATATATCCTTTGTTGGCAATGACAGAGGTCAGTCGTTTTCTGTAAAGCCCCCGTCACACACAGCGATCTCGCTAGCGAGATCGCTGCTGAGTCACTAGTTTTCTGACGCAACAGCGATCTCCCCAGCGATATCACTGTGTGTGACATTCAGCGACGATCAGCCCCCCTGCTGTGAATCGCTGATCGTCGCTGAATGTCCTGGACATTTTTTTGATCGTTGGTCTCCTGCTGGCCAGCACGCATCGTTGCGTGTGGCAGGCAGGAGACCAGCGATCAGCTGGTAACCAAGGTACACATCGGTTTTCCAGGCGTGGGGTGGCGCCTGGAAACCCGATGTGTACCTTGGATACCAGCGCGCTGCTGCAGGGGAGCTGGTAACTAAGGTACACATCGGGTTTCCAGGTGCCACACAGCACCTGGAAACCCGATGTGTACCTTGGTTACCAGCTCCCTGCACCAGTGGGCTGGTATCCAACGTACACTGCGGGTAACTAAGCGACGTTACCCGCAGTGTCGCTGTCCTGATCACTGCCTGTTTGGCAGCTCAGCAGTGATCATGTAGCGACACACCAGCGATCCTGACAAGTGCATATCGTTGTCGGGATCGCTGGTGTGTCGCTATGTGTGACGGGGCCCTTAGTCTTCACAAGGTTGCCACACACTGTTGGTGGTATGTTGGCCCATTCCTCCATGCAGATCTCCTCTAGAGCAGTGATGTTTTGGGTCTGTCGCTGGGCAACACTGACTTTTAAATCCCCCCAAAGGTTTTCTATGGGGCTGAGATCTGGAGACTGGCTAGGCCACTTCAGGACCTTTTATATGCTTCTTACGAAGCCACTCATTCATTGCCCTGGCGGTGTGCTTGGGAACATTATCATGCTGAAAGACCCATCCACGTCATCTTCAATGCCCTTGCTGGTGGAAGGAGGTTTGCACTCAAAATCTCACGATACATGGGCCCCATTTGTTCTTTCATGTACACGGATCAGTCGTCCTGATCCCTTTGAGGAGAAACAGCCCCAAAGCATGATGTTGCCACCCCCATGCTTCACAGTAGGTATGGTGTCTTTTGGATGCAAGTTAGCATTCTGTCTCCTTCAAACATGACGAGTTTTGTTTCTACCAAACAGTTTTACTTTGGTTTCATCAGACCATATGACATTCTCCCAATACTCTTCTGGATAATCCAAATGCTCTCTAGCAAACTTCAGACGGGCCCGGACATGTACTGGCTTAAGCAGGGGTACACATCTGGCACTGCAACCTCTGAGTCCCTGGTGGTGTAGTGTTACTGATGGTAGCCTTTGTTACTGTGGTCCCAGCTCTTTGCAGGTCATTCACTAGATCCCCCGTGTGGTTCTGGGATTTTTGCTCACTGTTCTTGTGATCATTTTGACCCCACGGGGTGAGATCTTGTATGGAGCCACAGATCGAGGGAGATTATCAGTGGTCTTGTATGTCTTCCATTTTCTTATTATTTCTCCCACAGTTGATTGCATCCACCAAGCTGCTTGCCTATTGCAGATTCAGTCTTCCCAGCCTGGTGCAGGGCTACAATTTTGTTTCTGGTGTCCTTCGACAGCTGTTTGGTCTTCACCATAGTGGAATTTGGAGTGTGACTGAGGTTGTGGACAGGTGTCTTTTATACTGATAACAAGTTCAAGCATGTGCCATTACTACAGGTAATGAGTGGAGGACAGAGGAGCCTCTTAAAGAAGAAGTTACAGGTCTGTGAGAGCCAGAAATCTGACATGTTTTTAGGTGACCAAATACTTATTTTTGACCATAATTTTCAAAATAAATCTTGCCAAATCAGACAAGGTGATTTTCTGGAATTGTTTTCTCATTTTGACTCTCATAGTTGTGGTCTACCTATGATGTCAATTACAGGCCTCTCTCATCTTTTTTATGTGGGAGAACTTGCACAATTGATGGCTGACTAAATACTTTTTTTACTCACTGTATCTTTCGGGGTTTTTTGTGTAACACAATATATTTTGTCCTAGTGTTCAGCTTATGTCTTGGTTTACACGTCCTGCATTTGGTGCAGATTTCATGCACTGATCTCTTAACAGAGATCTGAAACAAGTTTTTCTCACTTATTTGTCCATTTTTTTTTTTTTTTTGTTTTGTTTTCAGAAATGCACCAAAAAATGCAACTTAACAATATCCAGCCAATGGTTTAACATACAAATTTGGTATCCATATTGAAATGAATGGGTAAATTCTGTACCAAAAAGATGTATCTCTGCAAATAAGTGACATGCTGTGGATTTAAAAAAAAAAATGCAACAAATGCCAATTTCCTTGCGGATTCCATATAAAAGACGTGCAGCTTGTGGATGAGATTAAGTTAAAACTAATCTAACAAACAGGCAGTCTCTGCATGTGTTGCGATTGTCGAGCAGCCACGAGAAATACAGCCGTGGGGAATCGAACATATTTTTCGAGCACGCCGAAGTCACTCTGTTAGCACCCGAGCATGCTCAGTTAACACCTTATCCCAGCACGTTCGCTCATCATTAATAGTGAGTCATAGAGGAGGTGCCTGCCTTCCGAACAGTCATGATTCTGATTTGATTGACCTAAAACGCTCCCATTACACTTGTTAAACTAGTATAAGGCACACACAACCGGCTCACAGTTCTGCTGTTGGTTTCCGTCAGGATCAAAGTTTGGCTGATACATTAAAAGAACTTTTGTATCTTATTGAAACTGTACATTCAGGTTTAAAGACCTGACAAGTATAAAAATTTTAGAAAAAGGTATTACTGGCACAAAACGTAGACTTATTGGGTATAAAAAAAAATAATAAAATAAAATTGTTGAAGGCAGTACTGCTGATGACCAGCAGATGGCACTAGATGTTTACTGTATAAAACGCCAACTCTTTCTCACTGAGTAACAAGTGTTGACTCCGCTTTCAGAACCGATAGGAATTTGGGTAGATGACCTGTGAATGTGGATGATGAAGTGGATCCTCCTGACATTACCAAATTATTTGCCATCAATAATGAATGGGAAGTCATTTATGTGCTGACAATATCCTGATGATGTATGTAAAGCGCTGCGGCATATGATAGCGGTAAATATAATAAATGATAAATAAAATTAACTTTTCAAAGTTGAATTTAATAATAGGGCTATGTGGATCCTCAATGGCTTTGGCACAGAAGATGAGTTCTTCTGCAGCGCAGACAGATGGTGTTGGGTAGCAGAGTGATTCATTGAGAGTAATGAGGCTGATTTGGCTGATCGGCAACTTTTCGAGGGTTCAACTGAGCGGACGGAAACTGAAGAAGAGATAAAGTCAAGGCAACTAGGGTAGAGAAGAAGCAGAGTAGTCTCAGGACAAGGAATTGATTATTTGGAGTTTATTAATAGCAAGTTCACCAGCAAAAATGGTAGAGCAGTATAGCAGAGCTGAGTTTGCAACAGAGTCAGAGCTAATATAGGGTTACCTAACAATATAGCCAAGTTGGGTCCGTGACAGTCAACCACCGAACTGACCAGAAGTCTAGCAGAGCCGAGAACAAGTGGTCCAATAGCTATAAGGCAGTCCACAGTAGAGGCGTTGGTGTGAATATTTACAAGCTATTTAGCAGCCTAAATATTGCATACATCAGGGATAGTCATAGGGTTGTTGTATGCACTAGGAAAAAAAACAAAAAAAAAAACTACATATTGCGTAATCATGCCCAGTGTTTCTCAAAATTAGACACTGTAACCCTGGCATCCATTTTCACCAGCAGTTTGCTCGTATAGGCCAGGGTTCCCCAACTCCAGTCCTCAAGGCCCACCAACAGGTCATGTTTTCAGGATTTCCTTTGTATTGCACAGGTGATGCAATTATCACCTGGGCAATACTAAGGAAATCCTGAAAACATGACCTGTTGGTGGGCCTTGAGGACTGGAGTTGGGGAACACTGGTATAGGCTATTCCAGAGCACTCATAATATTTAGCTAATGTATTTGCAAAATCTCTACAGCCTCTTAACAAGGTGGTAAAGTGCTACTATGTTATCTTGAAGGGAACATGTCACCTTGAATCAATCTATGAGCAGCCTTACTACGGCAGCAGGAACTGAGAGAAGCTTGATATATAGGTTTTTTGGAAAAGGATTTAATATAGCTTCATTTCAATTCATTTCAAACCCTGAGTATTGTGGGCTTAAGAGTCAAGGGGGCGGGCCTAATCAATGAATGAATGAGTGCTTTCCTTTTATGAGCATGCATAGAGATCTGTCCAGTCACTGATCATATCTGCCCCGAATTTAGCCAGGATTCAGATGAATGAAATCCAAATTATGCTGAATCTTTTCTTACCAACCTCAATCAATCTATAACCTGCTGCCTGTAGATAAGATTGCATGTTTAGTGGGACAGGTTCCCTTTTAAATGTTTGTCATGTGTAGTCTAATGAGTAGAGATGAGCAAAGCCTAGATATTTTCTTCCATCCCATAGTACCTAATGGGTGCAAATGGATCTACGAGGTATCATTTCTCCTTCTGGAGAGTGACAAGCCAATGTAAGGAGACTTCTAAGCCATGCAGTGCACCTGTGGAAATAAAATATGCATATTGCCTCTTCAGAGAGGAAGAGGACTAGAACTCTAGCGCCACCTATTGTAAGCAGCAATCCTAAAAGTCAATATCAACCCTTTAGCGAACCTTGTCACATGACTTAGGATGAAAGCCAGACCTGAATCTCAATTTGCAGACACGGTGTTTCGGGGTGTTGCTCCTCATCAGTGCAAAGTGTGAGATCTGATTTAGCACTGGAGTTCTGCTCCTCTTCTCTTCTGAAGAGGCAATTTGCATATTTAATGGCTGCTAAGGTATTCCAGGTTTTCAGATCAGATTTGCTAAAAGCCAACAGTCTACAAACTTGATAAAATCCCCCCCCCCCCAGGTATTCTAACGGTTAAACTGATCGTGGCTGAATTTTGGAAATTAGTAAAATCCAAATAAGGCAGGCCTGTAAGATCATAGGTAATAATGCTGAGAGATGTAATAATCTGCTGTCCATAAGACAATATTCTTCTGTTCGCTGCAAAAGCTGACGGTGCCATTATCTCTGTGTGTTAAGTGGGGAAAATAAGTATTTGATACACTGCCGATGTTGCAAGTTTTCCCACCTACAAAGGATGGAGGTCTGTAATTTTTATCGTAGGTACACTTCACCTGTGAGAGACAGAATCTTAGAATAAAAACCTGAAAGTCACATTGTATGATTTTTACATAATTAATTAGCATTTTATTACATGAAATAAGTGTTTTGGTAGAATAGAAAAACAGGTGGGGAAACTTGCAAAATCGGCAGAAGGCTGTGTATTTATCCTCTGGACTCCACCCTGGGATGCAGATGTGATGAACAGCCTCTCATCCACTCTACAGCTGTTCACTCAACCAAGCCCTAAACATGGCCTATTAACCCCTTTCAGCACTTACTGTGCTAGAGTGTTTTTTCTATGTTCATATCACTGAAGCTAACAACCTCAGTGATGCACATCTCCCCTCCAGCACTTTGCTGTGACTTTGACACATATTCCCCCACCCCTCTCCCCGAAGTCGGGTGGTTTGGCACCTTCTGTCACTGGGAAGCCTAGACAGGGCATCTGCGTTACTGTGCAGCTTCCCAGGCCTGTGCTCCATATGAAAATTGAAGTCCTGCAGCCCTATAAACTATTTAGTCACCCGGGTATTCTTCACCTTCCTTTCCCTCATCGATCTCAGGGGCGCATGATCAGACACTAGCCTGAACTTCCGGCCTAACAGTTAGTACCCCAGGATGTCAATTGCTCATTTGATAGCCAAGCATTTTTTTCTGTCATGGCATAATTTTTCTCCCAGGAGGAGAGTTTCCTACTTAGCTAGAGGATTGGATGTTCCTCCTCATTTACTTCTTGGGACAACACAGCTCCCAACCTGACCTCTGAGGAGCTGTCTGTCCCACGAATTCCTTATTGAAGTCAGGTGTGATCAAGACCTGCTGCTTACATAGGGTGAGATTCAACTCTTGAAGCGCCATCCCTGCTTCAGGAGACCATTTGACCATCGGCGTCTTCATTCCCTTAATAAGGTCGGTCAGTGGTGCAGCTATCATGGCGAAACTTGTGATAAACCGTATCCCATCATTCCCAGAAACACATAAGCCTGTTGATGACACAAAGCTAGGAGGGGTAGCTAATACTAGAGAAGAGAGAGAGAGGATTCAAAAAGATATAAATAAACTGGAGCAGTGGGCAGCAACTAACAGAATGGTTTTTAACAGGGAAAAATGCAAAGTGCTATATCTGGGCAATAAAAATGAAAAAAGTGTATACAAAATGGGAGGAATAGGGCTAAGTAACAGCACATGTGAAAAAGACTTTGGTATACTAATTGATCACAGACTGAACATGAGTCAACAGTGTGATGCAGCAGCAAAAAAGGCAAATACAATTCTAGGATGTATCAACAGAAGCATACAGTCTAGATCACGTGAGGTCATTATTGCCCTCTACTCCTCTTTGGTCAGACCTCATCTGGAATACTGTGTCCAGTTTTGGGCACCACATTTTAAAAAAGACATCAACAAACTGGAGCAAGTTCAGAGAAGAGCCACCAGAATGGTGACCGGTCTGCAAACCATGTCCTATGAGGAACGGTTGCAGGATTTGTGAATGTTTAGCTTGCAAAAAAGAAGACTGAGAGGAGACGTAATAGCCATCTACAAATATCTCAAGGGCTGTCACATTGTAGAAGGTTCATCTTTATTCTCATTTGCACAAGGAAAAACTAGAAGCAATGGGATGAAACTGAATGGGAGGAGACACAGATTAGATAATAGAAAAAACTTTTTGACAGTTAGGGTGATCAAGGAGTGGAACAGGCTGCCATGAGAGGTGGTGAGTTCTCCTTCAATGGAAGTCTTCAAACAGAGGCTGGATAGACATCTGTCTGGGATGATTTAGAGAATCCTGCTTTGAGCAGGGGGTTGGACCAGAGGGCCCAGGAGGTCCCTTCCAACTCTACCATTCTATGATTCTATGAGTCCGGGTGCAGACAATTTTGGATTGCCTCCACCTTGTTCACTAGCGGCTTTATTTTTCCTCTTCTGATGATGTAGCCCAAGGATTTTGCCTCCTCTTTCCCCATGGCACACTTTTTTTGTGTTTATGGTATACTGCGCCTTCCTCAGCGCAACCAGCATGGCCTGGACTTTCTGCAGAAAACTTCCCCAATCCGGGCTGAAGATCACAATATCGTTGAGGTAAGCTGCTGCACACTTTTTGTGAGAGGCTATCATCTGGTCCATGGACCTCTGGAAGGTAGCTGGGGCTCCTTGCAGCCCGAACGGCATTCTGGTATACTGAAGGCACCCTACAGGTGTAGAGAAGACTGTCTTCTCCTTGTCAGTTTGAGAGAGGAGGATTTACCAGTAATCTTTCTTTAGGTCCAAGGTGGTGATTTATCTGGCAGATCCTAGCATCTCTATGAGTTCATTGACCCGAGGCAATGGATACATGCCAAATTTAGACACCTCATTTCCTGTAGTTGTTGCAGAAGCGCCACACTCCATCTGGCTTCATCAGGAGGACAATGGGGCTGGACCAGCCACTCTTTGACTCCTCGATGACGTTTAGGCTCAACATTCTCCTCACCTCGCTGACTCTTTACCAAAACACATTCAAGATAGTTATATAATCAATATAGTGTAGACCCTGAGCTTTAATTTGAAGGTATTTACATCCTAATTGGAGTAGGGGCTTAGGAATTGCAGCTCGTTAATATGTAGCTGCCTATTTTTAAAGAGACCAAAAGTAAATGGACCATTATTTGAAAAGCTATTTAATAATCTGAATGGGCCATTGCCTCATTAATCTGTCATCAGTTATGCAGATAAAAGGTATAGAGCTGATGTCAGGTGTGGCATTTGCATTTGGAAGCTGTTGCTGTGAACCCACAACATGCGGTCAAATGAGCTCTCAGTGGAAGAAAAACAGATCATCATTAGGCTGAAAAAAAGAAGAAATCCATGAAAGATAGCAGAAATGTTAGGAGTGGCCAAATATATATTTAGGAGTCAGTGTGTATCTGTATACAGTTGTGCCCAAAAGTTCACATACCCAGCAGAATTTTTGCTTTCTTGACCTTTTTTTTTAGAGAATATGAATGATAACACCAAAACTTTTTCTCCACTCATGATTAGTGGTTGGTGAAGTCATTTATTGTCAAACTACTGTGTTTTCTCATTTTAAACTATCATGACAACCCAAAACATCCAAATGCCCCTGATTAAAAGTTTACATACTCTGGTGATTTAGGCCTGATAACATACACAGAAGTTGACACAAATGGGTTTGAATTGCTACTAAAGGTAACATCCTCACCTGTGACTTGTGACAAATGCCAGGAAGATTGTTCGGGATGCAAAGAAAAACCCACAAATAACATCAGCTGAAATACCGGACTCTGTAACTAGCGATGTTTCTGTTTCAAGATGCACAATAAGGAGGCACTTAAAGAAAAATGGGCTGCATGGTCGAGTCACTAGAAGAAAGCCAAATGACCCTGATCAAAAGTTCACATTCCCCATTTCTTAATACCATGTATTGCCCCCTCTAACATCAATGACAGCTTGAAGTCTTTTGTGGTAGTTGTGGATGAGGTTCTTTACTTTCTCAGATGATAAAGCTGCCCACTCTTCTTGGCAAAAAGCCTCCAGTTCCTGTAAATTCCTGGGCTGTCTAGCATTAACTGATATTGAGGTCAGGAGACTGAGATGGCCACTCCAGAACCTTCACTTTGTTCTGCTGTAGCCAATGACCGGTTGACTTAACCTTGTGTTTTGGATCATTGTCATGTTGGAATGTCCAAGTACGTCTTATGCGCAGCTTCCAGGCTGATGATTGCAAATTTGTCTCCAGTGTTTGATAACGTGCTACATTCATCTTTCCTTCCATTTTGACCAAGTTTCCTGTGCCTTTGTAGCTCACATATCCCCCAAAACATTAGCGATCCTCCTCCATGTTTTACAGTAGGAATGGTGTTCCTTTCATCATAGGCCTTGTTGACCTCTCTCCAAATGTAACGTTTATGGTTGTGGCCAAAAAGTTCAATTTTGTTTTCCTCACTAAAATATTACCTTGTTCCATAAGTTTTGAGGCTTGTCTCTGTGCTGTTTTGCGTATTGTAGGTGAGATACTTTGTGGCATTTGCGCAGTAATGGCTTTATTCTGGCGACCAGACCATACAGCCCATTTTTCTTCAAGTGCCTCCTTATTGTGCATCTTAAGACAGACACACCGCTAGTTTTCTAGAGTCTAGTATTTCAGCTGATGTTATTTGTGGGTTTTTCTTTGCATCCGGAACAATTTCCTGGCATTTGTCACAGGTGAGGATGTTACCTTTAGTAGCCATACAAACACATTTGTGTCAACTTCTGTGCATGTTATCAGGCCAAAATCATCAGGGTATGTAAACTTTTGATCAGGGTCATTTGGATGTTTTGGGTTGTCATTATGATTTAAAAAGAGAACACACAGTAGTTGGACAATAAATGGTTTCACCCAACCACTAACCATGAGTGGAGAAAAAGTTTTGGTGTTATCATTCATATTCTCTGAAAAAAGGCCAAGAAAGCAAAAATTCTGCCAGGGTATGTAAAGTTTTGAGCACAACTGTATATGTATCCATCACTAACACTGTAAATATCACTACTTGAAATTTAAATGACATCATGTCTTATTCTCTGTAGCATTGGCCTCTGGTGACCTGAAGAGCCTGAGACATCAGCGATCAGCTGGTTTATTAACCTCTTACTACAGTGTACTGAAGACGAGCTAAGCATTGGGAAATTCAGCTCTGCTACGTGTCTGTGTGTGTACAGTAGGACAGGCGAAATATTTAACCTGGGACACCACAATAATTCGGGTTATAATGGTTTGTATTTATTTTATAAACGTGTATAAAGCAAAATAAGTGTTTTAAAGTAACATTGTGTGCTGTTTTTTGTGCATAATATATGAATATTAAACATTCACAATGTTCTACATTATGGAATCTAACGTAGAAATAAACCATGTGGATGGTGACTTGTTTTCATGCTGCATCCATACGATGCTAGGACTGTTGGCATGACTCGATTCAAACAAACCTGGTGCGTTTAACTTCTAGATCTGTGTGTTTTTATACATAATGCTGCCATGTAGTGCTTAAGTAATTTCGCCATAATTCACCAAACATCAATACCATGTAGCGCCAAAATAGTGTCTCAAAGTTGGAAAGTGGTGCAGCATTTTTAAAGGGGTTTTCCCACTATCAAAATCTTCTTGCCTTTTTTTTTCTCCCCCGAGTGTGTTCTGACAAAACATCAGATCGCACTCGGACAAACATTATTATATGAGGCCATGCACACGTCCGAGACTGTCCTACGAAAAGATGGCAGCATGCTTGATTTGCATCTGATATTCGGATCATGCTAGGCCATATGAGTGGAAAATATCCGACTGCACTCGGATGACATGTGAGTGCAGTCCGATTTTTATTTTTATTTTTTTGAGGGACTGTCAGAATGGAGAAGAAAATTTTTTTTTTCTTCCGTCTTCTCGTCCGAGAAAAACGGATCTCGCTCTGATCAGAGTGTGATTGGCATAATCGGGTCAATTCTCTCAGAAGAGAGAAAAGATGGTCTTGTGACCCGAGGCTGTAGCTTTTTTTTCCAGGTGCAAAAATAATTTGTTCATTCAATTAGGTAATAAAAGAAAAATAAAATTCCCCCAAAGGTTTCCATTTCTTGTAAGGGGTTGCCAACCTCTTTCTATTTGACCTACTTATGCACGATTGCCATAGAGGGAGGTCCATGAGCGACTGTAGGGATTCGCTCACAAGATGGCTCTGTCTGGAGGGCAGAGCTGCTCTCGGGTATGTTCACACTGCATTTTTTCCAGGGGTCAAAAAGATCCTTTTTTCAAGCAGAAGACACTGCAGGAAACTCTTGTGTAGCCCAGCTATGCAGGCACACATAAAGTCCAGGAGGGTGCACAGGAAGGTAACAGCAAAGCTTGATATTTATGCACTTCACTCACACTTTTAGACACACCCATCAGGGGTACAAGAGGAAGTGACACTTAGCAATCTGAGTTCAGTCAGTTTCCTGTCTTCAGACAGTGCAGTTCAGTCCAGTGGAGTCTGGACTTGGAGAGAGAGAGAAGGGAGGACTGAATCCTCGCAGAGCTAACGTAGCTCACCTGACAAGCAAGTGGAGGCTAGTACGGGTGAAGTGGATCATCCTAGCCTAGTCAGAGCTACCCTTAATCAGTACCTCAACAGAAGCTGGAGGAAGGAGGATACTGAGAGCTGCTCAGCGAGCTCTAGAAGAAAGCTGACATTGCCATCGAAGTTGCAATTGCTTGTGCTGGGAGCGAGAGCAGGGCGAAGGGCAGTGGAGAAGATAGAGAAGTGCTTTAGGTATTGGATTACATGCACTAAATTGCCGGACACCGGAGTCCGAGGCGTTGCTACAGTTTCAAGCTTAGTAACAAGATAACCGGAGGCATCTGGACTACAGGTCGCAGAGAGCAGCCCTAAGTGTCAATACGTAACCGGAGTCAGGTGGAACAGGGACTTTGAGCGGGGCCCATGCAAAAGTAAGGACTTAGTTTCATCACATAGAAGGCTCCACCACAATGTTGGCCGGGCAGTATAGCCAGGGCCGGATTAACGTAGGGGCTGATGGAGCTGCAGCTCCAGGCCCCTTGTTAGAGATAGGCCCATCCGCCGGCCCAGCCAGCCGCTTGTTATCTAGTGGCTCTCTGCTCTCCTCCCTTCCCTGTGCTGCTGACGTCAGCCTGGTGGTGGAGGGGGAGGAGAGGAGCCAGGAGAGACTGTGTGCTGGAGGGGAGAGAGGAAAGCTGCCGCTGAAAGTACTGTAGGAGAGGAGTCGGCAGCAGCACAGTGTTATCTCATTCACCCAATCCAGAAGCAGGATGTAAATGAAGGCAGAACATGTGACCACAGAGCAGCCAGTCACAGCTCAAGTTTCACTTGTCCTCATCCATGCACTGTCTTCTTACAGCTTTGCCTATTGGCATCCTGCCCTGTGTTCAGTGTGTTGTAGTGACGGTCCCTGTCTGGAGGAGAGAGTTAGAGACAGGCAGGCAGAGGTGTGTGTGCTGTTACAAGAATCCCAGCCATATTACAGTGAAAGCAGATGGAGAATCCTGAAGTCTCTGCACAGGTTTGTGTTGTAAAGTGTGTGGTTTCTGACAAATTCCATCGTAGACATTGAATGGCCCATAGTAATATAGGGCAGCATTGAGAGGCCCATTCTAGTATATAGCGCAGCATTGAATGGCCCATAGTATATATAGGGCAGCATTGAGAGGCCCTCTCAATGCTGCGCTATATATATTATGGGCCATTCGATGCTGCGCTATATGGGCCTCTCAATGCTGCATTATATATACTATGGGCCATTCGATGCTGCGCTATATATACTATGGGCCATTCAATGCTGCATTATATATACTATGGGCCATTCAATGCTGCGCAACTATGGGCCATTCAATGCTGCATTATATATACTATGGGCCATTCGATGCTGCGCTATATGGGCCTCTCAATGCTGCATTATATATACTATGGGCCATTCGATGCTGCGCTATATGGGCCTCTCAATGCTGCATTATATATACTATGGGCCATTCAATGCTGCGCAACTATGGGCCATTCAATGCTGCGCTATATATACTATGGGCCATGCAATGCTGCGCTATATGGGCCTCTCAATGCTGCATTATATATACTATGGGCCATTCGATGCTGCGCTATATGGGCCTCTCAATGCTGCGCTATATATACTATGGGCCATTCGATGCTGCACTATATGGGCCTCTCAATGCTGCATTATATATACTATGGGCCATTCAATGCTGCGCAACTATGGGACATTCAATGCTGCGCTATATATACTATGGGCCATGCAATGCTGCGCTATATGGGCCTCTCAATGCTGCATTATATATACTATGGGCCATTCAATGCTGCGCTATATATACTATGGGCCATTCAATGCTGCGCAACTATGGGACATTCAATGCTGCGCTATATATACTATGGGCCATGCAATGCTGCGCTATATGGGCCTCAATGCTGCATTATATATACTATGGGCCATTCAATGCTGCGCTATATATACTATGGGCCATGCAATGCTGCGCTATATGGGCCTCTCAATGCTGCATTATATATACTATGGGCCATTCTATGCTGCGCAACTATGGGCCATTCAATGCTGCGCTATATACAGTCATGGCCAAAAGTTTTGAGAATGGCACAAATATAAATTTTTACAAAGTCTACTGCTTCACTTTTTCTAATGGCAATTTGCATATACTCCAGAATGTTAAAAAGAGTGATCAGCTTAACAGCAATTACTTGCAAAGTCAATATTTGTCTAGAAAATGAACTTTATCACCCAAAACAAATTTCAACATCATTGCAGCCCTGCCTTAAAAGGACCAGCTAACCTCTTTTCAGTGATTGCTCCATTAACACAGGTGTGGGTGTTGATGAGGACATGGCTGAAGATCAATCTGTGATGATTAAGTAAGAATGACACCACTGGACACTTTAAAAGGAGGTTGGTGCTTGGCATCATTGTTTCTCTTCTGTTAACCATGGTTATCTCTAAAGAAACACGTGCAGACATCATTGCAATGCACAAAAATGGCCTAACAGGGAAGAGTATCGCAGCTAGAAAGATTGCACCTCAGTCAACAATCTATCGCATCATCAAGAACTTCAAGGAGAGAGGTTCCATTGTTGCCAAAATGGCTTCAGGGCACCCAAGAAAGACCAGCAAGCGCCAGGACCGTCTCTTAAAAGTGTTTCAGCTGCGGGATAGGGCTACCAGCAGTGCAGAGCTTGCTCAGGAATGGCAGCAGGCAGGTGTGAGTGCATCTGCACGCACTGTGAGGTGGAGACTCTTGGAGCAAGGCCTGGTCTCAAGGAGGGCAGCAAAGAAGCCACTTCTCTCCAGAAAAAACATCATGGACAGACTGATATTCTGCAAAAGGTACAGGCAGTGGACTGCTGAGGACTGGGGTAAAGTTATTTTCTCTGATGAATCCCCTTTTCGATTGTTTGGGACATCAGGAAAACGCCTCATTCGGAGAAGACAAGGTGAGCGCTACCACCAGTCTTGTCTCATGCCAACTGTTAAGCATCCTGAAACCATTCATGTGTGGGGTTGCTTCTCAGCCAAGGGAATCGGCTCTCTCACAGTCTTGCCTAAAAACACAGCCATGAATAAAGAATGGTACCAGAATGTCCTCCAAGAGCAACTTCTCCCAACCCTCCAAGAGCAGTTTGGCGATCAACAATGCCTTTTCCAGCATGATGGAGCACCTTGCCATAAAGCAAAGGTGATAACTAAATGGCTCAGGGAACAAAACATAGAGATTTTGGGTCCATGGCCTGGAAACTCCCCAGATCTTAATCCCATTGAGAACTTGTGGTCAATCATCAAGAGACGGGTGGACAAACAAAAACCTAAAAATTCTGACAAAATGAAAGCATTGATTGTGCAAGAATGGACTGCTATCCGTCAGGATTTGGTCCAGAAGTTGATTGAGAGCATGCCAGGGAGAATTGCAGAGGTCCTGAAGAAGAAGGGTCAACACTGCAAATATTGACTTGCTGCATTAACTCATTCTAACTGTCAATATAAGCTTTTGTTACTCATGTTTGCAATTATTATATTTCTGTCTGTGATAAAAACATCTGTCAAACACACACATAAAAACCAGAGGGCAGCAGCTCATGTGAAAATATAATATTTGTGTCATTCTCAAAACTTTTGGCCATGACTGTATACTATGGGCCATGCAATGCTGCGCTATATGGGCCTCTCAATGCTGCATTATATATACTTATGGGCCATTCAATGCTGCGCTATATATACTATGGGCCATGCAATGCTGCGCTATATACTAGAATGGGCCTCTCAATGTTGCCCTATATTACTATGGGACATTCAATGCTGCACCATATACTAGAATGGGAGCGTTTAAATGCCCTCTCTCTGTTATGTATTGAAAATAGATTGCTGAATGAGCTTAATCTTGATTCTACAATTGAGGAATTTGCAAGCAAAAAAGCACGAAAAGTGAATGTGTAGTTTAATTTTCTTCTACCAGTTTGATTTATTTACGATAAAACACAGTTTTGTGTTCAGTGAATAACCCTGTTTATTTGCCTCATAAGTTACTATCAGCGTGATAACCATAACAGACTTTCTATATCCACTGTATTTATATTAGGCATGTATCATATATTTACTTTGTTTATATCTTTTACGTTACATTTTGGCCTTTGTGAATTGCCGTGTTTGGCCCCACCCCTTGCCCGCCCCTTCAGCTCCAGGCCCATCATGTTCTTAATCCAACCCTGAGTACAGCTATTGAGAAAGCTGGAGATTCCGAGTTAACTTCGCTTCAGGCAAGTTGGACTCACCTACATTCGAAGTAAAGGAGGCCTCTAACCTGCTCAGCGGTTACCCGAATGTGCATTCTCCACCCCGACCAGCTCCCCGGGATCTGCTTGAACCATCTACCAGTAAAAGGTATGGAAAGAAGCTGCATTGTGTGTGACTGAATTATTACTACACCCTGCATCATCACCATAGACTTCCAGGGACCCGTCTCACCTGTGGGAGACTACCACCAAGCTGCCCCATAACATCCCCTGTGAAGACCCTTACAGCAGCGCTGGTATAATTTACCAGAAACCACAGGTGGCGTCACGAACTTTCCTAAAAATCCCCTGTAAATATCCCCCATCGCTTGACTGCCAGGGCCACGGACCGAGCCACCGCTACCAGTGACAACTCCCATAGATTTCCATGGGCTCGGCTCCGAGTACCCCATAGCCCTGGTATCCACAATTGTGGAGCGAGTCAAACACTCTTCTTTCAAAAGCCTGAACAGATATGAACCGCAAGTCTTTTTTTTTTTTTTTTTTTCATAGTAATGAATATGTTCATTCTTTTGAGTGGATTTTTCATGCTCGGATATTCAGCCTCCAGTGATCACTCTTCATCGTTTTTTTTTCTTGCATAAAACAATAGTCAACATGAAAATAAGCAGTTTAGTAATATATGTTATCAGAGAAAACTGCTTCTTTCTCCTTCTGGACTGATCCTGGCTAAAATTTATATTCAGTAAAGACAGATTTTATCATTACTGAGATAGAGGACAGTTGGTGCTTATAAGATTCTATGGAGAGGGGAGGAGTTCTCTTGAAACAAGTTACAGTTCTCCATAGAACTTTATAAGCACCAATTGTCGTCTCCTATCTCCGTAATGGGAGACGCTGTATTCACTTAATACAGATTTTACCGGTGAATTGAGGAAATATTAATCAGTCCAGGAGGAGAAAGAAGCGTATTTCTTTGATAACCTATATTACAACATTTTTTTCCTCCATTTGCACTATTGATTTATGGGGAAAAAAATAAACTAAATTTACTCTTAAAATATTGTGTTTCAGGCATGGCGATGGGTAAAGGGCGAGCAGTTAGCGCCATTCATCTGGACGTTTATAGGGGCTGTGAATTAATCACACTTGATCTTTGACCTTTGCTCTGTTTAGGTCCAATTAGCAGCATCTGGCCATGTTTCATCCCGAGTGGAGGATGCGGCGGTGATGTACGGCAGAAGGACCACCACCATTTTAATTCTGAAACTGGGAAAACTGCCTAAATTAGAAATCTCCCTGGGGTAATTTTATAGGCTTCTCAAGTTTGAATGCAAGGGAAAAAAATCCCTGAGTCTGATGTCTATAAAGCTGGGGGAAGGGTCGGTAGTGCGGTTCTTTTCCGAGTCTTTGAGGTGGAAGTGTGGTGGGAGAAGTCCTTTGTTGCTAAGAGACAAGGTGGAACCTTCCGGGTGTTCCATTGATGTTGGATGCGAGTCACTGAGAGAGGAATCTGCAAGGTCCGAGGATTATCAGGGCGGTCAGGGGAATATCAGTGTTGTTCGAGGAAGCCTACAACCTGCAATGATCCTCAGTGTACTGAACCATCGCACGACCAGCTCTACCCTTTCCTAGCGTATTCTCACCCATCCCTGTAGACTGTGAGCCCTCGCGGGCAGGGTCCTCTCTCCTTCTGTACTTGTGTGTCCCTTGTCTAGCACATGTTTATTGTACCTGTCTATATTTTTCCCTTTTCATATGTAAAGCGCCATGGAATAAATGGCGCTATATAAATGTATAATAATAATAATAATATGGGGGCGGTCAAGGGGAATATCGGGGACGGTCAGGGGAATATGAGGGGCGGTCAGGGGAATATCAGTGTTATCCGAGGGATATGGGGGCAGTCAGGGGAATATCAGGGGCGGTCAGGGGAATATGGGGGCGGTCAGGGGAATATGGGGGCGGTCAGGGGAATATGGGGGCGGTCAGGGGAATATCAGTGTTGTCCGAGGAATATGGGGGCGGTCAGGGGAATATTGGAGGCGGTCAGGGGAATATCAGGGACGGTCAGAAGAATATGGGGGCGGTAAAGATGGAACCTTTCGAGTGTTCCATTGATGCTGAATACGAGTTACTGGGAGAGGAATCTGCGAGGTCCGAGGAATATCAGGGCAGTCAGGGGAATATCAGTGTTGTCCGAGGGATATGGGGGCGGTCAGGGGAATATCAGTGTTGTCCGAGGGATATGGGGGCGGTCAGAGGAATATCAGTGTTGTCCGAGGAATATGGGGGCGGTCAGGGAATATTGGAGGCGGTCAGGGAAATATCAGGGACGGTCAGAAGAATATGGGGGCGGTAAAGATGGAACCTTTCGAGTGTTCCATTGATGCTGGATACGAGTTACTGGGAGAGGAATCTGCGAGGTCCGAGGATTATCAGGGCAGTCAGGGGAATATCAGTGTTGTCCGAGGGATATGGGGGCGGTCAGGGGAATATCAGTGTTGTCCTAGGAATATGGGGGCGGTCAGGGGAATATTGGAGGCGGTCAGGGAAATATCAGGGACGGTCAGAAGAATATGGGGGCGGTAAAGATGGAACCTTTCGAGTGTTCCATTGATGCTGGATACGAGTTACTGGGAGAGGAATCTGCGAGGTCCGAGGATTATCAGGGCAGTCAGGGGAATATCAGTGTTGTCCGAGGGATATGGGGGTGGTCAGGGGAATATCAGTGTTGTCCGAGGGATATGGGGGCGGTCAGAGGAATATCAGTGTTGTCCGAGGGATATGGGGGCGGTCAGGGGTGGTCAGGGGAATATCAGGGGTGGTCAGGGGAATATCAGGGCGGTCAGGGGAATGTCAGTGTTGTCCGAGGGATGTGGGGGTGGTCAGGGGAATATGGGGGCGGTCAGGGGAATATCGGGGGCAGTCAGAGGAATATTAGCGTGTACAATAAAGCCTATAAAAAAAAGACCATTTTTAACATTCATTTTTTAAGCATTATTGAAAAATACCAAACTGTACCAAAACCATGTTACTTTGAGCAAAAAAAAAATCTTATGGACCCAAGAACAAGAAAGCGTTCTTTATAGTAGTGGATTTTATATTTAACTACTAGATTTTAGCGAAAAACTAACTAGATTCAGCGTCTATTTTTTTGTTTGTTTGTTTGCCAATCCCCAACAGCCTAAAGAAAAAAAAACAAAAAAAACAAAAACTGTGCGAAACCACACAGCAGGCAGAAGCACTGAGGTCCTGCATGTTTATTGCACCAATTTCATCACAGTGGTGCATGCGGTTCATTAATTTTGCAGAAAGTCAAAGTGCTTCTTTCCTGTTCTGAACCATTTTTGCGACATTTTATGCAAAAGTCGTATCTTTTCCAAGTTTTGCAAAAAGATGCATAAAACTACACATTAAGAAGGTGCAATTGAATCCGGCAAAAACATCTTACATCCCTAAACTCCAACGACAAAGCGGAAAGCAAAAATCCATACAGGTGAGCACATATAAAATAGACATAAAAAAGGTGCCAATAAAATAATAATAATAATAATCTTTATTTTTATATAGCGCTAACATATTCCGCAGCGCTTTACAGTTTGCACGCATTATCATCACTGTCCCCGATGGGGCTCACAATCTAGATTCCCTATCTATGTTTTTTGGAATGTGGGAGAAAACCGGAGTACCCGGAGGAAACCCACGCAAACACGGGGAGAACATACAAACTCCTTGCAGATGTTGTCCTTGGTGGGACTCGAACCCAGGACTCCAGCGCTGCAAGGCTGCAGTGCTATCCACTGAGCCACCGTGCTGCCCAAATAATGAATTGGGTGCAAAAAAAATGCAAACAGCCAAAATTAGACCAAAAACAAGCGCAAAGACCATGATGAATCTGGGCCACAAACTTTAAATTCTTCTATTCTGTCCGGGTGTGAACAGGACCTTGGGCATCTTGTGAGTCCTGTATAAAGTGCAGTGTTGTTAACGTTGGCCATCCTCTTCCATGGCACCCGATAAAGTCCCTTTATTGCTCAGTTTCTCACGTCATATTTCATTTCTCCTCCGTGGACATAAATGGTCATTCAGAAAGAAATCTGCATGGCGGAATCTTGTATAGGGATCTTTTCTTTATTTTGCATGTCCTAAGAGGGCATTGGAGATCGGTTGTCCAAAGTAGGACTGTGGGCTTACCATAATAATATAATGAAGAGCTTTATTCTGTAATGCTGTGTGATGGCACGATTCTCCCTGTAGGATATTTATATGGTTTACTGGGGATAGAAAATCCAGTAGATTCCATAAACGCCAAGTATTGGAGGAACTTTCTAACACTGAAACCTATTTTTCCTATGTTTGCAAGAATTTCCCTTTGAAATTTACTGTATACATTGATTTACATTGCACAGTATGAGACGTTCCTAACAATTTTTTATTTTCCCCAAAAATAGGCTTATTTATCTGGCCAGAATTTACGCATCCCTAAAAATCTTCTCCCGTGCTGCAGGTTCCCAGATGTGATTTTTTTTCCTATCTCACATGTACACACTGGAAACTGGAGTGCTTAAAAGAAGCACATGGGGAGAAGACACATCTAAAGGATTAAGGGGCTGCCTTCTGAATTAATTCCCATGATAAGGATTATTTATTTAGTTTTCTCTTTTGCTCATTTTATATTCAAGCCATTGAATTGTCCTCTACGAAATACAGAAAAATCCTAGTTGGAATTATCCCGGGACCCAATTCTTAGAGAGTTGCTTGACGGTTCTGACTGAGGGGGGATCGCCCAGCTTTCCCAGCATGAATGAGAATCCCAAAATTCAGTGTGCAAGCGATATATCGCTGTATGACTTGGACCATTTACTGCTAAGAAAATTGGGTGAGCTTACTGTCATAATAAAGGGTTGTCCAGCTCTGGGGAAATCTGCGGCCAGCAGTATATATTGCACACTGTCAGGATTTGGAAAGCTGAACTACTTGACAAAAATTTCCCTAGGGCTTACCAATTCTTTTTAAGGATATATGCACATGTCATTGATTTTAAAAAATCCCTTGCAGATTTTGGATTTATTTATTAGACTTATATTCTGAAGCACTTTTCAGACTTCATCATCATCACTGTCCCCATTGGGGCTCACAATCTACATTCCCTATCACTACGTCTTTGGAGTGTGGCAGGAAATTGGAGGAAACCCGCGCAAACACACGCAGAACATTCAAACTCCTTGCAGCCTAAAGAAAAAAAAACTGCGAAACCACAAATCAGGCAGAAGCACTGAGGTCCTGCATGTTTATTGCACCAATTTCATCACAGTGGTGCATGCGGCTCATTAATTTTGCGGAAAGTCAAGGTGCTTCTTTCCTGTTCTGAACCATTTTTGCGACATTTTATGCAAAAGTCGTATCTTTTTCAAATGTCGCAAAAAGATGCATAAAACTACACTTTAAGAAAGTGCAATTGAATCCGGCAAAAACATCTTACATCACTAAACTCCAAAGACAAAGCGGAAAGCAAAGAAATAAATCCATACAGGTGAGCGCATATAAAATAGACATAAAAAAGGTGCAAATAAAATAATGAATTGGGTGCAAAAAAAATGCAAACACCCAAAACTAGACCAAAAACAAGCGCAAAGACCATGATGAATCTAGGCCACAAACTTTAAATTCTTCTATTCTGTCCATTTATGCAGAAGTTCGACTTCTGCATAAATCGGGTGTGAACAGGACCTTGAGCGTCTTGTAGGTCCTTCTGTATAAAGTGCAGTGTTGTTAACGTTGGCCATCCTCTTCCATGGCACCCGATAAAGTCCCTTTATTGCTCAATTTCTCACGTCATGTTTCGTTTCTCCTCCGTGGACATTAATGGTCATTCAGAAAGAAATCTGCATGGCGGAATCTTGTATAGGGATCTTTTCTTTATTTTGCATGTCCTAAGAGGGCATTGGAGATTGGTTGTCCAAAGTAGGACTGTGGGCTTACCATAATAATATAATGAAGAGCTTTATTCTGTAATGCTGTGTGACGGCACAATTCTCCCTGCAGGATATTTATATGGTGCAGATTGGTTTACAGATAAACTTTTGTTAATGACCAAATGCAAATTATGGTGGAAAATAAGTAAAATAAATCTTGCCAAATCAGACAAGGTGATTTTCTGGATTTGTTTTCTCATTTTGACTCTCATAGTTGTGTTTTACCTATGATGTCAATCACCGGCCTCTCTCATCTTTTTAAATGGAAAAACTTGCACAATTGGTGGCTGACTAAATACTTTTTTTTTCCCCTCTGTATGATGTAGCAAAACTGGCAAGGCTGGAGTTAAATTCTAACACTTAAGGTCTTAATTAGATGCACCTGGTTATGTTTGACTAAGATCCAGAGCATGTGTTTACCTGGAAGCTCTGAGTCTGCTGAGAATGTTGAGCAGTGTGGAGCGTGTTGAAGCTGGTGAATGACCAGCCAAAATGTGAACTATAGCTGGCAGAGAGAAGGCAGTGTCTCTCTCTGATGGGAGGCTGCATGGGTCAGCTAGGAAAGCTGAGCAGTCTGTGTGCTGGATGTCAGGCTGAAGGTGATTCTGAGACTCGTAGGACTATACCTCTTCTGTGTATAAATTTTGCTCCAGGAGAAAGGGCTGTAATCATTTCGGGTGATCTAGCACTGAAATATAAGTGGCTACTAAATTAACAGTTTATTTGCTGTGATACCTTTGTGCCCACAAGAGGCTGTTTTTGTTTGAATCCCCTGGAGTTTTATGAACACAATAGAATTGCATGTTTGGTTCAAACATCATTGTTTGTGTGGACGCTACCTGAAAGCGTGTATAAAATATAACTTTAAAGGGGTTGCCTCTCTGTTACTGCAGACTTGTGAATCCTCACATCGTGAGAATTCTCCGGTGTTTGCGGCGAGACCGAGTGGTCATTTGCACCTTTCCAGACACATTCCGACTAGATGTGTGCAGCCTCGCTCATTACAAGTGAATTGAGCGAGGCATCTCATGTCTAGTCATAATGCGTCAGGGACTACGTATATCCCATACATGCTGTCACATGACTGCTCGGTCTTGTAGCCAGCACCAGAGAATCCTCAAAGCATGCAGTGCTCGCGATGAGAGGATTCACAAGTCTGCAGTCACAGTGACTGCAGCTTTTTGTGTAAAGCTTGGACAACGCTTTTAAGCCTCATTCAGATGTATGTTTTCTATTTTGCAATTTTCATATCTACAACAGGTACCAATTATAACATAAGGAGCTGTTCACATATCTGGGGGGGTTTTGTGGACCATGTTCCTGCAAAAAAGAAAATCACAAAAACTTGTCCGTTTTTAATCTGTGTCATAAATCAAAATCTATCAAGCAAGTTTATGAAAATTGCAAACAGTGCACAATAAATTTTAAAAAAAAGTCACATACATTTTTGAACTTTTGCAAGTCAGTGGTTTCTAAACACAACCAACATATTAACATCCATAAATCCAACATCTACTGTATATATAATATTTACATGTATGTAAATGATTAGTTAATCTGGTAAATATTCAACAATGTGGAATGCTTTAGGCAAAACGTATCAGTGCAAATAATATAGCAGAACCTCGTGTCTATCCTCACAATTTGGGAATGTGTGTACATGTATGTTTGTAAAATATATATACAGTATATACTTCTCACAGAATTAGAATATCTTCAAAAAGTTAATTTATTTCAGTTTTTCAATACAAAAAGTGAAACTCATTATATAGAGTCATTACACACAGAGTGATCTATTTCACGTGTTTATTTCTGTTAATGTTGATGATTATGGCTTACAGCCAATGAAAACCCAAATGTCATTATCTCAGTAAATTAGAATACTTTATAACATCAGCTTGAAAAATGATTTTAAAATCCAAAATGTTTTCCTACTGAAATGTATTTTCAGTAAATGCATTCAATACTTGGTCGAGGCTCCTTTTGCATCAATCACTGGATCAATGCGGCGTGGCATGGAGGCGATCAGCATGTAGCACTGCTGAGGGGTTATGGAAGCCCAGGTTCCACTTTTTTTCACCTTTAAACTAATGGAGTGCTGCCTTCCTTTTTACTTTTGTGCGTGTATATATATACACTGCTCAAAAAAATAAAGGGAACACTCAAATAACACATCCTAGATCTGAATGAATGAAATATTCTCATTGAATACTTTGTACTGTACAAAGTTGAATGTGCTGACAACAAAACCACACAAAAATCATCAATGGAAATCAAATTTATTAACCAATGGAGGCCTGGATTTGAAGTCACCCACAAAATTAAAGTGGAATGTAATGTTCTTAAAACAAGTCAAAATGACGCTCAGTATTATGTGTGGCCTCCACGTGCCTGTATGACCTCCCTACTACGCCTGGGCATGCTCCTGATGAGGTGGCGGATGGTCTCCTAAGGGATCTCCTCCCAGATCTGGACTAAAGCATCCATCAACTCCTGGACAGTCTGTGGTGCAACGTGACATTGGTGGATGGAGCGAGACATGATGTCCTAGATGTGCTCAATCGGATTCAGGTCTGGGGAACGGGCAGGCTAGTCCATAGCTTCAATGCCTTCATCTTGCAGGAACTGCTGACATACTCCAACCACATGAGGTCTGGCATTGTCCTGCATTAGGAGGAACCCAGGGCCAACCGCACCAGCATATGGTCTCACATGGGGTCTGAGGATCTTATCTCGGTACCTAATGGCAGTCAGGCTACCTCTTGCGAGCACATGGAGGGCTGTGTGGCCCTCCAAAGAAATTCCACCCACACCATTACTGACCCACTGCCAAACCGGTCATGTTGAAGGATGTTGCAGGCAGCAGATCGCTCTCCAAGGCATCTCCAGACTCTGTCACGTCTGTCACATGTGCTCAGTGTGAACCTGCTTTCATCTGTGAAGAGCACAGTGCAACAGTGGTGAATATGCCAAGCATCCTGCACGGTGTTGGGCTGTGAGCACAACCACCATCTGTGGACGACAGGCACTCAGGCTATCCTCTTGGAGTTGGTTTCTAACCGTTTGTGGCCTGCTGGAGGTCATTTTGCAGGGCTCTAGCAGTGCTCCTCCTGTTCCTCCTTGCACAAAGACGGAGGTAGCGATCCTGCTGTTGGGTTGTTGCCCTCCTACGGCCCCCTCCATGTCTCCTGGTGTACTGGCCTGTCTCCTGGTAGCACCTCCAGCCTCTGGACACTACGCTGACGGACACAGCAACCCTTCTTGCCACAGCTCGCATTGATGTGCCATCCTGGATGAGCTGCACTACCTGAGCCACTTGTGTGGGTTGTAGAGTCCGTCTCATGCTACCACGAGTGTGAAAGCACAACCAACATTCAAAAGTGACCAAAACATCAGCCAGAAAGCATTGGTACTGAGATGTGGTCTGTGGTCCCCACCTGCAGAACCACTCCTTTATTGAGTGTGTCTTGATAATTGCCAATAATTTCCATCTGTTGTCTATTCCATTTGCACCACAGCATGTGAAATTGATTGTCAATCAGTGTTTCTTCCTAAGTGGACAGTTTGATTTCACAGAAGTTTGACTTACTTGGAGTTATATTCTGTTGTTTAAGTGTTCCCTTTATTTTTTGAGCAGTGTATATCTCTATCACTAAAATATATTGTTTAGGAGGACGACGATGCTGTGGATTATAAGGGCTGCAAGGAGCACTTAAAAGGAAATAATTTTCTGCACCTGTTGTCACTTCCATGAAAATGTAACCCCGGGGGACGGTGATTTCATGCGGCGCGGCTGACAGCCCATTCTGATTTGACACTTTCTTTAAGGCTATAGATCTCATTTGGGACAGGTGGGAGGGACGTTGATCCTTTTGAAATCTGGACAAGCGAGATCCCATCCCATTTTACACATCTATCCCTTAACAATGCTTCCAATCCTAATGCTAATGGAACATGTGTCTGCTTGTCCCCAGCCTCTGGATCACTGGGAATAAGCCTCTCTTCTCTTGTAGCATCCCCTCCTCCTAAAAAAAAAAAAAAAAAATATAGAGCCAGGGGAAGAGGACAAGTCATCCTCTCTGCAGAATCCTTGCAGTTCCTCTGTGTGCACTGGGTGCTTTTGTCATCCCCTTACCCCCTCCTTTATTCCCTCCCTGCTTCCCATTTATTTCCATGGCAACAATTCCAAGGCATTCTGCAGGCTGCAAACTACTTTCTCGGTGCAAGCTGGCATTGTCAGGGCTCAGTGCATCCGCACAGCTCGAAATGAATTAAGGGACAGAAGATGTCCGGTTACCGGAGAGGCCCAAGGACCAAGAGGACCCCAACAACCTTCAAATGACCTCTACATCTAGTACCGGTCCAATTGGGGGAAATTATCCATCTCTACGGGAAAGAAGATAGATTGGTACCGGCCATTGACCAAAAAAAGAAAAAAAAAAGGCAGATGTTGGTAATCTATGACCGGTAAGCTTCAATCTTGATTTTGTGGGTTTCTGATAATGCGTCTCGTGCGTCCGTAATTGTCTGCAAATTGATCTCCATCCTCCGAGCCTTGGTTACATATGTCCTTGAGGATGACTCCGGCGTCACGTTGGAGATGGCATCACCGTTTAAAAATTGTGCCAATGATCCGTTAAACTTCCATTGGCGCGATAAAGTTTGGCGGAAATATTTAATTGTAATATTTTTTCTTTTTGTTTTTTTTTTTTAGAGGGGTACGGCAAAAATTAACTTTATGGTTCTGGTTGGGGGGGGGGGGCTAGATAATCGACGACGGTCATATTCCATAGGAAAGTAATTGGATGGTGCATTGTGCCTGTGACCGCCATGGATTTTGCCTATACATTAAATAAGACAGGATTTTTCTGCCAGCTGAAAAATGGGGGAGGGAAAATAAAAAGGGATTAAAATATCATGTGAGTCTCCTGCACAGTTCACCTCTACCAGACATTGTGATAAAAAAGGCCATTGTGTATCTGCTGCCTGATTTACAATGCATTGCACCTGGATCGCTATTTCCTTCGCTTGATCCTGTGCATGAATCATCTTTTTTTTGGAGGCGATCATGAGCTGTAAATGCTGCTTCCCTTCCATGACCTAAGACCAATCCTGTAGATTTAGGTGCGAAGGGGGGGGATATGTCAGTGGTTTGAGATTCACTCCTGTATACATCCATTATGACCAGTAAGCTGTCTACTGGGTTACCCTGACAACCGACAATCCTTGTAACGCTGAGTGAGATAATGATCATTTTGGAAGGGTCTTCAAATATTGCTCATTATTATTTTGCGCTCAGCCTTTCACGAGGGTCACGTTTCTGTGTCCGCAGCGCACTAATTTTGCTGTTTTTTCGCCAGAATTTTCCGAGTTGAGAGTAAACTAGGCCATTCAGTGAGGGTTAATTGGGTGGAAGGGAATCTGTCTACTTGTCCGGCGGTCAGAGACCATTTTGGGGTCTTAAATATTCATTATCGTGTGCATAATACCGTGCTCCTCATCTTATCCATGTGGTCAGGCTCGCTTGTGATTTGCACGATAATAACCTTGTGCGGATGTCCACAGTTTGGATTTACTAACCAGATAGATATTTAGAGAATTATTTCCGATGTAGCAGAGTCGAATGTGTCATTTAGAGGGGTTCTTTGGGTTAGAAAACTCATTACTAAGGAATGTAGCGCTTTTCCAGGATTTTATGAAAATTTACCCAGAAATAGGATCTAACATAAAGAAAATGGTATTTATTAATTACTCTTCGACTCCCCGACAGCTCCAGCACCGCTGCTCCTGTGACTCTTATCAGTGACACAACGGTACCTGACCGCTGCAGACAATCATTTATCCATTTGCTTGTACCAGTGATTGACTGCAGTGGTCAGCTAACAGATATATGGGACCCCATCACTGCTCATTTTGGCGGGGGCCCACAGGAGCCTCGGGGGTTATTTGAAGGATAGGTAATGCCACCCCTTTTCTGGGGGGGTTTAGATTATTCCTTATTTTTGGGCAATTTCCAAGAAGCAAAGTAGATCTGTCACCAAATTTCAAAATACAAACTGCATACATTATTAATTGCATGTATTGAACCTGATGAGACAATTGTACTTACTTTGAAAATTCATGTCAAATTGGCTATACAGCCCGTTTTGAAAGTTTCCCTCCCTCCCCAGGATTCATAACAAGGACTGCGAAAAAGAACGTTACTTTCAAAGTACGTACACTTGTCTCATTAGGTCCAAGATAGTTAATTAATAACAGGTATACTTGCTTAGAAAATCCATGACAGAGTAGCTATGTAATCTTGATAAAAAAATGATAAAATTAAAAATCTGTGGTATGAATACCAGAAACAAAAAACTTTTAAAATGGGGTTATACAGGCATTCTGACATGGATTTTTAAAGTAAGTACAACAACTTCATCAGGTTAAGAATTAGTCAGTATTATAAATTTACTGATTTGTTCCCTTTCACAGGTCCCCTGTTAGACATTCTTCTTTCCGGAGGGCCTAGGGAGGTATTGGGCAGCCCTTTTGATTTCATTACATGTTGTGTAATCTCTGGTCTACCAAAGTCCAGCGATGTACCATAGTTTACTCAGGATTGAGTTACTGGTATAGCAGAGTGGAGTTTACAATAGAGGCTCAATGCTTCTTGATGTAGTTGTATAGCAGAGCTTGATTACCGGACTAGAAGAGTTAAAAGGAATCTGTCAGCAGATTTTTGCTATTTAATTTGAAAGCGGCATAATATAGAGCAATAGATCCTGATTCCAGTGATGTGTAACTTACTGGGCTGTATGCTGTAGTTTCAATACAATCAGTGTTTTAGCAGCAGTAGATTATCGCTACAGGACTAGGTCTCATGTGCAGGCAAGTCAAGATAATCTGTGTAACCACGCCCCATCACTGATTGGTAACTCGCTGACAGTGTACACAGGAAGCTGCCAATCGCGGTTGTGGGCGGGGTTACACAAGGATTAACATTCTGCTACATATACAACAAAAAAAGCAAGGATTCTATCAAAACTACAGCAAGCAGCTCAGTAAGTGATACATCACTTGAATCAGGCGCTCTGCCCCTAGATCATGCTGCTCTCAGATTACATAGCAAAAACCTACAGAAAGATTCCCTTTAAGTTTGCAGTGGAGTGTTACAGTGTAACGACAGAAACTCCAACTACATGGATTGGATGACATGAGGATGTGTTTGGATTGCTGCGGGATCCCGACAAGCAGGAGGAAATACTGGCAGCGAACGGTGCTGAAACCTGGACAGGGAAATAGTGGTGAGCTGCAATGCCAGGCACAACCTCTGGACAGGTGGGGCACTGAGTTTGGGGAAAAAAATGAAAAAACAGACATTTTTGGCTGATTCTGTACAACCCCTTTAACTATCCAGAAATAATCCAGATCCCCTGTGGATCTCTTTTCAGCGGAAGGGAGAATAGGAAACTATTTTCTTTTGATGTGGCAGAAATATATAGATAGATAGATAGATAGATAGATAGATAGATAGATAGATAGATATTATATAACACCCAAGAAGCCAAGGCAGGGAATGTCCATGGATGTAAAGAGCTGTTCACGCAGATCAGCATTTTCTGCATCATTGTTGTGTCGTGTGTATTTCTGGGCACAATCGCAGCCACATCCACTCATCGTGTCGGCACATATCTGTTCTGTATGATCTTCTGTATCCATTCCTGACTTAGCCTCAGAAATTGCGCTAAAAACTGCATGTATAAATCCATCCGAACACAAACCCTGGGGACCATGCACCAGCTGGATGGCACTAAGACTGCGGCAGGGGAAGATGGGAAATGTCACTTTAGTGTGCGGCCCCACCTTATGCTGCTCTGTGCCCACTGGGCCTCGGGTGATGGCAAAAAATAACAGCATTTTAAAGTTTTTAAATGTCGTATTTCATTAAGGATTTCATTGATAATAAGTGTTAGCCAGGAAACGTGATCGCTTAGCAGAATGCCCAAACACTGACACGTCTGTTTTAGTGAATACTTGTATTTATTCGCTGTGATATAAAAAGTCTGGAGCATCTTTTCTTAGAACTCTGTGCCGCTCCTCTGTTATTCCTCCTAGAAATCTGAGAAATTGACCATTGGATGCTTCCATTCCCCTTGGGGGCATGTCACTGACTGACTCTGATAGTGCTGATTGGATCGTGTCAGTGTTCAGGGACACACCTCCCAACTGGTCACACCTAGTTGTCATGTTATTCATACATTTCTAGGTGGCACAATGCAGTTGTGTGTAGCCCTGGTGGTAGGCACACGCAGTACCCTGGAGAGTGTATGGCGAGACGGCGGCTTAATGCTCAATATTCATTCACTCGACACACACTAGACACACCCCTAGGGTAGTGAAGTATACTCTAGAGGGAGTGGTCAAGGTAGTAGGTGTTAGAGTGATTAGTCTAGTTCCTGTCTTTGGACAGTGAGGACGTGTGGAGTAGAGTCTAGACATCTGTGAGGAGACGTTTGGAGGGAGGAAAGAGTCTAGCCTGCTTCATCCCAGTTCATATCGTGGAGTCTGGTATAGGTGTTTGGAATACACCTTAGTCTAGTCAGAGCTGTATCACCTTCACAATACACACTGAGGAAGGAAGAAGTATTAGCACAGAAAAGTCTTCAGCACCCTGTCTAGAGGACGGTATCAGGTTCAGAGACGTGCTCCTGCCTGTGATAACTGAGCGTCTGTGGCTAACTTCATTGGAAGGAAAAGGAAAGAAGTGACTGCTCGACCCTTGGCTAGTTTTGAGTGCTTATGTTACCAGCGTGGACAAGGCGAAAGGCAAGTGGATTATAGAATTAGTGCTACAGGATTGCAGAAGTCCAGCACGTTGCTACCGGTCACTGGGGACCGAAGAGTCATTGTTGTTTCAGGCACGGTGACAGGAAAACCAGGAATCTACCGGACCCTAGGTCGCGGCAGACAAGCCCCTTATAGTCAGTACGTAACTGGGGTCAGGGGGAGTGAAGACTTTGGAGTTCTGCAGGACCACGTAAGAATTCAGCTCCTTCATAGGAAGGCCCCTAACACTAAGCTGACTGGGCAGGTACAGCTTTGGATAAGCTGGAGAATTGAGGGAACTACGCTTCATGCTAGTTGCACTCGTCATATTGGAGATAAAGGAGGCCCCTAACTTGTCCAGCTGCCGTCTCAAGATACACTCTCCTTGGATCAGCCTCCCTGGGACCTGCCTTATCATCTTGCAAGTAAAGGTATGGAAAGACGCTGACCGTGTGAGACTGTGTTCTTTATCTGCACTCGACTTCACTACTCACATAGACTTTGAGGGACCAGTCCCACCTGTAGGGGACCCGACATCTAGCTGCCTCACCATCCCCTCAGAGATCTACAGCAGCGCTGGTACTAATTACCAGAACACTACAGGTGGCGTCACGAACTGTACATAAATCTATCCCCTGTAAATATATCCCCCCAACATACGCCAGACCGCCCGGGCCACAGACCGAGCCACAGCTACCTGTGACAAGAATCCCCATAGACTTCCATGGGCTCGGCTCTGAGTACCCCATTGCCCTGGTAACCCACAATTGTGGTGGCGGGTCGACACAGTTGTACAAGAAAAGATGCTCCAGAATTGTTATAGTATGGGGTGTACAAGTACCTACTACAGACATTTCAGCAGGGGTGACAGTGTCCTGACTAGAGCCCGATGGGCCCCGGTGCTAAAATTCACATCTGAGCCCCACCTGCTGGTTGGCCAGATGTATGGGCAGTTATCACTTTCTATATCCTATAAAATCCTTTACATACATGTTTGTCCCTCCATGTAATGTCCCCTGTCCTGGCTCCTTCTTGTAATAATCTCCCACATCCTGGACCCCTTCCAGTTTATTGTCCCCATCCTGGCCACTTCCAGTAATTATGCTCCTCATGCTATAACATTTTCCCCCATCCTGGACCCCTTCCAGTTTATTTTCCCCATCCTGGCCACTTCCAGAAATTTTCAACTCATGCTATAACATTTTCCCCATCCTAGACCCCTTCCAGTAATATTGTCCCCATCCTGGTTTCTTCCAGAAATTATGCTCCTCATGCTGTAACATTTTCCCCCATCCTGGACCCCTTCCAGTAATATTGTCCCCATCCTGGCCACTTCCGGTAATGATGCTCCTCATGCTATGCTATAACATTTTCCCCCATCCTGGACCCCTTACAGTAATATTGTCCCCATCCTGGCCACTTCCGGTAATGATGCTCCCAATGTTATAACCTTTTCCCCCATCCTGTACCCCTTCCTGGTATAATGTTCTCTATCCTGGCATAATATCCCTATCCTGAAATAATGATATAAACAATACAATGAAGTATTATAAGAAAAAAACATGGTCCAAAATTGTTATTTCATTGGGAATAAATTCTTTACTAAATGGACTCGAAGTAATGGGTCCTTTTTATTTGTTAGGGGTTGGGACAGATCTAGTTTTTTTTTTATTTTGAGAACTTCGTGGTGGCCAGTGAAAAACCCATTTTAAAGTGTAACTGTTATTTCAGGAGAAATTACAGCAGAATGTCTGTCTGTCTCTAGCTCCTCCCCTCTCCATAGAATCTCATAAGCACCAACTGTCATGTCCTATCTCCGTAATGGGAAAATCTGTCTTTGATCAATCCAGGAGGAGAAAGAAGCAGATTTCTCTGATAAGATATATTACAAAGATGATTATTTCCATGTACTATGAGATCTATGAAATGGAAATAAAAGTGATTGCTACACTTTAAGACCCTTTTACGCTTTTGATGAAAATCGTCTGAACCTGACATTTTGCATTGCTCATTTTTCAGGATTTGGTATTTGGCTAAATTCTCAATATTGGGCGAGTGCAGCTCCACAACTTTTACCTTTTATTTATCAAATTCCATTAGATTGGACTTATCGTTGCGCTTTACTGCTTCCTGAACACAAGGAATGTAGATAACAGTTGTGGTTTGGAAATTGTCCTAATGACGTAATTCTATTACACAGGACCGTTTTATGACCGTCTGTACCCAGAATTCACAATGTTATTTTTAACTTTTTTATTTTGTACATTGAAGATGAAGCCATAAGATAAGTGTAATAAACTCCATTCCTAATAACTCTGAGCAAAAGGATCAGCTCAGCTATTTTTATTGTTTACTTTTTTTGTTTATTTTATATTTTTTAGGTAGTAAAGTGCAACAGAAGGGCGATCAGAGTTCCGGACCCCCGCTCCCCATTTATCAGCTCAATGACCATGTACCTGTCGCACAAGAAGGGGTTAATATAATGCTTTTAAGGGGCACCACTGTAGCTTATAGAAACAGAATTTGATGTGTTCATCCACAAACTGGACCAGTAACGGGTGCTTATTTATTAAGTTAAGGTCTGCATATACATTCAAAGAAATTTAACTGATCTTGCCGATTTCGGTGGGGTTAGCCGATCACCTAATATAGGGGGTCTGGGTGAAAGGGAAGAAATAGGTGGAATGGAGAAAGGAGCTGATAGAAGCCTGGGGTGGTGGATGATCTCTAGGGAGAACAAAAGTGTTGACCTTCTAGGCGGTCTCCACCTTCGGGGGTATACTATTAATAATATTTATTATTAGTAACATCATTATTTATTTTATATATATATATATATATATATATATATATATATATATATATATATATATATATACTTTTTTTTTTTTTTACTGAAATGCATAAAACATTTTTTGCAATAGGGTTCAATTTAAAAATATTGCTCCATTTAGCTTTTATTGCCGCCGTGTTACCCTTTCTATTGCAAGCTGCAGAATGAGTTAACTGAGAATCCATCAGAGAGCCCTTCAGATTGAACGACTGTAGAGTTTTATCCGTTTTTTTTTTCTTGATCTCCTTTCAGCTGATATATGACCTCCAATAACCGAAGATGTCAGCACTCTGTATGCACTGAGATGTTGTCAAACATTGAGTATATGAAATTTGGGCTGCATAACATTACTGCTAAATCGAACATACTTATAAAATGATGATAAATAGGGCAGAAATTGGCTGATTTATGGCCAACGTTGACAATAAAGTTGTATGTGCAACAAAATAAAGCGCCTGTGAAAGCAAAACTCTAAACCTAAATAAATCCCAACTGGGAAAAAATATTTTTGTCCTCAAATACATGCATATAAGTAAATCAAACTAAGATTGTCATAAGATGTTCTCTTACGGTTTCTGTCTCTTCACATTAAAAGGAGTCTGTAACCAGGTTTTTGCTACCTTATCTGAGAACAGCATAATGTAGAGACAGAGACCCTGATTCCAGGGATGTATCACTTACTGAGCTGCTTGCTATAGTTTTGATAAAATCGCAAGTTTTCCCTGTTACAGATCTACCAGTTCTCTGAATGCTGAGCTGTGTATAAACCCGCCCACACTGCTGATTGGCAGCTTTCTGTGTAGACTGTCTGCAAGCTACCAATCAGCGGCGGGGGCGTGGTTATACAGAGCTCAAAAATATGGAGGGCTACATGGCAGCAGATTTACTAGTCCTCTAGTGATCTCCTGCTGTGAATTTTTTATGAAAACTAAAGCAAGTAGCCCAGTAAGTGATACATCTCTGGAATCAGGGTCTCAGTCTCTACATTATGCTGCTCTCAGATTAGGTGACAAAATCCGATGACCTATTCCCTTTAAGTGATGTCATAACCCAATATGCCCATTCTATTTCCATGCCTAATTTACCGGCAAGCCCAACTTGTAGATATAGGGTGCGGATAGGGCTGCTTATTCTCAATGTGCAGGTTTTGAGGCTGAAATTTGGAACGGAAGGAAGGATCGCCATGGGTGGCTGATATAAAAAGCAAATTGTTGGGGCAGACTGACCATTGGGACATTAAGACAGCGGCCATAGGCTCGTGGTCAGAGGTTGATACTTGGGAATGAAAAAATTACTCTCGTCTGCCCCTGCACCAAGAAGTTGTCCATTATCGTCTTTTTTTTATGTTGACAACAATTCACTTTTTTCCTGGGTTGTCACGACAGCCCTGTCCAAATTCCCTGGCATTGCCGAGTATTGGAATAATTTAAACATGATTTAATGAGCGCCTGTTAAAATATAAAGGTTGACCCTAAAAGTCGGAGGAAAGGACTTTGCGTGATTTAAAGGGTATTTATGTCGGAAGGTTTTCTGCGCCCATCTGTACGCTGTGTCTAGTAATAAATAACTCCCCTTTTTATGAGAGCACTTTACAAAGGGTAAAACCAGTGCAGCTTGTTCTCTTCATTACCCCCTATCATTGCATGTGGATTTTTTATTTTTTTTTCTTAAAAAATGTATTTTAATCTCCTACCATCAGAATGATGGTGTTACCGGTCGTGGTGGTTTCAAAAGAAAAAAACATAGAATTTGCTAATTTAGTTGTATATTATTTTAGCTTCTTACTCCAGTTATCGCTTTTTTCATGTATCCGTTTCCATAATATTGAGAAAGAAATTGTCAGATTTGATCGATGTTAAAGGCTCCATTCACATTTTATTTCTGTATTAATTTATTTTTTTCTAATAAATTTCATCCTTTTTAAAAATGGAAGGAGGTGCCTCTCTGGTCCCTTTTTTTAATTCTTTGTCCCAAATTTCGGATGTGAAATTTTGGGTCTTTTCCATATTTCATCCGTTTTGTATAGATCCACCCTCTCCCTCACCCATAGGATGGGTCGGCGTGGCTTCAGTCACCGTCGGTGCGGGAGAGGCACAGCTGTAATTGTTTTTCCCGGCACTGCTGTCGGGGGCTCTATCTGTCTTCCTTTTTTTCAAGCTAGCTATGCTGCTGGCTGGAGGTTTTGGTTTGGTTTTAGAGAAAAGGTGTTTTGATGGATTCATGTGATTGTTGTAGGTTTTGAGTGTGTGATAATTCCCTTTTTTTCTTTACTTGGTTTAACCCCTTTCCCTTCTTCCCCGGTGGTTCTCTGTTGTCTTTTTGGGAAATTTTTATGTTTGGTATTTCTTTATCCTTGTTCGATTATCTAGTTAGTCTGGTTGGTGTATTATGATAATACTACTGCCCTCTTCTTGGGTGGGGGAAACCAAAATGAGGGCGGATTCAGGAGCTAATTCAGGTGCGGGGGCCCCAGCTATTCCCCCATCAGAGTAATCTGGCAAGGAACGGGCGAGGGCCCCCCCCTGGTTGGGGGGAAAACCCCTGGTTTGGGGAAAAAATATTTTTTTTTTTTTGGCCCCCCCTTTTTTTTGGAAATTTTTTTATGTTCACGG
>JARQOD010000009.1:42231318-42401034 GCA_033576555.1 Oophaga sylvatica | reverse complement strand
TAATATAATAATAAAAATAAAAAATTAAAAATTCTGTTTTCGGTTTGGGCGAGAAAATGGCGCTTGATGGTAACCCTCTGTGGAAGTTTGATCTTGTGTGACCCAATGGGTCCCCCAGGGTTTTCTCCCCCATTACTTGTTGATAAAGCCTCGGGTTTTGGTCTTCCTCTTCGCCTTGTTTTTTTCTGTCTTCTGACCATGATGTCCTTCCCCAGTGATTGTCTCTTCCTAGATGTCCAAAGTAGGCAGCTTTGAGTGTCCCAAAATTTTTTTTCCCTTTTTCATGTTTGTTTTATACATTGGGGAAATTTGGGAAAGCACGTTATTACAGCTTTTATGCTGAGTTTTCGGGGGTAAATGGCCACTTTTTCCACACCCACCATTTTGGGGGTTTAAATAATTGTGCCATGTTTGGCGTTTTGCGCAAACTATAGTAATCTTGTGTTAAAGGTCCCTTTAGTTTCAATAGCCAGTGTAATTCAATATAAGGTGAATTTTTAAAAATTTGGGATATCTTACGGAAGAAATTCTGCTTTTTCCCCACTTCACTTCCAAACCAAAACAGGTGGAACAGGGGGCTTACTAAGTAGCCATCTTCAAACAATTAAAAAATAAAGTACATTCTGTAGCGCTATAGCATGCAAACATGAAATATATTAAATTTGAATGGCATTACTGCTCTAGAAAATAGGAAAAACGAGATTACTTAGCGCATAAATTGGCCAATTCATGCATGCCCAACAGCCGCGATAAGGTGATTCTCTTTGTTGGGAACCTAACATACTGTAATGTGAATCCTCTCCTAGTCTGAAGCCCACATTTATATGGATAGATAGCATCTATATAAAACTACCGTGTGAATGAGCCGTAACTGTGAACATAATCCTTATTGTGTTTTTTTGCGTTATGTTTTGTAACTTGACCGGATTGTGAACTTATTAAACCCAGTCATGTGAATTTTCTCACTCCTGACAGCTTTGTGCCCCCAGAAATTTTCTGTCTTTGGGAGGACGTATTGTTTAGCAGACAGGAAGTTGTCGGAAAACTGAATAGCTTGACAGTCGTAAAAAGTGTATAATGATCACTGCACCTGCTGGGTGTTATGTGGATGCAGGATGTTCCATCTTTCTTATTAGTTTGGATTTTATATGATATTAAATTATTGTCAAACATATTTATTATATATGAGCGAAAAATGTGATCATATGTGTACACCTCTCAAAAAAATAAGGGAAAACTTGCACATTACAGCATAATCCCAGGTCCATTAAACCGCAGGGATATCAATCTGTCAGAAGCAAAAGTCATTGTGAAACAATTTTACCTTCCTTTCGTGCAAATGAAAATGACAACCGGTGAAGGCACAAGCTAGAAAAAAAACAAAGGGTGGCCATAGACAGTTACTTTATTTTGTTATCCTTTCTCTACTTTCCCTAAGTTTGTGTTTTGCAAGTGTCCTTGGCACTATTGGTAGCGCAAGCTGGTACCTGCAGCCCACTCAGGTTGCACTAGTAGTCTCGCTCCTCCAGGGTGGCTCATGCATATGTGCCATCACAAGGTTTGCTTTGTCTTCCAGCATAAGATATAAGAGCATGGATTACATACTTGGATACTGACCGATAAGTGAGAGACCCGGAAAGGGCATCGGCCCATTTGTATGTCACTGGAGAAGCCCAACAGACTAGCCTCCAGAAAACTGTGGATGTGCATGTGGAGCGCCCACCAGGGCCGTGGGGCACTGGAAACTGAGCCGGACAGTTCTTAAAAGGGAAGTCACGGCAGCAGTGACCCGATCCGTGGCCCTGCGTGTCCAATAAAATTGTCAAAGATGATGATGGGGGTAGTTTGTAGGGGAAGTAAGTTCATGACGCCACCTGTGGTGTTTGGCTATATATGGCCGACGCTGCTGAGGAAGACCGCTTGGGCCGATGGTGACGCAGCTTAGATGGTTGTGCTCCCCACAGGTAGAGCTAGGCCCCAGGGCAGTTAAAGGATTAAAGTCAATGATGGCTACAGTTGTAGTGCAGGACAGATAACGCAGTAAATTGAGTTTGAGGACACGCAGGGTGCAGTCTTTTCACTTTACTCACAGTTCTTAGGTTACAATCCCCATCCAGGGTGCTGTCCTCTGGGTCGGTGGTCCAGACAGCTCTCAGGTAGTTTGTAGTGCACTTTGCCAGAACTCCCTTCTTATGTTACTTTCTCTGTCCGTCTCCCTGCGGTGGCTCACTCCCTCCTGCCCTGTGCCTCACATACAGTGTCCCTAGTCAGTGTCCCTGGTCCCTTGATCCTATGTGGCTGCCTTTTCAGCGAATGTGTGTGGATGTGACTGTAGCACATACAGTTACCACAGCCTCCAGTTTGCTAGCTGAGTCCTGAAGTCTCTCCACTAGTTTGGGGCCGGTCCCTTACTGCGACCTGGTCCCTCCACCCAACTCTGGTCAGCGTGGATTCGGGCGCCCAGGGTGGATTCCTCACTTCCCTGGCCCTAGGACCACTTCTTCCTTCTAGAAGCTTCTCTCCTCCACTGCTCCTGTCGGGAGCTCCTCTCTCTTCCCTCTCCTCAGAGCTTCTCCCTTTCCAACTCTTAGGCCTCTTTCACACATCAGTTTTTTGCCGTCAGGCGCAATCCGGCAAATTGTTTAAAAGACGGATCCGGTATAGATTGTAAAAAACTGATGTGCCGGTTCCGTTTTTTAGCTGGATCCGTCCTGACCTTTTTTTTAACCCAGAAAAAGTATAGTGTAGTAGTAGTGTAGTGTAGTGTAGTAGTAGTAGTAGTAGTAGTAGTAGTAGTAGTAGTAGTAGTACCGGATCAGTCTTTTGTGCAATGCGGCAAAAGGCTGATCTGGATTCTGGAAATCAAGGACTACTACTACTACTATACTTTTTCCGGGTTAAAAAAAGGTCAGGACGGATCCAGCTAAAAAACGGATCCGGGACATCAGTTTTTTTTACAATCTACGCGGATCCGTCTTTTAAACAATTCGCCTGATTGCAAAAAACTGATGTGTGAAAGAGGCCTAACTGCCTTCCCGCTCTATTGGGGCTCCTCCCCTAAGCCTGAGGTCATGTGGTGTTGGATACTAATATCTGAGTACTAGGTAGTGCCCCCTCTTTACCTGAGAGCTAAGTACCACACCTTTGGCTGAGGTGCAGTACCCCTGTGGCAATGGCCCTCAAGGGCACCACACATGTTTCTGCCCAAAAGTAAACTGAGGGATGGCATGAGACATCAGCGTTCTCTTACACCATGCACCTTGATAAGGCGTTTTACGGAGAACACCAGATTTTGCAGGTCCATCATTTGCACCCCGTTCTTTTCACACATGAGATCAGGTTCATGCTGACAGGTGCGAAAACGACTGGTGACACCATGGGCAATGTTATGTTTTCTATCACATCATCCTACATGACCACTTCGGCAGTGGTTCATAGATGGTCTTTGGGCAGCATAACCTTGGAGGTTCACGTCTAGCCCCTTTCCACACTAACAAGGAGATGTAATAGTGCAACTACTTTAAATCCCATCTAGAGTCTTGGCTTTGGGCTTTTACACCTTCACAGCTGCCTCTTCATAAATTCAGTAAAATCCAGAAGAGGTGTGCACTGAAAAGTTGCACCATGTGATATTACTGCTTCCAATTGTTTGGTTCCTCTAAAATGACAAAGTGTTATATTGTCCTTATCTACCTTCAACAACCCCTTTTTAATTCAATAGTTCCCATCTGGCTGATTTAAAATAGGGTTCCAATGCTTAGACCCAATTCTAGTGTCTAGTGAACTGTCTAATCTGGGTCCCAGCATCTGATTATCAGAGATGTCGACATTCTTCCAAATTGGAGCCAGTCTTTGTCACAGCACTAAACTCTGGGTAATGAAGGGGATCTCGATCAGGCAGCATATTCTGCTATTAATTTTCATATGTCCAAAAAAGTTTATGAGGAAATGTTTTTCATACAGAAAAGCTTTACCATGTGTGTATGAGATTTTGTCGCCCTTTGATAAGCTGCTGACACTATCTCAATCCCTTGTAAGAAATCAGGAGGTAAAGTCCTGGATGGGAGGTATGTGAGTGGACTGTTCCCACCCAAGGTCTTATGGTCGTTCCTCAAACCCAGACTCCTAATCCAGTCCCAGTGAAAAAAAGTTTCAGCAACCTACTGTTGCTGAAATCTTCACCTCTGGACTTAATCACAGCCACCTCAGTGACACATACCTTCCATCCAGGACTTTACCTCCTGTTTTCTTACAAGGGGTTGAGATAATTTATTATTAATCTCAACCCCTTGCCAAGAAAGCAGGAGGTAAAGTCCTGGATGGGAGGTATGTGTCACCGAGGTGGCTTTTGATGTAAGTCCCGGAGGTGAAGATTTCAGCAACTGTAGGTTGCTGAAACTTTTTTCTTTTTATTGGGACTGGATTGTGGGTCTGAGCTTGAGGAACGACTAGAAGAACGTGGGTGGGAAGGGTCACTCCCATACCAACGTCCAATCCAGCATTTGTAGGTCATATTTACTGCACCTGAGATGTCTGAGTTATCTAATGTGTTGGAACTGGAACTAAGTGTTTTGACAAAAGAATCGGGAGCCGGTGTAAAACTCTAGGGCCTATCGAGAGCGTGAACCCGTGCACCCTTCCCTCCTATGACAACCACATGTTCTAAAAGGGCATGAGGACATGATTGTCCTCATCGGACAACACCTTTTACGTATAGTGTGAACGTACTCTCACAGCGGAAGAAGCATGGGATACTGAACAAGTATGCGTTCTAATTGCATGAGACTAGTTTGACACATCTTATGTCATTTTCCTGGGGATGTTGTTTCTGTAGCTATATTTTATCTGTATGCTCATCCACATCTTTAGAATAAATGTCATCGTCTAATTGAAATGTTCCTATGTGAAGTACGGACATTATCCTTGTGTAACCTTCCAAGTAAACATTGTTGAAAACCTCAGCGATTCCCCCAATTTTTTTCTTACGGGAAGTAAAAGCTCCATCCCAGTGCCCTTTAGTTGGAAATGCACAGATGACGTTGGCGTGCCCTATAACCATGTTTCATGACTTGTCAGCCTTCAGGACGATATTCCCGGCTGGTAATGGGATCCTTTGTACATATTTCCATCGCCAACCCCCTAAATTTCTCCGTTACTAGAAAAATCTGAATTCTTGTAGGATAAAGCTCCAAGGAGAAGGGGAACATAGATTTCCATTGGTTGTACCAAAAGTAGTCATTTCGCTTCATTTTTTACCAAAAAATGATGTCAGTGGGAATATTATAGGTGTAAATGGAATTTTCACTGTGCGTTTGCGATTTTCGGGACTAGCTCTTCTTAATGGACCAGTAGGTCAGATAACGCTATTAACCTTCAGATGTAGGGTTAATCTGCAGGTTAGGAAGTTACCCAGCCACAGTATTGAAGTGCAGCACCCGAGAGAAAAGTAACGTTATTCCTCCCGGGTCCACAGGCGTTGTGAGCAGTGGCTGTCGGCATGCCTGGCACATTGACTGACAGCTTGAGGTGCAGTGCGTCAGTGAAGAGCCAGTGTCTTGGGCGTGCTTACAGATACTGCTGTCAGTGCTGAGTGGTAACTGTAGCCGCTCCGACACTCCTGCATGACTGAAAGCCGGCAGCTCACCTTCATGACTGAAAGCCGGCGGCTCCCAGGAAGAATAAGTTCCTTTTCTCCCCAAATGTCGCACTTTCAGTATGGTGGCGGGGCACCTTTTTACGCTACTAATCTGCAGATTAACACGATATCTGCAGGTTAATAGTGTTATTGGACCTGACGGTTCCCTTTGAGGAGATCAGCCAAGTACGGATACTTATGGTCAATGCTTCATGGAAAAACCATACAAAGCTTTCATTCCTTCTGGGAGAGAGCGAATATCGTTCAACGCTTTAATAAACCCTTTAAAAATGCTCAGTTTCTCTCCAAGCCTCCTAAAGCTGTCTTCAGGCAATCTCATTTACCCAGACAAGCCTTCCTATGCACTGATGAGGGCAAATGCCCCCAGACAGTTGTGTGTAGATAGGGTTTAGCTTGGCTTATATCCTTCGTCTTGTAACAAGGCTTTTGAGTTGGAAACCTGACCTTGGTATACCCACCGAAAATTATTCTCTTGGTGTTTCCCTCTACAGCAACTCAGTTCTAGTAGTGAAGGACTTTGGGGTGTTCGCATTGGGTATATAGGTGGGCTCCATAAGAAGAGTTGGTGTTCTCCCCTCAAAGCTGGATCAGAGGTACTAGATTTAGCCAACAAAACCGTGCTCTGCAAGACTGGGAGCAAACACCCCGAAGCTGCTCTCTAAGGGCACAGTCAGACGGCCATATTACTAGTGCGACGATCACATCGCAATCCTCGGACTGACCGTCGGCTCACCTGACCTGAGCATGACAGCATGTATTTCTATGCATCTGTCACGCTCAGGTCAGGAGAGCCGACGGCCAGTCCAAGGATTGTAATTCTATCCTCACGAGAAATACGGCCATCTGTCTACACTCTAAAGATGATTTTCTTGCTTGCTAAATATCCCTAGTCATGTTTCCAAGCTCATTAAAGGGTTGAATATAAATACCATTTTATTTATTTTTTTTACTTAAATGCAAGGTTTTGAGGCTAAAATGATTTTTTTGCAAATGGGTATGATTATACATTTTTGCCCCTTGTCTATCGCTGGCTGCAGAATGAGTCAACTAAGGATCTGTCAGTGAGCTCATTCTGAGGTCTGACAGAACAGTTTATAAGTCATTTATCTGCTTTGTTTTGTTTTTTTCTGTTCTCCTTCCAGCTGATTTCTGATCACATTCCACATTAAATTTGGATGTGTAGGGAAAGAACCCTTCACTTGTACAAACCAAATGTGCAAAATTCTTAATGAAACCCAATTGCAAAATCAAAAAATGATTTTTAGCCCCAAATACATGCATTTAAGTAAAAAAATAAAAATAAAAAATATCCTTAAAGGTGAACAACCCCTTATAGGACAGATTCTTCCTATAGGTGGCAGTAGCGAGACTATGTTTCGGGAGCATCTCTAGCTTTCCATATGACATTCTTTTTTATAATTTCCTCTTGGGGTCTGATAATTCACCAGATAATGGCAGATTAGAGATATTTTACCGTACAAGTCAGATTTCATGGACTTGCTACCCTATAAAGAGGTGTCGATAATTCTGTCTTTGGATTGACATGCCAATGCTGATCCTCGCTCCATGAGAAATTCCGGTATTGTGTTTGTATATGGGGATTAGAGGATGACGGCAGATTATGACCTATATGCACTGACAACAATGTAGGGAAGGTGACACATCTTGCATGCATGTAAAACGCAGGTTACAGACAGTTCCTGGTAGGTCGTCGTTGCACGTAATGTACCAGAAGCGTAAACGCTCGGTCATTTTGGTAACAGATCTTCACGTTTCAAAAAGGAACTAGCAGCAGCGAGTCAGGAAGTGAGATGTAGCAGAGGCAGAGCCGGCTTCTCTCGCCTTAAGGTAGGTTAGAAAAGAGACTTTTATTGTAACGGCGTTTTCTACTTTGTAATTTGCACTTTATAAACTGTAATTTTTCATCCGTCAAATCAATAATTTGCAAATAATCTCCGAAAGGAACCTAATCTAGAGCTGCAACCCGACCGAGGGCTGCGAAGTGTAAGCCCTTGAGTCTGGCGTGTAGTGGAATGTCATTGTATCGGGTGTTTTTTTTTTTTTCTGCTTTTGTGTGCGGTTTGTCATTTATAGTCTCTGAGCCCAGCATTATGTGTATGGGGGGGCTCAGCAGAGAGAGTAGTCGGCCAAATACTGTACTTGTTTCATGCACATGGCCACAATTCTAGGTTGTAGACCACTGTGGGACAATATATGGTGCCATACAAGGTTTAAAGGGGTCCTCCAAGGTATAGGGTGATTTATTTATTTTTTTTTTAGGATGGGTCATCAATATTAGATAGGTTGCAATCGCACTCAGGCCCCGGAGCCTAAAGGGCTCCAAAAAGTCACACTGGCCTATGTGAAAAGACCAATACTATTAAAAATTGGAGTTTTCGCATTGAGCTTCTAATTACGCCACTGCCTAGCAATGCCACCATTCATCTGCTAGCAACTCCGGCGGTGGCCAGATGCAAACATTAGGGGGCGCTGCACTGCGTAGCTTTGTTTAATGTGTAGCATCCACTGCCAAGTGCTGCAGAGCATCATCTATTCAAGAGAACAGGATCTGTTCTGCAGTACCCAGCAGCCACCACTACACGTTCTATGGCGCTGCACAGCTCCATTACACCGAGCCACCACCAAAGCTAATAACCGAGGCGGGAGCCTAACCCCATTCATATGATCTGATGATGGGCAATCATTCTTATATGATCGGAGAACCCCTTTAACATTATGCAGGTTCAGCAGCCACTTTTACAAGGCATTTATAATCATTTTCTTCTTGCATAACCGACCCATTAATTGCATGGAAATTGGAAATAAACCTTCCATCCCGTCTCCAATATCTGTGATCTGCTATACAGAAACCCGTGGATTTAATTTTTAGGTTTGAAGCAGGAGTGGGGCTTTTATTTTTGCTGATTTCTTAAAAGTAAAATCATTTAAAGGTGTTAATCGCTTTCAAAAGCGGAGATCCCAGCGATCAGCTGGAGTTTGTTGGGGGGACCTAGAAGTAAATGTTAAATTTTCCCACAGCGCCACCGCAGGGGAAAAGAAGCATTACACAACTATCACTGAAATCAGTGGTCGCAGATAAGCTAGGTCATCCAGACTGGCCCAAGGGTGAACCGGTGAATCCCCTGGTGGGCCCCTGTGGTGGAGTAAGCCTCCAACACCCTAGATAAAGGGAACATTTCATCATTTACTAAACAAACTCCCCAGTTTATTATTAAATAGAAACATTGGGAGATTTGTGTTCTATGATTCTGCTATTTTTGCATCTAGCAGAACAGTAGGCTCCCAAAAAATTGTTACTGGGGGCCCTTGTCACCCCAGTCCGACACTGCTCCAGAGGTTAGGTCTACTCTGGCCTATGGATGATGGCACCAGGGAATTCAGATTTTCGAACCCCGATAGACCCTTTAGTACTGTATCTGTGATAGTGACTGTTTTACCGGTCACTAGATCATGTTGGCGCCAGCGTAGCAATTTTAGGAATCATTCAGACGTCCATGTATTTTCTCGCTCATAAAAACACAGATCAGTGTTCATAAATAGAATACAGAGGGGAATAAGGGTCGGCGAAACCCATCGGTGAATAAGGGTCGGCGAAACCCATCGGTTGAATAAGGGTCGGCGAAACCCATCGGTGAATAAGGGTCGGCGAAACCCATCGGTGAATAAGGGTCGGCGAAACCCATCGGTTGAATAAGGGTCGGCGAAACCCATCGGTGAATAAGGGTCAGCGAAACCCATCGGTGAATAAGGGTCGGCGAAACCCATCGGTGAATAAGGGTCGGCGAAACCCATCGGTTGAATAAGGGTCGGCGAAACCCATCGGTGAATAAGGGTCGGCGAAACCCATCGGTGAATAAGGGTCGGCGAAACCCATCGGTTGAATAAGGGTCGGCGAAACCCATCGGTGAATAAGGGTCGGCGAAACCCATCGGTGAATAAGGGTCGGCGAAACCCATCGGTGAATAAGGGTCGGCGAAACCCATCGGTGAATAAGGGTCGGCGAAACCCATCGGTGAATAAGGGTCGGCGAAACCCATCGGTGAATAAGGGTCGGCGAAACCCATCGGTGAAGATCTACTGAAGAAGAAACTTGCAGTGATGAAAACTTGGAAAGAAGGAAAAATTCCAGCATCCAGATAGTCATAAAAAAATCACTTTATTGTGAAAAATATTAAAAAGTTGCAAGTCAAAATTATTTATGAGCAAACATGCACGGCTGTCCGAAACGCGTTTGCTTGTAAATAGTTGGATCTTTGACTTGCGACGGTTTCATATTATTCACAATAAAGTGTTTTTTATGGAGGATGCTGGAATTTTTCCTCCTCCTAATATCCGAAATGTTTTAGATCCAGTTTTCATCAGTGTTCGCTCCGTTTTTACCATCAGCAATTTTCACGTATGAAAAAATAAATTGCAAAACTTCTATTCATTGCAGCGTTAATCACACAGATGCCGTCACTGTGATTTTCACGGAATTGGCAAATTTGATCCATAATGTGGATCAAAAACAGAAATGTCACCGTGATTTTTTTTTTTTTGCTGATTGCTCTGTCAACACGGACATGGTTAACGGGTACATGTTCTGTTTGTGAAAAACGCAACACGTGTGAAAACCTGACATCTGAATGAGGCCTTAAGGACATAGAGACTGACGTGACAATGATTGTAGGTACAGAAGCTTGTGTAATAAAAGAAATGAGCCAGTGAATGAATCCGTTTCCAAATAGTTCATTAACAGTAACCTCCCCAGTCTATTAATTTCAGCCTGGAGGTGACCTCATCCTCATTGATTTAATTACTTGGCTCCGGAATGATTGCATTCTTTTACAATGAAGACGCAATGAATGATTTAACCATGAGCCGCTAAATTTATGACACAAGTTGTCACCAAGATTTATGCAATGTTGGTTTTGACCTTTACCTATTACATGGCCGGTCTGTTCCTCCGTTACTGAGAAATCAGTGTTGGAATTGATATGCAAGTGAAGCTGAAGAGCTATGGTAAGATCGGAAGCCTCTGTCACTCCAGCTCTATTCTCCGCCCAGCGCCACCTCCCCCTGCTTTACTGACAGCATCTCTGCTGTGCGACTTCAGAATCAGGAGTCGTCAGTCAAGATCCATTGACGGGATGATGTAATTGATGACCGTTCATTTTCAATAAACTTTAATATTAAAAAAAGGAAAAATTCCATTTCATCCATCCATCCATGTTTTTTTTTACCCCTATGGTTATTGGAGATCGCAAAAATACTATGTGCAGGCATTTTTTTTTCTTTGTCCATCCGAAAAGCAGATGGAATGGATGGAACCTGATGACATTTTAGGAAAAATAAAGCCTATTCCAGTGATGGCTAACCTTGGCACTCCAGCTGTTGTAAAACTACAATTCCCAGCATGCCCTTGCAACCTGCAGCAGTAGAGGCATGTTGGGAGTTGTAGTTCTCCAATAGCTGGAGTGCCAAGGTTCGCCATCACTGGCCTATTCAGATGAACGTGTCCTGTAACTAAAATGTTTTATTGCAGATTTTAAAGACCGAACAAAATGCCCGAGGTTCTTCATTTTTGACAAATCTGGGCTTTCTGAAGTAGCCATTTTGCACTATTAACCCCTTCATATATGACCGTTGTTTCTTCTGCTGTAGATCTGGAATGCAGTCAAGTTACTGCAGTGTCAGATCCTCAGATGTTTCCTCTCTCCAGAGATAGAAGGTTCTTTTGCTCGGGGCCACGGCTCTAAATATTTGAAGAAGCATTAGTTATTTCGCCTTGTTCTGTTCTCACTTTTAATATGTGGATCTTTCTCTTCTACATAGTCAATCAACTGCTGTGGAACTACAAGTGTCAGGATGGAAGTCTACTGGATATTCTAGGTTTCATATATGAAAGTATCACACTGCTTCTCTCTACTTCTTATGACAGTTCTTGGTGTAAACTGAGCCGCATAAAATGGCAAATTCTGCAAAGCAAGAACAATTTTTCACCCCCCATGAATGCCATGTCGCCTCCCTTGTGCTCCGTACTTAGACTTGTCGTAGATTCAAGGGGTTTTTCACTTTTAGAAAAGTGGACAGAAGGATTTCTGTAATGTAAAATAACAAATACGGATATTACTTTCCCTCCCGTATCCCAGCCCTGGTTCTCCAATGCTTCTCTGGTCTCTGTGTTTTTGGCTGCAGCGGTAATGTGATATCAGCATGACCGCTGCAGCAAATCACTGAGGTCAGTGACTCATGCTGTCTACATCTGCATAGCTGCTGATTTGCTGCAGCGGTCATGTGACCTCAACATGACCGCTGCAGCAAATCACTGAGGTCAGTGGTTCATGCTGTCTACATCTGCAGAGCTGCTGATTGGCTGCAGCGGTGATGTGCCATTAGCATTGTGACGTCAAAGCACAGAAACCGGAGCAGCAGCGGGGAGACTGCGAGAGGGGGAGTACTATCTGTAGAAAGTTGAATTGATTATTGCAGTTTTTATCTTACCAATCTGATTGTCCATCTATTAGAGCGGGTCATACATTTTAGAGAATGCATAAACATCTATAAAATGTAAGTTCTACATATATATTCCAGTTTTTGTCCTTTTTTTTTAAATTCCAGTTCCTCCCCTGAGGATGTAGTTGTTTTTTTTTTTCCAAGTCCATTATACAGCTCCAGACATGCAGACCTTTTTTTTATTTTTATTCAGAGCTACCTAGTATGGTCTTTACCAAGGAATGTGGCTCACAGGATCCTGTTATGTTACGGTAGCTGAGGAGTGCAGGCAAAAAAGGAAATACACCAGAGCAGTTGGAATCTATGAGATTGCAGTACCCTGACTAACCACCGCAACTAGAGGCAGCCGTGGAGCGTTCCTACGATGGTCCTAGACGCCTCGTCACAGCCTGAGAAACTAACTACACCTAAAGATAGAAATAGGAAAGCTATCTGCCCCGGAGCAGAACCCCAAAGATAATAGAAAGCCCCCAAACATGTAATGGCGGTTAGACAAGAGGAAATACTGACACAGAAAGAAAATAGTATGAGCAAACGCTGGGGCCCAAACTATCTAAATAGAAAAGGACAGGAAGGGTACTTACTGCAATCCCAGAAAACCCTGAAAAACACCAACTCTACTAATTTCAAAATCACCTGAGATCACACGACCTCTACCACCTAAATTAGTTCTCTGGTGTAACAAAAACAGCAGCCACTGAAAAAACTGCAAAAAGCAAAAGTACAAAACACAGTGGCTGGACTAAACTGAGAGGGCAAAAGCCCCCGGAGGGGACCCAGAAGGCCCCCACAGAAGTGCAGGACAAAATGCAAAAATATAGCAAAAACACAAAATAAGAAATTGTCTTATCTGATAGCAGGAGATGCAGACACGACACAGCAGGCTACAAGGGAAACTGGAAAGAAGGATTCAGACCAGAACAATTGATCACCGGCAACCCTGATGGGAAAATGATTCTCTTAAATAAGACCAATCAGTAACACCTGATTCCCAATCCTCACTAGTACCGCTTGTAACCACCAGAGGGAGCCTCTGCTCAGAACTCATCTCAAACCCATTCACAACAGTACCCCCCCCTTGAGGAGGGGTCACCGAACCCTCATTTGAGCAACCAGGTCGGTCAGGATGAGTTCTATGATACGCACGGATAAGTCTCCTAGCATGGATGTCCGAAGCAAACACCCAAGAATTATCTTCCTGACCATAACCTCTCCATTTAACCAAATACTGGAGTCTTCGTCTAGAAAAACGAGAATCCAATATTTTCTCAACCACATACTCCAGATTGCCCTCAACCAAAACAGGGTCAGGAGGCACAGCAGCAGGAACCACTGGCTCAACAAACCTCTTCAACAAGGACTTGTGGAACACGTTATGGATCTTAAATGTCCCTGGAAGAAGCAAACGAAAAGAAACAGGATTAATAATCTCCATGATCTTATAAGGTCCAATGAACCTAGGCTTAAATTTAGGAGATGCTACTCTCATAGGAATATTCTTTGAGGACAACCAGACCAAGTCCCCCACTTTAAACCGAGGACCATCAGTCCTATGCCGGTTAGCAAACCGCTGGGCCTTCTCCTGAGAGAGGGACAACCTCTCCACTACCTGGTCCCAAATCTGCTGCATACGCTCAACAACAGAGTCAACACCTGGACAGACAGAAGCCTCCGTCTGTCCTGAAGAAAATCGAGGGTGAAACCCAGAATTACAGAAAAACGGAGACATCAAAGTGGCAGAGCTAGCCCTATTATTAAGAGCAAACTCAGCCAAAGGCAAAAAAGAGACCCAGTCATCCTGATCAGCAGACACAAAGCATCTTAGATAAGTCTCCAATGTCTGGTTTGTTCTCTCAGTTTGACCATTGGTCTGAGGATGAAATGCCGAGGAGAAAGACAATTGAACACCCAGTTTAGAACAAAAAGTCCTCCAAAATCTGGAAACAAACTGGACTCCTCTGTCAGACACAATGTTCTCAGGAATGCCGTGTAAACGAACCACGTGCTGAAGGAACAACGGCACCAATTCAGAGGAGGAAGGCAACTTAGGTAATGGCACAAGATGTATCATTTTGGAAAACCTATCACAAATTACCCAGATGGTGGTCATTCTCTGAGAAACAGGAAGATCGGAAATGAAATCCATAGAGATATGGGTCCATGGTCTCTTGGGCACAGGCAATGGCATCAACAAACCACTAGAGCGAGAGCAAGGCTTGGAGCGAGAGCAAGTCCCGCAGGACTGCACAAATTCCCTGACATCGCGAGACAAGGTAGGCCACCAAAAGGACCGACTAACCAAGTCTCTGGTACCAAAAATTCCGGGATGCCCAGCCAATGCGGAACAATGAATCTCAGACATCACACTCTTTTTCCATTGGTCCGGGACAAACAATTTTCCAACAGGGCAGCGCTCGGGCCTATCCTCCTGACACCCCTCCAGAGCAAGTCTCAAATTAGGCGAGATGGCGGAAAGAACTACACCCTCCTTCAAAATAACAGAGGGATCAGATAGCTCAGGAGAGTCCGCAAGGAAACTCCTCGAGAGGGCATCCGCCTTAACATTCTTAGTGCCAGGAAGAAAGGAAACCACAAAATTAAAACGTGTGAAAAACAAGGCCCACCTGGCCTGTCTAGGATTGAGTCGCTTGGCAGATTCCAGATAGACCAGATTCTTATGGTCCGTAAGGACCACCACCTGATGTTTGGCTCCCTCCAGCCAATGTCTCCACTCTTCAAAAGCCCACTTCATGGCCAATAACTCCCGATTACCCACGTCATAATTACGTTCAGTAGGAGAAAATTTTCGAGAGAAAAAGGCACAAGGGTTACTTTTAGAGGTCTCTGGATCTTTTTGGGACAAAACGGCACCTGCCCCAATTTCAGAGGCATCAACCTCCACCTGAAATGGCAGAGAAACATCAGGCTGCCGTAGAACAGGAGCAGAAGTGAATCTCTGCTTAAGTTCCTGAAACGCAGAGACTGCCTCAGGAGGCCAATTCACCACATCAGAACCCTTTCTGGTCAAATCAGTTAATGGTTTAACAATAACAGAGAAATTACCAATAAATTTACGATAAAAATTGGCAAAACCCAAAAATCTCTGAAGAGCCTTTAATGAAGTAGGTTGGACCCAATCACAGATGGCCTGAACCTTGACCGGGTCCATTTCAATAACAGATGGGGACAAAATGAATCCCAGAAATGAGATCTTCTGTACGCCAAAAAGACACTTTGATCCCTTCACATACAGAGCATTCTCTCTCAAAATCTGGAATACAGTTCGAACATGTTTCACATGAGAGTCCCAGTCATTAGAAAAAATCAAGATATCATCCAAATAAACAATCAGAAACTTGTCCACAAAATCCCTGAAAATGTCATTCATGAAGGACTGGAAGACGGAAGGAGCATTAGTGAGCCCAAAGGGCATCACAAGGTACTCAAAATGCCCTTCAGGGGTATTAAATGCCGTCTTCCATTCATCCCCGTGCTTAATGCGAATAAGGTTATACGCCCCCCTGAGGTCAAGCTTGGTAAACCAAGTAGCGTTTTTCACCCTGGAAAACAGGTCAGAAATCAAGGGTAACGGGTATTGATATTTCACAGTAATATTGTTCAAGAGACGATAATCAATACACGGCCTTAATGAACCATCTTTTTTGGCCACAAAGAAAAAACCGGCACCTAAGGGTGAAGAGGATGTTCTGATATGACCCTTCTCCAATGATTCCTTGATATAAGACCGCATAGCGTCATGTTCAGGTACAGACAAGTTAAAAAGGCGACCCTTAGGGAATTTACTACCTGGCACTAATTCAATAGCGCAGTCATAGCTCCTATGGGGAGGTAAGGATGCAGATTTACTTTCGCTAAACACATCAGAAAAATCAAACAAAAAGTCAGGAACATCCTCAGCCTGGGGGAGGCAGAAAAAACAGGAGTGTTGGTATTAACACATTGGCAGCCCCAACTGGTTACAGACACAGATTTCCAATCCAAAACAGGATTATGAGACTGTAACCAAGGGAAACCCAGCACGATAATGTCATGCAGATTATATAGAACCAAAAATTTGCAGCACTCCTGGTGATCAGGTTCAACCCTCATTATCACCTGAGTAGAAAACTGGGGTTTATTCTCAGCCAAAGGGGTAGAATCGATCCCCAGTAGGGGAATAGACTTCTGTAGGGGTATCAAGGGAAATCCACAACGTTTAGCAAAATCATAATCCATCAGGTTAATAGCTGCTCCAGAATCAACGAAAGCCTGAGCAGAAAATGAGGACAGAGAGCATATCAGAGTGACAGTTAATAAAAACTTAGTCTGAACACTACCCAAGACAACTGAGCGTGCAAAACGTCTTCCCCGCTTAGGGCAGACTGAAATAGCATGAGAGGCATCACCACAGTAGAAACATAACCCATTGCGCTTTCGAAACTCATGACGCTGTGCCCCAGACACCACTCCATCACACTGCATGGGCTCAGCAGCTGGCTCACAAGGCAACAACACTCCACGCATACTTCTCCGCTCACGCAAACGTCTGTCAATTTGAATCGCTAATGACATAGAATCATTGAGACCAGAGGGGACAGGGAATCCCACCATAACATCCTTTACATTATCCGACAGACCCTTCCGGAAAAGGGCCGCCAAAGCGTCGTCATTCCATTTGGTCAGGACTGCCCACCTACGGAATCTCTGACAGTATAACTCAGCGTCATCAAGCCCCTGATTTAATGCCAACAAGGCTTTTTCAGCTTGATCAGTGACATTAGGCTCATCGTACAATAACCCCAAAGCCTGAAAAAATGCATCAACATCACTCAAAACAGGATCCCCAGGTGTGAGGGAAAAAGCCCAATCCTGAGGATCGCCGCGCAGGAGAGAGATGACAATTTGAACCTGCTGCGCTGCGTTTCCTGAGGACTTAGATTTTAAGGCAAAAAACAATTTACAATTATTTTTGAAATTCTGAAACTTAGCTCGATCCCCTGAAAACAAATCTGGCATGGGGATCCTAGGTTCCACAACAGGCAACCTAGCAAGATATGCAGCAATACTCCGAACCTCAGTGGCAAGCTGATCCACACGGCCAGACAACTGTGCAAACTCCATTGGGAGAAAAGATCCTCCCCAGCACCCAGAGATACAGAGGGAAAAAAAAAAAAAAAAATGCAACAAACAGAAAAATATCTCTGACAACTTTTCTTCCTTCAAAATATTTTTTCCCTTCTGTGAGTACCATACAATTTTTATGGCCGGTGATACTGTTATGTTACGGTAGCTGAGGAGTGCAGGCAAAAAAGGAAATACACCAGAGCAGTTGGAATCTATGAGATTGCAGTACCCTGACTAACCACCGCAACTAGAGGCAGCCGTGGAGCGTTCCTACGATGGTCCTAGACGCCTCGTCACAGCCTGAGAAACTAACTACACCTAAAGATAGAAATAGGAAAGCTATCTGCCCCGGAGCAGAACCCCAAAGATAATAGAAAGCCCCCAAACATGTAATGGCGGTTAGACAAGAGGAAATACTGACACAGAAAGAAAATAGTATGAGCAAACGCTGGGGCCCAAACTATCTAAATAGAAAAGGATAGGAAGGGCACTTACTGCAATCCCAGAAAACCCTGAAAAACACCAACTCTACTAATTTCAAAATCACCTGAGATCACACGACCTCTACCACCTAAATTAGTTCTCTGGTGTAACAAAAACAGCAGCCACTGAAAAAACTGCAAAAAGCAAAAGTACAAAACACAGTGGCTGGACTAAACTGAGAGGGCAAAAGCCCCCGGAGGGGACCCAGAAGGCCCCCACAGAAGTGCAGGACAAAATGCAAAAATATAGCAAAAACACAAAATAAGAAATTGTCTTATCTGATAGCAGGAGATGCAGACACGACACAGCAGGCTACAAGGGAAACTGGAAAGAAGGATTCAGACCAGAACAATTGATCACCGGCAACCCTGATGGGAAAATGATTCCCTTAAATAAGACCAATCAGTAACACCTGATTCCCAATCCTCACTAGTACCGCTTGTAACCACCAGAGGGAGCCTCTGCTCAGAACTCATCTCAAACCCATTCACAACAGGATCCTCTGGGGCGTGTCTTTAGGCAGTTCTGCATAATGTTCTGCATAATTACCATGTAAGCCACGCCCTCTAAAGACCAAAAAAAGCAGCACTAAATAAAAAGGCCTGTTTCTCTGGAACCGGATGGTGGATTTGGAAAAAAAAAAAATGGAATACTCAAGGAATCAATGTGAATAAAATAAGAGCAAGAAGTGGTCACTCTTCATCTGGTAACTAGGCCTCTTTAAAGCTGGCAATTCCCGGTGATAATCTCTTTGAATACATCCATACATTGTAGAAGCCGTTTTGCTTGAATGTCTTGGTGAGAGTTTTTCCTTCCCGAGTTCCTCGTTTATGTATTGAGGTATTTCACGCATTTACTTTTATTGTTTTTTTCTTTCAGTTCCACAAAATACTTGCGTGAAATACAAATATCTGCTATTAAAGCCGACGATCATGGACATGAGATGTTTGCTGCTAGATCCAACCATAGAGGATCCGCACACAACATAAAGCTGGCCATACACTTTAAAGCTTGTGCACAAATCGCAGCAAAAACCTCAGTGCAACTGCATTGTGTAGACATGGTCTTAGCTGAACGCAGGCAGACAATAATCTGACATCTATCCCTCCCAAACCCCAATACACATTCATGTTCAGCTAAAATGGGGATTTTCTTTGAAGAATAAACAGGATTCGTCATTCTTCACCCTAAATTTAGCTCTACTTCCATCCTTGCTGTTACATCTCACTTCTTCCTCCCCCGTCACACACGCATATTACATGTTCTCTGACTCACACACAGGCATGTGTTTGATAATGACATGATGGCTGATCCTGGAATAAAGCCTTCTGTGCCGGAGCAGGCGCCATCTGCATGGAGTTTGCATTCTTCTGTGTTCGTATGCAATTCTTCTCTCCGTAAGGCTGTATTCACACTTCTGTGTTTTGCGGGCCGTGCACAGATCCCAGTGCCCAGACTGATGTGTGGGATCCTGACCAGTATGTTCCTATAAGACTGTTCGTTCGGATCAGGAGACCGGCAGTCGGTCCGGGCATCGCCGTCCTTACACGGACTGTGAAATACGGACGTGTGAATTTAGCCTAAAATTACTACGTCATAGAGGTTAATGAGATATTCCCAAAATCACAAGTTAACCCCTATCTTATGGATAGGGAATAAGTTGTTGATCACTCGGGGTCTGACTGCCTGGACCCACAAAAATGCAGAAAATGGGGCACCGGAACCCGAAAATGCACAGAGCTCCTTCCTGGATGTAGAGATGGTATGTATGCTCAATCTCTGCTCCATTCATTGTCTATGGGACTGCTGGGAATAGCGGAGCAATGTACTCTACTTTCTTCGGCGCATCCCATTCAAATGAATAAAGCAGAGGTCAAACTTGTGTACCATCTTTCCATCCTAGACGCAGAGCCCATTCTTAAAGTTCCGTTTACCCATTTTCTAGATCATTGGGGGTCCCAGAGATTGGACCTGCAGTGATAAGCAAGTTAATGGATAAGGGATCATTTTTTATTTGGAAAGACGTGTGTAACACTCTGAGGTCTTCTAGGACTGTATCCAACCCCTTTTTTCAAGCTCTTTAACGTAAGCACAGCCATAGTAATGTTAAAGTGACCTCTACATATCTGACTGTGGGTAAACCAGGGTGGTAACCATTCTTCATTGCTGTGCTGTCGCGTACTATCTGTAGTTTGTTCAGTGTTTTCTGACTTTCACTTGACATTTCTAATACTAAGCTGTGAGCTGTGACTTCCAGTCATTATCCAGTTTCATCATAAAAAGAGCTGCTGCATTCCCTGCTTCTGCTTTTATACAGATTGATAGTTCCTCCTGATTGGCTGTGCTATTCCATGTGACGTAAACGGTTGCAAGGCATTTGTCTGGGGCTACACTGAGACTTTGGCCATGAAACAGATCGCGCTGCCAATGATCGTTATGTGTAGCTGCTATATGTCAGTGTAATACCAGTGAATGGGGTCACATTGTGACAAGTAGGTTACTGTGACAAACTAGTTGCAAAAAAATCAGACCGGACACTTAGTGACCCTTGGCTGTGGTAATGCTTACCGGGTAGCCCAAAGCTTATGGGGAAGCACCGCTGCGCCTAAAGTCAAATCTTATGCAATGTGTAAAATGACCGGTTTCAGCAAATTCTTAAAGAATTATCAAGAATGCAATTTGCATTGAATTCATTCACTGATCTCTGTATCTCAATTAAAAAAAATAATGACCACTGTGCTCGATTGTATAGAATACAGCGGGTGAAATAAGTATTGAACACGTCACCAATTTTCTAAGTAAATATATTTGTAAAGCTGCTATTGACATGAAATTCTCGCCAGATATCGGTAACAACCCATCCAATCCACACGGGCCAAGAAATCAAACCTCAATGTCCATAAATTAAGTTATGTGCAATGATGAGAAATAGAGTATAGTGAAATGTGGATATTGTCCGCGCTGCTGAATAAAGCATTAATCCAAATATGATCTAATAAAAGATGGTGGTTTACTCTACGCGTTTCAAAGTATAAGTTCCTTCTTCATCAGGAAATTACCACATGTATACATGTAAAAAGGTGTCTCGCTACCAAGGTGCCACACAACAAACATCTCATGGTGGGTTATACCAGTGAGCTGTCTCAAGACCTTTTGAGACCTTATTGTTGTAAAACATCCTGGTGGCATTGGTTACAGAAAAATTTCTAGACTACTGAAGGTTCCAGTGAGCACTGTTGAGGCAATAATCCAGAAGTGGAAAGCATATCATTTCACCATAAACTGGCCACGACCAAGTGCTCCCTGCAAGATTTCAGACAGAGGAGTGAAAAGAATTATCAGAAGAGTTGTCCAAGAGCCAAGGTCTACCTGTGGAGAGCTACATAGAAAACCTGGAATAAGCAACTACAATTGTTTCAAAGAGAACAGGAAGTAATGCTCTCGACCTCCATGGCCAGTACGCATGCTCACCACACAAGACTCCACTGCTGAACAAAAAGCATGTTCAAGCATGTTTAAAGTTTGCTCAACAATATTTAGACAAGCCTATGAAATACTGGGAGAATATAGTCTGGTCACATGAGACCAGAATTGAAATGTTTGGAGGCCAAAAGGCACTGCATATCACCCCAAAACACCATACCAACAGTGAAGTTTGGAGGTGGGAACATCATGGTGTGGGGCTGTTTTTCAGCATACGGCACAGGCAAGCTTCATATAATAGAAGGAAGGATGAATTGACAAATGTACAGAGACATTCTTGTTAAAAATCTGCTGCCATCTACCAGGACGAATGAAGATAAACTAATGGTGGACATTTCGACAAGACAATGATCCCAAACACACAACCAAGGAAACTCTCAATGGGTTTCAAAGAAAGAAAGTAAAGCTGCTAGAATGGCCGAGCCAATCACTGGACCTAAATCCAATAGAAAATGTATGGAAGGAACGAATGCTCAGAGTTCATAGAAGGAGCCCATGGGACCTTCAGAATGTGAAGAGTGTATGTGTGGAAGAATGTACCACAACTGCACCCGAGCAATGCCTGCGACTAGTTTCTCCATACAGGAGGAGTCTTGAAGCTTCATCACTAACAAAGGCTTTTGTATGTAGTGTTAAATACATTTCAGTAAGAGCGTACAATACTTTTTTTTTCTCTGTGTCAATTCTCATTATTACACATAACTTAATTTATGGGCATCTATGGTGATTTCTTTGCCTGTGGGGATTGGATGGATTGTTACCAACATGTGGTGAGAATTTAATGTCGATATCACCTTTAGAAATATATTTACTGATAAAATTGTTGACGTGTTTAATACTTATTTCACCCGCTGTATTCCCAGCACAATGTAGAGTTTTTGTATTGTAAAGAATTGTGTTTTTTCCTTTTTACATACCACTGTTTATTGCTCTGAACAGCTGACACCTGCCAAATATGATAGTATTGTTGCAATCCACTGTCACAATGTAACACAAGAATCCTTGGTGTTTCACAATCCAATACTCATTTCTGCCACAGCTGCATTACATAGCATACCGCCATCAGGTGCCACAGAAGTGGCATGGTATGGGTTGATTTGGTAGATGTTTGGAATTCAGCAAATACTTGCATCATAATATTTTATTTTACTCTCTTATATTGCGCCAAGAAATTCTGCAGTGTTTTTAGACATTTTTCTTACTGTCTCCAATGGGGCTACATTCCCTATCGGTATGTCTTTGGAATGTGGGAGGAAACCCACGCAAACACGGGGAGAACATACAAACCGTAAACGAAAAAGTGTTAATATCTCAAGAACCGACAAAAATGTTTATAAAACGGTAAAAGACAAAAGTGATTTTTTTTCTGCGCGCACTATCCGGCAATTTCAGTCTATGGTCACTTTTTGATACGTTTCCTTTTAGTGTCTGGCAGATAATTCAAGGTGATGATTGCTGGTCATGGTGACAAATCTAATAAACAATCTAGACCTTTTTCTACCTTTTACCTCCCGACTGCAATAACATTAGTAAGGATGATCTGGCCACATCATCGTGTGACAAATGTTCAGTTTGGAGTGTGAGCGAGCAGGGCTGACAGGCAAAGTGTCGCAGAATCTGTCACTGATCATCTCGTGTGGACGATGATCTAGACGTGGGTTGATGTTCCTTTGCGACAGTCTGTCATAGCCCAAACGATTGACAAATAAGAGTTTAATTAATTTCCTTCCCCATTTCATCTTACTTCAGCACGCTCCAAATAACGCCGGAGTTGCTAAGGGAAGGAGGTAAATAATCTAATTAATACCGAGAATCCAATAAGAACATCTAATTAGTGAAATCATGATGAGCTTAACATAGAACAAAAATAGAAAAGCTACAAAATAGCAAGTGGTGTTGACAAAGATTCATTTTTTTTTTGTTAGCTAGATAGTTGGTTCTTTTGCAGTAAAGGGTTAATGAGTGCGGCTAACCCAGAGGCTATGCTTTTGATTCTAGTTGTGAAATTTTTGCACGAACTTCGAGTTGCATGAGTGAGAAATCCATGAAAATGAATTTTCTTTATTGCATCTTTGTGTTTTTTTTTTGGAGTCGAAAAAGGTCGCCAAGTTGAGTTACCCAAAAGTTGAATCGTCTACTGAACTTTCAACGGCTCAACGGGCCATCGATTGGTGGTGCAGATTAATTGTGGTGTAGGTCAAGCCTTAGGAGTTCTTCTTTATTACTGAACAGAATGAGTTACCGGTGTCAAATCAATCCAAGCATTTGTTAGGTAGTTCCAACTGAACTCCAAAACAGACCTTGTGCTAGGTGGGATCTGCCTTCTGAAAAAGTGTCCCTTGAGCCCAGAAATACAGCGTGCACGGAGAATTTAATAAAGAAGTGTTTTTATTCACCTTGTGCCAGCTCGATTTTGGAGTTTAGTTGGGAAATGCCCAACAAACACTTGGATAAATTAATATTACCAATTGGTCTTGTTCTTTGGCAAGCTCAGCCTTTGATGTGACAGTGGCTCCATGGTGTGGCGCAACCTCTCAAGGTGTGACCTCTTAACTTTGGTGGATCTCCTGTGTTACCACCAGTACTTACCCTATGTGCCCTCCTTTATTTATTTTTTGCCTGTCTATAGTAGTACATTAGTGTTTGACCTCACAATTTTTTTTTTCTGGATAGTCAAAAACATCCATGAATCTTTCAGAAGAAAACTTGAGGTCGAACACTGATGTTGGACGAGAGACCGGGCTCACAATCTCCATTTCAGTTTATCCCAAAGGTATATGATAGGGTTGAGGTCCGGGCTTTGATCATCCACAGTAAACTCTCCAAACCATGGCTTTATGGACCCTTCGTTTTGCAAAGGTGAACAGTTATGAGGAACAGAAAATGTAGCAGATTCCAGAGGAACCCTGGTCATTACCCTTTAACCCGAGTACAAGAATCTGGACTTGCAGAGATGGCCCCTTGGGTTGCGTCCATGGAGTTGCTGCTGGCTGGTGTTGCAGGCTGGCAGAAATGGGTGGCATAAGCCGAGTCAAAGAAAAGAGAACAGAATTGTCAGGCCTAGCAAAAGTCAAAATAGTCCGAGAACAGCAATTGAAAAACACACATGATCGGGTCAGCAAAGGTACGGGGACAGAGCCAGGGTCAGATATAACCTATAACTGACAATGAAGGCCCCATCCAAGGCTCAGAGTAGGCACTAAATGAGAAAAACGTGCAGAATCAACCCAAAAGCTCCCTTCCTGGATGGTACCAAAAGTCCCAGAGTATCTAATATATAAAGCTGAATGTATGTATGTGTGTATGTATGTGGGTATGTTTGTCCGGGATTGGAATCCGCACCGTCGCACTTACGGGCATGAAATTTTGCACACCCGCACGTCTCGACCCCGGGAGCGTCATAGGCTAGGTTCTGAGTAGAAATTTTAACCCCGCGCATTCCAAATCGGCAAATAATTTTGGCTTGGGATAGGAATCTGCACCGTTGTACTTACGGGCATGAAATTTTGCATGCCCACACATCTCAACCCCAGGAGCATTATAGGCTATGTGTTGAATGGAAATTTTAACCCCCGCAGGTTCCAAATCGCCAAACAATTTTGGCCTTATCTACATAATGGGGAGAAAGCTGAATGCTTGTGTGTATGTCCGGCATAGGAATCTGCATTTACGGGCATGAAATTTTGCACACCCGCACGTCTCGACCCCGGGAGCGTCATAGGCTAGGTTTTGAGTCGAAATTTTAACCCCGCGCATTCCAAATCGGCAAATAATTTTGGCCCGGGATAGGAATCTGCACCGTTGTACTTACGGGCATGAAATTTTGCATGCCCGCACATCTCAACCCCAGGAGCATCATAGGCTATGTGTTGAATGGAAATTTTAACCCCCGCACGTTCCAAATCGCCAAACTATTTTGGCCCTATCTACATAATGGGGAGAAAGCTGAATACTTGTATATAGATATAATCATTACAATTTGTTATAACTAACCGTAGTTAGGTACTATGCCCGGGCAGCGCCGGGCTCTTCAGCTAGTTAAACATAACTTCTCCATTATTGCGCCACGCTGACTGCAATGAAGGAGCGGCGCCACCTGTGGTTTAAAATCGGAAGGAGACACAAGAGAACTGAATGACAAATCTGAACTCATTGACTTGTCTTGAATTCAGTTACACTGGACAGATACACGGTCCATACAGTGTAGTCTACAGATGAACGTAGTTTGGCTGATAACCAAAGATTTTGGCTTTGACTTACCGGGAAGCCACTTATAGGTGGTGATAGAGCGTTTTCTTATTTCTCGGGAAGAGTAAGAGTAACGCAGCAAGGGCAGTAGTCATGGGCGAGTGACCGACTCTCCATGGAAGACTCTATCCTGGCTGGGTGTGTGATCTTTGGTAGTGTGGGTTGTGAATTTGTGCAGACAGCATGCTGCTGCTGTTTTCAGGTGGCCAGGACAATAAGACAACTCAAGAGACTAACAGCTAACATTAGTTCTTTACTTAACAGTTGCTCAGTTACACTTTTACACACGGAATAGCGGGTACATAACTTCCAATATGTTCCAGTTTCACAGCACATCTTCAGACACAATTTCAGTTACCGCTGGGTTGTTGTCACGCTGTCTAATGATATGTATACAATGTCAGTAAACTATTAATACAGGAACAACACTCTATACAACAACTAGTATAGCAACATCAGCATGTAAGTAAAGAATAGATTTACCTGACACGATATCTGCTGAACTCAGGGTTAATCTTGAGGACTTGATGAGCTGAAACAGGAAAGAGGTGGACCGGGATCTAACCTGACCCTAAACTGGGGTCCTAACTAATCCCTCACCTTGGAGGTACTGATAATGGTTCAGAGGTCCAAGTCACCAACCTAACCCTGTCTTCTATCAGACCCTGAACCCTGTAATCAGTCCTAAGAAGGATCCTGACTACCACCAAAGGGATATGGGCTGATCTTAGCTAAATACACAGATTAGACATATAAGACAGACAGGATAACACTCGCTTGCATACACACTCAAACACCAAAGGAACATAAATGGTCTGGGAAATAAACTCTAACCAAGTTGAGCTTAGAACAACTAAGGAGCTCTCAACTAAAATCTATACAGATTCATTCCTATCTGTGGTCTGCATGAAGGTTTCACTGGCAACTCCCCAAGCAGACAACCAGGAATTTAAAGGAAACCAATCAACAAATAATCAATTGCAGCCGGGAGAAACTGCACCCAGTCCCAGCACCGAGCACAGACAGAATTAACTCCCTAGCTGCCAAACACAAAGAAACAGCAGCTCAGCTGTGAGAAGTCAAAATGTGCAACCGCGACGATCTTCGTGGCAATGCACACATGACAGTACCCCCCTTCTACGAGGGGCCTCCGGACCCTCAGGGCCAGGCCTGCCCAGGTGAGTTCTGTGGAAGGTCCGAACCAAACGATCTGCGTTAACATCAGACGCAGGGACCCAGTCCTCTCCTCTGGACCATACCCCTTCCAATGCACCAAGTACTGAAGGGACCGGCGATTCAGACGTGAGTCAATGATCTTTGATACTTGAAATTCCAAGTTACCATTGACCAACACAGGAGGAGGAGGTAGAGGTGACGGTATGACTGGTGCCACATACCTTTTAAGTAATGACTTGTGGAACACATTATGAATTTTAAACGTAGGAGGGAGGTCCAGACGAAATGCCACAGGATTAATTATGGAACTGATCCTGTACGGCCCGATGAATCTGGGACCCAGTTTCCAGGAGGGCACTTTAAGTTTTATATTCCTGGTAGACAACCATACCAGATCGTTCACATTCAGATCTGGACCAGAAACTCTCCTCCTATCAGCCATACGTTTGTAACGGTTCCCCATCGCACTCAGATTATTCAATACACCTCTCCACACTGAAGCAAGTGACGACGAGAAACGCTCCTCCTCAGGAACCCCAGAAGGGCCCACCCCCATTGAAAGTACAAAACTGGGGATGAAAACCATATGCCCCAAAAAACGGGGACTTACCAGTGGACTCGCTCCGCCTGTTGTTAAGAGCGAACTCTGCCAGAGGCAAGAAAGAAGACCAGTCCTCTTGGTTCTCTGAGACAAAACACCGGAGATATGTCTCTAAGCTCTGATTCAGACGCTCTGTCTGACCATTGGTCTGCGGATGAAAAGCCGAGGAAAATGACAATTGCATCCCCCGACGTAAACAAAATGCCCTCCAAAATTTGGACACAAACTGAGACCCCCTATCTGACACCACATCAGAAGGCAACCCATGAAGTCTAACGATCTCCCTAATGAACACCTGCGCCAGAGTTTTAGCATTAGGGAGTGCAGGAAGAGCAACGAAATGTGCCATCTTACTGAACCTGTCAACAACCACCAGTATGACAGTATTCCCTGACGACGGAGGAAGGTCCGTAATGAAGTCCATAGATAAATGAGTCCATGGACGCTCCGGAAGTTTCAAGGGTAAAAGGGTCCCAGACGGACGGGTATGAGGGGTTTTAGAGCGAGCACACACCCCACATGACGCGACAAAAGTTATAACATCTTTATTAGCATTAGGCCACCAAAACCGGCGAGAAAGGAGATCTAAAGTAGCCTTACTCCCTGGATGTCCTGCTAGAGCAGAATTATGATGTGCCTCAATAACCTTTTGTCTCAACAGATTTGGGACAAACAGTCTCCCTGGAGGTCCTGCAGGGGCGTCCCCCTGAGCCTCTAACACCTCCTCCTCAAGCTCAGAAAATACAGCCGACACTACCACCCCCTCCTGAAGGATAGGACTCGGGTCATCCGTTTTCCCGGCCCCTGGGAAACTGCGAGACAAGGCATCAGCCTTTACATTCTTAGACCCCGGGCGATAAGTGACGACAAAATTAAACCTGGTAAAAAACAACGACCATCGAGCTTGTCTGGAATTCAGACGCTTAGCGGATTCCAAATACAACAGGTTCTTGTGATCAGTAATAACGGTAACCGGGTGGACTGCCCCCTCCAAAAAGTGACGCCATTCTTCAAAAGCTAACTTAATGGCCAAAAGTTCCCTATTGCCGATATCATAATTCCTTTCGGCGGACGACAATTTCTTAGAAAAGAAAGCGCACGGATGCCATTTACCAGGGGACGGACCCTGGGACAATATAGCACCCACCCCTACGTCAGACGCATCCACCTCCACAATGAACGGCTGAGATGCATCTGGTTGGATGAGAACGGGTGCCGAAGCAAAACATTTCTTCAAAGAGGAAAAGGTTTGGCAAGCTTTGTCCGACCATTTAGAAAAATCCGTCCCTTTTCTTGTCATGTCAGTGAGAGGTTTGACGACAGATGAGAAATTACAAATAAATTTCCGGTAGTAGTTAGCAAACCCCAAAAAACGCTGCAGAGCCTTAAGATCCCCTGGCTGATCCCATTCAAGCACTGCTCTCACCTTTTCAGGGTCCATACGGAAACCGGAGGCTGACACCAAAAAACCCAAAAACTGAAGTTCCTGTACGGCAAATACACACTTCTCCAGTTTGGCGTATAATTTATTGTCTCGCAAGATCTGCAACACCTGTCTCACATGCTCCTGATGAGACACAAGATCTGGCGAGTAAATTAAAATGTCGTCCAAATATACAACCACAAACAGCCCCACAAGGTGACGAAAAATGTCATTAACAAAATGTTGGAATACTGCTGGAGCAGTAGTCAGACCAAAAGGCATGACAAGGTTTTCATAATGTCCCTCCGGCGTGTTAAACGCCGTTTTCCACTCATCCCCCTCTTTTATCCTAATCAGATTATACGCCCCCCTGAGATCCAATTTAGAAAACCATTTGGCGCCAACAATTTGATTGAAGAGATCAGGAATCAGAGGGAGTGGATACGGATCTCGAACAGTAATCCGATTAAGTTCCCGGAAATCCAAGCAAGGGCGTAGGCCTCCATCTTTCTTCTTCACAAAGAAGAACCCCGCGGCTACTGGGGAAGATGAAGGTCTAATATGCCCTTTGGCCAGACTTTCAGAAATATAATCTTTCATAGCCTGCCTCTCAGGACCAGAAAGATTATACAACCTAGCTTTAGGCAACTTAGCATCAGGAAGGAGATTAATAGAGCAGTCATACACGCGATGAGGAGGCAACTCCTGACACCCCTCCTCAGAGAAAACATCCCCAAAATCCTCCAAAAAAGGAGGCAATGTACTAGGCACGACCGCACTGATGACTGTGTTCATGCAGTTGCTTTTGCAAAACTCACCCCATTGGCTTATTTCTCTGGACTGCCAATTAATCACAGGGTTATGTTTAACCAACCAAGGAAGTCCCAACACAATGGGAGTAGGTAGACCCTCCAACACATAAGATAATTGTTCCCTATGTATTGCCCCTACCCGAAGGTCAATGTTATGAACCTCATGAACAAAGCTACCTTGGCCGAGAGGCCTGGCGTCAATGGAGAATATAGGGATCGGTTTGACCAATACACTCAGATGCATACCTTGAGCCTGAGCAAACTGAGCGTCAACCAGATTAGCCCCGGAACCACTATCAAGAAGAACAGACAATCTCTCCACTCTCGTACCAACCACCACCTCCACTGGTACAAGGAACTGAGAAGAACTGGCGGATGAAATACATACTCCCAGGTTGTCGTCCACCACACAACCTGGGATTAACAGTTTTCCGGCGACTTTTGGCTCAACAAGGCACGGGATGGACATTCTCCAACAAAATGTCCCTCTTTCCCGCAGAAAAAAACATCTTCTAGTCCTGCGGCGTACCGCCAATCCCCTCCTACGAAATGATGTCCCTCCCAACTGCATAGGCTCATCCGAACAGACAAGGGGAACCTCAACATAAGGGACTTTAGTGGTAGGTGGAGAAACAACAGGGAGTGGGGTTACCTCACCCCTCTCCCGGAGCCGTCTATCAGTACGGATAGCTAAGGCCATAGCAGCCTCCAGAGAAGGAGGAGACTCATACTGAGCCAAAACGTCTTTTAATTTATCAGAAAGCCCATGACAAAACTGGCTCCTAAGAGCTGGGTCATTCGACTGAGTATCTGTGGCCCATCTACGAAACTCAGAAGCAAATTCCTCTACCGGACGATCTCCCTGCTGTATCTTACGTAATTTTGTCTCAGCAAGAGAGACCCGATCTGCGTCATCATATACCAATCCCAGGGCAGTAAAAAATTGATCTACAGACAGTAGAGCCGGGGATCCCGGAGGAAGGGAAAATGCCCAGGATTGAGGGTCCCCTTGCAGAAGTGAGATAACAATTCCCACTCTCTGCTCCTCACTCCCTGATGATCGAGGCCGAAGCCGAAAATACAATTTACATGCCTCCCGGAAGGTGAAAAATTTGTCTCGCCCACCAGTGAACCTGTCCGGGAGAGCAACCTTAGGTTCAACTCTGGTTTGCTCCAGGGGAGACAAAACTTTGGACTTAATGTCCGTCAGCTCCATGGATAATCCCTGCAACTGCAGAGCCAGCTGGGCTACTGGATCCATGGTAACTGGAGATAATTTTTATGGCCAGTGAAAATGTCACGCTGTCTAATGATATGTATACAATGTCAGTAAACTATTAATACAGGAACAACACTCTATACAACAACTAGTATAGCAACATCAGCATGTAAGTAAAGAATAGATTTACCTGACACGATATCTGCTGAACTCAGGGTTAATCTTGAGGACTTGATGAGCTGAAACAGGAAAGAGGTGGACCGGGATCTAACCTGACCCTAAACTGGGGTCCTAACTAATCCCTCACCTTGGAGATACTGATAATGGTTCAGAGGTCCAAGTCACCAACCTAACCCTGTCTCCTATCAGACCCTGAACCCTGTAATCAGTCCTAAGAAGGATCCTGACTACCACCAAAGGGATATGGGCTGATCTTAGCTAAATACACAGATTAGACATATAAGACAGACAGGATAACACTCGCTTGCATACACACTCAAACACCAAAGGAACATAAATGGTCTGGGAAATAAACTCTAACCAAGTTGAGCTTAGAACAACTAAGGAGCTCACAACTAAAGTCTATACAGATTCATTCCTATCTGTGGTCTGCATGAAGGTTTCACTGGCAACTCCCCAAGCAGACAACCAGGAATTTAAAGGAAACCAATCAACAAATAATCAATTGCAGCCGGGAGAAACTGCACCCAGTCCCATCACCGAGCACAGACAGAATTAACTCCCTAGCTGCCAAACACAAAGAAACAGCAGCTCAGCTGTGAGAAGTCAAAATGTGCAACCGCGACGATCTTCGTGGCAATGCACACATGACAGTTGTTCCCAATGTTACTGGTCTTATGAGTTCCAGCACAATTCAGCCCAACACAACAGTACAGTTTGTGACAGTCAATCCCCCTTAAAGCGATTCCATGTCTAGCCTCCTTAACAGTCCCATTTTCACAATAGTAAAGCCTTGTGCTCCCAGACACTTGGGGACAACCTGCTCGGGAAGTTGACTACTCTCACACACCAATGAAGATAACCCAGTACCTTGACAGTTAAAGGGCCCGGTCATTATTCTGTACTCCGACTCTTTCAGTCTAGGGCCACTTGTTCAATGGTCGGTCTCCAGCCGTCTCGTTGTTCTCGTCTGATACTAAATCACAGCTCAAGGATCATGTTATATTCAGGCCGGTCTCTTTCTTCTCCCACCACAAATCACTCAATGCAGACGGCCTTGTCAGCCTGCGGACTAGATATTAGTCCTTATCACACACTAGGTCTGCTGCGAGAAACCGTCACCATTCCCATTGTGGATCAGTTTCAACTGCTAACTACTTCTGACCCTGATGTCTGTTCCTGGGCAGAACTTCCTTACAAAACATGACCTTATAATACTATATCTTACAATATGCATGGATTTACACTACTTATCTTACATTACTACACACTATACAGGAACACCTTATATTATCAGTTCTTATGAAAGTCTACATTACGATTCGCATTACGCAATATTTACAGAAGACTCCAGACATTATTCGCATTACAATACATTGATGTGATTGGTGTCTTCAGGGGCAGGAACGTGACAGTCATTGTCTACCACCCCTACACAAGTTTACATGCTTTTTCCCAGGGAGCATAGCCATAATGAATTCCTCCTAGAGGATGTCCACAAGGAGAATCTATATCTTCTAAAATGTAATTAGGCAAAATCAAGTGATTTTGCACCAAACTGATGTTAAATTTAAGTGTCCATATTTTTATGGGATCCGATATCTTGGTCAGCCATTCTTGGATTTTTTTTTAATTGATTCTTAACATATAACCAATCATGGTGTTTAATTTTTAGTATTTTCCCTATTGATCTGCCTGGGTCATTAGACCAACCAGGATCTGGCTTTCGAAAGCTTTCATGTTCTCATGGATGGATATCACTGGATTTTCTGCTACTTTAAAGAATTATCAGAAAGCCTAAGAAAGTCAAGGCGGGGATTACCTGGTTGTAAAGCATTATACTGGATTTTTTTAGACTATCGTCATGAAGCACTGCAGTCTGTTCGCTCTTGGTGTCCAGGAGGGGTTTTTCCAAAACATTCTAGAATAGAAGGTATAAAGATTTATGGAAGACATACAACGTTCTGCACACATGTAACAAAACTTCTTCCCAGTTCACTTTTCAGGTACTAACTACCGTATATGCTTAGAGACCATCCGAGTCCACCTCTTCAACCTACTAATCTGGAAGTGCTGTCAAAGGGCGCATTGTCTCTCAAACTGCATATTTGTCTCTCTTCTATACACATTGTGAAAATTTCCCATTTTTCTCATTCTGGTGTATTTTCACAATAGAATTTCCTTATTACCACTTATTTCCCCTTCAGATGTAATATACGCCGTGTTCTATAAGTTCTTTCACCTGAACGTTGGACATTGTCAGCTGCTGCCTTCTTTTTTTCTCACCTACCAATAACTTGTTTTAGTATAGATTTAGGGAAATTTTTACTTTTATATACAATATCTGGTTTGTTCTAGTTTTCCTCCCCTAACTGGGTTATCTGCATGGTACAAAGAAATAACTTGATTATGGGTATTTGCATGGGAAAATTCCATAAGAGATTCCTCAGCTGATTTTCCGTTGTCTTGGGACGGTTCATTACAATTCCAGCCGAAAATTGAATATCTCAGTCATTCGAATGCATTCATGGTCAGACCGGTGTACTTGCTTTGAAAATCCATAATAGAATGGCTGTATGATCCTTTTTGAAAGTGTAAAGCGCAATGTCTGCCGGTCTAGCCTAATTGACCGCTGAAAAGTCCAAGACGAAAAAGAAAAGCATTTTTAAAACGAGACAAAAACAAGTAATAAAAAAAAAACCGAAAATAATAAATTGGTATTAAAACGATGCTTCTGTAACATCCCCACAAAGGAAGAATAATTCAGCCTCTTACCATTGCGAAAATACCGTATTCCACATAATGCAATTGGAACATGCCCAATGTAGCGCCGCGAGATCTAACCTGCCGCTGCGCGATGCGGCCAGCAGTACTACGGTTTGGGCAGCAAATTGGACACTGTTGTAAAATCCATTTGCTTTCCTTACAAGATGGGTTTACTAATAAGAAGTGGTCAACCGGGTAATTCTGCGATATCCGGCTGCCTTTAGCGGCAGCTTTGTAGGCGCGCTCGTGGTTTCTTATGGGGGCAAGGTAATGATTTTCTCACCATGTTTAGCTCATATCATGAAACATATTCAATGAATTGACACATTGCATTTCATATATTCTATCACTTACTCCTAAAAATGAGCTGGGAAATGAGAATTTTTGCTACAGTACTCTGTGTCTAAGTGGGAATGTTTCTTCTTGTGGAGAGTGACCTGCTGGACATGTCACTCTCCATGTAAGGAGACTTCATGGTAAATAAAATAAATGAATAAAATAAATAAATAACGAAATATTAATCCATCGACATCTTTTAATCTTCTATCTGTTGCTGCACTCTCGAGTAATAAGTGGTTTCATTCATATGCTAATGAGGCATTACTTTCTCTGGATGTAACAGGGCACTTATTAAGCCTTTGCATTCTGTGGTTATTCCCCCCACCCCCAACACCAGCCTCTTTAGGTTGATTGGTAGCTCACTGTCTAATTTCCTTTGCCGACTGTCAATCAAGCTAAAGAGGCAGGTACTGGGAGGAAAAACAACCTCAAAATGTAGTGTTTATTTAAAAGCTACGCCACACCCAGAACACTTATTGCCTCTATTACATATGAAAGAAAATGCTAATTTGTTGAGATTGCAGCAACAGATAGAAGATATAAAGGTGTCAATGGATTTAAATTTCAAAGACCTGCATGCATATGTATGTGCTTTTGGGAGGGGATTGCCAGATTCTCCTTACATCTCTGAGATGGATTTCAGCTGCAGAATTACCAACATTTCTGCACTAAAAAGGTTATTATTATTATTAAAAAGGCATTAAAATAATTCAAATCTCCACCAAAAATGCATCACAAATTTGGATAATGTAGTAATCAAAGCCGATTTGCTGTTGTGGTTGTGTATTTTGGCGTTGGGGGGAAAAAAAACATGAAAAACATTTTTTTTTTTTTTTATTAATACATGTGACCGCTGCAGCCAATGACTGGTCTTAGTGATTGACAGCATCAATCACGTTGATACACAGCTCATCGCAACAGAGAAGTAAAATAAATTTTTGAGGTCTATTGGGAGAGTTGTCACTGGAGCTGATTGGACACTTGGGGTTTGGTTATTTGTTCACTTCGTTAGAGGAAACACTAAAGGATATTATTTATTTGTCACTTTGTATTATATTCTACTGTATATATTTGTTCCTTAGAATCACTAAACACTTGTGCCATCGGGTCCAGAAACGAAACCGCCAAGAATCTCCATATTAAATACCTTTTATATCCTCTAGGAATAAGATGGAAGATGGAACGTTGCAGATTTTCTTCTCCGGCAGTCACATTATTATGCACATTCCTGTCATTTTGTAGACGGAAGATTAAGAAAAACCGTCTCCTGATACAGCGGCAATGTCCAGACCGCGCCACGGGGCTGATATGAAAAGTTCATTGTACGATCCTGAAGGCAGCGTCTTTCCCTCTGACCTAAATACCTCTCTCATGGTCTCATCACGTTCTACATTCTCAACCAGTTCTTTACTTGGGGTCATTACATCTTGAGAGATAACATAGTTTTTTGTTATTTTTTGATCCCACGGTGCAGGGTTTATTATATGATGACGGCATTTGGCAATGAGGCAGGCATTGTGGCTTTACGATATCGTTCCCTATAATTAATGATCTACTCTGCAGTTTCTTCAGGGTTAATGCCTGTCCATCGTGTGCCCATTGGATAAATGGGGTCCATGTGTAAAGTGCCCGCGAGCCGTAGCCATGGCCGAGCTATTGCTTCATAGCGCCCTGTCACTTCACAGCTTTACAGAAAATCTGTGTCCCAGTGTGCTGTCAGGTGTTGGGGTGCATCACACCCCTTTGTAGGGCACAGGCCTCTGCTGTCTCCATTCCTCCATCTTCGGAGCCGCCGCGCACAACTCGGGGGACACCAAGTTCCAAAACCAAACCGAAGTTTATTGGACAGTTCAAGTTCATTAAATTGTAACATGTAGGAAAGGGCACAGCACTTCTTGTTCATTATTTCCATGGCACAACACATCTTCCGCACTACCATCCATTCCTCCTGGACTATCCCTATGCCCTCTGGCCCCGTCGGCCCCAGGGATTTCCTGTCCAGTTCTGTAGCGCACCTGGGATCAGTCACCTTCTCGTCACATTGTTCCGCGTCCCTCTTCCCCCTATGCGCCAGAGGTGTCCTTTATCCCCTATGCCGGATCTTGAGCTCCTGACATTGCCTGATGGTCTGCACGGGTTTCCAGTATGGCCTCCCACTGTCTGTTATGATGGGTACATACTGTCCCTAGCAGCCCGCTGTCCCTAGCAGCCCACTGCACCTGAACTTGATGTTGTTACTGTACTTCCCTTTCTGAGTCACTACCAGGAAGTGCCTGCTTTTCACTAGCACTAGCCCCTCTCACTGTGGGCTTGTCCCAAACATTACTAGTATCTTATCCTATACCTTCAGCCAACTACAGTATAACAAATCTGTACTAAACCTATTGTCTTTATATTATGTCCTATTCTTCTACTGTACACTAGCAACATTATACATTATCAATATGTCCTATAACGCTGCCACACACTATGCATATTATACTTCACATTACTATATTAACAGTACTTATAATACATAATATCACATTACACACTACATGCATAGAGATGCATGACACTAATCACATTACACAATATTGGTGTGATTGGTCTCTTCAGGGGTAGGAAGACAGGACATTCCACCACTCTTACATATGCTTTACAATACGATTCATGGTCTCCACAATTCTAGAGTCCATCTGTACGTGGTCTTTAGCTTTCATAAGGTTCTTCATGACCTAAGCATTGATTGCCTATGTTTTTTTTTGTGAAGGTTCAACCTTTGGAACGTACCCTATCCATATGGGAGTCTATGCCTGATGCTGCCTCTTGTCCTATTTGGTACCATTGTTATTTCCTAAATGAATAGTACACATGAAAATAAGAAACTTTGTAATATATATTATCAGAGAAATCTGCTTCTTTCTCCTCCTTCACTCTCCCTCTCAATTAAAGGGTAAAATGTGTAATCGGTGAAGACAGACTTTCCCATTACTGATATAGGAGATGACAGTTGGTGCTTATAAAATTCTATGGAGAAGGGGAGGAGCTAGAAGCAGAAACAGACATTCTACTGAAAGTTCTACCGAACTTTATAAGCACCAACTGTCTTCTATCTCAGTAATGGCTAAAATCTGTCTTCCGTGAATACAGAATTTCCCATGTATTGAGAATTTTTGGAAGAATGAGCAAAATGAAAGTATCTACTAAAATATATGTCTCCGATAATCGGGAAAACCTATTAATTGTGTATAAAGGGTTGCACAGTGATCGGAGTCATTTCGGGAAATTCTGAAAATATAGCTGTACACTGAGCCAACTGCCTAGTACCAAATGTCTTGTAGCACAGCCAGATTTCATCATCTGCTCATGATCATTATGTTACAATGCTACTCGTTCAGTTTTTTTTTTTTTCTAGTTCTATTTTTTTGCTGTATGTTTGAATTGCACCCGTATAGACACCAATGTAAGGCTGCTCCTGCAGTGGTTAAAGTGTCACCGCCGTTTTCATATTTATTTCATAAAACAATAGTGTACATGAAAATAAGCAACTTCTTATCAAATAAATTTTCTTCTGTCTCCTCCTGGATTGATCTTTCACTCTCAATTCATGGATACAATCTTTATTCAGTGACTTTCCAAACACTGAGAGAGGAGATGACAGCTGGTGCTTCTAAGATTCTATGGAGGACGCGGAGCTAGAGGTCGACACAGACATTCTGCTGCAAGTTCTCCTGGAACGACCGTTACGGTTCTCCATAGAACTTCATGAGCACCAACTGTCATATCCTATCACAGTAATGGGAGAACCTGTATTAGCTGAAGACGCATTTTACTGTTGAGGTGAGAATTTTAAGAATGAATGACGATTCCGGGAGGAGAAAGAAGCAGATTTCTCTTGTAAGATGTATTATGAAATTTCATTTTCTATTTATTTTGTGAAAAAACAAAACAAAATGATGGTTAAGCCTTCCTGGCTAGATTCTCCATTTCCCACCAGGTGACGTATAGTGGGTACCATCTTGTTTCCAAGTTTTTAACCTCTGAATTGGAAACTTTTGTATAACCAATGTTGTATTAAAAAAAAACATGGAAAACGCATAAATGAAATGCTGCATACATATTCTGCTTAAATAAAATCCCGATGCGTTTGCTTTCTGCTCTGTAGGGAGCAAGTGATAGAGTAGTAGCAGCTGAGCAGATTAATATCTTGTTTATCTAATTAATAATTAGTATAGCCTCTATTTAAGTCATTTATACCCCTGCTTGGCAGTCCAGTGGGTGGTCCTACTTAGTGATAGGCTGTATCTCGCTATGTATACTCTTACAGGAAAATCTGTCAATCACTCAATAGGACCACCCACTGGACTCCTAAGCAAGGAAATTATTCACCACTACTCCTGACATCACTTCCTGCATTATCACAAAACACCAGTGATTGTCTTACCGCTGTCTCTAACATCATGTCCTCCCTCTATCTAAAACTGAACCTGCCAAAAAAGGAACTCCTAGTGTTTCCTCCCTCTACTAACCTACCTTTGCCTGACATTGCCGTCTCCGTGTGCGGTTCCACCATTACTCCCCAGCAACATGCCTGCTGTCTTGGGGTCATACTTGATTCCAAGCTTTCATCCACCCCCCACATCCGATCACTGGCTCGCTCTTGTTATCTCCACCTCAAAAACATCTCTAGAATTCGACCTTTTCTTACTTTCGACTCTGCAAAAAACTCTTACTGTTTCTCTTATTCATTCTCGTCTGAACTATTGTAACTCTCTACTAATCGGTCTCCCTCTTACCAAACTCTCCCCTCTCCAATCTGTCCTGAATGCTGCCTCCGGGATCATATTCCTCACCAATCATTACACCGATGCCTCTACCTTGTGCCAGTCATTACACTGGTTACCCATCCATTACAGAATCCAGTACAAACTTATTACCCTCACCCACAAAGCACTCCATGGCTCAGCACCACCCTACATCTCCTCCCTCATCTCAGTCTATCACCCTACCCGTGCCCTCCGTTCTGCTAATGACCTGAGGTTAACATCCTCAATAATCAGAACCTCCCACTCCCGTCTCCAAGACTTTTCACGTGCTGCGCCAATTCTTTGGAATTCACTACCCAGGTTAATACGATTAATCCCCAATCCCCACAGTTTTAAGCGTGCCCTAAAAACGCACTTGTTTAGACTGGCATACCGCCTCAACGCATTAACCTAACTATCCCTGTGTTTCCCATTCAAAATTTTCTACCATAATCAGGTACCTCTTATTATGTTCTCACCCGCTTTATGCATTTAATAGCCCTCTGTGTCTGTACTGTTACATACTTTGGCTGTTAACTGGTTCATGCAGAATTACATGTACACCCGATTCTTACACTATGGCTGGTCCGAACAATGAAAGCAATTGTTACCATCTACCTTTTGTGTCTCCCCTTTTTCCTCATAGATTGTAAGCTTGTGAGCAGGGCCCTCATTCCTCTTGGTATCTACTTTGATCTGTTTATTGTTATGCTGTAATGTCTATTGTCTGTACAAGTCCCTTCTATAATGTAAAGTGCTGCGGAATATGTTGGCGCTATAGAAATAAAATTATTATTGTTGTTATTATTACGGAAAGCAGTCAATAGGACCACCCTCTGGACTCCTAAACAAGGAAAGAGCAGTCAATAGGACCACCCTCTGGACTCCTAAACAAGGAAAGAGCAGTCAATAGGACCACCCTCTGGACTCCTAAACAAGGAAAGAGCAGTCAATAGGACCACCCTCTGGACTCCTAAACAAGGAAAGAGCAGTCAATAGGACCACCCTCTGGACTCCTAAACAAGGAAAGAGCAGTCAATAGGACCACCCTCTGGACTCCTAAACAAGGAAAGAGCAGTCAATAGGACCATCCTCTGGACTCCTAAAGCAGGAAAGAGCAGTCAATGATGCAGCAGTTGTACTAACAAACCTATATATCAATCCTGCTCTATAACAGGCTGTCCACCGATAGGAGTGAACATATGACAAGTCACCATTAAATACATTTCCATTAGTAAAGACTAATTTAAGATGGATAAAACTTTTTATACAGCGATGAATCTTTTATAAGGCTCCTCTGTGACTTTTTAGCCACCTATAGCTTCTACTCCATACAGACGGTCAATATTAATTTAGTGCCGCTCTGACTTGGTGTAGAATTGGGCTGAACCAAGGACAAAAAATGCTGCCCTTTTGGGAAAAAAAGTAATCTAATTTCTAAAAACCTTTTAAGAGCATTTAGTACCATGAGCTTGTATTTAAGGTTGTGCCACTTGCCAGTCTCCTATTATACCCGACCATTGTTTATAGGAGAGCATCTTCTTATTGTCTGTATTGTGCAGCATTGTGCTATTTCTCAGCCTTTATTCCAGTGTATGCTGAATTTTCGCTCCTACTCACTTGCATTAATCTTTTATTTTACTTTTGAAAAGAGAATCCTGTTTACCCTTCAATTTGCCTTCTCCTTTTCCTTTAGCTTTTCACTCGCCCGCCGCGGTGTTTAGTGATTATGATTATATACAGGTTACGTTTTAACACTAATGATAGGACTATCCTGATTAGGTCACCTTGTCGCGGTGGGACGACTTTTACGCTTTTTTTTGATGAAAATGGTGATAACTAAGTCCTCAATGTTATTTACATGTACTATTATGATCTAGTATTTCCTTACTATAGGGTATAAACTCATTTTTTTTTTTTGAGTTTTGTCTGTGAAATGGCCACCGTGTGAACGTGCTCTTACACATTGCTCACAAACTAACTTATGCTCCGGCTCATTTCTTTGGTTTTATGACGAGTATATAGTGAAGGTGACACGATTGAAGCACTGGAAGTAGAATAGTTAAGTGTCACCGCCACAAGTACATCCTCGAAGAAGGAAATCAAGATGAAAAGGAAGAAAACATTGGAAAAGACCGGTGGCTTGAGGGATAGGGGGCACTTATTTTTTGTCCAATTATTTTTTTTTCTCCCCATATTCCCATTTTCAACACTTTATGGTACATCTCTATTCACTTCTATGGGAGTCCCCAATATACCTGAACTTGACCGTTTTCAGACCTTCCGTAGAAGTGAGAGCAGCGCATATCCGGCCATGCCTAATCCTGTGTTCAAGGGAGATAAGCTGCCATCCGATATGTCTGGCATGTGTATAAAGGCAACATTTAGCCAACAACTCTAAGGTGGAGGGCAACCTTAATACTGATGCTCATAAATGACCATTTAGGGGCTGATTTAGCAAAATATTGACAAAAATTCTCTGGAGTAAAACCTGTTTGAAAAAAATCACAACATTTTTGAAGGACGTAAAGTTGTGCCCAAAAATTGTTACTTTTGGCAATTTCACACCACTCTCGGACAGCTCTGTCAAAATGGAGGGAGCACGAGCAGAACGGAGTGTGGCTGTGCCCACCGAAATCCTCAAAATTGATGCCACTTAAGTGGAGTAATTCACACCAGAAATGTTACTCCATTCCCTGACCGGAGTAGGATTTCTGACCAATGAGATGATGCTCCAAATTCACTAGTTGACGCCTCTCTATGAATCGGCACACCTTACCCCATCATGCCCCTTCATTAAGACTGGCATGGACAATTTTCAATTTTAATTTTTAGGTTGACAACATCTATGGGAAAGGTACATGGGGCGACTGTGAACTGCTACTCCCGTTTTACGGAGAGTGATTAATTGGTAAAAAATTTTATTTACTGATGTTTTTGGCATTTTCTTACCCCAAATAATCAAGTGTTATTTATTTGTCTTTCCAGGTTGTGGCTATACCACATTCCAGGTGAAGTGTCATGTTGAATCAAGTCCATTTGGAAAAGCTCCGCACACGAGCCCGGTACCATGTATTCAGCAAACTGGAAAAAAGCCACGGGCAAAAGCTCATCCAATCAGGAAGTCAAATCTAGAAAAACCTCAAGGTTGGTATTTAATGTCTTGGAATGATTCTGACACAACGTTAAATTTAATTTCTGGGAGTTTATAAAGGGAAAAAATTAAAACGTAAAAAAGAAAAAGATCAATTTATATATATATATATATATATATATATATATATATATATATATATATGTGTGTAAAAAGAATTTGTATAACAATACCCCTATTTTTCGATGTAATGAGGGGGATCACAAAGGTGTCGTGTGGATTACATCTTTACCTTCCAGGAAATGGCACAGACATGGGTTTCTTTCTTCTCTCAAGGTTTTTTATTTAATCAAAGAGAAGCACTATGTAGAAACAGAGACCCTGATTCTGGCTGGTCTGCTTACTATAGTTTTAATAACCTCTTAAACAGTAATTTTATCACTCATGGACTAGTAAATCTGGAGCCGTGTAATCTTGCTCCTCTGTATAACCCCGCCCCCACCACTGATTGGCAGCTTTCTGCCTACTCACAGTGTACACAGGAAGTTGCCAATCAGTGGTGGGGCGGGGTTATGCAGAGCTCAGCGTTCAGAGAACTGCTAGATCTGCATCGGATAAAAAAGTGATTTTATGAAAACTGCAGCACGCAGCCCAGTATGTGACACAGAGCTGGAATTGGGGCCTCTGCTCTCAGACGGGGTAGCAAAAATCCAGTAAAATATTCCTTTTAAGTATTGGAACAAAAGAACAGATTATTTTGAAACTCTGCTGTGACTCCACTTTCTGTGGTGAACAACAATACCATTTCTTGTGCGGATAACTTATTTGGCACTGCGGTCTCTCTTTTTGGTAAATATTTAACTGCCAAGGAAATTCCTTTACTACCGACTTTGGGTTTGCGTGTGTTCGTGTAGTAGCTCACCTCTGCCTTATATAGTCTCACTTGATGTCCATTCCAGCCGTGGCCCAGCACAGCCGGTACTTGCGCTTCCTTGGTTATCAATCCTCGGTGCTGAAACCTGTCTCTCCTGCACTTTTCTGTAGCATTCTGTATCGCTGCAGCGTCTTCTTCTTTGCTGCGTCAAGGTGTTGCCACTCAAGAATTGGTCCATAACCCCACCCCATCTTGGTGCCAGCTAACCCTCCCTATATGCCCTTTTGATCCACCCACTAGAAGGCCATTGTCAATTTCTCCCGTGTTCCCCACTGAATTTTATCACAAAGTTCCCGTACAAAGAACATTTTGTATATGACTATCCTCCCAGGAATAGCGCTCGGGGTCTCATCTTCTTACTGTAATTCTGCTCAAACTGACCCGTAAACTAAACGCCTAAAATGACAGTACAGTCACCTTTCCAGCTTTAGAGACTCCTGGAAGTGGTTGGCAACCACTTTATCCCAAGTGACTAGTAGTCCACTCCTTAACCTGGGGCACACCCTTACCCAAGTACCATGCCATGGCACTAGTGCCCAAATGCAAGCCATCCCCCTCTCTCAAGAAGGTAAGATTTTCATCTATTGCATCCATTCGATTCTCCTCAATGTCCTCATCTACAAAATATAGGAGTGGGACAGAGGGCAGCAGCTATATGGCCAGTGGGAGTAGTGTCACATACTCGAGGGAAAAGGTTTGGAATAAAAAGTTGCTGAAGGGTTAAAATGGTGGCCCGGTACATATTTATAAAGAGCATTATACAGTATCTATGTTTAACCCCTAACCACTTTTTTTTTTAATTTGCCTTATTATGAAGTTCCCTACCATTCCCTCTATCCTAATAATCCTTATACCTGTCTTCTTTATTTTACTTCTTGTGACTTTTCGTTTGAGAGGAGTCTGAAATGTGACATCACTGGAGGACGGCCCTGCAGTCACTTCCCCACAGCTTCTATCACCTCCCCATAACAGGACATGATTAGGGAGCGGCGCTGCAGTCACTTAACACAGTTTCTATCACTGCCGTCCCCTGGTTTTCAGGACATCGCCACCGCCACACGTTTGCCCGCCGCCTGCATCTTCAGTCACCATCGCCACAGTCTCTGCTTCCGACACTGCCATCTTTTTCTCTGAAATGATACGCCGTCAGGGGGCAGTGATAGAAGCAGGGTGAGTGATAGCAGCACAGCCTTCTGATGACTATTCCTTTCATGGCTTGGGCCGACGCTGCCGTCTCTCACCCTGCTTCTATCACTTACCCCTGATGACATCTCAATTCAGAGAAAGAAATGGCGGTGATGGAAGGAAGATGAATGACTGCAGAACCGCACTCTGCATGAAATATATAATCATCTTTAATAGTATAAGAAGCGCTCATTTGCATTCCTCCTAGTGACCTGCTCCGCATACGTGTTCGTTATTAATTTCTGAGCTTTAAGTCCTTTACATGAGACAAAACTCTTCAGATCGTCTCTGCGCAGATTCTCATCTGTAGTTCAGTCCTTCCGGTAGCTATTGAGTTACTCAGAGCTCAGCAAATGCAACTATAGAAGGAAGTAAGGTTGACAAGTGGTTAGCCACAAATTTTCCGAAGACTCTATGCGCGTGTGGGAGGGACGAGGAATATGTAAGAAGATTTACAATTCCTTGTATCTGCACATTTCTGACATACTTTGTAAAGGGACTGATCACAAAGAATTAATTTCAGGCATTTAATCACAAGACCGCTGATGCGGGACCTTTATCATGTGTAGAGCGGTATTAGATTGTAAAAGCTAAACGGATATTGCTGCCATTACATATACATAACTTTTATGTTCCAGATACATCTATCATTGTCATTTTGTGACTTCTGCCAAATTATTAGAAATATAAATTGAATACTTGGTGGATGATAATACATGGCTGTCTCTATGTAGCTTTCCTAGGTCTGGAATGGTATGTCTGTCTAGATATGCTGCAGAATGAGGACTAGAAGGACAAAGGTATTGGGACACATTCACATTTCGTCTTGCGTGAACTTTTCCGACCTCCTATTCTAAATCCAGAGGCAGTAATATGGAGTCGGTGCCCACTTTGCAGTTATAACACTGTCCTGGGAAGGTTTTCTACAAGATTTTAGGAGTGTCTGGGGGAATGTTTGCCCCTTCAACTACAGACATCGATGTTGGATTGATAAGGGCCAGGCTTGTAATCTCCATTCTAATTCATTCCAAAGGTGTGATCGGGGCTCTGTGGGGCCGGAAATTTTCTTCCACACCAATCTCTCACCAACCATATGCATGGTATGGACTTTGTGCACTGGGCACAGTCGTGGTTAACAAAAAAGGGCCTTCCCCAAACTGTTCCCACAAAGTTGGAAGTTACAGTTGTCTAATTGGCATGCTGAAAAATTAAGATTTCATTCCATTCAATCCAAAGGAGTCTAGGCCAAACCCTGAAAACCAACTCTATTGCATTATCTCTCCACCACCAAACTGCACAGGGGGGCACAATGTAGTCAGGCGGGTAACGTTCTCCTGGCATTCACCAAATCCAGACTCGTCCATCAGACGCCAGATAGAGAAGTGTGATCTATCACTTCACAGAGCACTCCAGAATCCATTGGTTTTCAATTTTCATCACACCATTGGACACATGACATTGGCGAGATAAGGCGGCATTCAACTGCTCAACCATGGAAACCCATGCCATGAAGATCTGGGAGGGGGCACAGGTTTTGTACTGATGTTGTATCCCAGAGAAGGTCTGGACTCTGCAGTTATGGAGTCAGTGAGCTCTTTACCACCAGCCATTGGCACATTTTCGTAAAAGCAGACTGCATGGTGAGGAACCAGATCTTATACACACGGAGCAAGGGGCCAGATGTTATAAACTGGGTGCAATTGGACTGAATGAAAAACTTGAACTCAAAGATTATGAAGTGTGTCTTGTTACCTTTGTCTATATAGTAGATCAAGACCATGTTTGCCAGCTTTCCTGGAACATATGGGAAATTCCTAGAATAAGAGCAAATCTTGTGGGCCCTGACAAATCTATCCAAAACCTCCCAGAAACCAGGTATTCTGGAGGTTTGTTCAATCAGGGTCACGGGTGGTGTGTGTGTGGGGAGGGGGACCGAGCTAATGACAATGGCTTATAGTTAATAGTGGTTTGAAAGAGAAACATAAGGGTGCTACGTGATGGGCTATTGGATTAAGGAGCACTTTACTGTTCCTTCTACTTTTCTACCTCCACACTATACAGGTAAAATGGTGTTTTGTTTTTTTTTGTTTTTTTTAAGATTTTCATTTTTGGATTTGTTAATTTGCTGGTTGGCACATAGATCGGACCTTGCTTTGGTGAAGCATGCATTGATTTACGAGCCCCAAAATGTACCTGCATAGTGCAGTCACCGGTGCTAGATGATCGTTCCCATTTACCAGTGCAGAATATTCCATTGAATGTGTGGAAATGGATACAAAGCTAACACTTGTACTTTTTCTTACAAGTTCTAATTTTATTACCGTATACATTTTTTTTATTATTAGTACCTCCTAAGCCAGCTCATCTCATATCAGGAGGACAAGACAGGTCTGACCTAAGAATCCCTCCGGCACCCTCAAGACCCTTGCCATCCATACCTAAAGCCACCAGAAAATTTGGAACAAGACAGAGGAATCAGACTAACACCTCAGACATCAGTATTCTCATTGAAAAGTTTGAGAATTTCAGGTAAATATAAATTCTATTTCCTATGTGTGCCACTAAAGACAACGCTAAATCTTTGTGTGTTATTCTACCTTAACGGGTAGTCCAGTTTAGAAAATCCATTTTCCTAATAGGAAATTATGGGGTTGACCGATATAAGTAGCAGACATAAGTTGCACACAGTTTCATATTTCGGAAGCGTACATTCATTTGCACTTTTCAAGCTTTCCTACTGAGAATAATACACACTTCTCAGTACGAGATATGGGGTGCAACTAGAAGGGTTAATGAATCTCTTCTCACTCCAACCATTCATGAAACCTCTGTTCTAGGCTGCAAAATGAGCATAAATCACACTCCGACACTATCCATACACCCCTAATACACAACACGCTGCCACCACTCCTCAAACACTCGGGGTGATGAGCCCCCGAAATGTATACTACTGTCCGACAATAAAAAAGCCATCTGCTCTCTGAAAGGGTATGGATTCTTTAAATACATACAAGGACCAAACTTATTAAAGTTTTAAGCATTAATATAAAAAATACAGCGCTTACAAGAAAGGGGTATAAAAAGATAAAAAAAGAAAGTGACACACAGATAAGCAAAACAGTTATAAAATACAGAGGGAGAAATAATAGAAATACCTAAACGCTTCCATCTAAAGTTATTCTTCTATTTACGTGAGGGTAGGAGAAAAGGTTTATGGATCACATCCAGCTTTGGAAGATCCCCACGTGCAAACACCTTTCCATTGTGTAGCCCATCTTTTATAGGTCTGTACCTGAACTTAAGTTTCTAGGATGGCCTACAGTATATTGTAATACTGAAAACTTAGGTATGTCAGTAGACCATAAGCTACTGAGGAGGCAAGCACATTGTATATTAAATACCTTCTCCATCCTTCACCCACCATCCCTATAGTAAATCGGAGATGTCCAGCCTGGCCACAAAGGACCATATGTCCAAGGTTTGGAGCTCCAGCTCACCATGCCAGCTCACCATGCTGAGATGTCAGGAGTGACACTTTGTAGCCCCAGTGATACCCTCCCCCTCGGTTCTGAGTTCCTCTAACGGGTGCATAGATGTTTTGGCTCCTTATCTAGTGTCAATCGTGTGAATGTCAGACTTAATATGTTATTTTACTGATGCTGATGTTATAATTTCCTATACACTTGTTTTATATGGATTGAACAAACCAACATAACTGGTTCACAATTTTTCAGACAACCTATAAAACCTGTCAAGCAAAACCATCTAAATTCTTATCTAAAAATGGAACGTGGATCCGGAGCTTCCAAATACCCTCGCTCATCAAGGAATGATTCCGCTATTGAGAGTGGATTATCTGCCGATGAACAAACTGGGCCAGATGACAACGATCCTTCAATGTCTCACAGTCCAGAAATGTCAAATTCTGATAACATTAAGTTTAAGGACTTGGGTATCAATGACTTCAATAGCTGTGGAGAAAATTCATCTGTACATACAATGGGGGAATCAAACCGAGAAAATGACAACGAGGACCTCACAGTAGATCAAAACGACAATGGTAAAATACCCAACCGAGACAGTGGTATTGATAGCCCCTCGTGTTGTGTGGTTGGAGAAGTGTTTTCCAACGATGAAACTGTTGAACCAAGAAAGCTCATGCTACCGGTGGTAAATATTGGAATGAGTACTAGGACATCTGTTGACCAAAAGAGGGACTCGACTCAGGATGAAGATAGTGATATGGATGAAGGAAGCAGTGAAGAACATGAAAGCACAGAACTGACAAAACCCGAGAATAGTGACGCCACCAAGGTAAGAGATATATATTTTATTCCTGAAAATAACATCAAATCCCATTATTTTTATCGAACGTTTACTCAGCGATGCTTACGTGCAAGGATTTTTCTTCATACATGAAGGTATTGAGCTACAAACTCAACCCTACTGCTGTAAAAGACACTTAGAAGGTATAGTAAAGCTTAGGTTACACTTGGGTTTATTATCAGCCAAACAGCTGATAGTTCATCGCATATTGGATCATTTGGAAGAATGATTTTGATGATGACTGGATCAATCATGTGAACATCAACAAGGTACTGTTGAAGACTAATGATCACTAGACACATATCTTTTTTGTCAGTAGTTTGTTGTCAGCCTTCACTAGTGATCATATTAAAATGGTGATTGGCCAATAGAGGTGAACGAGTGGAATTCAATTCTCAAATTTTTCAAAAAGTTGCATTCCTCAGAATATGGATTTTTTTTTGCAGTTAGTGCTATTCGATTTCAGTAATATGGCGGCAATCCATTGTGCTAAACCATAGAGGGCCGGTAAAAGGTTAAAAAATAAAAATACGGTAAATTATACTCCTTCTCCCGATTCAATTGTCAGCAGCTCATTGTACAGTTCTCCACGCCTATTCTTGTTCCGTTTCATGGTTGCGAGCCTCCTGTTTGACCTTCTACACTCTGATCTGGGACTTCCAGCTCAACCAGGCCTATGGTGCACATCAACTTGGACATGCATTGCCAGAGGTGCTGACTAGGCCTTGGGTGATGCACGTAGTAATTTTGTGACATTATGACTCGCAACGTGATGGCATGGCGTGCAGCGATGTGGGAAGCCGGGCTGACCCGGAAGTCCCTGTCTAAAGTGAAGAAGATGTGCTCGAAAAAGACGAGGCATTAATGATGGCCAATATTGGAAGAATTAGCTATTTTGGTTGAATTTTATATTATAAGTTTGTCCATCTTTAGTCAACTGTTTGTGTGATTCTCTTTCCAAATATTGAAATAAAAACCAGTCATCAAGGTCATCAACTCTGTCTTCTCCATGAAGTTCTGGATAGTCCAGTGCAGACGTTATATGAGCACTGGTTACTACCCCAGGAATGCTGATACTGTTGTAACTCCAGCCCATATATGATCTGTGTTATGTGATCATGGATGTGTTGGTATTGGAGCATATCCTGAGTCCAATTATTAGTGACCGTTTTTTTGCATGGCAACCTCTAAAATTGTCTAGCGCACTCATTTTGTAGGAGACCTTCCAAGATCAAATGCCAAAGAGCAACCTTACAATGGAGCATAATAAACGTTACTGCTTGACCCACCATAGACAATAAGAATAGCTCCTGGCATTGTTTGGTGGCATTAGTTGGACATTTGATGCCAGTTTTACTTGAGTATTAAATGCTCTTATAGTGTGGAAGCTAATGGTAATGTTACGCGGGCACTGTATGGCAATGTTTGTATACTTTATGGACATATTATTTAGGATTTTTTATGGTTTTGTAAGGATTTGCATTTGGCACTGAATGGCAATGTTTCGACATTTTAAGGAAATTCCTTTTCATTTAATGGGTATCATTTATTCAATATAAATATTCAATTAATGTTGACCAAGCTTCCTGATATTGGTATCATTGGACGATCACCTAATTTACACAAGAGACCCTCAAAAGCAGGTTTTGGGGGATTAGCCAGCTGGATTTCAACATGTGCAAGTGTGTGGTCGGCCAGAAGAGAACGGTTGACCAAGTGATCATGTAGCCAACCGCATTTGATGTATGACCAGCTTTGAGTCATCCGGCCTCTGTGCAATTTTCTATCGACTCCGTGCAAATGGCTCCACAAATCAGTTGACTTCTAGATTCCTTGTCCTATGTCTGAGTTACGGATGGACTGAAGATAATTTTCTGGCGTTCAATCAGTAAAATGTTACCAGGATTCATGTATCTTCATGAAATGAGCACATTACAGTGCTGTGTCTGTTTTATTTTACGATGAATATATTGATTCCACGCAGGAAGCAGAGCTAATAAAATATCTGGTTTTATAAACCATTTATAAGACCCCGCAGGAATTGAGAGTCCTTGTAGAGCCCGGCACGTCTACCTAATGATGTCTCCATAATCCTTCTGGAACATTAATGTCTTGGATTCATTGGACTTGTCCAAGATTGTAATTTGCTCTGTTAGTTCTTGGCTTGGCTAGAACTAGTAGATAGCTTTTTTTCATCATAAAATATTATTCTGATTTAATAATAAGTTTAAATAGTTTCTAAAATTAGTAGAAGACAAGGATCTGGCACTTCTCACCATTCACATCTTTCACAACCAGGTGGTAACCATATACGACGTTGTAGACTTCCCATAATGGCAGATGAATCGCTCTGATGGTCCTCACCAGGAAAACAAATTCTGCTTGAAAATAAGAAAGGGAGAAAATGGGGCGGTCACCACTTGGCGTTAAAAAAAATTACTTTATTGTGCTTTCCAGGAAACGGAGATTGTGGAGACAAGTGTGCCTGACAGCACTTTTGCGTGAGGAAGCCTTAGGCTCAGAGGAAGCTTGATTTCAGGCGAAACTGCTGTCGCCCACATTTGTCTTTACAATCTTTATTTCATGAAAAGCGCAAAGAATTTTTTTTTTTTTTAACCCAAGTGGTGACTGCCCAAGTTTTCTTCCTTTCTTATTTACGGTAAATAGTTTTTAATATTTCTGGTGGAGAAAGGTTGAATAGATCTTTTTTTTTCAACCTATGTAACTATGTCATCCATCCATACTGTTTTTGTTATTGATCCAGGTCCAACGACTTGTCTGGATGGGTCTGTGCTAATTAATAAAGCGGCGTGGCTCCCATTGTTCTGATGATTGCCGACGATGATCCCAGGGGCTGTACCCCTGCCAACAAAACATTGACCGTCTATCCTAAGGATGGGCCATAAATGTTTTAGTTCCTGAAAACCTTTGCACTGCGTAAGCTCAGTCCAATACTTACCGGTATCTCAAACTTTTCTCCAAATTGTGTTTTCGTAACAATACAAAGTACGTACAATAAAAGGATGAAGAGTAGAGTAAAAATGTCAACACTTCCTGTAACAAAGTTTATTGAGTTATCGGATGTCTATCAGAGGAACTTCCCTCCTATTGACTACAATGCCAAGTTGCTAAAATCGCTGCTCTTACACAAGGACTATTTATTCTCCTGCCGAGTGCAGATACTGACGACTTTACCGCAGTCTGTAGGCCAATCCATTCTGCTGGGAACAGATTACTGTAAAAATGATAATTTATCATCTGTAAATTGCTTGTAGTATGAGGAGAGAGAAGAACGATCCTCAAATGTCAGGGAGAAAAAAGTTTTTTGGTCTTTTTTTTTTTTTTAAGATGCTTTTTATTGTATCTCATTAGAATGTATTCAGGTCTCATTTTTGCTGTGGGTTTTGAGAAAACATTGCAAAAAAAAAAATAAAACACATACAAAAATCAAAATGTGTGAATATAGCCACAAGTGAAGGTAACAACATACTTAATTGGCAGATTATTTAAATTAGTTAATCTGATTAGTCTGAGTACAAAGATGCATGAAATCAATGAATTAACTGATCTGATGGAACGTGTCGATTGCTTAATTACCTAAGTAATTAGTAGATTAATTACCGCAAATGGTTGTATGATGGTATGAGATAAAGGGAATACATCTGTGCCCACAGAGAACAAATTGGTTTATAGATACTGATTACACTGGATCCAATGGTGACAATATGTAGAACCTTTCTTCCAATTAAAAATATGTATTAATTCTATAGCGTCCTTTTAGGCCATGTGCACATGGAGGATTTTAGAGGTAATCAAAAACGATGAGGTTTTTTTTAGTAAATACCTCTTCAGGAAGCTCTGCTCTTTGGGCAGTATTGAGTTTTCTATTACCTTAAAGCTATGTTCCCACAATGAGTATTTGGTGAGCTTTTGATGTTGCAGATTTTCTGTAGCATTTCTGCACCTATTAGGTTATTTGCTTTTTTTATTTCACTTTCTAATGTTTTTTTAGATTAATCACTAATTTGATGATACGGTCTTTCTCTCTTGTTGGTGTATCATGCTTTAAGTTAAGCTGCTTTATTTTTGATATTTCCTGGTATTTGGCTTTTGACAAAACTTTTACTGATGTGCTAAAAATGAATGTGTACCCTTTTTTTTGCATGTGGAATTTCCGCAGCTGATGGAAATTTGTGGCTAAAATCATCACATAAAACTCAACGTACGCGCAAGAGAAATTGATGTGTTGCAGATTTGAAACGCGCGTCGCAGGGTAGTTTATGTTTAATAAAATAAAAGCACAGTGGGAATGAGATTTCGATAAATCACATCCACTTTGCTGGAATTGTAAGATACTGTATTTTTGATGTAGACAAAATATGCAGTATCGAAAACCCACCTAAAACTAACCGTGGAAACACAGGCTAAGGCCATGTTCACACGTTCAGTATACTACGGACCAAATACTGAACGTGGCCTAAGAGTTTTGAAGTGTTTTGGAAGAGTGTTTTTTTTTTTTTTTTATTCCTGAAGCATTTCTTTCAGTCTTTAGGATATGATCACACAATGCCCTTTTGTTTCAGCAGTGGAGCCTCTGAGTTTTTCTAGTAGAAATGAATAGATAGTTTTATAATCATTTTTTTATATTTTAGAAAATTTTCTGGCCTTTTTTGGATTTTACCTGCTTCACAAAACTTCTAAAAAAAACAACAAAACAAAAAAACTCTGTGTGCGCTTACACTTAAAGTTGGACCCTCTTTATTGAAATGAGTTTTCCAAAAGTGGAAGCTACTAGTGTAAGTGTTGGGCTCTTTCATGATACTTTTCGATGGCTGCTTCTAAAAACTATTCCAACTTATTTCCCTGTACACACGCTCAGCTCAACTGAACAGGCAAGTCTTTTCCATAGAGGGTAGGAGACCACTAGAAAGACCATTTCTGGCACAGACTAACCTCTGGAGGACACAGAAGAATATCCAGATGCTTGATACTTCTATTCTAGACACCTAAACATCATTGTGGGAGAATTGGGACAACCACTCCCATACATATTAGTTACCTTTTATAAGAAGAAACCTTCTCAGTCTAGTGACCATGTACCCAAGGTATCTCTCTTGTGTTTTTTTGCAAGCAAAAAAATTGTAACTGAACATCCCAAGCGTTTGGTCACCATGACATATTACTAAGTTCACCTCTTGGTAGCCTCCGAGTACAGTTATCATGCATCTCAGTCAGGATGCACCCATCATTTAGACCACATCTTAAAGGAGTTTTTTGTTTGTTTGTTTTTTTAGACTCCCCTTGTACCATGTGTCCTGTTGGATCAATTATGCATGAAAACAAAGTGCTCAGATTTGTACAATTTACGTAAATTTTCCTTCTACCTAATGCCCTTTTTTTTTAGGGTTAACCATTGGCACTTGTCTACGATAAATCCAGCCCTTGTCCTCTACCAGTTACTTTTGGAACAAGTTTTCCTTCAAAAAACCCTCTAGCACAATTTTCTGGAGCTACTGATAAAATTATAATAAAATAGAAAAAAAATAAGTATAGAAAATAAACCTATTTTGGGCATAAATTTTCAGGCTGGTCGTGGTGGTCTACTTTTCCGCTACCAGTAGACATTATCAAGGTGGGAAGAAGTTTCCTTACAGTTTAATATCTTCAGCTGAGCGGGAAGAAAGAAATATCTAATTGATTTTCGAAGCAAACTATGCCATTTGTAATGAAAATTGCAATGAAATTACGTTTATAAGCTTAACATTTACGTTCCTTTAAATGAAACAATTCGCAAATGTTAACTGTCTGTAACCGTTCGTTTCCACTAATGTGAAGTAATGGGTGGAAAATGAAGATGGATTTTCTTTTGCTTGAGCCAGCAGTTTGCTAATCGGTGGTCATTAGTGCTGTATACATGAAGGGACGGTGGTGTCTATAACCCTCACAGAGGATACAACAGATTTGCCATAATTGCAACGGTGGATGAAAAGGCCACAGCAAATACACATGTATCACCGGTGGAGCTTTAAGACCACAATTTTGGGAGATGCCCACTGGCTGTCATCATCTAAAGAGTTTATCCGATACTTAGTTTTGAAGGCATATAAAAAATAAACAGGCAGGTAGTTGTTAGCTGCCTGCTTGTTCTACCCAGCATTGGCTCAAAGCGATCACGGACCGCTCCTGCCGGAGATTCAGCTGCTCCACGTCAACAGAGCAGCTTTTCTTCTTCCAGGATTAACAGTTAAATGTTAATGTTTTTTCCTTCCATAATCCATTAATTCCTGTGAAGCACTTGAAGGGTTAATACATTTCTCGAATGTGGTTTTGAGCATGTTAAGGGATGCAGTTTTTTAGAATGGTGTCAACTTTGGGCATTTTCTGTCATATAGGCCCTTCAAACTTGCTTCAAATGGGATGTGGTCCCTAAAAAAAAAAAAAAAAAATGGTAATTTTTGTTTGAAAAATGAGAAATCGCTGTTCAACTTTGAACCCTTGATCTCTTAACCAAAAAATGATGTTTCAAAAATTGTGCTGAAGTCAAGTAGACATGTGGGAAATGTTATTTATTAAGCATTTTGTGTGACATAAGGCTCTGGTTTAAGGGCATACAAATTACAAGCTTGAAAATTGCAAAATTTTCACTATATTTCCAACTTTTTCACAAATAAACGCGAGTCATATCGAACAAATTTTTCCACTATCATGAAATACAATATGTCTTGAAAAAGCAGTCTCGGAATCAGGGGATCTGTTGAAGCGTTCCAGAGTTATTACCACATAAAGTGACAGAGGTCAGAATTGTAAAATTTGGCCTGGTCATGAAGGTGAAAATAGTCTTGGGGGGTTAAACTCCACTACAAAGTTTTTACATAGTTATCAAGTAGATTTCACCTAATTTTTCATTGCACATTGGTTACTGAACTTTTTTTCATTTAAACTTATTTTTGTCCTTTAGTTCCTCTTTAAAGTAATCTTAGACTAAAATACAAACCACACTTAGCAATTTTCTTTCTGAACTTCCTTATGGCTTCACTTCAACTTTTACCGAAATGTCTTACGCTGCCTGTCCCTCTTACTGGTAAACTCCCCTACAGTTTGTATCGCTTGGATTTTATATGCAAGCTAAATCTCAAGGTTTACTAAAATGCTGAAGCTATTAGTTTTTCTATGGCAAACTTCTATGTGGTTCTATAAATCCTTGGACATCTAGGTGAGCTAAAGCTTTATTCTGTGGTTTTGATTATTTTTTCATAGTTAATGATTTATTTCAGCTTTATTTACTTTAATTACCGTACATCATCAGTGGCTCATAATTTAGTAACTTGTAGCATTGCTGTTAAATGTCTACTATGGGACACAGACATCGAGTAGCCTTCAACAAGCTTTTCACAACAAGTTACTGAAATGTTTGCACGTTCCTCCTGACTTGAGTGACCTTCCGGGTTTTACCGGGAAATTCGATTCGTAGACCATTTATTCTCCGCAAATTGCATTTCCATTATTATACTCTGGGATCTGGAGAGACATCAAGACATAATAAACATAAGATGTAAAAAACCAAAAAACAGCCAATAAACTCACAGAATCTCTTCACTGCGCATTGTCCCTCGTCTCTCCTTACCGTCGCCAGGCGTTGAAACCTCAGTCATTTTTATTCTAGGCCAGGACTTCCGGACACAACTAGGTCAGGTCTTCTAGTTGTAACTATGTCTGGGATATCCCTGCACAGGGACGACATCCTGGTCCTAGTCACTGCTGGTAGTCCAGGCTTAGAGTGACCATCACAAGGTCATGGTGCATAATTTTGGCGCAACCTTATGTCACACAAGTACAGAGATATCCTGAGTCTGGCCATCACCGTAATCCTGGCCTAACATGAAGAGGCCCTGGCTTTCAACAGTCAGTGGTGGTAAGAAGAGGCAGCAAGGATTGTTCTGGGAAGAGTATGCAACGAGGTAGCTGGGACATGAGCAGTGGGGTGAGTATGCATTTATTTTTTTTAACCTTTTGCCTGCCCTCTACAGTTCAGCAAAATGGCGGGCAGCCAACTTGCTGAATTTGCATGGAAGCAAATTACAAAAGATCAGCAAAGTATACATTTTTTGCAAAAATGAACTTTATTACGCTTTAATATATTCACCCAATTCTACTCCTGACAAGAGATGGGCAAAACCTGATCAGTAAGGCTCCAAGTCTGTATCGCACACCTAATGTCCGTGCATGGACCCCGAACTCTGAATTCTCCCAGAAGTCTGTGTTACTGTTTGGGTTCGGTAACCTGAACAAAACTTGCTGAAAGACTGCAGCACAGGCAATCAACAAGCTTTTACTGTTTGAGCACATCTGGCCCCATCACAACCATGTCCAGTATTGGCATTGCTGTCATTGGCCAGCGCATTGTTTAAAAAAAAAAAAAATGTGGTGTCTCCCCTATTTTTGATAACAAGCGCAGGTAAATCTGACAGCTGTGGACTGCAGCCCGCAAATGTCAGCTTTATCTTGGATGGTTATCAAAAATAGAGGGGTCCCCAGGCCGTTTTTTTCAATTATTTAAACAAATAAACAAATAAATAATAAAAAAAAAGGTTTGTGGTTCCACCATTTTTTACAACCAATCAAGCTAAAGCAGACAGATGGGGGCTGGTATTCTCAGGCTGGGAAGATCTATGGATATTGGCTCTCCCCAGCCTAAGCATAGCAGCCCACATATGCCTAAGAAAAGGTGAATACATTAGATGCGCCAGTTCACTCAGCTCAGTGCCTCACGGTGAACTCCTTTCACCTTACTGACATCACAGCGAGCGTGAGAACGTTCACATGCTCATGGTGCCATCAGAAAGGTCCTGTGAGTTCAGAACAATGAACTCCGTTCAATTTACTGATGTCAGCGTGAGCACCGTGGGAAAAGTCATTATGGCACCGACGTCAGCGAGTTGAACTGGGTTCATTGGCTTTGAACTTGCAGAACCTTTCTGGCGACACCACGAGCATGTGTGTTTTTTTTTTTTATACAATATCACTATTGGGTTAGTAATGGGGGCTTCTTGCGATGAGGATGTGTTGATATGTCCCAATATTTCTCTCAGTTTTCTGGCTTTACGGTTGACTAATACTCATTTGAGACTACGTCCAATTTCTCCTCCGCTTTACAAATTTTGGTGAATGTCGAGACAAGGATTGCATTTTTATGCCGAGTATTTCTTTTGTAATAGTAATTAAATTTTTATTAATTAAATTAACTATTAAAATACTGCATAATCAGTTCCTTGTACGTTTAATAAGTCTTTAATCCTGGGGCTTGGTCATAAAAAAACTGGAAAAATATTATGCTTAGTGATGTTTTATTGATTTCCCTTACAATTTATCTTTTCAATTTATCTTCTAGTGCAGCGAGCCACAGAAACTATTTAACATTGCCAATGAGCTACTCCACACAGAGGAAGCCTATGTCAAGAGACTACATCTACTTGATCAGGTAAAATGCACGGATTTTTTTTTTTTTTTTAATTTAATTTTTTTCATATTTTATCAGAAACAAGTTTGTGTTTTACATTTTACAGAAAAACATTCTCCTTTAGGATATGTTCAGAACACAACTAACGATTTGGTTGCATGAAAAATGCAATATATGACAAGAAAACCACAGGATAAATTACGTACATTTTTGATGAATTTTTTATGTTTTTTTTTTTTTTGTGCTAAGCCATTTTTATCTCAATGGAGAAAAAAACGCAATAAAAAAAAAGTTCTGTGTGAACAAGATTTTCAAGATCTCGTTCATTTTACTTTTACTATAAATTGCTGATTTTTTTTTCAAAAATATACTTAAGACCTCAAAAATGCTACGTGTGTACAAGCCCTTAGAGCTGTGGGTTACCATATTTATCCTCCGCCATGGTTACCTGCTTTCAGAGCCAAGTGCCCAAAAATGGTTGGGCATTACATAGCCAACAGGGCGCAATAAATTAATTTATGGGATCAGTAGGATTTTACTGACGGTTCCCCTTAAACTCTATAGAGGGAACATTAATGTACGAATAAGAAAAAGACGCTTATCAAATAATCATCAATCTTCCTGCCATGTAAACCAATAATCTGTCATAAATGTTTAGTTAGTTGGAATCCAGTGCTTTGACTCTTACAGGGTCTCTTGTCCATTACTGGCAGCAAAGAGGGTCTTGTAATGTATGGTCATGGTGACCTCAAAAGAACATAGACCACTCGATCCGTTTTCCAATAAAATATATTTCCCAAATGCCTGCTGCAAACAAGGAAAACTAGATGGATTAAAAAACTAATCTGATACTAAGACTAATCACTGGCCAACACACATTTTGGTGCCTCAAATGTTAGACCTGTTTCTGGGTATATTTGACCTGTTAAATGAAAAAAAAAATGCTAACGTTTCCTCTATCTGCTCTAATTTTTGAGATACAGATAAAATGACATACACAACTCTTCACTCTTCTCGCCCATAAAAAATCGGGACATTTTAATGTAGTGTTTAAATTAACTAGCGTTTAAGTCAGAGGAGCATGCAAGGCATTAAAATATCCTCATTCTAGCATGCCAGTAAAACTTACCCCTTAGATCCCAGTCTTAGCCTCTTACCCAGTCAAATCCGATCTCATACTTTGCACTGACGAGGGGCAAAACCCCGAAGCACCCTATCTGCAAATTGAGATTCTGATTTTTGGCTTTTATCCTAAGTCACATTGCAAGGCTCATTAAAGGGTCGATATTGACTTGTAGGATAGGTGGTACTGGAGTTAAAGTCCTTGTCCTCTCTGAAGAGGCAATTTGCATATTTAATTTCTCAGAGGAGCATCCAAGGCATTTAAGTCTCCTCATACTAGCTGCATGCCAGACCTGGCATGTCACTCTGAATAGGGAGAATACTTACCCCTTAAATTAAGCAAGAAGGAAACGGATAATTGAAAGAAAAAAGTACTACATGAAAATCTACGTATTTCATACCGAAAGCACAGATTTGGGATGCAAACTTTGCACTCATTCGACACACAAGAAGTTTCTTTTGTGAGATGTCAGAGAGTGGGATCACCAAGGGCAATTCATCATAAGATTTCATCAATTGTCTGCCATCATCGTGTAAATATGTAAATCTTCTCACTGAGGCTTGACTGGCCCATTGGTGGACAGGTGAATTTCCCGGTGGCCCTCTCTGCAGGAGTGGGCTCCCTTATTAAATTTTAGAAATTCAACTTGAACTAATGTGGTCTATACAGCGCAATTTTCTGAATCCGCAGCCAAAATAACATCAGGAAGAGGCCTAAAAACCAGGACACCAAGCATTGTTTTTTGGTCTGAGTTTTATTGGTGAGTTCCCACGCACTGCTCCTCCAACCCTGTCCTTCCTTGGTGCAACTCTCCACCAGGTGGTTGACATATCCAGACAGAAGTATCGAAGGCACCAGGGTAATTCCTCATTGGTATTCTTCACTAGTCAAAAGTCATTTTTGGCAAAAAAAATCAACTCTTCACCTACAAAAGGCCAATGTTTTTGTTATTTTCTACTTCGGCTTGACAAAGGTCATTGTTATGGCCAAAACATCATAAACGAAAGTTAAAGATGACAGTCGTAGATTAAGTTCATCCATCCGGCTAAAACAGAAATAAAACATAATGACTGATTGTGATGTTATTATTATCAAAAATTATGTGAAATATTGCCCATGGATTTACTTTGTCATCGCTTCTCTTTCGGTCATCCGGAGATGTATTGATACAACATTGTCTCATTCCAGGTATTTTGCACAAAATTAGCTGAGGCTGGAATCCCACCAGAAGTAACCACGGGAATATTTTCTAATATTTCTTCCATCTACTGCTTTCATTGTCAGTTCCTTTTGCCAGAACTTAAGACCCGCATAACCCAGGAATGGTGAGTTGGATTCCCGTGTCGTCGTTTATGTACTTTATTTTGAGGGACATTTTGAGATTCTAAATGTAAAAATGTGGTTATTAGGGTATTTTTCACGTTCAGGTTTTTTTATGCAAGCTTTTGAACTCATAACCTGAAAAGGATCATAAATAAAAGACTCCTGTAAAAAAAGACTCAGGGCCAGATTCATTGAACAGTTTGCACCAGAAAACTGGTATAAAACTTTTGCAAAGCTTGTAACATTTTTGCAGAACCCCTAGTTGCAGAAAAACTTTGTGAGTTTTGACATCTTTAGGTCAGTGCCGCTAACTTTTTGATAAGTTGGTAGAGCTTAGCAGGAGGGGCACGGCGTACCGCAGACCAACAGCTTTGTTGTAATTTATAGCACAAAAGTACAGTCATGGCCAAAAGTTTTGAGAATGACACAAATATTATATTTTCACATGATCTGCTGCCCTCTGGTTTTTACGTGTGTTTGACAGATGTTTTTATCACAGACAGAAATATAATTGCAAACATATGAGTAACAAAAGCTTATATTGACAGTTAGAATGAGTTAATGCAGCAAGTCAATATTTGCAGTGTTGACCCTTCTTCTTCAGGACCTCTGCAATTCTCTCTGGCATGCTCTCAATCAACTTCTGGACCAAATCCTGACTGATAGCAGTCCATTCTTGCACAATCAATGCTTTCATTTTGTCAGAATTTTTAGGTTTTTGTTTGTCCACCCGTCTCTTGATGATTGACCACAAGTTCTCAATGGGATTAAGATCTGGGGAGTTTCCAGGCCAAGGACCCAAAATCTCTATGTTTTGTTCCCTGAGCCATTTAGTTATCACCTTTGCTTTATGGCAAGGTGCTCCATCATGCTGGAAAAGGCATTGTTGATCGCCAAACTGCTCTTGGGGGTTGGGAGAAGTTGCTCTTGGAGGACATTCTGGTACCATACTTTATTCATGGCTGTGTTTTTAGGCAAGACTGTGAGAGAGCCGATTCCCTTGGCTGAGAAGCAACCCCACACATGAATGGTTTCAGGATGCTTAACAGTTGGCATGAGACAAGACTGGTGGTAGCGCTCACCTTGTCTTCTCCGAATGAGGCGTTTTCCTGATGTCCCAAACAATCGAAAAGGGGATTCATCAGAGAAAATAACTTTACCCCAGTCCTCAGCAGTCCACTGCCTGTACCTTTTGCAGAATATCAGTCTGTCCATGATGTTTTTTCTGGAGAGAAGTGGCTTCTTTGCTGCCCTCCTTGAGACCAGGCCTTGCTCCAAGAGTCTCCGCCTCACAGTGCGTGCAGATGCACTCACACCTGCCTGCTGCCATTCCTGAGCAAGCTCTGCACTGGTAGCCCGATCCCGCAGCTGAAACACTTTTAAGAGACGGTCCTGGAGCTTGCTGGTCTTTCTTGGGCGCCCTGGAGCCTTTTTGGCAACAATGGAACCTCTCTCCTTGAAGTTCTTGATGATGCGATAGATTGTTGACTGAGGTGCAATCTTTCTAGCTGCGATACTCTTCCCTGTTAGGCCATTTTTGTGCATTGCAATGCTGACTGCACGTGTTTCTTTAGAGATAACCATGGTTAACAGAAGAGAAACAATGATGCCAAGCACCAGCCTCTTTTTAAAGTGTCCAGTGGTGTCATTCTTACTTAATCATGACAGATTGATCTCCAGCCATGTCCTCATCAACACCCACACCTGTGTTAATGGAGCAATCACTGAAAAGAGGTTAGCTGGTCCTTTTAAGGCAGTGCTGCAATGATGTTGAAATGTGTTTTGGGGGATAAAGTTCATTTTCTAGCCAAATATTGACTTTGCAAGTAATTGCTGTTAAGCAATCTTTATAACATTCTGGAGTATATGCAAATTGTCATTAGAAAAAGTGAAGCAGTAGACTTTGTAAAAATTAATATTTGTGTCATTCTCAAAACTTTTGGCCATGACTGTACATTTCTGCATTTGCTGCATTGCAGCTCAAAGGCGAGCCAATTAAATGCCTGTTAATGAATTTGGAGCAACTTGCAACAATGGACTCTTCATCAAGATTGGTTTACAAAATTCCAGTTAGGATGAATTAATGAATCATCTCCTTTTCTTGAGTCCACTTCAGGTCTTGGTGAAGTTCTTGAAGCCAAAAGCTAGAAAGTGTGATCAGCGCCCTAAATAGTTTTTACCAAGTTCATGGCAATGTAAGCAGGTTTACCTTTATGTCTCAACTTAATAGGCATCACTCTCAGCACTGGGTCCGTACCCATCGTAGTCTCTATAAACACCTCTGATTGTTAAACTGGCCCTAGCGTGGGTCACCAGTATTTCCCTCTTGGCCGCAAGTCCTAGATATGCGAGTCACTGGATATACAATGTGCTTGTCGCACTTGCCATCTGCGTTCCTTGAAGCACAGCCCCTGCCTACACCCTGTACTGTACGTCTGTGCTGGAAGGGACGGTCCACAGGAACAGTCCTCTGCTACAGCCAGATTGTCTCCCGAGCCTGGTTCAGACCTGAGCATTCTACTGGCGCTGCTTATGTTTTTTTTTACAGGCGTCGATTGCAGTCTTCTAGTGGTACTGCTCACACTGGCAATCCTCATGCATCTTCTACTGGTGCTGATCACAGACTTCTACTGGCACAGGGCATGGATCTTCCTCACAGCTCATGCCTTTTCTGGCATCTGACTGCTCTAAGACCCTTTTGTGGGGATGGTGGCTGTAAGCCCAACTAGCAACCACACAACCTGTCCTGGTACAGATTCTGGTGCCAACTGCCTCTTCTCTGCTCCGCCAGGCCTTTTGTAATTCGTATCTGCCAAATAAGTGTCATCTGACCTGGTGTCATCTTAAATCTCCTCCTCTGGGAACATAGGTTCCCACTGTTAGGTTCATACCGCTGTAATTCTTTTTTTACTTTCACCTTTGAGCAGCAAATGTCAGTGTTTGCTTGCAATTTTTCAGCTAGGCATCAACTTCAACTGAATATCCTAAGGATATGAGCCTAGGAAAATGCCACTTCCCCTGAATCAATATAATCAAAAAACGGATTGGAAGCATAAGGCTGAATAACAAATACTTTATTGAAAAGATATAAAATCACTAACAATTTTAAAAACGGGATGTGGGTCCAATATATTCCCACAGGTCATGATATGCAAATTACAACTGGATACTAAATGCTAGAGCTGCTGAGTGCCATATGCATATAGAGGAATAGATGTATTAAACATTGGCAGCACGATATCCTATAACTGATGTCTAATTACAAACACAGAGAGAAAAAAGGCATACAAATGTATAAACATAATAATAAATGTTGCCATAACACTGTGCAAGAATATTAATAGAGCCATCATAACGGAGTATATTATAATATGCCACAATAAGTAACTGATATGCCACAATAAGTAATATCAATGAAAAAATATATAATAGCAAATGCCACAATAAGTAACTTATATGCCACAGTAAGTAATATCAATGAAAAAATATATAATAGCAAATGCTGTATACAGCATTTGCTATTATATATTTTTTCATTGATATTACTTATTGTGGCATATAAGTTACTTATTGTGGCATATTATAATATACTCCGTTATGATGGCTATATTAATATTCTTGCACAGTGTTATGGCAACATTTATTATTATGTTTATACATTTGTATGCCTTTTTTCTCTCTGTGTTTGTAATTAGAGATCAGTTATAGGATATCGTGCTGCCAATGTTTAATACATCTATTCCTCTATATGCATATGGCACTCAGCAGCTCTAGCATTTAGTATCCAGTTGTAATTTGCATATCATGACCTGTGGGAATATATTGGACCCACATCCCGTTTTTAAAATTGTTAGTGATTTTATATCTTTTCAATAAAGTATTTGTTATTCAGCCTTATGCTTCCAATCCGTTTTTTGATCAACTTCAACTGTACTTGTCATCTCTCTTGTCCACTTCCTTACAGGATAGTACTTTTTAATTGCACAGGGTCTGACCACTATGAATAGCCTTTTCTGAGTATATTGAAGGTCAAGTATGCTCCATGAATTCTTTATGTGAGTCAGAAATAGCAGAGGTCTTACTTGGCTGTAACCAGCAGTCCCTAGAGAAGAAACAGAGCAGAGATGCATATCCTTGACCTCCTATCCATTTAGACAGAGGTATCGTTAGCCTCGTTCTATGGATTGCTTGGGGTCCGATCAATTGTACCCCCACCAATGAGTTTGAGTGTATCCTAACTATAGGAGATAACGTTTATTGACTTGGTACAATACCATTACTTGTGATCCAGACTCACATGAACAACAGTTGGGATTAATTAAAAGTAATAATTAGAGATGAGCAGATCTGGCAACATTCGAATTTGCCATTAGGTGTGGATTTCACATGGAGTTTGATTGTCAGCTAAGTTATTCTCCTTGAATTGAATGATGCCTCTTAGGCTTTGAGGTCTCTCCAGATCAGAGTATAATAAGCGTAACATGTAAAAAGCAAAAGACGAATACCTCACTTTTCATCTGTCCCAGCACCCACGTTGCCTCCAGTGCACACTGCCCGGTCTTTAGAACCTTTACTTTCCACAGTCCTGCACTGGTGTCTTCACTCTAGAACAGGGCTCATGACATTATGACATGTCATGATCTTCGATTCCTGGTTGTTACCGGTGCCTTGCTTTCGAGTGAAGACACTGGCTTGCAACTGTTGAAAGAAGAAGAAGAAGCAGCCCTGAATATTGGACAGCGGACAGCTGGGGTGCCAAAACAGGTGAGCGTTACATGTTTTTTAACCTTTTAGTCAGCCCTCTATAGCTCAGAAATATGAAAATTTAATACCTTAATCAAACCTGTTCATGGACATATATGAAACGTTTCCAACGATTGGTTTTCTGGCAGATGAGAAATGTTGGTAATTAATTATTTAAATTCTGCAATTAAACCATGAAAACAGTGAACGTGATTATATTTCAGGTCCCCCATGTCCACTTATGTCTTACACGGCTCTTTTTACGATATTATTTCCAGGAATACAAACCCACGGATTGGGGATATTCTTCAGAAGTTGGCTCCATTCCTGAAGATGTATGGAGAATATGTAAAGAACTTTGACAAGGCTATGGATATGGTAAATTCCTGGACCCAGAGGTCTCCTATCTTCAAGGAGGTCATCCATACAATTCAGGTATAACTTGCGGAAATGTTTAATCTTCAAAATATACGTAGTTTCCTAAGAGGGGTTGTCCACTACTTGAACAACTCCGTCTTAAATGTCCGAGTACCCCTAATAAAATAAGAAAACCTTATATTCCCCTCCCACACCGGCATCATTCGAGCAGTATCAGCCTCAGTCTCCTGGCACAATCGGTAATCTCTGATCGGCTGCTGCTCATCATTAAGACTTTTCTAGTATATGTCATCACTGCCTAGTTAGATTGGTCTTGAAATCCTCCATTTACTAAAGTAAAGCAGAAGCTACAGGGATGATGGGACAATATTTTTTCGCACATTTTTTCGCACCCAAGCCAATGGCTTCAAAATGGATCCAGATTCCACAGTTTGTTGGGAGACTAGGTTTGGAAGTTCTGACCCCATTGTGGTTGAAGCGCGATTACGTGCAGATTGGTGAGGTTTGCAAGTGGTATCAATGAAAAACACCCTTAACTGTTAATGTGGCAATTACCAATGAAAGTGGTTTTATCTGCTCTCATTTGCAAACCAATGGTGTAATATGTAAAATAGCTGAATGCTGATAAATTTTTCAGGCTTCAATTGTTCAAACAATACACATCCTGGAACAAAAGGTGAAAGTGCACAGAGTCAGAAAACATATAAAGTGGGGGAAAATAAGTATTTGATACACTGTCGATTTTGCAAGTTTTCCCAACTACAAAGAATGGAGAGGTCTGTAATTTTTATCCTAGGTACACTTCACCTGTGTGAGACAGAATCTTAAAATAAAAAATAGCAAATCACATTATTTGATTTTTTTCATAATTAATTTGCATTTTATTGCATGAACTAGGTATTTGATACAATAGAAAAACAGAACTTAATATTTGGTACAGAAACCTTAGTCAAGAACTACAGGAGACATCTGACCTCTGTAATTGTTTACAAAGTTTGCACGCACTGCAGCAGGGATTTTGGCCCCCTCCGCCATACAGATCTTCTCCAGATCTTTCAGGTTTCGATGCTGTCACTGGGCAACATTGTGTTTAAGCTCCCTCCCAAGATTCTCTATTAGGGTCAGGTTTGGAGACTGGCTAGGCCTCTCCATGACCTTTAAATGTTTCTTAGTTGACCTGGTTGTCTGTTTTTGGTCATTGACATACCCATTGACTACCCAGCCACAGTCCATCTTCAGTGCTTTTGTGTGGCCCAGCTTCACAAGGCACACATGTCTCCTGGAAAATGCACAGGAAGGTAACTGTAAAGCTTGATATTCATTCACGCACACTTCTCAGCATTGCCACTAGAGGCATATCAGACTATTTAGTAGTGTGACGTAGCAATAGTGAGTCATTCCAGTCAGTCTGTGCAGGAGGAGAGGAGACAGCACATTCCAGTCAGAGCTCAGTCTGAGCTAGACAGAGGAGTTTCAAGTTCCTGTCTTTGGACAGAGAAGATTAGATTAGTCTTGGAGGGAGAGGGAGAAGACTGAACCCACACAGAGCTTGTGTAGCTCATCTGATAAGAAAGTGGAGGCTAGTACGGGTGAAGTGAATCATCCTAGCCTAGTCAGAGCTACCCCTTAACCTGCTACTCAGAACAAGCTGTCTGTGTTCCTAAGAAAGTGGAAGGTGACTCTCAGAGCTACAGCGTAAATACAGTCTGACGAAGCGTCCTGTGAGCTGCTCTGGACAGAGTTCTGTGAAGGAAAGAAGGAAATGAATTACAGCAGTTATACACGAGTCAACTGAGAACAGGTCAGTGAGCACTGAAGGAAAGCTGACCTTGATACCATTGCTACACGTGCTTATGTTAAGGGCGAGAGCAGGGCGAAGGGCGAGTGGAGAAGCAAGAGTGACTAAAGGGACAAATCACCCTCACTCAGTTAACCGGACACCGGGGTCCGAAGCGTTACTGGTGCCTCACGCCTAGTAATAAGAAAACCGGAGGCCTTTCTGGACTACAAGTCGCAGAAGGTAGCCCTAAGTGCCGATACGTAACCGGGGTCAGGAAGAACAACAGTCTAGCAGGGCCCTGCACCAAAGACTAGTTCTATCCAACAGAAGACTCCCACCACAATGTTGGCCGGGCGTAGTGTTGCTATTAAAAGAGTTGCACTTGACTTTATGCAAGTTGTACTCACACACATTAAAAGGATAAAGGAGGCCTCTAACCTGCTCAACAATTCCTGAATGTGCATTCTCCAACCTGACCAGCTTCCCGGGACATACCTGCAACATCTACAAGTAAAGGTATGGAAAGAGACTGCATTGTGTGTGACTGAATTCTTATCTGCACCCTGCATCACCACCATAGACTTTGAGGGACCAGTCCCACCTGTGGGGGACTTAACATCTAGCTGCCATTAAGATCCCCTCAGAGATCTACCCTGCAGCGCTGGTCTATTGATCAGAAATCACAGGTGGCGTCACGAACTATTATTCTAAAATCCCCTGTAAATATCCCCCATTGCATGACCGCCAGGGCCACGGACCGAGCTCTGCTGCCAGTGACATTCCCCATAGACTTCCATGGGCTCGGTTCCGAGTACCCCATAGCCCTGGTACCACCAATGTGGTGCGCGTCATCTTTGGCGTCACGAACAGGATACGAAGCTTGCAAATTGTGAGTCCTGTGTTGCCTATATTGACTGTTTTGTGCAGAAAAGACTGTTTGCTGTTTTGTCATTTTTGGCGCCATTTACCGCCATTTTGCCGCCATATTCGCGCCCTGAGGCGCTGGTAAAGAAGGTGGGCGTGCATTCGTGGGCGTGTACCCCCCCTGTGGCGCGAAAGTTATGGCCGCCCTCTCAAAATGCTACTATAATGTGAGATCCTACCCCACTGCAAGGGAGATCCGCCTCCTCTTAATCTTCTATGCAAAAAAGAGGAAGCGCAAATCCCGCCTCCACGGAAGAGACCAGATTGTTCCTGATGGAAACCACAGTCTGGCCTGGGAGAGTGGCAGAAGGACAAGAGCAGCTATGCAGTGGAGCGGTGGAGCGCAGGCCCTGCTCCCCAGAAAAGCTGTTGTTTGAACCGGAGCCATCCCTAATACAGAAACTTCAGCAAACCTTGCTGGAGTGCAAGGAGGAGAATGCAGCGCTTAAGAAATTGATACAGAGCCAGGCAGACATGGAGGAACCGAGAGACGCTGGCGTGCCCAGACACAGCGGCTGCTGTGGGACGCAGTGCTCTCTCCCACAGACATAACGCCATCACCTGACTTTCCTTTGTCCCTGCTGAAGAAAGCTGAAGGAAAACCGGAGGCCGCCCCCAAAAGAGCTGTACCTGATCCCACCGATGGAGAGGTGGAAGAGAAGGAGGCTGAGGAGGTCCTGCCTGTTCCGGAGTGCCAGCTAGGCCAAGAGGCTGCAGCAGAATTACAGTTCCCCGGTAGGGACACCGGAGGAGACCCAACTGTCAGCGATAGAAAACGACTGGGAGCAGCGACAGCAGCAGGTTAGTGCGTTCCCAACTGAGCCACTGCGCGCACCTGTGTCCTACTCGGAATCGCAAGCCCCAGCAGCGTCATCTTTGGCGTCAGCACCAAGCAGTGCACCAATATCGCAACCTGCATCCTCCTCTGCACCAAGATCCTATCCAGCATCACAATCTGCGACCATTTCTGCATCACAACCTGAATTGTATACTGCGGCACCTTTTACAACGCAACCTGCGTTCTATTCTGAGGATGTACCCGTTGGGTTCCCAGTTCGAATGAAGGATGTAGCCACTCAAACACAGATCGCAGGACATGATCTCTTTGTTATGCGTTCAAAAGAACACCGCGTCGTTCCAGCCCCAGGAGTGGAAGACGTTATTGAAGTTTGCAAGAAAGATGAAAACCCGTAGGACCCAGACAGGGGTTTACTGCAACTGAACATGTACAAAGTTTGAAGAAGTTTTATGAAAATTTGCACTTTATGAAAAATGTTGATAATATGTTGATGATGTTTATTTACTCTGCATATTTAAAGTAGAATACCCGGCTGGGTAAAGAGTTAAAGTAAAAGTTGATTGAAATGTGATTTTACTTGAAAAGTGTTTTATCATGCAAAGGACTGCGTGGCTGTGGACTTTGCCAGCCCAAAAACTTTTATTGTAAATAGTTCGCACTTCGGTGCCCCATTTTGGTTTTACATAAAGCCTTACTACCTCTGAAGAAAAACCCGTATGGTGTGGCCTAGAGTGAGGTCTGCAGCAATGAAGTCCTGCAGCCCACCCAGGACCCACGTGGGAGGTTTTTGGTGCAGGTCCTCCACAAGAATCTTGTCTTATACTGTGATATTTATTGAAAAGTATTTTGATAATTTTCTACTGATCTATGTACAAAATGTAACGTTTAAGAGTCCTTACCTCCCGCAAGGGATGAGTTATTATGTTGATGTTATATGCAAAACAAAAATGTTTTTCTTTTCTATTTCAGCCCGGGAGTGCTGAGTTTAACTAGGGGGGATGTGTGGCCCAGCTTCGCAAGGCACACATGTCTCCTGGAAAATGCACAGGAAGGTAACTGTAAAGCTTGATATTCATTCACGCACACTTCTCAGCATTGCCACTAGAGGCATATCAGACTATTTAGTAGTGTGACGTAGCAATAGTGAGTCATTCCAGTCAGTCTGTGCAGGAGGAGAGGAGACAGCACATTCCAGTCAGAGCTCAGTCTGAGCTAGACAGAGGAGTTTCAAGTTCCTGTCTTTGGACAGAGAAGATCAGATTAGTCTTGGAGGGAGAGGAGAGAAGACTGAACCCACACAGAGCTTGTGTAGCTCATCTGATAAGAAAGTGGAGGCTAGTACGGGTGAAGTGAATCATCCTAGCCTAGTCAGAGCTACCCCTTAACCTGCTACTCAGAACAAGCTGTCTGTGTTCCTAAGAAAGTGGAAGGTGACTCTCAGAGCTACAGCGTAAATACAGTCTGACGAAGCGTCCTGTGAGCTGCTCTGGACAGAGTTCTGTGAAGGAAAGAAGGAAAGGAATTACAGCAGTTATACCAACGAGTCAACTGAGAACAGGTCAGTGAGCACTGAAGGAAAGCTGACCTTGATACCATTGCTACACGTGCTTATGTTAAGGGCGAGAGCAGGGCGAAGGGCGAGTGGAGAAGCAAGAGTGACTAAAGGGACAAATCACCCTCACTCAGTTAACCGGACACCGGGGTCCGAAGCGTTACTGGTGCCTCACGCCTAGTAATAAGAAAACCGGAGGCCTTTCTGGACTACAAGTCGCAGAAGGTAGCCCTAAGTGCCGATACGTAACCGGGTCAGGAAGAACAACAGTCTAGCAGGGCCCTGCACCAAAGACTAGTTCTATCCAACAGAAGACTCCCACCACAATGTTGGCCGGGCGTAGTTGCTATTAAAAGAGTTGCACTTGACTTTATGCAAGTTGTACTCACACACATTAAAAGGATAAAGGAGGCCTCTAACTTGCTCAACAATTCCCTGAATGTGCATTCTCCAACCTGACCAGCTTCCCGGGACATACCTGCAACATCTACAAGTAAAGGTATGGAAAGAGACTGCATTGTGTGTGACTGAATTCTTATCTGCACCCTGCATCACCACCATAGACTTTGAGGGACCAGTCCCACCTGTGGGGGACTTAACATCTAGCTGCCATTAACATCCCCTCAGAGATCTACCCTGCAGCTCTGGTCTTATTGATCAGAAATCACAGGTGGCGTCACGAACTATTATTCTAAAATCCCCTGTAAATATTCCCCCATTGCATGACCGCCAGGGCCACGGACCGAGCTCTGCTGCCAGTGACATTCCCCATAGACTTCCATGGGCTCGGTTCCGAGTACCCCATAGCCCTGGTACCACCAATGTGGTGCGTGTCACTTTTATTGAGGGAAGGACGTTGTTGTATTTATTTAAATTGTTAAAAAATATGGCATGGGGACCCTTCTATTCCTCACAACCAGCCTCCTGCCGTCGCCTGCTGTCATTGTTCTCTCTTGAATACAACTCTCATCATTCTCCCCTGCTCACGCTGATCACCAGCAAAGAAGGGGAGAATGATGAGAGCTGTCTTCAGCACTCAACACCGGGCAACATCGCTTACTGTACCGCTTCTTCCCTGGCACCCGTCCGTGTGGTACTGATGCGGCACACGGTTGCCACACGTGTGCCGCAAGTATTACATACACTGACATCTCTGGTACCGTTTTTTTCCGGTACTGGAAATATGAGGATGTGTGAAACCGCCTTAGAGCTAGCAGAAGGGATCAAGAGGGGGGTGTACAATGATCTCCACAACAAGATAGGCAAAGAGAAAAATCTAATAAATAAGGAGGAAAGCACAATGAGGAGATATTGGAGGACAGAAGCTGTGATGATGAATAAGACAGAAAACCTCAGCACCCTGGATACTCACAGAACGCACATCCAGCCTGTATAACTGAAAGAGACACTCCCACCAAAGAACCAAACTAAAATTTGAATCGACCTATAAACTGCCTATCAATGGGTCTGAAAATGAATGAGGAGGACTGTAACCTAAAACTCAGATTTATTTTATTAATTAAAGCTAACCCATTAACATATGTAAAAATATATTTTTTTTCTACGTCAAAAGAGTTCATAGCCTTTAGGTTTACACCACCCTTTAGTTGGTTTACTTTGCATCAGAAATTTGCACAAAAATGTTGGCGCAATTTTGATGCACAGTTTTGCATTTTCCCCCTAAGCCATGCCCCTTGTTAAGTCATGCCCAAAAAGCGTCAAACACTGTACAAGGCATATACAACCGTTTTTAGTCATCGTTTTTGCTCTTTGCGCCAGTATTCTCCCTAGTGGGTTTGTGCCACATCTCCCAGGACAATGTGGTCATTTCACCCTAGATGAACATGTTCTTGTTATGCCTTGTAATAGTAAATGTTTGGTAATAATCGAGATTCTTACTCAGCTCGGACATAATTGATATTTCATAATTTAGCAGAATATAGCACGATCTCAAAGGCTTTAAATAATGAAGAATTTGTCGATTACATTTCCAGCGGCTGATAAATGATAAAGCGCCGCAGTGTCAGGTTGTGTTACTCCTGATGTGGCGCTTATTACAGTTCCCTCGTTATCTGTGGAAATGTAATTTGCTGAAAAGCAATCTGCCAAATAATTGCAAATGTGTACTAGTTCTCAACAATGGAGATGAATGTGCTGCGCGTAGAGGTGGAGGAGACGGCGCTCCATTCACGGTGCTATTGTTGTTACACCGCGCACAATCACTACGCGGTTTTGCATTAATGCAGCACTTAGAGGCTAGAGGATTTTCCGTGTTCTAATTCTAGACTCCATCATCTTGTCAAACGAGCTAAATGCTTTTAACAACGTGAATTGAAGTGGAAAATATTCTGCTGTTTGATATATACCAGGCTTTGTGCCGCTCTATGTGCTTATGTGATTTATAATAGAAAAAAAAATAGAATTTGCGTTTACATTCCAAGAAACAAAAAACTATAAAACAAAATAATAAAAAAAAAAAAATAACACAACACATAACATTCTTTTGAAAAATCACTGACGTGGGACTGGCCCAATAACTTGTACGTGAAAATCTGACGTCTGAGTGAGCCCTAATAGTTGACTGTTCATCCTGACCCAGTCTGTACAGCAAAGCTGACAAGTCAACTGCAGGAAGTGTGAGTCAGTTGTGACTGTTCAAGTAGCCAGAGTGCAAACTGGAATATTTCAAGATTATTTTTTTGCTTGCACTCATCATAAATGGTCATATCAAGGTCTCGGCCCCCTGATATCTGTGTAAAGGAATATAAGCAGCAACAGTATTTGTCATTGTAATGTTTACAGGCGTAACGATTGTGATTGCAACTGTGATCATTCCCAGAAGAGTAGGGGGCTCACACTATCACATGGCACATTGCCATCAAGCTAAAGGAGGCGACAACGATCATGCCGCGCTATCCTGCGCAGGTACAGTGCTGCGCAGGAGTCCCAGTGCTGTGATTGAGTCAAGCTGTTTATTTGGGGGAGCCATGCCCCACTGAAAGGAACATATCGACCAAGCTGACAGTCGCTCATAGGCACCGTATAGTGCTACGTATGCGAGCAAGGTGCCTTCCGTTGGTGGTGGTGGTGAGAGGCCCATTGTGGGCACTAACAATACAGAACATATGCTGGAAGATGAAATTGTGTTGTGTCTGTGAGTGCCCAGGGGTGCTGTAATGAAATGTCTTCGGTTAGTTGGGTACTTGCTTACTTTTCACTCCAGTATCCGGGCGAATATTTATGCTGTGGCGCATCCTGGATGGGCTCTTTGATCTTCTGTCCTTCTCGGCCTACTTGCGGGAGGATAATGGGTAAAGCTCTTTGGGGATATTCTTTTTTGGGGATGGTATTTTTTGTGCAGCAGTCCATGCTTTGCACTGGGAACTATCAGACTTTAGTTACACCATTGATGATGCAGTGGGTTTACGAAATAGCAGGAAGCCATGAGTAAGACCATACGACGTCACTTCATGTAGAAGACCTTACGGTCATGGTTGGGTAACGTAGGACAGGGTGACCACGCAATGGTAAGTCTGAGTTGCGTTCTGCAACATCCTGATTGACATCTGTCTGGTGTTTTATTCTTTACAGAAGGAGGACGTCTGTGGGAATCTGACATTACAGCATCACATGTTGGAGCCGGTCCAACGAATTCCTCGCTATGAACTTCTCCTGAAAGATTATTTAAAGAAACTGCCCGAGGACTCGGCGGATAGAAAAGATGCAGAGAGTATGATATTTATTAACTCCCTCTCGTTAGATGCCGTGCCCGACACTATGATCCTGCAGCTCCTTCTGTCCTCACGAGATCCGTTGTCTTTGATAATAGTTGTTTGTGTCCCCGTGTTCTCCGAGGTCGTTCCGCTGACGATCGGCCACCTTAGCATAACCTTGTGGTGCACCATGATGGACTGCAGTCTGCGCGCTGCCTGAATGTTTAATGTGTGTAACTGGATCATCCTCATTACAGAGTCCCTGGAGCTGATTTCCACTGCGGCGAATCACTCGAATGCAGCCATTCGAAAAATGGTGAGTAAGGCCGTTTACAAATCTCGAGCATCTATTTCCTAAATATTTAGGAGGATGGAAACAAATTAATACGGCACAGCATTTGCAAATCAGTGGAGGTCCAGCACCTGACACCCCCGCCAGTCATACACCGCAACTCTACCCTGTGTAGTAGCCATTACGGAGTACAGAAGCTCAGTTCCTAATGAAGTGAATGGGAGCCAGGCTGCAATACTGGACAGTGGCCACTACACAGAGTATGGCGCTGTGGTGTTCCGGCTCCATACATTGTGCATTTTCCCAGCGGCTCAAAGTATCGGTTATTTCTAAGGATCAATCGTGGACAATCCCTTTAATCATTGTATGATAAAGAGTATACAACTTTATAATATACTTTGTTTTTCAAGAACCCTGTCCAAAAAAAACATGTATTGATTATATAAAGGGGCCGAAAACTTGTTCCTACTTAATGTTCAGTTATTTTGAACAAGCACTGCTAAAAACGCTTTTTTTTTTTTTTCACGACAATTGTGCAGTCTAAACTGGCTGCCGATCACAAGAGAAAAGCTTGTTCGTCAGGTGAAACTATCTTTTTGGTTTGCACAAAGGACCATCATCCTCGGCAGCAAATCATCCTGTGTAATCAGGACTTAGGCTGCCATTGTCCTGTGTACTGATCGATCTCTTACAGGCAATTGGCCTATCTAAACGGGCTACTAACTGACCACTGGTCAGCAAACAAGTAGCCGGTCGGCCAGTGTAAACGGACAGTCAGTCCTGCTTTTGCAGCCGCTCATACATAACCGCCCTGAGCGTCACATACATATTTATTCCGGATTTTACCACTCTTCTCTCTGATTTCACGCTGTTGATTGACGGCTATAATGACACTAAAACCCCAGAACGATTTTACTTAATTATTACCCAAATGGAGGCAGAGGGAGGAGATGACAGACTAATGAAACCTTTTATCACATGGGTGTCCTGGATTTTCATCCCTAGTTGATATTCACTCTCTGCTTCCCTCATTATCATTCCAAGTCTTCTCGTCTAGTCTCCCCGAGGCTGAATCGGCATGATCTGATCATCCACATCTCTAAACCCTGCGCTTAGCTGGATGCCTGACCTGGATGCCTAGATTATTGAGAGCGCACAGTTTGGGCACTACATGCAGGCGGCCCGCGTGCTGCAGTATATTACTACATGCAGATTACAGCTGAGCTTGGATTTTGCAAAACTCTCATTAAATATGTCATTTTGCATAGGACTGCTGGTGAATTTTAGCTTAACCCATTGACATATCGGGATTTAAAATCCTGTACTGATAAGTCTCTGGAGGTCAAATGCTAATATGTGATTATGATGATAAGCGAACGTGCTAAGGTGTTATCTGAGCATGCTCTGGTGCTAATCGAGTGATTTCGGCATGCTTGAGTAATTTGTTCGAGTCCCCGCACCTGCATGTCTCGTGACTGTTCGACAGTCGCAACACATGCGGAGATTACCTAACAAGCATGTGTATGGAGACATGCAGCCACGGGGACTCAAACGTATTTTTTGAGCACGCGGAAATCACTCGCTCAGCACTCGAGCATGCTCAGATAACACCTCGCTCATCACTAATTTTAATAGATTGGATAAATGGAACAAGAATATGTGTCCTTCTTACGTTTTTCTGGACCATTGCACATAAAGGCTGCTTCATTTGTTTTTTTGAGACCCTACAACTCGATTCATACACAGCACTTTGCTGAAAATCTTATTTTTTTCTGTTTTTGTGACATTTTTGGGAAAATTCTCTTGCGTTTAGGTCCATCATGAAATGTAAAACGCGCTGCATACTAAGCATTTTGGTTGTGTGTCATCTCGTGGCTTTTTGGGGTCAGTGGCTTTTTTTGTTCCAAATGGGTATGTCGTTTTTCTCTGGCATTTTTCTCCTCGGTTGGAAACTATGCAGCATAAACACTGAAAAGGGAATCCAAAAAATATAGTACTAGTCTTGTAAGGTTTAGGGACAGCAGCAGAGCACACCGTAGACAAATAATGACCTTTACGGGCTGTCAGCAGAGACTTCGCTGCTCCTCTGATATCTTACAAGGTGTTTTATCCTATAAGGACGCGTTGACTGTGTATGACCACCTCTGCAGACAGGAGAGGTCGGACGCTCAGCTGGAGCGCAGCAGCCGTCCTAGTAATTGGGTTGGAACAAATGAAACATGTGATCTGTATTCTGGCATCAGCCGCCATTCTTGTGCGGAATCATCGGCATATTTTTTACGTATGAGTTGTCCTGTTAGAGGAGCAGCTTTTTTATGATCATCCTCGCTGTTGAAGGTGATAGTAAAACTCCAGTAAGACAGGACATAGAATATCAGCAGATACATTGGTGAATATGGTCACTGACAACTCAAGGTTGTAACTAATGCAATGCATCTGAATGGTGCCGACTCGTAGAAGTGCAATATGTCACTTGGTTCTGGTGCCCAATCTTCATCTCCTTGTTCTTCATGCTGAAGATAGTTCTTAAAGGGAATTTAGCAGAAGGTTTTTGCAATTCAATCTGGGAGCAGCATTATGTAGGGGCAGAGACCTTGATTCCAGCAATGTGTCATTTACTGGACTGCTTGTTGTAGTTTCAATATAAAACAGTGTTATCAGCAGGTGATTATCACTGGAAAACTAGTTGTCTCATGCCATATAGTCCTCCTGCTCTTTGTAAACCCTCCCCCGCTACTGATTTGCAGCTTTCTGCCTATAGACATTTTACAGAGAAAGCCACCAATCGGGAGTGTGGGCGGGGTTATACAGAGCTCAGTATTCCGAGCACTGCTAAATCTGCAGCAGAGAAAATAGTGATTATTATGAAAACTGAAGCAAGCAAACCCAGTAAGTGATACATCGCTGGAATCATGGTCTTTGCCCCAACATAATGCTGCTCTCAGATTACATAGCAAAAACCTGGTGATAGATTCACTTTAATGGCATTGGTTGTATGTTTGGGGTTGTTGTCCTGCTGCAGAATAAATTAGCAACCAATCAGAAACCTCCCTGATGGTATTACATGCTAGATCTACCTGTATTTCTCATCATTGAGGACACCGTTAATCCTGACCAAATCCCCAACTCTATTTTCTAAAATGCAGCCCCAAACATGCACGGACCCTCCGCTGAGCTTCACTGCTGCGCTCATTATTTTACCGCTCTCCTGTCCTCCAGTGAACAAACTTCCTTTTGTTACAGCCAAATATTACAGTTCAGATCACCTACTGCCCTTTTTCTATACCCTGTGTTTTTGTGCATAGTTGAGTCGCCTGCCTTGTTTCCATGGCTTTTTGGTCGCAATTATTCCGTCATTTCGGATTTTGTTAACTAATAAAAAAAACTATTAGTTCTTCTACTTTTTTAAAGCATGTTTACATTGCCACATTTTTTTTACACATGCACAGTACTGTGCATCAATACAAAATTGCAGTTTGCTAAAATTTACAACCACTTTGTAGACCGCACGTAGAAAACATAAAGCATATATATCTTAATAGCAAAATAATGTTTTCACGAGCCAGTAATTTCGGTATATTAATAATCCAGGATAAAAGGTAAAGACCGATACAAATGTCACATGTATGTCATAGATATTAGTGATGAGCGAACGTGCTGGGATAAGGTGTTATCTGAGCATGCTCGGGTGCCAACCGAGTGTCTTCGGCGTGCTCGAAAAATATGTTTGAGTCCCCGCGTCTATTCGACAGCCTTAACATATGCAGGGATTTCCTGTTTGTTAGGCAATCCCTGCATGCTCCGCCCCCGAGCATGCTCAGATAACACCTTAACCCAGCACGTTCACTCATCACTAATAGATAGGAGTGAAAACGTCTGTGATTTTGGGGCACCGTTGATTTCCAAAATGAGCAGTCCATAAGCGGTTCCCAAACATCCTACGAGGCTGCCCAGTGATTTTCGATATTGGAAATTTGACAGCTTTCGAAACAAAGGGGCATTTAAATCAATGACACATTTTCCATAACCAAAATTTGTGAACCGCTGAAGGGGTCTTAGAGGAGAAACTTCCCATAAGTGCAATGGCATATATACTGAGATGGATCCTTCACCCTCTCTGAGGCCCTTGGAGAGAAAGGTTGTCCGTGCCCGGTCCTTTTTAAAGAGAGCCAGCCTGACTCCCATCAAAGCAGGGCTAGTTTGGAAAACCCTTATAGTTAAATATTTAATGGTCCTACCATTGTATGTAACGTTTCCACCAGTCTCTGATGATGACCCTACAAAAAATCTCTTTCAGGAAAAGATGCATAAGCTGCTGGAGGTGTACGAGCGGCTGGGAGGTGAGGAGGATATTGTGAACCCTGCGAACGAACTCATCAAAGAAGGACATATCCAGAAATTATCTGCAAAGAATGGGACGGCCCAGGATCGCTATCTATACCTGGTAAGGAGGTGCTCAGTGGGGCAGTTTTACTAATCCTGCCTACTTTAAATACTGTTAACTAAGACCGAACAGTCAAAGATAAAATTGTTTGGTCTACTTTGTGCCAAAATTTATAAACAATTTTCACATATGTGGTCACATTCCAAGTCTTGCCTAATTTTCATCAAGGTCACACCTTCTTGCCAATCAAGTTGAAGAAAGTTTGTAAGAATAAGTGGAGTAAAACATATAAATCCCTTAAAAGAAAATCTATTTTTTAGGTGTGCATAAAAACCCCACCAAAAAACAAGAAAGAAAATGAGAAAAAATATAATAAACCGAATGCTCTTGATAGTGTGAACAACAAAGACCTCAGAAGAACAGGTCCACTAAAGACACCATGTGATCATTTGTTTTTGACCATCAGTGGGGCATATATGTATTGGGGTCTTCACTATGCTAGGGCTTATCGGGTTACGTAGAGAGAGCCACCATGGAGTGGGGGTGACATTTTTTGCTTAAGGGTGCCGACCCCCGCAGCTAGGCAGTGTCCGTATACAGGGTATAACTGGAGGGATTTATGGTGGCCCTGGTGTCTTTAGTGGACCTGTTCATCTGAGGTCTTTGTTGTTCATGCTCCTCAATGCTATTCTCTTTACTGTATTTTTTTGCATTTTCTTTGTTGTTGCTTTTTTATGCATACCTAATAAATTGTTTTTTGTTTTTTTTAGGGGATTTATATGTTGTACTCAATTGATGACTCTTGAACCATTACAATTTATGCTGCTAAGACTAAGTGGACACGGAGTTTTTTACTAATGTCGAGCATATAGACTCGTGAAGTATATGCCCAACAGTGGCCACAGTCTGCATGGATAAAATGGCATCTGTCCACCATAGGGCTCAATGTTAAAAACAAAATGTATACAGTGCCCATCTTTATAGGAGAATGCAGTTTCCTGCACGCAGGGGTGTAACTAAAATAGAGGGTGCAATGACACACGGGCCCTGTAGCTTAAGGGTCCAAAAAGTCCCTTTGGCCTATATGCAATGACCAATACATTTAGAGACTTGCAATAATCGGGGGCCCGTTGGAGCTTTAGCATTGGTTTCCATGAGCGTCAAGTTAAGCCAGTGCATAAAAATAATATGCCGACGCTTAGTGACCAGACTCCCGCCAAAGTGACACTCTTTTGGCTACTGTCTGGTGATTGGAGCTTAGAGAAATATAACTGTATGTGCCAGGATCTTATTTGGGTAAATTTGGTAAGTATACAGCCTCAGTGTGCGCTTAGGACAATGCACCGTCTACATTTGGTGAAGGGCATATGTCTATTTTTCATGCAAATTGTGCAGAATTCTATAGCATAAATTTTTATGGGGTCATCTCCGTATTGTAAGACTTTTCAGTGCAGTAGATAGTATCTTTCTTTGTGCAGAACTCCAGTATGGGTGGCCAAGAGGGTATTATCATAAAACCTAGATTTTACAAATCTAAGGCTAAGAGGATTATTGGTGGAGGTCTTCTGTGAAATTAAAGAGCCGCTCACAACTGCAATCAGCAAAACAAGGCGGAATTTATTTTAGTGTTTTAAATACAGGGAGCAGTGATTGATCTGAAATATATATAATATATATCGGGGGAAAAAATAGTAATTATATATAGCAAAAAAATAAATATATATATATATATATATATATTATAATATATTATTTTTTGCTTATGGTACACTTTCTAAAAGGAGTGTTCATTATACTGGAAAGGGATCTAAGATTCTGCCTTACAGAGGACGGTATTATACTATCGTTGCTGCAAATGTGGGAGGGGTTAAAAGAGGTCGTCCAGTATCAAATCAGTAAAGCATGCACACTATATATCTGATAAATTTAGCAAGTTTTTAATATACTCTGTGTCACTCTCACTGTTTTCAAGATCTCAGGGGAATTTATTTATTTTTTACTTGGGATTCATTACCAGTTTAGCACCATTTGCCTTCTATAACCTGTGTTGCATCTATTGCCGGCTGCAGAATGAGTTAACTAAGATTCTTTGAGTGAGCTTGTACCTATTAGGGAGGGAACTTTTTTTATCAGTCTGGTAACCTGAAAATTCAGCTCTCCTTTTAAAGTGGTCATAAATCGGTTGAGAGGAGCGCAGTAAAAGACAAAGAAAAAGCTCACTGGTGGATTCTTAGTTAATCTCATTCTGCAGCCATCAATGTGCAGGGAAACAAACAGCCTTAAAAGCCATATATTGCAACATTTTTAACAAAACCTAACCCAAGATACATGCATTTAAATATAAGAAATTACCTTATTCCCCCGGAACTACTTATTGTATAAAGCTGTTCTGTTCCGTTTCCGCACATTGTGTTCACCTCTGTAGCCGATAACCGTTGATCGGCGGGGTGCCAGGTGTCGCACCCCCACTGATCTGGTATTGATGACCCATACTAAGAATATCGAAGTCCTAGAAAACCCCTTTAATCCTTTTACCAGTTCATCATAAGATAATATATACTGTTAAAGGGGTTGTTTAAGACTTTAACACTGATGGATCCTTAGCATAGGTCATCAATGTCTGAACTATGGGGGAGCAACATCCAGCACCCCCGCCGATTAGCTGTTTCTGGTGTCGGCAGTGGTGGAAACTGCTCAGTTACGGAGCTGCACAGCTCCATCTACTGTTTAGTAGCCTTGGCCGGGTACTGCACATCTGCCCCATTCAAATCAATAGGTGGATGTGAAGTACTGTGCTGTGCCGCTCTGCAATACAGCAGCTTCGGACATCACTGACAGATCTGTGCTGTGCAGCTCCGAAACACAGCAGTTCTGGGCACCACAAACTAATCTGTGCTGTGCAGGTCCGCAACACAGCAGTTCTGGGCATCACCGACAGATCTGTGCTGTGCAGCTCCGCAACACAGCAGTTCTGGACGCCAATGATAGATCTGTGCTGTGCAGCTCCACAACAGTTCTGGACGCCACTGACAGATCGGTGTTGTGTAGCTCCACAGCACAGCAGTTCTGGACGCCACTGACAGATCTGTGCTGTGCAGCTCTGCAACACAGCAGTTCTGGGCGTCACCGACAGATCTGTGCTGTGCAGCTCTGTAACACAGCAGCTTCAGACATCACTGACAGATCTGTGCTGTGCAGCTCCGCAACACAGCAGTTCTGGATGCCACTGACAGATCTGTGCTGTGCAGCTCCACAACAGTTCTGGACGCCACTGACAGATTGGTGTTGTGCAGCTCCGCAACACAGCAGTTCTGGGCGTCACCGACAGATCTGTGCTGTGCAGCTTCACAACAGTTCTGGACGCCACTGACAGATCGGTGTTGTGCAGCTCCGCAACACAGCAGTTCTGGACGCCACTGACAGATCTGTGCTGTGCAGCTCCACAACACAGCACTTCCTGACACCGAGAACAGCTGATCGGCGGAGGTTCAGACTGATGAATGCGCACAGATCAGGCATTGATGATCTATCTTAAGGATAGGCCATCACTGTAAAAGTCCCAGACAACCTCTTTAACACTGACTGTTATTGGGCACCCCAGTTTCTATGTCTATTGTATATGAAGCAATAAAAATCATATTATTACCCAGACTCGGTCATTTCTCGGGATCACGCTTTTATCACTGAGTCTTTGTTATCCAATAATCTTATTATGTTTCACTACTTACAGAAAAATCTTTAAACCCTCGGCATTCCTTCAGTGGGTCCTACTACGTCTGGTGCTGACTGCTGACCTTTACCTTTACCTTTTGGGTTACTGAATTATAAAAATATTTTACATTTTCAATACAAAATTAGAGATGTCTAGTCTTAAAAAAAGAAAGAAGATGCCTCTGTAGTTTAGAGCCCTGCGCCTGGCGTTCATCCTGTGCGATGATCCCGTAGAGGAGGATGCTGCCTCCGTGTCCTTCAGACTCATTCAGGTGCAGGATACATGGAGCTATTCTCCCCTAGTAGAGTATCACATGAACATTTTTGTTTGCTGCAAATGTTTTTACCATATTTATTCTTTATAATGGACCCATTGATTTGTCAGTTATAAACATGCAGCAACATTGAAATAAGTTTGCAAATGTGCCTTAGATTTATATTTTTTACCAGTCTTCACCATGAAAACTACATTAATTATTAAATAGATCTCAGGCCTGATGAGGCTGGTGAAAGTACTTTGAAAACCTATGTCAGAATAGCTGAATAAACCTGATAGGATGAGTCCAGTTAAAGAGTGAGAGAGTTCTTGTGTTCAAGTGTTTTCAGTCCCAACCGGACTAATAGCTGCAGATTGTACTGAGCAGCGTGAGATCTTATCAGCAGGGAAGAGGGACACTGAGGAGCTGTCAAAGAATAAGTCTTTAAACGTTCATAAAGAATTACACAGCCACATGTATATAGATTTTCAAAGAAAGTACACCAATCTCATCAGGTCTAAGAGATCTGTTTGCAGCCCTGGGGTCCTGGATTCAAATCCGACCAAGGACCACACTTGCAAGGAGTTTGTATCTTCTCCCCGTGTTTGTGTGTTCTCCTCCCACACTGCAGAGAAATACTGATAGGGAATGTAGATTGTGAGCCTCAATGGTGACAGTGATGATAATGTCTGTAAAATGCTGTGGAATCAATACAATTGAGTAAAATGCAATATATAAAAACATTGCAGAAAGTGGTATGAAAGAAGATTAAAGTTTGGGTGCAGTTGAGACTGAGGCCTCATTCAGACGTTTTTCACCTCTAGAACGCATACCCATTAGAGTCTATGGGGCTGTTCACATGTTCGCAATGACTAATGGAGACACATCCGTTTTTGTTGCGAGTCATAGATCGAGCTCGTCAATGGACCCTTAAAAAGAGGGATTGTACACTAATTCCATCAGTATTTTATCCTAGTGCTCTGTTTGTTTGTTTTTTAGCTGTTTAATGCATGGATCAGAAATTGCTGAAAATTGGAGAAAAAGCACTGATGATCATCAAACTGCTTTTCTTGCATCCAAAAGGAAAACAGTAGACGTTGGAATGAACCCTTATGCACATGAGCATGTATATTTTGGTTCATGGTGGACACTAGGGAACGTTATTGGGCTCCGCTGTATAACCTGCAAGGGCTTTTTTTTTCACGGGTAGTGATTTCTCCTTAGATCAGTGGAAAACTGCCTCCGATGGCGCATGCTGCAAGTTTTTATTTTATCAGTATAAAAGTGTAGCCTTCTACCATTGCATCTACTAATTGACTATGGGTAAGATTAGTGTCTACAGGAAACCTTTACAAATGCAGGTTCTGGAGAATATCACACTTGTGGCCACAATGGAAAAGCAGGTTCTGGAGAAGATCACACATGTGGCCACAATGGAAAAGTAGGTTCTGGAGAAGATCACGCATGTGGCCACCATGGAAAAACAGGTTCTAGAGAGATCACATATGTGGCCCCCTTGGAAAAGCAGGTTCTGGAGAAGATCACACATGTGGCCACCATGAAGAAACAGGTTCTGGAGAAGATCACACATGTGTCCACCATGGAAAAACAGGTTCTAGAGAGATCACGCATGTGGCCACCTTGGAAAAGCAGGTTCTGGAGAAGATCACACATGTGGCCACCATGGAAAAGCAGGTTCTGGAGAAGATCACACATATGTCCACCATGGAAAAGCAGGTTCTGGAGAGATCACACATGTGGCCTCAATGGAAAAGCTGGTTCTGGAGAGATCACACGTGTCCACCATGGAAAAGCTGGTTCTGAAGAGATCACACATGTGTCCACCATGGAAAAGCTGGTTCTGGAGAGATCACACATGTGGCATCTATTGAACAGCAAGTTCTGGAGAGATCACACATGTGTCCACCATGGAAAAACTGTTTCTGGAGAGATCACACAAGTGGCCTCTCTTGAAGAGCAGGTTCTGGAGAGATCACACATGTGGCCACCATGGAAAAGCTGGTTCTGGAGAGATCATGCATGTGGCCACCATGGAAAAGCTCAAGTTGTTGGTTTTATGAGTCTTTACTTGTGATTTATTCGCTGCATTATTGATGTCCTAGAAATGAGGGAGCGGAGCTGATTCCATATATTAAAAATTCCTTATGATCTGTTTGGTTTCGGATGCATCCGAACAAGACTCAGCAATAATCATTCCAAATGCCCAATGTTAGGAAAAAGTTGATTTCATAATAGGCTGTAAATAGAATATGAAAGTTCTGTCTTTTTCCCGGCTCTCCTGGTGAATCGAGGTTTTTTTTGTTTGTTTTTTTTAAACCTAGATTTCATTGCAATTCTAATGATTGCCCCATTGTACTAGGCCTTGGGCAAACTCGCTTTTTGCTTCTTTATTAATACCGCCTTGACAGATCTGCCAGCGGGTGATGCCTGGTTCAGTATAGATCACTGTGAATAATGCATGAGGAATAATGCCGACAAATTTCATACTGTCCTTGAGGATCCAAGTAAGAACATGACATTCTGCAAGCTGCAAACTTTGAGGAGTTTTGCTCCTGGATGCCTCAGTCGTAGGCGGTACATATTAATCTTGGCTATAAAATGTTGCAGAAAAACCTGGATGATGCTATAATGAGTTTCTCTATTACACAGCTCCATTATTACTTTCCGGGAGACCGTTCAGGTCACCGTCTAGACTGTTATACCAGATCCGCTAATAAGTGACGTGTAATTAGAATGGCATTAGGAAGCGGCAGAAGAATATGGAACTGTAAAAATAAGTGCATGAAATGTAAAGTGTTCATATTTTATAATATATTTTATTGGGGTCTGAGGTCAAAGCAAGAACCTATTGGGGCTACCATGTAGCATTGCTCCATCAGTGCAACTTTGCACTTTACCTCTTATTACAAATATCCTTTGTTTTCAAGAACAGAAGGATTTTGATTCTATTGTACAGTCATGGCCAAAAGTTTTGAGAATGACACAAATATTATACTTTTAACATGATCTGCTGCCCTCTGGTTTTTATGTGTGTTTGACAGATGTTTTTATCACAGACAGAAATATAATTGCAAACATATGAGTAACAAAAGCTTATATTGACAGTTAGAATGAGTTAATGCAGCAAGTCAATATTTGCAGTGTTGACCGTTCTTCTTCAGGACCTCTGCAATTCTCCCTGGCATGCTCTCAATCAACTTCTGGACCAAATCCTGACTGATAGCAGTCCATTCTTGCACAATCAATGCTTTCATTTTGTCAGAATTTTTAGGTTTTTGTTTGTCCACCCGTCTCTTGATGATTGACCACAAGTTCTCAATGGGATTAAGATCTGGGGAGTTTCCAGGCCATGGACCCAAAATCTCTATGTTTTGTTCCCTGAGCCATTTAGTTATCACCTTTGCTTTATGGCAAGGTGCTCCATCATGCTGGAAAAGGCATTGTTGATCGCCAAACTGCTCTTGGAGGGTTGGGAGAAGTTGCTCTTGGAGGACATTCTGGTACCATTCTTTATTCATGGCTGTGTTTTTAGGCAAGACTGTGAGAGAGCAGATTCCCTTGGCTGAGAAGCAACCCCACACATGAATGGTTTCAGGATGCTTAACAGTTGGCATGAGACAAGACTGGTGGTAGCGCTCACCTTGTCTTCTCCGAATGAGGCGTTTTCCTGATGTCCCAAACAATCGAAAAGGGGATTCATCAGAGAAAATAACTTTACCCCAGTCCTCAGCAGTCCACTGCCTGTACCTTTTGCAGAATATCAGTCTGTCCATGATGTTTTTTCTGGAGAGAAGTGGCTTCTTTGCTGCCCTCCTTGAGACCAGGCCTTGCTCCAAGAGTCTCCGCCTCACAATGCGTGCAGATGCACTCACACCTGCCTGCTGCCATTCCTGAGCAAGCTCTGCACTGCTGGTAGCCCGATCCCGCAGCTGAAACACTTTTAAGAGACGGTCCTGGCGCTTGCTGGTCTTTCTTGGGCGCCCTGGAGCCTTTTTGGCAACAATGGAACCTCTCTCCTTGAAGTTCTTGATGATGCGATAGATTGTTGACTGAGGTGCAATCTTTCTAGCTGCGATACTCTTCCCTGTTAGGCCATTTTTGTGCATTGCAATGATGACTGCACGTGTTTCTTTAGAGATAACCATGGTTAACAGAAGAGAAACAATGATGCCAAGCACCAGCCTCCTTTTAAAGTGTCCAGTGGTGTCATTCTTACTTAATCATGACAGATTGATCTCCAGCCATGTCCTCCTCAACACCCACACCTGTGTTAATGGAGCAATCACTGAAAAGAGGTTAGCTGGTCCTTTTAAGGCAGGGCTGCAATGATGTTGAAATGTGTTTTGGGGGATAAAGTTCATTTTCTAGCCAAATATTGACTTTGCAAGTAATTGCTGTTAAGCTGATCACTCTTTATAACATTCTGGAGTATATGCAAATTGCCATTAGAAAAAGTGAAGCAGTAGACTTTGTAAAAATTCATATTTGTGTCATTCTCAAAACTTTTGTCCATGACTGTATATTGCTCATTACCTAGGTTACCGGCCACCTCTGCAGTGTATGAGAGGTGGCTGGTTTCCTAGGCAAGTAAAGCAGTGCTTCCAAGCTTTTTTTCTTTACAGCTGCTCTCAAGTTGTCTGGTTCCAGCCAGCGTCAGTGCTCCCGCACTTCTATGTTGCTGTAGAAGCAAAGCTACTTCTCGTTGGAGCGCACAGTTCGGATCAGTGACGCGATCATGGTGCTGATCTGAACTGTCAAACTTCAGGAGCGCACCACTCCTTGGAAGGACCAAGGTGGCAGCAATGGTGGCCTTTATCAGATCCCAAATTACATGACAAACCACTGGCACGCACTCATCGGTAACCCAAACATTTAGATGATGACCCTCAGTGATTGCCAATGGCATCCAAAAGGTTACTGAACAGCACTCAAAGTTGCTATTAGGGTGCATTCAGATGGACGTATAACTCTGTCCAAGACCGGAACGCTGTGCTTGGACTTGGCTGGTGGGTCTCTCAACTCGAGCGTGACAGCTTCATATTTTTCTATGCAGTCATCATCGTCACGCTCCAGTCGGTAGACCTGCCAGCCAGTCCGAGCATTGTGTTCCGATCGTGCTCCAATTTATACCACCAGTGCTGACTGTATAACACAGTTGGCACCTGCCCAATGGATACATGCACACACTGACCGGTGATCTCTGGGTGAGTGAAAGAGTTAAAAAGAAAAAGCAATGTGATTGTACCAGTGTTTCTAACACAAACTTTTACAAAACTATGTAAAAGAAAAAATCTCTTTGTTGCCCATAGCTCCCAAATAGCGTTAAGATTTAATTTCTTAAAGCGTAAAAGTTGGTTCAATTTTTATTTAAAGGGGTTGTCCACTATTTGGACAACCCCTCCTGAATCCCTAGTCCCACCCACCACCCCGCAGTAAAATAACACTCCCTGTACCATTCCAGTGGTGTCGGCACTGGCTTTCCCAGAGCTAGCGTTACATTGTCACTCAATCCCTGCGGCGCTGGCATCACTCTCCTCTCTGGACATAATTGACATCTGGTGGAAATAAGAGCTGCAAGTGCTTTCTCACTTCCTGATGTCTTGATTTGTAAAAAAAAATGGTAAGGGGTTGATTTACTGGGGGAAAACATGAGGATTCAGAATGGGTTATTTAATAAATCAATAGAGCGTTCACTCCAAATTCAGAGGCAAAATCTGTACTGAAGTATCTGAAGACAGACTTTCAAATTCCTGAGATAGGAGATGACAGTTGGTGCTTTTTAAATTTTATGGAGTGGGAGGAGCTGGAGGCAGAAACAGACATTCTGTTGCAAGTTCTACTGAAATGACAGTTACATTTTAAATTTCTCTGATAAATTGAAATCTGCGCTGTGATTGGTTGCTGTGGTTAAAAAAGAATATTTTAGGCAGTTTTGATAAAATTTCCCCAGTATCTTCTAGACACCCAGAAGCTCTTTTCTGACATTAACAGTCATTATTACACCTCATTTATCTAATGACTCTGCCCGGGTCTGGCTCACCATGTCTGGCTCTCTGCTCTTTGTATCGGTTGCAATCATTTACAGTGTTAAATTAATTGATTGAAATGGGAATTGGGTTCAGAATCTAATTTTATGTAATTGCTGCTTTGAGCTTTTGGTTACCTGGTTAATGGATTTCATTAAATGTAAGAAAATTTTGCACCATTTCCAAGACATAAAAGACATAAGAAAAATATTGCAATTATGGATAAATTCCAGACCCTTCCCCTACTGGGGGCTCATTACAAGCATAGAGCTTATTCTTCATTTTCTTCTTCAGGGGCGAATCCTTTGGTGATACAACGGAAACCTTCGCCACCGGTCTAACTAAACATTTACTTTACTTATCGATCATTTATAAGATTCTGTGTCTGCTCTAAATAAAATCATCTGAACATGGAAATATTTTGTAATGAGCGTGTGACTACGTACTGCAGGCAGCGCTTCAGTGTAAAGTATGGAACACGGCTCATGACAATGATTACATTCAGATTTGCAGACCATGAACCTAAAGCCCCCATCACGTCAGTGTCTCCGGTCCATGTGGTGACCGTTTTCACATGGACCGGAGACACTTACACACACACAGACTCCTTATAATGTATGGGGCTGCGCACATGTACTTCTGTTCACATGGATCGTGTGACCCACATGTGGACATGTCTTTTTTCCTGCTGCAGCACAGATGGCAATACGTCCCGCACACGTGCACATGGATGACACAAAGTGTGGCATCCCTGTGCCGTCAGTGTGACACGTACCGGAACAGAATGCGGAATAGAAATGACAGATATTCAGCTGTTAGATGTGCAACGATAGATTAACAGATGGGTAGATATGGGGTAGAAAGACATTTGTGTGATATATCATTAGTGCCTTGCATGTGTAGTTTACTGTACTTGTATTTAGCTAATACATTGACATTGGGGGATAAGCTGCCTGCTTTCTCTGTCTTCCCAAGCAATATGAGGAAACACTTTGGGAAAGTTGTCATTGGCAAAGCAGCTGGGCCTGATGGCCTCAGCCCACGTGTCCTCAGAGCATGTGCCAACCAACTGTGTACTGTCTTCCAACTCCTGTTTAACAGGAGCCTACAATTACAGAGAATACCAGTGCTGTGGAAGACCACCTGCCTGGTGCCGGTTCCCAAGATCACTTTTCCGACTTCCCTACACGACTATCGTCCAGTGGCCTTAACATCGCATGCTATGAAGTCCTTGGAGAGAATAATACTCGCCTACTTGTGCCCGAGGGTGAGGGCCTACACTGACCCCCTGCAGTTTGTGTACCAGCAGAGATTGGGGGTGGATGATGCGGTAGTGTCTCTGCTACATACAATGCATTCATTCTTGGACAATGATGGCATTGCAGTGCGTGCCATGTTCTTTGACTTCTCTAGTGCTTTCAATACCTTACAGCCACCCTTACTACGTAATAAGTTGACTGATATGGCGGTAGATGAGGGGATGGTGAACTGGATAAGTGACTACCTGATGGACAGGCCGCAGTTTGTAAGGATGGGGGAGGTGGTATCTGGCAATGTATGGAGCAGTGTTGGAGCCCCTCAGGGTACAGTGCTGTCGCCCTTTCTCTTCACATTGTATACAGCTGACTTTCAGTATAAATCAGATCTCTGTCACCTCCAAAAATTCTCAGATGACTCAGTGATTGTAGGGGGCATTCTGGGGGACCGGGGTAGGAGGAATATAAAAGGGTGGTTTCTGGCTTTGTGGATTGGTGCCAAACTGTCCAGAACTAAATGTGAAGAAAACCAAGGAGATGGTGATGAGTTATAGAAGGATAAAGGAGGATTATTTACCGATCACTATTGCTGGCCAGGAGGTGGAGATGGTTGAGAGCTACAAATATTTGGGGGTTCACCTTGACAGCAAACTTGATTGGGTGTCATACAGAGAAGGTTCACAAGAAGGGAATGAGCAGACTGTACTTTCTACGGAAGCTCAGGTCATTTAATGTGTGCAGTAAAATGCTGGAGATGTTCTACCAGTCCATTGTAGCAAGCGCCATCTTTTTTGCTATCATTTGCTGGGGCAGTAGTGTGCGAGTAGCTGACACTAATAAGTTCAACAAACTTATCAAGAAGGCAAGTGCAGCTGTTGGCCTCCATCTTGACTCTTTTGAGGAGGTATTGGAGGATAGAATTCAGAAGAAGTGTAGGGCAATAATGAACAATAATACACACCCCCTATACGAGCTGTTCTTGAAGCAGAAGAGCACATTCAGCAGCTGTCTAATCCTACTAAGGTGCAAGAAGGAGAAATTCAGGAAATCGTTTGTGCCTACTGCTATGGGCATATATAACAATTTCCTAAGGGTTAAAGACGACAATGACCTATGGCTGGTGCACTAATGACAATGATCAGAGATTTAAGTACCTGCAATTACACAAATTTGTTTGTTACTTAATGTGGTTAGTCATGTGCAAGATCAGTGTCCAAGAATTACGTTATGTAATGCTATTTGTAAAGTTGTAATGTTTGGAATGCGGTTTGTAACACTGCTGTAATACCATAATTTCCCTCGGGATCAGTAAAGTGTATCATATCGTATCATAATACATAAATTAAAACATTTTTTTTTTTTATAACCTGCCAAGGTAAAGCAGACAGCTGTGAGCTTTTATTATCAGGTTGGGAAGGTCCATAGTTATTTGACCCTTCCCAGCCTAAAAATTCAAGCCCGCAGCCACCCCAGAATTGGCACATCACATTACATGCACCAATTCTGGCGTTTTTCTCGGCTCCTCTCGATTGCCCTGGTGCAGTGGTAATCTGGGTAATGGTAGTTGGGGTTGATGTCAGCTGTGATTCGTCAAAAATCATAACTGCCATCAAGCTGTGGAGTTAGTATTCGAGAGGAGTCTATCAGACACCCCCATTACTAAACCGGCAATAAAAAAAAATAAAAACACACACACAGAAAAAAAGCCCACTTTATTTAGGTAAAGACTCCCCCATACTATCCCTTGTTTACCATTTTATTGAAAGAAAAAAAAATTAAGCAGGTCCGCTGTAGTCCACCGAAATCTAAAGTATTCCAGAAATGGATATCTGAAAAACATAAGAAGACCGAAATAAACACGAAAGACCGTCCCTCATTCACCAATTTATTCGTATAAACGTTCCCACAAAGCTCCGTCATAATTCACGTTCCTTGTTTCTTGCTCTGGCGACTGTGAATAGCAGTCAAGTGACCGCTATTCACAGGCTTCGGATAGTGACTGCAATGTTCGTCAGAGTTGCCGAGTCTCGCGACGATTAAGGCTTCTTTCACACTTCCGTTGTGTGACGTCCGCCCAAGCGTGAAAATGGCGGATCCGTCAGAAAAGTGTAAAAACGGATGCAAAACTGGTCAGTTTCCTGACGGATCCGCCAAGAAGATTTCACCCGGAAATTATGAAAATTTCGTTCCGGAAATGTAAGTCCGGACCGAGGAGAGATAGAGAGAGAGAGAGACCCGGACAGTGTTGTCTGCATTTTAAATGGTTATCTATGGAGGCGACGGATCCGCTGGCGGATTCCGTCAAAAACTGATGCCAGCGGATCCGCCGCCCATAGCCGGCCATTATACAAAATGGCGGATGCGGCGGATCCGCCGTAGTCCGCCATTTTGGCGGACCAAAAAAACGTTGCATTGGACGTTTTTCTGTAATGACGGACGCCAATTTATTGGCGGATCCGTCAAAAAACGGACATAACGGACGACCATCCCTCAAAATCCATTACTAATGAAAGTCAATGGGAAAAAACGGATCCGCCAAAAAAAAAATGGCGAATCCGTTTTTTTAACATTTTGATGGATTTTGACTGACGTCGCACGACTGAAGTGTGAAAGAGGCCTAAGGGCCAGCATTTAGTCCAATTAGTGGGTGCTCCAGTAAAAGTTCCTAAGGGGCCGGGCCCCAAAAATGGAAAATTGAAAATTAGGTGCAGACCGCACTGTGTGTTGTAGCCTGGGCGCTGATTGCGCAGTTTTGATTTTCCTATGGAGAAAACACAGAGCTGTTTTTGCTCAGATCTCCAGCATCATCAGTCTTGCAAAAGAAATCAGGGGACTTATCCGTGTAATTTCAGAGCGTGAGGGTGTCTGGCATGGAATTTTCTCATTTCTGCCAGCTTGGTAGGGGGCTTGTAAATTAAATAGAATCTGAGAATGGACATATGCTTCAAGATCTGCTGATCACAAGACTGCTGGTGCGACTACTGTGCAATCAACTCTCACTTATGCAATCAATTCCTCGCCATGGTGGATTTGTCTGAGCGTCGGGATACTTGGCTGACCTTCAGATGTGGGCAGGGCTGTAAGTGTGCAGATTTAGCAGCTCAGCAACAATACTACAGTACTACAAATTGTATTACCCAGTGTTGTGTTGAATAATTACATGTACACTATGTAATGTCACACTTCTCCTGCTATGGCTGCTGCAGAGCAAATGTGATCACTGAAGGTCCTTTATTTAGAAAAGGGCTTGTTCGGATGGGCAAACCCTCTACCGGATTATTACCGGACCTTCATCTGATTATCGTCAGCACTATTTTGCATACTAGAAATTTCAAAGTGTTGGATAACTCTCAGATAATTCTGTTTTGGTCAAGACTAGATGTCCAGATTTTACAGTTTTAGTGTGTAACAGCAAAATAATTTTCATGCAATATTCAATAGATAGCTTAGACCGGACGGGCTGGTATACTTACTTTGAAAATCCATATCAGAATAGCTGTGCAAACCTGATGTTAAGGCCACGTTCACACTTTCAGTATTTGGTTAGTATTTGTAAGCCAAAATCAGGAGAAAAACAATCAGAGGAAAAGTATAATAGAAACAAGTCACCACTTCTGCATTTTACACGCTTTCATGGCTTTGCCTTACAAATACTGATGTGAAATACTGACCAAAAACTGAACGTGTGACTGCGGCATAAGATGAAGGATTCTTTGGGTCCAGCTAAAGCGTGAGCAAGCCCATGACACTCACTGATTGACAGCTGCGGCTTGTACTGAGCAGAGTGAGATCTTAGTAGTAGCTGCAGGGGAGGAGGGACACTGAGGAGCTGTCAAATCTGGATAGGTGCGCGGAAATTGAATAGAACTTTGTTAAAGGATTATACATCCATCTTAACGTAGATTTTAACAGCAAGTATAGCAGCCTCACCAGGTTTAAGAGATTTGTGCTGTTTGGATTGCAAAATCTGGCAACTGATCAGCTTTAAAGGTATTTCATACATTGCACTGATTAAGTAAAAAATACAGTCCTCACGAGAACTCTTAACAAGTACCATTTTGTTTTCCAGTTTAACAGCATGATGTTATACTGTGTCCCTAAACTGAGGCTGATGGGGCAAAAATTCAGTGTCCGGGAAAAGATTGACATTGCTGGTTTGCAGGTGAGGTGACTTTTATTTGCCGTGGTTATTTGAAATGTCAATGATTTCTTCCAGTTTATTACAGACGCTGTTAGTCCAAGTTGAATCCCTTTAAAGTTTCCTGATCATCATTTTTGGCAAAGGTCAATAAGAGGCCCCATATGCAATAGATAGTTGCCGGTCAAACGGTGGCTTGGCTGATCATTTATTTGGCATCTACATCTTCCTACTTCTCCATACCAGACACGATCACCGGGATGTAAAGGATTACCTGCTAAAGGCCCCCGAAACAGCCATGTTAGTCCTTCTGCGAAGGTCAGCCAGGAGCGATTTCACAATATACTAGAACTACAATTTCAATATATACTGTAATACTGTAAGGAAACAAAGGTTCTCAAGATCAAGTCCCCTAAGGGGACTAAAAAATGAAGTAAAAATTTTATATGAAAAAAAAGTTAAAATCACACCCTTTTCCCCTTTTAAAAATAAAGAAATTCAAAATAAGTATACTCCGTATCACCTTATCTAAAAAGGGGAAAAAAAGTCTCATCTATCGAAATGTAAAATTACATAAATCATACATTAAATGCCAAAAGGGAAAATATGAATAAAAACGCCAGAATTGTCATTTTTCAATTACCTCATTTACCTATAGAAATACACTATAAAGTGATGAAAATGGTATCAATTATAATGTCAGTACAGTACGCAAAAAACCAAGCCCTCACCCCTCGTCATGGTTTTGAAAAATAAAATGTTTATGGATCCACAATATTTTTTTTTTTTAGATAAGAATTGCAATTTTTGTTTTTACCACGGACATTAAAAGAAAAAAAAAAAAAAAGTTATAAGTTTGGCATCCTGGTAGTCATCCTGATCTTTAGGAACCCAAGAGATACAGCTCAGACTCAAAAGGACCAAGATATCATGTGAAACTTGTTAATGCAACAGGACAATGACCCCAATCACACCGACACATCTACTTTTAGAATGCCTGGAAAAAAATAAAAGAATCTAGGTGTTGCACCAGCCCAGAAAAAGTCCAGACCTCAACCCATTTGAAATGATGTGGCGAGACCTAAAGAGATCTGTGTATAGCTGAACGCACACAAACATCGATGAACTCAAGTAATGTTGTAAAGAAGGATAACGTCACCGCTCTTTTGACTCTTTGGATCACTCTATGCATGAGCCGGAAGTCTCTTCTGGGTCATGAGAGCGTATTGTGATCCGGAAAGTCTGCAGAGTGGTGACGTCACTCATAAGAGGAGCGGGACAGCAGTAGATACTGGAGAAATGGCGGTAGGTGAGTATATTGACAGTACGGAGACCTTAATACACATATATTCCCAGGTTTAGAGAAAAAATTAAGTTCATGGGAATGTTATTTTCAAATTATGTTGAAGGCTCAGAATATGCTACATACAAAATGCAATGTGCCCATGCTTATTTTACCTGGAAAAAAAATCTTACTACACACTGGACTACTATTTCACACATATTCTGAATTTTTCATTTAATGCAGTGAAATAACATATCTGAGATTAAGTGACACCAAGTCATCGAATAGCTGTCATCTCTCAATGACGTGCAGGTTTTTGATTGACTGTTTTATCGCTCAGGAGTTTCACATCAGTATAAAGTTCCATTAAAGAATGTTCAATATTTGGAATATAATTGCTTAAGAAACTAATGGAGGAAAAACTTGACATTTCCTAGGAATTCCAAGTTTTAATCTACAAGGTTTAGCGTTGTCAAAACCAAAAAAAGGGCCGAACTATAAGTTGGTATCGTGCTAAATGTAAGAGCACGTTCACACTGTGGCCATTTCACAGACAGCCAAAAAAATAAGAAAAATAAATAAATAAAATGAGCTTATATCCTACATGTAAATAACATAGGGGACTTAGATAATGGTATTTTGATTTACAAAAGCATAAAAGCCATCTCACCACGACAAGGTGTACCCATCGAGACGGTCCTATCCTGTCTCTAGTATTAAAGCCTTACCTTGTGTTAAAGAACATCAATGTGAATAAGGGCAGAGTAGGACAGGGCCAGACTAAGACATCCGTCCATGGGAAGCTATTCAGATGGAATACTTTGCTCAGAAAAGGGAACCATGCCCTGTTTGTACAAAGTACAAGACATTTCAGCAAAACCAAAGAAAAGAGCCGGATTATAATCTGGAATACATGCAATATTTGCCTATGACTAATGGAGCAAAAACTTAACCTTCCCCTAGGATCTACAAGTTTTAATCTACAAATTTTAATCTTAAACTTTTCTTGTTTGTCAGGTTCAGGAAATTGTGAAACCAAACGCATCCCATACATTCCTTATCACCGGGAAGAAGCGATCACTGGAGCTGCAAGCCAGGTATTATCTGTTGTAAAAGTGCATCTTGCATGAGTGTGTGCACTGACCGGCGGAGAACAGTCATGTCGGATGAATTTAGAATCTGTTTGTGCAAAGTAGCTATAGAACGCCTACAACCAAGAATGTATGATATGATGTTTGCATCTGATAACAGGATCTACGTAAATTATATAACATAGAGAGATCCATCAAAATATTTTTGCCCGTAAAGACAAAATATAAAACTAGAACTGGCCTTCACATTTCACTTCCTAAATACACCACAAAAAAGACCAAGGTGAGAATAATTGGGTTTCTTCTTGTTGATTTGTGTGATTCATTTAGAATGCTGAAAAATAAAAAAAAAAGGTGTAGTTTATGTCGAACCCAAGGGCGGACATATCATTGGTGCAACCTGGGGCCCGAGAGGTAAGGGAACCATTTCTGTCTGTGTCCACCCCTGGCTGAACCAGACGGATTACTTCTTGGATTATCGAAACCAATCCCTGAAAGATGTGACCTGAAGTCTGAATAATTGCATTTAGCCGCTGCTCTTGTTTTTCAAAGTTTCGCTCATGGTGTTGTGTCGAGTTGAATTTTTCATGATATGAAAATATTTTATTATATTAGGGCCTTTTTTTTTCTGTTTTGTTTTAGAACGGAAGAGGAGAAAAAAGAATGGATCCAGGTATGTAGTTAGAGTTTTCTTATAGTCGTCATTGTACATTATATAAATGCGATTTTAGATTTTTCTGCCTAATATTTGTTAATATTGGCCAAAATATTTGTACCCTGATAAGAGTATGGCTGAATTCACACATCTGTGTGTCACAGGCTGTGATTCATGGACCAGTCGCTGGCCTCCTGACCCAAACTCAATAGGTATGTATGAGGCTGTCAAGTTCGGGTCAGGTTCGTGCATTATGGTCCGTACTCAGATCTCACAGATGTGTGAATTCAGCCTAAGGCCAGTTTTACAAGCACGGGATTCACAGTCTGAACACAGGCCACAATATCCGGACTGGTCGTGGATCTCCTGGCTCAAACTAGACAGATATGAGGCTTTTATTAACAGCAAAGGCCAAAAATAATAACTGCAAAAACTATATAATATCGATAACACAAGAATAAATAGTCTAAATTGCAAATATAAAAAAGAATTTTATTACAAATTACTAAAAAACACATATATGATACAATGTAAATAACAATGATTAGGGAAATCCGCTGAATCCAAACGGGAAGCAAGAAAGAGTATGTGGTCCCTTTAAATATCCATATGTTTTTACTACTATGCACTAGCTATGTTAATTGACATTTCTGGTCTGTTATGGACTGCTGATACTGCTAGCACGATACACTGCTGTTGAATCTTATGGTTTCAATGGAAGCCTTTTCCTCCTATATGCAGTCAATGGTCTGTGCTAGCATGGATATTTAAAGGGACCACATACTCTTTCTTGCTCCCCGTTTGGATTCAGCGGATTTCCCTAATCATTGTTATTTACATTGTATCATATATGTGTTTTTTAGTAATTTGTAATAAAATTCTTTTTTATATTTGCAATTTAGACTATTTATTCTTGTGTTATAGATATGAGGCTTTAAAGTTCAGATCAAGAGATCCACAGCCGGTCTGGACATTGTGGTCCGTACTCAGCCTGTGAGGGTCGGCTTTGTGACACCAACCTAATAATTACATTAATTTTCAATTTTTCTTAAAAAAATAAGACTGGGAATTTCTTTGTAAAACATTTAAATGGGAACTGTACTTTCGGTAATGTTTGCATAAATTAATAGTACATATATAAATAAAAAAAACTTTGTAATATGTCTGATCAGATATGAGCCATTTTCCCCTCTCCTTACCTTCTGAACTTACTGTCCACTCTAAAAAAAAAAAAAAAAAAAACAACTCAACGCTATCTTGCTCAAGACCAGATGAACTGACAGCACAGTGAGGTGACAGGTTACAGAGCCTATATTACTATTAGAGGGAAGGGGATGAGGATTGAGGAGCAGAGGGAGACACAGAAAAAATGTGCTGAGCTTTCTAACAAGTCTTTTACCTACCACGGAGCTGGATTCACATCTACACAGATCAGTATTGTTCTATAATGTTCTCCATGCTGCTGTTCCTTGCGTACTAACTAAGGAATGAAGAGCTCAGTTTCTGTTTATGTATGGAGACATCATAGCAGCTGGTTTTCATCCACCAGCTAAGAGTCAATTGCAAATTAAAAAGTAAAGCCTGCAGAGTGGAAAACTGGAAAAAATGCAGGATACAAGTCATTTAATGACAAGAAAGTGTACACACAGGACAGCTTATTTTGAAAAGTTACTTGAAAGTATATTCACACGTTAGTGTTCTGTAAAAGTCTAAAAAAATACACTAAAAAGAAACAACAAGCAAAATAAAATACACAGTAATGTATCCAAATTAGCACAAAGGAAAAACAATAGAGACCAGGTTATTTTATTTTCAAGTGTTTCCAGTATTTATATCTGAGTAATATGTTCTATGTGTCGAGTGGCTTCACAACCTGATCATGTGCTAAACTTCTGTACTTATTTTTTGATTTGCTATTTCAAGGTTATACAAGCAACAATTGAAAAGCACAAACAAAACAGTGAAACGTTCCGAGCGTATAACAGTTCGTTCTCTCGTGAAGAGGAGCATTGTCCAGACTCGCCGGTAATTATCACCAAGTTTAAAATAGCAGCGGTGATTAATGGAATTGTTCACAGTTACCAATGTTAGTCTCTCACATTCTTAAAAAGTAGTTAAACTTTTTTGTTTTCTTTTTATAATTTTGTCCAGCATGGAAAGTTATGAAACTTTGCAAAGCACTTTATTTATTGTCTTCGTTCCTGGAGAAAAAAAATTACATGTAAGTAGCTTCCGAACCACTATGTTTCCCCAGGCGAAGTACCTGCCTTTAACTGCACTGATATCAAAATATATTTATTCGGAGTACAGATGATTGCAGTGATGGGCGAGCTCAGCATATGTCTCACTAACTGCGGATCAGCTGCTGCAGGAGATTGTTCTACTAAGCAGAACACTCACAGGAGGAGACAGGCGCTGACCCATCACTGCCATCATCTGTACTACAAACGAATATATTTTGATATCAGTGCAGCTGAAGGCAGGAAAATAGATTGGGGAAAAACAGAGATCTGGAAGCCACTTACAGTTGTGGAGCCCAGCTGTGCTTGGATTCTAATCTCCAGAAGGGTGCACTGAAGGTAATCACCACTAGAGGTCCAACATTTACAATCACACACCTTCACCCATCCCTGAGACCACCAGAGGGAGCTGTCGAGAGATAGAAAAGGAGGGTGAAGTGCAGAGAGTTGGTGAGTCTGAGGACTGCAGCCTGCAGTGTCACCTCGTAGTGAGCGCAGTGGAAATCAGCGAGCTCAGTTTTGTGCAGTCTAGCTCACAGAGCAGTCTGAAGAGAGAGACTGCTGTCTAGTTCAACAGAGTGGAGGCTAGTAAAAGTGGAACGGAAACCACTCCAGCCTAGTCAGAGCTGAATCTAGTGAGTGAAGTTTAGTGAGAAAGCGTGCCGACGCTTAGAGAGCGGTGAAGAAGAAGAAGAAGCAGCCCACCAACTGCCAGTGTGTGATCGTGTGAGGGCCTGGGTAGGCCGAAGGCGAGTGGAGTAAGTGAGGGACAGAGGAGCCTAATCAGCTCATCCCAATCATTACAACCGGACACCGGGTCCGAGCTTACTGGAATCTTCACGACCAGTAGGAGATACCGGAGTTCCTGCGGACTACAAGTCGCAGGAGCCCTTTAGTGCTGATACGTAGCTGGGTCAGGAAGACAGGAGTCTGGTCGGTGCAACCATTAGAGACTGTGTTCTTTCAAGAGAAGGCCCTACACAAGGTCAGCCGGGCGTAAAGTTGGAGACAGACTCAGGCCTAGTTTCACACAGGTCAGAGACTCATTTTAGGAGTAAGGAGGCCCTATACCTACTCAGTGGGAGGAACTGGATGTGCATCCTTCACCTTACAGCGCCCCGGGACGTGCCTGAAATAGCAACAGTAAAGGTACAGAAAGAGACTTATGTGTGTGTCCATCTTATTACTCCTACTGTCGGATTCTTCTCCGTCCTGCACCCTTATATTCTATCCACCCTGAAGGACCCAGCCTTACCTGTGGAAGGCTTAACACCTTGCTGCCCAATACCAACCCTTCAGCGGACCTATACAGCAGCGCTGGTCACCCTGACCAGGCACCACAGGTGGCGTCACGAACATTCAACAAACCTTTTAATCCCCTGTAAATATCCCCTTTTTGAGGTGAGACCGAGCTGCAGCTACCGTGACATCCCCCATAGAAGTGGACGGACTCGGTGCCGAGTACCCCACGGCCCTGGCGGGTGACTCACAGTCATTTTTTTTTTTTTTTTTACAGAAGTGAAAGTAAATTCTCTAATAGAGTGATTTGCAAAGTTTAATAACTTTCCCTGTTGCACAACATTATAAAAAATTTAAAAAAAAGTTTTTAGTCTAGGCTTTTAAGAATTAATTATCTAAAAAAAAAAAAGTAAATGACAGTTTAATTTACGCTTTAATTTTTGATTTTGCATCAATGTTTTACTTTATCGACTTATTGCTATATTAACCAAAGGGAAAATTTTTTTAAAAAAATCTGCTCTTTATCATTCTTGTCCAGATAGCGACTCTGGGGTCATATGATTCAGCGCCAGGATCTGACAGCTGCAGTTCGCCGGGGGGAGTAAGTGCTCTTAATCCCATTATCTACATTTTAAATGTGTTTTTGACTTAAGACTGAGAATATGACTGTGAGTAAGGATGAATATGCATCACGTTTCATGATCCCTGCAGAAAGAAAACAGTCAGTGTGTAAATGTCAGAAAGTGTGCCACATACGGTATGCTGATGATTTGGACCCACCCCAAGTTTGTAAAACCATAAATGCCAATTACAACATGTGGCGACCTAAAGCTCATCCTATAGATAGTACACTAGTATAGCAGATTGAGAGCTCTGTACACATAGATACTCTAAGGTCCCTTATACATTAGATGAAAGGGTGATTCCCAACATGTCCAGAATAGGTGATAACTTGGGGTTGGTGGTCTGACTACAGGGACCCCCATGACTCTGAAAATGGGGCCCATATATACCCATAAGAACATGCATGCCATTGCTCCACTCATTGTCTGTGGGGTTACCGGAGATAGCCAAGCGCTGTACTCTGACCCCTATCAAGTAGCAAGTTGTCGTCTATCTGATGTATTGGCGATTACTTACAATATTGGGAATAATTCTTTACAGTCAGCCCAACCTACCAATTTCAGCAGGACCTGCTGACCATCTTCTCTTCTCCATACCTGCGCTATGATAATCGGATCACAGTAGGCGTTTGAGCTGAGAAATCTCAGCTACAAATGCCCCTTAAAGAAGGCGCAAGGGAGCCGCACATTCTACTCTCTGCAGTGAATTTTCACTCCCGTCACCGCATTGATTGACATGCCACCGATATGACACACGCAGCTCTTTTTAGTTGTCTACTATGGCTATTTTTTGGATCACGTCTTGAAATTTGACCTGCTATTCCGGTGCCGTAAAACACAGTGGATTTTACACAAACAAATATGCATTGGAAGATCCGATGTATTTTCACTACATGGGAACTTTCCCTTAGACTGTGTGCCCATGACGAGTTTTTGGTGAGTTTTTGAGTCTCCACATTTTCACTGTGTCAAAAACACAGCATCTTACAGTTCCAGCATTTAGTTCCAGATTTATAGAAATCTCGTGCATGGTGTGTTTTTTCCAATGTGTTTTTTACTTTTTTTTATGTAAAAATAACACACAGTTATACTCACCTAATGCCCATTCCATTGAAGCCATGGTCTCCTGTAAAAAAATAAAAATAAAAAGCAACCATATCCCTCACCTGTCAGACGTTCTATCCCACACCGTAATCCGTGTCTGGGATAAATAGTTTTAAACCTGGATGGTGCCAAGATGCGGCCATCCAGGCTGAAAACCATGGGAGTATGAGCTTCTGCGAGGGCAGCATCAGTGACTAGTGTTGACGTCATTGCGGTTACCGCAGGTCACCGAGGCTGCGTTCTCAGCCGGGCCAATGAACTGTGGTGACCTCAGTGAGATCACCTCTAGCACCGTGAGAAAAAGTCTCATGGTGCAGCGCTGAGTTCAGTGAGTCACTGCAGTTCAGGGGCCCGGCCGGAAATGCAGCCTCAGTAATCTGCGGTAAACTTAGTCACTGACCCTTGGCTTGCAGCAGCTCATACACCCGTGGTATTTTTGTTGTTTATTATTTTCCATTTTTTACAGAGATGATGGCGTCAATGGAATGGGCATTAGTTAAGTATAACTGTGGTTTGTTATTTTTAAATACAAAAAAACACTTTTACTTTTTAATTTCTAATAAAGGACTTTTGTGTGTTTATTTACAATACAACTATAGGATTTGTAATGGAAAGGCCTTTTATTGACGCCTCTCCATAACTAAGCCAAGGGGCTTGATGTCACCGGACAATAAAAGAGCCGGGCAAAGCGCCAGAACTGGCGCATCTAATGCATGTGCCTTTTCTGGACACCTGCAGTCTGCTATTTTTAGGCTAGGGGGACCAATATCTATGGCCCCTTGCTAGCCTGAGAATTCCCACCCCAGCTGTCTGCTTTAGCTTGGCTGGTTGTCAAAAATTAGGAGGCCTCACGCCGGTTTTTAAATTATTTATTAAAATAATTTAAAAAACTGGCGTGGGGAACCTTCTATTCTTGATAACCAGCCTTGCTGAAGCTGACAGCTCAGGGTTGCAGTCCGCCACAGCCGTCAGCTTTGCCTGACTGGTTATCAAAAATACAGGGGAACCCATATAATTTTTTTTTAATTTATTTATAGCGCTGGTGCCGTTGATGAATACTCCCATCAGCCACTGCCTGCTCTTGCTGTTACCAGCTGCAATAGGCATAGGCTGATGGGACTAGTAGTCCCATTAGCCCAACTTCTGTGACTGGAGGTAAACCCTTTACCTCTCGCCACAGCTGCGGGCTCATGTTATAATCTGACAGCGTGGGAGCTGAGGCTCTCTGACTGGCGGTAAGATCATTACTGCCGATCAGAGGCAGGGTTTGCCACGCTGTCATGTACATGATCGCAGAGCAAACATTGGATGTTCGAGCCCCCCATTCCAGATCTTAGGCTTTTACTTTTACTCCATATGCAAGCAATGGATAGGGGTTAATGGTAAAGACTTTGCACCCTATGACCTTTGTTCTCCGGCTACACTCCTCTATTAAATTCCTTCTGCCAGGATTCTGTGACTGTCCCATTTGGCATGCTTATCTGAGCGGATTGCTATAAAATCAGTTAATACGGGCAGAAAACAACTAACAATAATTCAGTGCTGTGTGGGCGCTCCAGCTGAGATTACCGGATTTGTAACCTGCTGTACAATAGTTATTTGATGACACAGATTTGCACGTCTTGAATTTGTCCACTAGATGGCAGCAGCAGACAGCCAATGTTATGACTGCCTAGCTGCATACTGTGTGATCTGCCTGGGTATTGCAGTCCTGCCTGTGAGTGCAGGCAGCGGAGGTATTATAGGGCTGCAATATACTTCTACAGTATTGCCAGTTTCTCTACCCAAATTTACTGATGGTTGTCACTGGTGATTAATCAATAACGCATGATCAGATGTTTTTGAAAAATGAATTTAGCTTCTATTTGCTCTGAGGATGAATATTCATTCACTGCCGACATGTATAATATATTTATAGAGATATTTTATAACTCAGTACTTCACCATGTCTCTAACAGCCGATGGCAACATAAATCTGAAGCAGTAATTCACTATGAAGACCGGATGGTTTTTTCATTTTTGCATTTTTTTGGTTTTTTCATTAAACTAGTCATAAGCTTTTAATTTCTCTGCCCAAATAACCGTACAAGGCCCATCAGTAGCCATTCTGCAATTTCAATTTATTCATTTAGGTGTTCACTATATGGGATAATTATGATATTTGGACAGTTCCATATACGGTGATTTCATTTGTTTTTTTATGTTTTGGGAAAAGTTGTGATGCTGAGAACTTTTAAATATATTTTTAATTATTTTTTTAGTTCATTTTTTTTCTTTTTTTTTTTGGTTCCTTTAGGGGACTTGATCCTGCGATAACTTGGTCACTTGTACAATTCACTGTCTTACGGTAATATAGTTGAGTATTGTAAAATTGGCGTTCTCCTATGAAGCCCAAACGCAGGACCTTCATATGGTCTCTTGGCTGTCGTGACAATTCTGTTGGCACCCTGGCGGACGTTGGTAGGGAATCTCCTCATTTTAAACCCCTTTAAATGCTGCTGTCACAATTGACCGCGGTATGCAAACGGTTTAGCTGCAGTGTTTGGAGCTGGCGTTGACTCTGGTGCTTGCTGCGTAACACAGCCAGCACCCGTGCTGTATGGAGCAAGCACAGCTAATGAGCCTGTCTTACATGCAGTGCACGCGACTGATACCTGGGCAGAGAGGGGACCCCGGGTGCTATGGACCACCCAGGTTCACCAAGTGGTGGTATTAGTCCTGCCCTATTTAAAAAATTACTTTTTTTTTCCCTTCCTTTTCTTGACCTCCCTAGTTGCTGGGGTTACAGTGCCCTTAAATTGTCATCAGTGACATTTTAGAGATTTTAGCTTTAATAGGAATACAATTAAATGCAGCCATGGTGGTTTTACGTATCCCTTTTACCGCGCTCTGCCGGGCATCAATCTTACTCAGACGGATTACATTTCATCTCCCTCGTTTTGTGGCCCGTGACTCATTACACATTAAAGTGACGGGTTTTGGGCCAGAGAGAATTGATACATTGCTATAAGCAATATGTACAGGCTGGCAGCTCCATCCCCATAAAAAATGGCATGAAAGTGTGGACTGAGTTGGACGCCGGGCTTTGTATATCCTGTAGGTGCAGACCGTACTCTACAGCGCTCGTTTTATGTATCCGCTATACTATACAATGATAACTGCAAGGAGAACAATGCAATTAAAGCGGACGTGGATCAGTTCTGTAAAGCCATGGGTCGCCCCTCAGTATTTCCTCATGGGGTCAAGAAATTTCAGATGGATACTATTAAATCTCTCAACATTTTTTTTTTTTAATCCGGTTGCATAGTTTCCTTCATAATCTTATCCTCAAACTTTTGCTATCACCTTTAAATCAAAATTATCAGCAGACTTTATAGTACAAACTGTATACATTAGTAGGTGGACTTTAGATCTGCCAAGGCTGATGTACTTACTGAGAAAATACATATCACAATGGCTGTTTAATCCTTTTTTAAGTTTTAACTGTGTCTTTGCCCATCTATCCTTTTTTTTCTATATCTCCTCAGTGTCCCCCCTCACTGCTAAGATCTCACATTGCTCAGTACAAGCTGCAGATGTCATTCAGGCTGGGAGAGCGGAGACTGAATACACTCATGAGCTCTCTCGCTCTACTAAAGCACTCATTTTAAAAAAACAGGATTATTCCGCCTCTCTAACATGGATTTTCAAAGTAACTACATCAGCCTCCTGAGGTGTAATAGATCTATTTAATAATGTATGCTGTCCTTCTTGTGAAATATGTTGTCCGATATATTATACGCATTTTTTTTTTACCCTATAAAGGGCTGTCTCATGATTGTTGTTCAGGAGCGCACTGCTCCCCCGGCCGGCCAGCTTTCCTATTTGCCGGAGCTGCGAGCTTTTGAGCATATACAGGTCTGGCCTGCACATGTTTGTGCCACTGGTCTGAAATTGAGCATTCTCAGATGCTGCAAGAAGAGGTAGCATTGCATTTGCAGCATCAAAGGAGCACAGGGAAACTGAATTTGGCCCCCAGATCAAACGATCTGGCCAGGTTTAGAGCAGCGCTTACAAGCTCTATAGTGAAGAGCTGGAATGTGCAAACTCCTGGCCTTGGAAATAGGCCACCTATGACAGACTGCAGGATGGCCGGTAGCCTTGGCACCGAACATTAAACAATAAAATGAAAAATTCTTGGAGAAGATTTTTAACAGGAGATAAATTGCATAGTTGCTTGTTTTTACAATAGTTTTGCAATTTTACCCATTTAATAAGATAACAATAACTCTTTAAACCACTTCTTTACCTGTCCGAAAACACAGCAGCTCTCAGGTCCTGCTACTGATGTTCGGTAGAAGAAACATCCGTACTTTCCATCAATCCCTTTTGCATTCGACACATCAAGTCACAATTGGGCAAAATTTACGTAAATTTGCAAAGAACAGCTGGTCGTATTCATTCAACGTCAGTACCGTTTAAATAAAGAACATCCCAAGGTCGTAATAATCTGGCATAGAAATGGTCACGACTCGCGACACTTCATTATGGGTAATCATTTGATACCAAAACTTGGCATGAAAACAAAATACATGGGCACAGGTGTAGAGTTTGCAGAGTGCACGGTTGTACCCAGGACCTGGAGTCTTTGGCGTAACTTGCACATCTGTCACATTGTACTGATCTTCTCATATGGGCCAAAAAGATCCTTCAGGGCCTGGGTTCAACTGTGCACCCATTGTAGTTACGCCTCTACCAGGAGTCAAAAAGACCCTTCTGGTGCGACCAATAAATCCAGATGGTACAGTGGTTGGAGAAACTTTACTTTGTAACCCGGGAGTTTTAGGTTGTATATTATTGTGTTTTTCAGCAAGAATCATTTAGAAAATCAACCAAGATAAAACGTGAGAAAGAAAAGCAAAGCTGCAAAGGATGTGGAGAGACCTTCAACTCGATTACAAAGAGGCGACACCACTGCAAACAGTGCGGAGCGGTAAGTGTCTGTGCGCAACGGGAGCCTGTCTGAGGTCCGTTTCAGTAGACAAAGTGCTTTTTCCATTGATGTTGCACGTTTTCTGCAAGGAGACACGTCCTACACATTTACTCCTTAATCCTTTCTAAAGTCGAACTGTTGGGGTACTAAACCATCAATGCTGATTACACAAACTCTTTCCTTATAGATTTTACTGTTGACTAAATTACAGGAGGGAAGATCGCAGCGTCAGATATTCTCTAGTCTGTCTCCAGTGATTCGATCAAAGAAGTAAAGCAATTTGAGTTTCGTATGTCTGTGTTATTACCAATCTTAGCTTAGTTCTAAAAAGTTATTCTCAAGTTCTTTAAAGGGGTTGGCCACTACTTTTTTTTTTTTTTATTGATGGCTTTATCAGTAACATAGTAACATAGTAACATAGTTATTAAGGTTGAAGGAAGACTTTAAGTCCATCTAGTTCAACCCATATCCTATCCTAACCTGCCCTAACATGTTGATCCAGAGGAAGGCAAAAAAAACCCATGTGGCAAACAGTAAGCTTCACATTGGGGAAAAAAATTCCTTCCCGACTCCACATACGGCAATCAGACTAGCTCCCTGGATCAACGCTGTATCTAGGAAACTAGTGAATATAGCCAGTAATATTATACTTTTCAAGAAAGGCATCCAGTCCCTTCTTAAATTTTAGTAAGGAATCACTCATTACAACATTAGACGGCAGAGAGTTCCATAGTCTCACTGCTCTTACAGTAAAGAATCTGCATCTGTGATTATGGCTAAACCTTCTTTCCTCCAGACGTAGAGGATGCCCCCTTGTCCCCGTCACAGGTCTAAGAGTAAAAAGATCATTAGAAAGGTCTTTGTACTGTCCCCTTATATATTTATACATTGTAATAAGATCACCCCTAAGCCTTCGTTTTTCCAAACTAAATAACCCCAAGTGTAATAACCTGTCTTGGTATTGCAGACCCCCCAGTTCTCTAATAACCTTGGCGCTCTTCTCTGCACCCGCTCCAGTTCAGCTATGTCTTTCTTATACACCGGAGACCAGAACTGCACACAGTATTCTAAGTGTGGTCGCACCAGTGACTTGTATAGAGGTAAAATTATGTTCTCCTCATGAGCATCTATGCCTCTTTTAATGCATCCCATTATTTCTCCATTGTCTCATTGGGAGACACAGACCGTGGGGTGTTATGCTGCTGCCACTAGGAGGACACTAAGTAATATACAAGCAAAAAAAGGTTAACTCCTCCTCTTCCTCCTCCTGCAGTATACACCCTCCATCGGCTCAGACCTGAACCAGTTCTTACTTAGTGTCTGTAGGAGGCACTAGGGTCTGCTCTCAGACCCCACTTTTTTGTCTTTTATTATTTTTCTTTCTTCCACGCACGGAAGGGCGACGGGTCTTAATGAAAAGTCCCGATCTCCCAAAACCAGCAACAGGCGGAAACGTGAAGTGTCGTCTTCTCGTACCCCCTCCTGCTACGCTACCATGGGGCGACAGATCCCTTGAATGGGTCGTCTCCCCATGAGATACCTCGAATACCACTCACCACGAAATCCCTCTCCACCTCCCTATCAAAGGGACGGTCGATTGAGGAGGTACGGTGATTCGGGAGACACAGTGAATACAGGCTGAGGCCTCTACTGAAAGCGGCTGGGCCAATGGAGGCAGACATAGATCCCTCTCCACCTCCCTATCAAAGGGACGGTCGATTGAGGAGGTACGGTGGTTCCAGGAGACATGACCGCATGGGCCGCTGGCCCCGACATCAGTGAGTACAGGCTGCAGGCCTTTACTGAAAGCGGCAGACATAAATCCCTCTCTGCCTCCCTATCAAAGGGACGGTCGATTGAGGAGGTACGGTGGTTCCAGGAGACATGACCGCATGGGCCGCTGGCCCCGACATCAGTGAGTACAGGCTGCAAGCCTTTACTGAAAGCGGCAGACATAAATCCCTCTCTGCCTCCCTATCAAAGGGATGGTCGATTGAGGAGGTACGGTGGTTTAAGGAGGCGAGCTCCCTTCAGCGCGCCACAGTCTTCTCTCCTAGTGGAGCCGCCGAGAGTGTGCAGCCGCGCGGTCTAGTTGGAGCCATTGACGCGGCCTATTTGTGCCACCGCGGCCTAGTTGTGAACCGCCTCCGGCCTAGCTGTAAAGCCGAGGCCTAGTGCAGCCACCGCCGCGGCCTAGCTGTGGGGCCGCCGCCGCGGCCTAATTGTGGAGCCGCCACAGCGGCCGCCGCTGCGGCCTAGTGGTGGAGCCGGCGCCGCGGCCTAGCTGGGAAGCCGCCGCCTGCGGCCTAATTGTGGAGCCGCCGTGGTCTAGGTTCCCTGGAGGTTAGTGGCAGCAGCATAACAGAGCCGCCGCCGCTGTTTAATGAGGAGCCGCCGCTGCGGCCTAGTGCAGCCGCCGCCGCGGCCTAGCTGTGGGGCCGCCGCCGTGGCCTAATTGTGGAGCCACCACAGCGGCCGGCGCCGCGGCCTAGCTGGGAAGCCGCCGCCTGCGGCCTAATTGTGGAGCCGCTGCCGCGGCATAAATTGTGGCGCCGCCACAGCGGCCTAGCTGTGAAGCTGCCGCCGCGGCCTAGTGTGGAGCCGGCGCCGCGGCCTAATTGTGGAGCCATCGCGGCGGCCTAAATTATGGAGCCGCCACAGCGGCCGCCGCTGCGGCCTAGTGGAGCCGCCGCCGCGGCCTAGTAGTGGAGCCGGCGCCGCAGCCTAGCTGTGAAACCGCCGCCGCGGCCTAACTATGGAGTCGCCGCCGCGGCCTAAATTGGAAGCCGCCACAGTGGCCTAGTTATGGAGCCGCCGCGACCTAGTGTGGAGCTGCGGCCTAGTGGAGCCGCCGCCGCGGCCTATTAGGGGAGCCGGCGCCGCTGTCTATTTGTGGAGCCGCCGCGGCCTAATTGTGGAGCCGCCGCCGCGGCCTAAATTGTGGAATCGCCTCAACGGCCTAGTTGTGGAGCCGCCGCATCGGCCTAGTTGTGGGCCGTGGCCTGCTTATGCCGCGGGCTCTTCTGTGTTGCGCCGCAGGCCCTTCTGCGTCGCGCCACAGGCTCTTCTGCGTCGTGCCGCAGGCTCTTCTGCGTCGCGCTGCAGGCTCTTCTGTGTCGTGCCGCAGGCTCTTCTGCGTCGCGCCGCGGGCGCTTCTGCATCGCGGGCGCTTCTGGTTGGACCATCCACTAATCCATCCATCTGGATCATCAAAGGCTCAGATGGAGGGTCAGCATCCGCTAGCTCTGGTTCCCGCTATCCCTCTTCTGGGGAATTCAGTGAACATGACTCTGAGTATGAGGCGGATGTAGCGGTTGACCCGGAGTCACCAGAATATCAAGAATCCATAGATTCTCGCATAGAAGCAGTTTATAAAATCCTGAGTGTTAATGTACAACCCGGCTCTATTTCAGTTCACGCCTGGTCGTTCTAAAGAGTTAGGCGACCTCACATATTCATCAAGAGTTTATTGATATTGTTCAAGAACAGAGGGGTCATCCAGACAAACGTTTTTCAGGTTAGAAATCACTCAAAATTCAATATCCTTTTCCAACTAGGGTATCGAAGGAGTGGACTGTTTCTCCGGTAGCAGATCCACCTGCTTCCCGGTTGGCAGCAAGGGCAAGGATGGCCTGGGCGGAAGATATAATTAAATCTTCTCATGACAACCCTCTTCCCACTGAGGTAATCAATCTTGCTTATCAGATTTCTCGAGCAGGTGACTGTCGTGCATGCATTCTTAGATGCAGCCGCCTGCTCTGCACTCATGGCGGCTAATGCCATCGCCATTAGAAGAACCTTATGGCTCCGAGAGTGGCGCGCAGACTCTGCTTCAAGGAGGTCCCTGACTTCGCTACCGTGTCAAAGCGGTCGCCTCTTTGGAGAGAGACGAGATCAAATCATATCTGATACTACTGGGAGCAAAAGCAAATTTCTCCCTCAGCTCAAACTCAGCCGATCTCTTTGGCCTCAAGACCAAATCCGTTTTTCGGCCTTTTCGCGGCTCTTCCAACTGGTTTTCCGCATCTACTTCGTCCCTGCAGTCCCATCCTCTGCATAGGGATAAGGGTCTTCAACCATCATTCAAATCCTCTCAAGCCTGGAGAAACAGATCATCACAGTCGGGACGTAAGGGATCCTCTTCTCGCAAATTCTCTTCGCAATGACTCTTTGCCGGGTCTTGTGGACCCAAACAGGGTAGACAGCCGCCTACTCTTGTTCCACGAGATCTGGTTGTCGGTCGTTCACGACCGGTGGGTCCGAAATCTGAAATAAAGGGCGCCTATCTCCACATTGACATTGACCTCTGGGTCATCAAAGAAAAAAAAAAAAAAAAAGAAATTTTTCTTTGGTTTGAGATCGGAGACGATCGCTTTCAGTTTTCAGCTCTGCCTTTTGGCCTCGCCACCGCCCCCAGAGTATTCACAAGAGTCATGGCGGCGGTCATGACAATCTTATACTGTCAGGGCGTGTTGGTTCCTTCCTTAGTTAGATGACCCTCTCATCAAAGGATCGTCTTTTCGGGCCTGTACAGACAACATCGACCTTTGCTGTCGACACCCTCTCACGCCTAGGCTGGCTAGTGAACCTGGATAGGTCCTCTCCCGTTCCTTCTCGGAAAATTCCCTTTTTGGGAATGATTTTGGACACTTTCCAAGGGTTGGTATAGCTCCCTCCAGAGAAGATGTCTTCCTTAAAACGGAGAATACTCCTGTTGTCTCTGGGACGCTCTCACTCTCTTCGGTTCGCAATGCAGGTCCTAGGGAAAATGGTTGCTTCCATCAAGGCAGTACCATTTGCTCAATTCCATTTCGCCGTCAACAGGAGTTGATATTAGTATGGGACAGAAATCCAGCATCTGTAGGTCGCCGACTTCATCTGTCTCCCAGGGTTAAGCGCTCTCTGACGTGGTGGATGAGCGCTTCCTCTTTAAATCAGGGAAAGTCCTTTCTACCGGTACATTGGTCGGTAGTGACCACCGATGCCAGTCTCCTCGGCTAGGGTGCGGTGTTTTCGTCACCACTCTGTTCAAGGTCGTTGGACTCCTCAGAAGACCCATCTTCCGATCATCATTCTGGAGATCAGAGCTATCAGACTAGCTCTTATTCACTTTCTTCAACTGTTAGCCGGATGTCCCATCCAGATTCAGTCGGACAACGCCACGGCTGTGGTGTACATCAACCGTCAGGGTGGCATTCGGAGCAGATCTGAAATGCTCGAGGTGTCGCACATCCTGCAATGGGCAGAGTCAAACCTCTCTCTTTCTCATCTCTGCGGTGCACATTCCGGGAGCAGGACAATTGGGCTGCGGATTTTCTCTGACGCCAGTGCTTAGCCTCCGGAGAATGGTCCCTTCACCCGGAAGTATTTTGTCAGATTTGCCAACGCTAAGGCACTCCGGATGTGGATCTCATGGCATCCAGACTAAATGCCAAGTCTCAGACTTTCATAAGCAGGTCTTGCGGTCCTCTAGCCATCAGATCGAACGCATTAGTCCTCCCTTGGAGTCACTTTCATCTCCCTTACGTTTTTTTCTAACTCTTCCATTACTTCCCAGGGTCATTCGGAAGATCAAAGCAGAAGGCGTTCCTCTCATTCTTGTCATTCCAGACTGGCCGCGCCGCCCATGGTATGCGGAACTAATCCAGCAGCTGGCAGACGTTCCCTGGAGGTTACCGGATCTTTCGGACCTTCTTTCTCAGGGTCCAATTTACCATCAGAATTCGAAGGTGCTGAATTTGACGGTTTGGACATTGAATCCTGGTTTTTAGCCCAGGCGGGCTTTTTCTCAGAAGGTTGTCACTATCATGATCAATACCAGGAGACCGGTTTCCATGCGCATTTATCATCGTGTTTGGGAAACATTCTTTTCCTGATGTAGGAATAAGGGTCGCTCCCCTTTTGGTCTTCTCTATCCCTTCCATCCTAGAGTTTCTCCAAGCAGGATTGGATTCGGGGTTGGCTCTTTTCTCCCTGAAGGGGCAGGTTTCTGCTCTATCCGTCCTTTTTTTCAGAAACGGATTGAATCTAAGTCTCAGGTTAAAACTTTTATTCAAGGGGTGTCTCATCTCGTTCCTCCTTACAGGAGGCCCTTGGGATCTTGGGATCTTAATCTGGTCCTCAGTACCTTACAAGAACCACCCTTAAAGCCTTTACCTGAAGTATCTTTGTCTTTTGAAAAGTTGTTTTCCTTGTTGCTATAACCTCCATCAGGCGGGTCTCGGAGTTGGCAGCTTTATCTTGTAAACCTCCCTTCCTCATTTTCCACCAGGACAAGGTGGTCCTTAGATCCTCTCCTTCTTTCTTACCTAAAGTCGTGTCGGCTTTTTCACATCAACGAGGAGATAGTTCTACCTTCATTGTGTCAGGCGCTAGTTCACCGCACTGAGAAAGCCCTTCACACTCTGGATTTGGGAGGGCTCTTCGAAGGTACATTTCTAGGACGGCATCCTTTCGTAAATCGGACGTCCTTTTCGTGTTTCTGGAGGGAAGCAGACAGAGTTTCCCTGCTTCTGAGGTCACGTTAGCAACATGGATCCGCCTTGCAATCATGTCAAGGGTCAGCCTATCCCGGCTGGAACTAAGGCACACTCCATACGGACTATGGTGGCCTCTTGGGCCATTTGGCACCAGGCTTCGGCACAATAAGTGTGCAAGGCTGCGACTTGGTCCAGTCTGCATATTTTTATTAAAGCATTACAAGGTACATGCTCAAGTTTCTTCAGATGCGTTTCTTGGCAGACAGATTCTGCAATCAGTTGTTGCGCATCTGTGAGTTTTTTCTATTAAATTATTTGAAGCGTTTATGCATTTGGCTTTCGAGGCTACATCCGTTGTGATGTTTGTTCCCACCCAGGGACTGCTTTAGGACATCCCACGGTCTGTGTCTCCCAATGAGACGATGGAGAAAAGTAGATTTTTGTGTACTCACCGTAAAATCCTTTTCTCCGAGACACTCATTGGGAGACACAGCTCCCACCCTTTCTAGTCTGTAGCCTCGTGCCTTTTTGGTTTTCCTCTTATTGCATCTCTATTATGAGCTCCTACTGCTTTGGCACCGAACTGGTTCAGGTCTGAGCCGATGGAGGGTGTATACTGCAGGAGGAGGAAGAGGAGGAGTTAACCTTTTTTTGCTTGTATATTACTTAGTGTCCTCCTAGTGGCAGCAGCATAACACCCCACGGTCTGTGTCTCCCAATGAGTGTCTCGGAGAAAAGGATTTTACGGTGAGTACACAAAAATCTACTTTTTATTTGCCTTGGCAGCAGCTGCCTGACATTGGCCACTAAATGTGAGTTTGTCGTCCACCCATACACCCAGGTCTTTTTCAGTGACAGTTTTGCCCAGTGTTTTACAATTAAGCACATAATTATACGTCTTATTTGTTCTACCCAAGTGCATGACCTTACATTTATCCCCATTGAAGCTCATTTGCCATTTATCAGCCCAAGCTTCTAGTTTACATAAATCCTCCTGTAATATAAAATTATCCTCCTCTGTATTTATTACCCTGCAGAGTTTAGTGTCATCTGCAAATATTGAAATACTACTCTGTATGCCCCCTACAAGGTCATTAATAAATATGTTAAAGAGAAGCGGCCCCAATACTGACCCCTGTGGTACCCCACTGCTAACCGTGACCCAGTCCGAGTGTGCTCCATTAATAACCACCCTTTGTTTTCTATCCATGAGCCAGTTCTTAACCCACTTACACATATTTTCCCCTATCCCCATTGTTCTCATTTTATGTATCAACCTTTTGTGTGGCACTGTATCAAAAGCTTTTGAGAAGTCCATGAACACCACGTCCACTGCATTCCCTTGGTCCAGTCCTGAACTTACCCCTTCATAAAAGCTTATCAGATTAGTCTGACAAGAACGGTCCCTCATAAACCCATGCTGATACTGTGTCATGAGGTTATTCAGCTTCAGATACTCCAATATAGTATCCCTTAAAATACCCTCCAGGATTTTACCCACAGTAGATGTTAAGCTCACTGGCCTATAATTTCCAGGTTCAGTTTTTGCCCCCTTTTTGAATATTGGCACCACATTTGCTATACGCCAGTCCTGTGGTACAGACCCCGTTATTATGGAATCTTTAAAGATTAAAAATAATGGTCTATCTATGACTGTACTTAATTCCTGCAGTACTCGGGGGTGTATCCCATCCGGGCCCGGGGATTTGTCAACTTTAGTGATTTTTAGACGCCGCTGTACTTCCTGCTGGGTTAAGCAGGTGACATTTAATGGAGAATTTTTTTTTATCTCTGATCATGTTATCTGTCATGGGATTTTCTTGTGTAAATACAGTTGAAAAAAAGTCATTTAGCATATTGGCTTTTTCCTCATCCTCATCCACCATTTCACCCAGACTATTTTTAAGGGGACCAAGTAGGATAAGCCATCAAAAGGGCCAGTGTTTGGGGCAGGCAGACAAGGCAGCCACCTGGGGCCCCACCCAAAAAGGGGGGCCCCTGTGTCTCTTGCCCCTTTATGAAGTACCCAGAGGGTGTACAGCATTACTTACAGTGAATAATGCTGTTCATCCTCTGCAAGTCTGCAATTCTTGATCATCTCTCCCAAACCTCCCTCTATTCATCCTCTATCCCCCCATGAGAGTAAGGGGGAGGGGCACAGCAGAGGTCAGACCTGGGCAGGACCATGTCTGCAGCCCTGTGTGTGTCCCCTCCTCCTCATCATCATGGCTGCTCCTACGTCACTGTCCTGAGATCTGCACAAGTGACATCAGGACCTGGTAAGTATACATATATATGTATATCTGTGTGTGTACATGGGTAATATACAGTGTGTGTTTGTATATGTGTATATAGTATGTGTGTGCATATATATAGTATGTAGTATGATTGTGTATATCTGTGGTGCATTTGTGTGTGTGTATGTATGTGTATATATATTGTAGCCTTCCGGGGGTTTAGCTCTAGGATCGCTGTCTGGGTAGACAGAATGGCACGGAAACAGTTCATTCAGACAGCAGTTTGGTGAAAACTGGCCGCAACCAGTTTTATTAAAGTCCACAGCACACAGATAAAAACAAAGCATAAAAAAAGACCTGGGCTTGTCTAGCCTCTAATTACACTTAGATAGATGGCCCTCTCTATCCGGGACCCAGACTCTACCAGTCTGTGCCCAAACAACACATATGATATATGTTACCAGTATGGAGTTTCACAGACACTCCTCCTTGTGTCTGAAGGCACCTTTGAGAGAGATCCACTCCTATTCAGCCGCTATTCACACGGACCCGCACCGAGACCACTCCTGTGTCCGGGGTCCTTCCTGCACCCAGACTGAGATAGCTCACACTCCTCTGGAGACTGCTTCCTTGTGCCAGGACACCTCCCTGTGTCCGGGCTAAAGACAGCTCCCACACTCTTGGAGACACCTTCTGTGCCTGGACCCCTTGTCCAGACTGAATGAGCTCCCTGACTGTGCTCCCAAGCACCTACTTCTGGCTTCCTAATCAACACCTGAGTGGATTCAGGTCTGAGCTGCAAGCGTGTACTGAATGGCAGGTGTAGTGACCTTTCTTTACCACCAGGTTTACAAAGCCACACATTTCGCTCATACCAGTCAGCAAGGTACTTAGGTGAAATATACACCTCATTCACCACATATTCCTTCACTGTCTCACATATCCCCTCCCTCTTCTCCAGACCGGAGGCTGGTCATCCAGACCGGAGGGCTGGTCAACAATCCAACAGAGACAGTGAACTCTGGACCAGTCATGGCCCTCATCAGCTTCATCCTCACCACTGTCATAGCCAACATCAGTTTTCTCTTCATCTGAAGCATCCGCACTACCCTGTACCCTCCCAGGCCTATACTCTCTGCGGGCCTCGGGTATCCTGCACGGTTTCATCTTGACTTTAGTGCCAGCCTCAGTCTCGGTATAGTGGCTCACCAGATAAGTACGACCAGGCACGTCAGAACAGCTCTGCTGATTCTTCCTCAGAAACTTTCGTACCTCCTGTTTTTGGGGCACTGACCCTGTGTCACCCACTGTCACAGGAGGTATAGGGGTTTTCTCTAATTCCCCCTGAACTTTCTTTAGCACATCTACTTTCTTAAATATCAGTTGATTCATAAATTCTACCTCACAGAACCCAAGCGCCTCTGTCATGGTCTCTGACCATTCCGAGCCACACTGTTCAAACGATTGGCACTGTAGAGGGAGCTGATCGTTTTTCTTGGTCGGTACACATAATTTATCCTCTTCTGGTACAGGCTCACTTTGCATAAGACTCAGAGCTCTTACTTCTTTCTCCAGGAGATCCTCATGGCTACGCATCTTCTCCTGTAGTTGTTGGACGTCCTTTACGTCTTCGGCCCTTTCTTCAGGCTCTTCTGGTAGGACATGCTCAGAAGCCCTACCATCAGTCTTCTTTTCCACCACGTTCTGCATCCCATCTGAGCTCCCGTGTATTTGCAGCGGCAACGGAGCGACACATCGCCCCTCCCACTCACTGGGACGTGGTTCAAGTGTAGACTCCATGAAAATGCGCCTGAGCTCACCAAGGCCAACCCGAGGTCTCAAAATCTCATCTTGGGATTTATCCAGATCCTTTGGGTCGCTCGGGAACTCCGATGGCGCACCGGGCGCCGAACTTCCGGCCCGAGCTTCGCGAGTCGCAGCCACGGATCCGGACAGTACACCGTCCACGCCGCTGTCTCCGGCAGAAACATATTCCGGGGCAGAGTCATTCCCCACATCTTCAGTCTTGTTCCTCACAGCTTCACTTGAGACAGCCTCTGGTGAGGCACCTGGCCTGGTGTCCACCACTTCCATGGCTTTCTCCACCTCTGCAGCATCACCTTCCGAGTCCTTGGCTTGATGCAGATCCACACCATACATTGATAACTTCTCATTTTCAACAGCATCCACTTGTGCTGTGTTCAGTTTCAGAGTCCGGTCTTTCACCTTAGTCTTCGCCAGGGAACCGGCCAACGGTACAACATCTTCAGATGCCATCCTCCGTCCGACTGCAAGGTCAGCCTCAGCCTTCCTCTCAGGACTCTCAATCTCCTCTGCTACCATGCCTTCCTCACTTGCACTGGTTGCTTTATTGTCATCAGATGACTCACTATCACCACCACTATCCCTGTCTGACCCCTTTTCTCAGCCACATCTGGCTCACTTCCAGGGTTAGACACTTCATTTTCATTCACATCCGGCTCACTGTCAGGGTTATACAATTCATTCTCATTCACATCTTGATCTGGAACCTTAGTTAACATGTCATCCACAACATTAACTTCACCATCTGGTCCCTGGTTTCCCTCAGGTGGTCCCTCAAGTATGTGACTATGTGATAACCCCAGCACTATACTTCCATATAGCTCAGATACCAGGAGCTGACTTACAACCTCTCCCTGGACTTCAGTGTCCCTATACAATAGGTTATTGTTCATGGCAGCATGAGGAAACCTCTCCTCAGAGCCAGGCTCTTGGGGAACCTCATTCAGAACAATTACATTTTCCTGTGCCGTTTTAAGAGTGGGGTCTCGCACCGGCTCACTCCCAAAATTGTCACAGGAGCCAGGCAGGTCAGGGACACTCGGTTCCCGAGAACCACCATCCTCGTCTCCCAACATCACCTGCAAAGAAATGTCATCTTTATCACGGTCATCATCAGTATCATCACTATTATGATTAGCATTATCATCATTATCAATATCAGCATCCTCATCATGGTCATCATCATTATCATGATCATCATTATCATTATCAATATTATCATGGTCATCATCATTATCACATAAGTTTAACGGCCCACTAGCATTGTGTTCCGCCCCTCGGGACTGCGCACCCTCAGTAGGAGCTTCATCACACTGTCCATCAGAAACATTTTTCCCCCAGAGATCCTTAGACCGGGGAAAGTCATTACCCAATATAACGGGGTGCACCAGGGTCTTCACTACCCCCACTTCATATGAAACCTCCCCGAGTTTGGGGACCAAGTCCACGGCAGTCTCTGGGTAGACTTTGGTGTCTTCATGGATGTACACCACACTCAGGTGCTTATCAGGGATGAAGTCCCTATCACTCAGGCTGTCACATACGGAAGTCACTGGACTCTCTGAGTCCAAGAGGGCCTGTGCTGGGCAGTCACTTACAACCACCGGGGACCCCTGTGGTCCAGTCTCTTCGGCTGAGGTGGACACACACACAGGCTCTGCGCAGGGAGAGAGGGATCTGCCAACATCACAACACATAGGCTCCCCCTCTATTGGACAGTTGGCTGCAATTTCACGCCAGCTCCAACACTGTCCATCACACTCTCCCACCCACATGTCCCCTCGGGCCTGAACCCGCTTATCAGCATACCCCATGTCCCCAACAGCTGGAACGCTCTTACCGCGAGAGTTCAGCGTCCGGGAACTCCGAAGTGACGACCTCTCAGACGGCTGTACCTCAGGAGGACGTGCTTGGGTGTAGCGGTCCACTATCACCTTTTCAACTCCATAATCAGGCCTGCTGACTGCAGACTCCCAACTGTATCTCCAGTCACGAACTCCCCTGGCACGGGCTGTCACCGTAACACCCAGCCGGGTAAGAATCGCCGCTTTCAACTTGGCATAGTCTTCGCTGTCCTGCTTGCTCAGGTCAGCCCAGACTTTTTGGGGTTCCCCAATCAGATAGGGTACGACCGCCATGGCCCATTCAGATAGTGGCAGATTCTCCTTCTCTGCCAGTCTCTCAAACCTAGTAAGATATACCTCCACATCATCACGAGGTGTCATTTTTCTCAAGGACCGTCTTACCGCCTTCTTTATAGCGGACAACACCGGTGCCTTCACAACATTACTTCGGGACGCGGCACCGAAATCCTTTTTTGGTGCTGTCATCTGCTCAACAAATAACCGGTTATTCTCCTGCTGCTGCAGGAATTGTTGCTGGGCCTGCTGCATGCGCTGCTGGTGCTGCAGGCGCTGCTGCTCCATGCTCTGCTGCATGCTTCGCTGGGCCTGCACCAGGTACTCAATGAGCTCCTCCATACTGCCGGACTCATCTGTCTCAATCACAGCAGTCTTATGTTGCACATTAACTTGCGCCATTTGTACAAACAGCGCCTCCATGCTGTCATCCATGCTGTCAGACTTCTCAACTGTAGTCTTCACTCAAGACATACACACTACACAGCTTTTTTTCCACAGAAAAATTCAGCCTTGCTGTGCAAATACTTTTTTTTTTTTTTTTCTTTTTTTTTTTCCTTTGCAAAGTCTATTAAGGCTACTGTCTCTTTAAGACTGCTCCACAAACTTTTCTTTTGCTGCTGCACATTCCACAGTCATTTTCACAAGTTCAGCTTTGCTGTGCATACATTTTCTCTCTGCAGACCCTATCAGGGCCACTGTCTCTCCAAGACTGCTCCAAACAGACGTTTCTGCTGACACACACTTTTTTTTTTTTTTTTTTTTTCCTCTGTTGCTATTTCAATAGACTTCACCCTTAATGCTGTCTCTCGCCACTGTGCTGCATACACACTCCAGCACTAACTGTATCAGGCCTGCGCTGCCCCAGCATTCTCCGCCAATTGTAGCCTTCCGGGGGTTTAGCTCTAGGATCGCTGTCTGGGTAGACAGAATGGCACGGAAACAGTTCATTCAGACAGCAGTTTGGTGAAAACTGGCCGCAACCAGTTTTATTAAAGTCCACAGCACACAGATAAAAACAAAGCATAAACAAAAGACCTGGGCTTGTCTAGCCTCTAATTACACTTAGATAGATGGCCCTCTCTATCCGGGACCCAGACTCTACCAGTCTGTGCCCAAAACAACACATATGATATATGTTACCAGTATGGAGTTTCACAGACACTCCTCCTTGTGTCTGAAGGCACCTTTGAGAGAGATCCACTCCTATTCAGCCGCTATTCACACGGACCCGCACCGAGACCACTCCTGTGTCCGGGGTCCTTCCTGCACCCAGACTGAGATAGCTCACACTCCTCTGGAGACTGCTTCCTTGTGCCAGGCACCTCCCTGTGTCCGGGCTAAAGACAGCTCCCACACTCTTGGAGACACCTTCTGTGCCTGGACCCCTTGTCCAGACTGAATGAGCTCCCTGACTGTGCTCCCAAGCACCTACTTCTGGCTTCCTAATCAACACCTGAGTGGATTCAGGTCTGAGCTGCAAGCGTGTACTGAATGGCAGGTGTAGTGACCTTTCTTTACCACCAGGTTTACAAAGCCACACATTTCGCTCATACCAGTCAGCAAGGTACTTAGGTGAAATATACACCTCATTCACCACATATTCCTTCACTGTCTCACAATATTATATATATATATATATATATATTATATATAATTATTGTATTATATAATATGTGTACATACAGTATATAATATGTGTGTGTATATTATATATGTGTACAGCATGTGTGAAGTATATGTATAAAGTGTATATGTGAGCATACTGTATATAAACTGAATGTTTGTGCTTATATACCTTATATTTGTCCTTGTACACAATGTGCCTGTATATTTACATACAATATGTAGTGTATGTTTTCATAAAGCATATATGATGTGTGTACATGTATAGTGTATATCTGTGTATGTGTGCTGCATATATAGTTGTGTAATTGTAGTGTCTCCATAATACGGATTGGCCGTTTATGTCTGATGCCTGTGTCTTACATTAGGGCCTGTTCACACTCTTTCTTTACTGCTCCCGGTGCGTTCTGCCTGAATCCTGTATAAAGCCATAGATTGCAATGACAGGAATGGAGTTTACATGAATCCCACATGTAATGGTTTTTTTTCTGAACATGTCCGTCTGTTCCAACAGGCACAGAAAAGTGGACACTTTTAGACAAAAAAAACACAAACAGGCTCTGAGGTGCACACGATCCGTAATCGCTATGGGTTGAACGCTGTGTACTTGTGCAGCGTCCAGATGTTACAGCATAGTGGATGGGATCTCAAGAAATCCCATACCCACTATGCATCCACAGACGCCCGCAGCTCACCTCCAGAGATGGACATGCGTCGCGTCTTTCCAGATTGCAACATGTCTATTTATCTTGCAAAGACGCGATAAATCTCACCCTTACAATGTATTGGACGCGGTGAATCCGCACGGTTCAGTGATCACATGTGGAGTCACCTGCGTTCCATAGCCGGCAGCGGACATGTGCTGCGTCCAAAGTGCTGCCAATTCCTGATCGTGTGCACCCGGCCTAAGAAAATAAATAATCACGTGGTTCAGAATTTCTATGGAACGCAAGATGGATAGTCTGTTAATAAAGTCAAGGGAGACCTCAGCAGTCCTACTGAAGACAAATGTCATCTCCACGTTGTGTAGCACTAGCTATGTGCCGGTGGCTAGATCAGTTGGAAGAGCATCTTAGTAAGGGCACTCCCAGAGAGGATAAATTAGCTTCCTTACCATTTCTTCAGAAGGCCACGGGTTTTCTGGCGGCTGCATCAGTAGAATCTGTGAGAGTGGTGGCAAGATCGTCGACTCTGTCTAACTAATGGAGCGGAGATGTGGTTTCTAAAATTATGCTTTGTTCCGTTCCCTTCTGGGGAGAATACATGTTTGGACCAGCTCTGGTTGACTTACTGGAGAAGGCTTCAGACGAAAGAAATCTTTGTACACCAGGAGGAAAGGAAGCAAATGGGTGACAAGAGATGAAATAGTTTTAAATGTATTTTATTTGAAAAAGTACAAAAGTCAAAACAGACAGTAACATGCAAGGAAATAGTAAAAATGACTCAAAGCAGAAATACCTAAGGCTCCACAGGGCATCTACTCTCCTCACAGAATCCCCATTTCATGTAGTAAGAAAGGAGAAAACCATCATGTCCTGAGATTACCAGTGTATAGAAAAGACATGAGTGAAAAAGGCAAGTGTCCCTTCACAATAAACATCGCCAGTGCGCCAGTGCGATGGCCGGTATATATATGGAGGTTCAAAGTAAACCCATAAGTGAAAGGGGCACTTACCAATATATTAAAAGTCCGGAGAGGAGAGAGAAGTCCTGGACCGGCAGTGTGGACCCCCGACGCGCGTTTCGTGTGCGTCACAGCACACTTCCTCAAGGGGAATGTCAAAAGAAATCTTTGCCTGAGCCAATGAACTTCAGGAAGAGATCATTTCGGCCTCCCCACGAATAACCCTCTCATTACAAAGGAAAAGGAAAGTCGGGCTGGTAGGATGAGGCAGAAATATATTTCTCTCCCAAAACCAGGGACTGAACAAGCCATGATGCCAGAATCGTAGGAGGTCGTATTCCAAAATTTCTCCCCCAGTGGCACATGATTTGCTCAAACCCAAGGATCCTGAAGTCTGTCCAAGAAGGAGTAAAAATTAGATTTTCCTCCTATCATTGACAAAGACTGAAGATAACTTATTTATCTTCTCCAAAACTAGAATCCGAAAATCATAGAATCGTAGAGTTGGAAGGGACCTACTGGGCCATCTGGTCCAACCCCCTGCTCAAAGAAGGATTCACTAAATCATCCCAGACAGATGTCTGTCCAGCCTCTGTTTGAAGACTTCTATTGAAGGAGAGCTCACCACTAGTGATGAGCGAGTATACTCGTTGCTCTGGTTTTCCCCGAGCAGCTCGAGTTGTCTCCGAGTATTTGGAAGTGCTCGGAGATTCAGTTTCTGTTGCCGTAGCTGCAAGATTTGCGGCTATTTGACAGCCTGAATACATGTTTGGATTCCTTAACAAGCAGGTATTCCTCACATGTATTCAAGCTGTCCAGCAACCATAAATCCTGCAGCTGCGGCAACAGAAACTACATCTCCGAGCATTTCCAAATACTCGGACACCACCCAGCTGCTCGGGAAAACCCGAGCAATGAGTATACTCGCTCATCACTACTCACCACCTCTTGTGGCAGCCTGTTCCACTTATTGATCACCCTAACTGTCAAAAATTGTTTCTAATATCTAATCTGTGTCTCCTCCCATTCAGTTTCATCCCATTGCTTCTAGTCTTTCCTTGTGCAAATGAGAATAAAGATGATCCTTCTACAATGTGACAGCCCTTGAGATATTTGTAGACAGCTATTAAGTCTCCTCTCAGTCTTCTTTTTTTGCAAGCTAAACATTCCCAAATCCTGTAACCGTTCCTCATAGGACATGGTTTGCAGACCGGTCACCATTCTGGTCGCTCTTTTCTGAACTTGCTCCAGTTTGTTGATGTCTTTTTTAAAATGTGGTGCCAAAAACTGGACACAGTATTCCAGATGATGTCTGACCAAGGAGGAGTAGAGGGCAATAATGACTTCACGTGATCTAGACTGTATGCTTCTGTTAATACATCCTAGAGTTGTATTTGCCTTTTTTGCTGCTGCATTACACTGTTGACTCATGTTCAGTCTGTGATCTATTAGTATACCCAAGTCTTTTTCACATGTGCTGTTGCTTAGCCCTATTCCTCCCATTCTGTATATGATTTTTTCATTTTTATTGCCCAGATGTAGTACTTTGCATTTTCCCCTGTTTAAAACCATTCTGTTAGTTGCTGCCCACTGCTCCAGTTTATGTATATCTTTTTGAATCCTCTCTCTCTTCTTTAGTATTGGCTATCCCTCCTAGCTTTGTGTCATCTGCAAATTTAATGAGTTTACCCTCAATTCCTTCATCTAAATCATTGATAAAGGTGTTGAAACAATACATGGCCCAGGACAGAGCCCTGTGGTACCCCACTTGAGACATTCTTCCAAGTGGAAGTGCAGCCATTTACAACCACTCTTTGGGTCCGACCACTAAGCCAGTTATGAATTCACCTAACAGTTGCCTTGTCCATTCCATACTCAGTCATTTTTTCAATAAGGATTGTGTGAGATACTTTGTCAAATGCTTTGCTAAAGTCAAAATATACTATATCTACAGCATTTCCCTGATCCACCCAGTCAGTGATTCTGTCATAGAAGGAAATTGTTAGTCTGACCTGACTTATTAGTTACAAACCCATGCTGACTCTGTTTAATAACTTCATTTTTATCCAGGTACTTAGATACATGTTGTTTAATAATTTGTTCAAAGATCTTTCCTGGTAGAGAAGTCAGACTCACCAGCCTATAGTTGCCTGGGTCCACCTTCTTCCCCTTTTTGAACATAGGAACAACATTTGCTCTTCTCCAGTCTTCTGGGACTTCTGTTCTCCAAGAATTTTCAAAGATTATGGAGAGTGGTTCAAAAATTTCTTCTGCTATCTCCTTCAGTACTCTGGGATGTAATTCAGCTGGACCTGGAGACTTGAATTCATTTAGGTTAGCTAAGTGTTTCCTCACTATCTTTCTATTTATAGATATCCTGGATTCTTCTATTCCCTTAATAGGACAGTGAAGAACAGTTGATGTTACATTTCCTTTCTGAGAGAAAACAGATGCAAAATAGGAATTTAAAAGTTCGGCCTTCTCAACATCCTGTCTTACCATTTCATCATTTTCATCCTGTAAAAATCCTATAGCATCTTTGACTTTTCTTTTACTTTTGACATATCCCCAAAATTCTTTTTTATTGCTTTTGACATCTCTTGCAAGCCTCAATTCATTGTCAGCTTTAGCTAATCTGATTTGTGCCCTGCAGGTTCTGCAGACGGCATTATATTCTTCTTTAGATATGCCTCCCTCTTTCCGTTGGAGAAACATTTCTTTCTTCCTTTTCAGCATGTTTTTAAGTTCTGTGTTCATCCATCCTGGTTTCCTTAAATGCTTCCTATTCTTCCCTCTTTTTGGAATTGGTAACGATTGTGCTTTGAGAATTTCATTTTTCAAGATTTCCCATCCTTCCTGATAAACACCCTGATATCTGATCTGCAAGGCTTACTATCTTCGGGTGTAATCTCTTCAGTTCCAGAATCAGAAAGAAGCAGTGGTCATTACGCTCTTCTCTTCCTTATCGAAAAAAAACATGTGGCATCCACAGTTATAATAAAGCAATGCATCATTTACAAGAGGTTCAAGATGGAGTCCATCAAGTAGACGGTGCCCCTGATAGGACAGAACTTTGTCTTGACAACCACGGATTTGCAGAACACTTATTATCGTGTCCCCATCCATCCAATCTACCGAAGATTCTTAAGATTTGCGATTACACAAGGAAAACAATTACTGCACTTCCAATTCAATGTCTTGCCATTCGGAATATCATCAGCACTCAAATCTTTACAAAGATCATGGCAGAAGTCATACCTTTCATCAGGAGAGAAAACATCTGTATAATCCCTTTTCTCAACGACTTCCTACTCGTGGCTCCATCCGTACCACTACTCAGAGACCATCTACAAATAATCCAAATTTTTACATCCTTGGGATGGTGGGTGAACCATCAGAAATCAAACATGGTCAACTCCACTACAAAACCATCTTGGGTATTGTACTGGACTTCTGGAGACAAACATCCTTCTTACTAAAAGAAAAACAGATCCAATTAAGATCCAAAATAATCTTCCAGCGAAGCCAGAAATTGGTATTAGTAAGATTTGTCATGTCCGTCCTGGGACTCATGATATCATGCATCCAGGTGTAACCTGAGCACAATCACATACCAGATTCATCAAACTTCTATCCTTTCAAATTGAGATGGATCACCAGAATCGCTGAACAGAAAGATTCCAATACCTAGTTAGGTAAAATCCTCTGTCCTCATGGTTCAATCCAGGGAACCTAAATAGAGGACCCTGGTTTCAGAACCCTCTATCAACCATAACAGTGAATTCAAGCAAAAGAGGATGGGGGACTATGATCTCCCAAACTTCCTTCCAGGGGCTTTATACAAGAGAAATCATCCAGAGATCCTCCAATTTCTGAGAGCTGAAGGCGGTAGAGGAGGTACTCAAATCGGCAACATCCTTAATTCAGGGCACCCACGTATGGATCTACCAGGTCAACATGGCTGCTCACCTCAGTCATCAGGGAAGCACGAACACCTAAAAACAATCTCAGCCAGATTCTTATCTTGAGCAGAAGAACATATTCTCTCCCTATCTACTCTCCACATAAATGGCTCACCCAACATCCAAGCTGATTTTCTGAGCAGAAAGATCTACATCCAGGATAATTGAGTTTTAAATTTAGAAGTCTTCCAAGTGATAACCAGAAGATGGGGTTATCCAGAAGCAGATATTTTTGCAAGTCACCAGAATGTAAAAGTGGATCAGTACTTCTCCCTGAACCAAAATAATGCCTGCCTAGATGTGGACACATTCGCCCACTCATGGAAATTCAAACTAGCGTATGCGTTTCTGCCGATTCTGATCTTACCAAGAACACTACAAAAAAAATAAGAACTGAGAAGGTCAAGGTAATTTTAATAGCACCTCTCTGACCAAAGAGAAGCTGGTTTGGCACCTTGAACAAGTTGAGGTTAGACTGTCCCCTGATTCTCCTACCAATCAGAAACCTTCACCAGGGTCCAATCTACCACTCAGACCCTGAAAGCCTGTGTCTGGCTGCTTGGCTTCTGAGTTCACAATTCTAAAACCTAAATACCTTTCAGATACAGTCATACAGAACTTCCAGAAGAGTAGAAAACCAGTGACAAATGCCATTTATAATAAAAATGGAAAACCTTTGTGACTTGGTTTGTGCCTAGTCCTCCAGACCCACGTCACCTCAACATCACCCAGATCCTGCAGACTTCCTGCAAGAAGGTGTGGAAAAGGGCCTAAAACCTAGCACCCTCAAGGTTCAAGTTGCAGCCTTAAGCTCATTTTTTGACCAGTGCCTGGCAGATCACTCCTGGGTTAAAAGGTTCAGGACTGAGGCTTCCCGTCTATGTCCAAGACTGAGCAGCCTAATCCCTTCCTGGGACCTAACTATCATCCTTAACGGTCTGACACTACCTCCATTTGAACCCTTATCCTTGACAAAACTGGGCAAACAGCCTTCCTGGTAGCAATTACCACAGCCAGTATAGTGGGTGAACTTCAGGTACTCTCAATCAACAAACCCTGTATGAGAATTCTGGACGATAAACTTGTTCTCTGACTTGACCCATCCTTCTTGCCCATAGTGGTCTCAGAGTTCCACAGGTAACAGGAAATTATTCTTCCCTCCTTCTGTCAAAATCAAGCAAATGATAGAGGAAGTGTTCCATTCCCTACATGTACGAAGAGTGGTCCTTCACTACCTCCAACAAACGCAATTTTGGAGGAGGAATCACAATCTTTATCCAGTTATACGGCCAAAATAAAGGAAAGAAGACATCAAAACGTACTATTGCAAACTGGATCAAGATAGCAATTTCCGAGACATATTAAAACCAGAACCTCACACCCCCAGAAAAACGTATGGCTCACTCAACTATGGTTGTGTAAGGGGGACGAACGGACTGCGGGTACCTGCATGCCGGAACTGTTGAGGCTGCATCCCCTGTTTCCTGGGGTAAGCATTAGAGCCGGACCTTCCTCGTGACTGAGGGGGGCGGGGAAATAAAAAGAAATTTCATATTCATTTATAAATGCTTGTATTGTGTTCCACTTGTAAGGTGTTGAAATAAGGATTTGAAGAAGAAACAAAAAAAGGAAAATTGTAATAATTGAAACACAATAATTGTATAAAAATGTAAAGAATTTTTTAACATAAAAAAAAAATTATAATGATATTTTTCTTGGAAGAATTCACATTCATCTTCATAACATGGTATAATTATATCATGTCATTATTATCCACATTTTGAGGTTTTATTTTGATATAGAATTTAAATTGCATGTGTTTTTCATATTTTGGTGTGTGATTTTATTTATTTATATATAACTATTTTTTCACTTGCACTGTGGAAAAATTCATGGACACCAATAATTTGCAGTTTTGTAATGCTGTTCTAGTATTTGTTACATCGCTTGCCGTATGTAACACCAAATTAAGTGAATTGAGAACATCTGTGCTATACTTGGGAAAAGAATATATAAATGACTGCATGTTATTTGACCACTAGTCATGAGTAAGACTGCTTAGTGCAGTCGAAACACGTAGACTGGGTCATGTTGACCATGAAAATTTTATTTTGTGTGCACTATATTTTCTTTTGAAAAATAAAAAGAAAAGAAAAATCCAGTCCTGTTGAGCCGGACTCCAATTTTGAATATTTGCGCAGGCACTTGCGCCCTGACTTTGCCAGTTTATATTTGCCGAGCCACGTTGGGCTCGTACAGGACTGTGGCCCGTACACTTGTCAGCCACTGCAGCATATGGACTAGGTGCTCAGCGGAAGGTAATGGAGACCAACGCCACCAATGCCGCCAGAAGACGAACCAGCGTTATTTCCATGACCTATGAGAACAAGCATCGCCCAGCCATTGTTGGCGCCATCACCGCTTCACAGCACCCACGGCCTGAGGATCAGCAGATCGGATAAGTTAACCCAACAAGAACTGTCCCTACTGTCTCCACTGTTCTTTAATCCTACCCACAATTTCACTATTGAACTGTTCTATTCCCTGTTTAACCCTTTACCTCCCTGCGTGGAGTATTCCCCTAAATTAAGTATTCCACTTAAGTAAAACTGTTAACCCTTGCTCTGCCTCCTGTCGGTCACTGCATCTCGCAACCTGCTCACACTTGGTGTAGTTGGCAGGATGCAGTCTACGGGCGCATAGGTGGCAAACCAAGCGGTCATTATACCACTGGGGGCAATATTGAGTAATCTCCCAAAATTTTCTGGAAGCAACACTGTTATGGGACTGGACTGAGTGGGTCAGGGGAATGATGAGGATGCACCCCATGACCCCCGCGTTAGAGGCAGAGGTTGCCATGTTGGCTCTGGACGGAGAGGCGAGGAGCTCGATCATGTTACGGCCCCCTCCTGAGCATGACACCTTCAACAAGGAGACCCCACAGACATTGGAGAGTTGCGCATGCACTTGTTTAGGCGTGTCCAAAGGGAGGGGAGACCGTGACCCACTACATGAATGTGCTGCAGGAGATCCACGCTGCGATTGCTAAGCGAGATGGCATAGGCGTAGGACCCCCTGACATAGTCCTGCGAGATCAGTTAGTGGCAGGCTTTAGAGACGCACTGCTTAAGCAAGCCTTGCATGATCGCCTGCGAGCTAATCTGCACATTACTCTTTCAGAAGTGGGGGTGGAAGTGTGCAAAAGGGAGCAGGAGTAGGGGGCCGCAGCCTTGGCCGGGATGGTCCAGAGCCGTGAAGTATCTACCCCGAACAAGGAAGAGCCGGAGTGGTCCCGCGAATTACGGCAGGGAATGTGGAAAATGAGGGCAGAAATTGAGAGCCTGAAGGAAGCCCTTGCTGCTGCCTTGGAGTCCAATCCCATACTCTGAGGTAACTCACGGCAAAACAAGAAAGAAGTTAGAGGAGAGCTGCGGAGCATGAAGAAAATTTCAGTAGCAGCCCCAGAATTTAACCCCATAACGTGGGGTGAAGAGCGACAGGGTATGCTTCCCGTAGTTGCCGTCGATTCAGACCGAAGCGCACACTAGATAGGCGCAGAAGTGAGTGCTGGATGTGCGGAAGAATGTGACACCTGTCAAGAAGTTGCCCTGTCCACCATGATGACTACTCTCAATCTCCTTCTCTACCTCCTCATTCCCCTCCTCCGCCCATCCACGTAGCAGAGACATAACGAAGCTTGTGTGGGTATTGGCCTCTGTTGCCAGCTCCTGTTCTTCCTCCTCAGCCTCCACCTCCTCATTGTTAACCAATCCGTGCTGAGCAGATGAGGAGGCTAGGCTGATTAGTATCTTCCTGTCTCATGTCTTCCTCCATCTCCATCTTGTTTGCTTGCAAAGTTATATGCTTAATTGGCAGTGACTGTTTAAGTAGGCACAGAAGCAGGATCATTGCGCTGATGTTGGCATCATTGCAACTCTCCATCTTTGTCTAGTCCTCAAAGTCTTGGAGAACTGCACAAATGTCAGATATCTATGCCCACCGTTCAGTTGTTATATGCACTGGCTGACTAGAATAACGCCGGTGTGTGTTGGAGCTGGTATTTGACAACTAGCCTCTGCTGCACACAAAGCCTTGCCAGCATGTGCAGTGTTGTGTTCCAGCATGTTGTGATGTCGGCCACCAGTCAGTGAACTGGCACTTTCATGCGCTGCTGCGGTACTGCCAGAGCGGCGGCATGTGTATTTGACTTGCGGAAATGGGTGCTGACGTGGCGTTCCTTGATCAAAACTCTGGCAAATCTGGTTATGTTTTCAGAAACCGCTGAACTACCAAGTTGAGCACGTGGGCCAAGTATGGTATGTGTGCAAGCTTGCCAAGCTTCACAGCTGCCACCAGGTTACGGACACTATCATACATGACCATGCCAGGTTGTAGGTTCAGCCGCGAGAGCCACAGAATTCTCGTCTGTTAACTCCTTTCAATAACTCTGCCACGGTGTGTGGTTTGTCTCCTAGACCAATTGACTTCAGCAGAGCCTGTTGCTGCTTCGCTAAGGCAGTCCTGCAGAGCTTCCAGCCGATGTGGACAACGTGTTCTGAGATAGCACATTGGAGATGGAGGATGAAGAGGAGCAGGCGGGAGTGCAGGCACTGGTGTAGGAGGTGGAGGAAACCCTGATAGAAGTAGGGCCAGCAAACCTCGGCCTCAGTAGCATATGTGCTGTCCCAGGGTGGGACTCTGCCCCGGCCTCCACAATGTTCACCAAGTGTGCTGTTGGGGAAATGTAGCATCCCTGGCCACAAGCACTTGTCCACATTTCGGTCGTGAAGGGCACAATACCAGTAACCACGTTGGTAAGGACACAAGTGATGTTCAAGGACACGTGCTTGTACAAGGCTAGGATTCCACACTGGGAAAAATAGTGACGGCTGGGGACCGAGTACCAAGGGACCAAATTTGTACACCTATAGCAGGCCAAGTTTTCTTTTTATTTCAAATAAACAAAATTTCACACAAAGCAAGTGAAACTGTATGAATGACAAGTCAATATTTTAAACAAAAATATTTTGTGAACTGTACCAGGCCAAGCGGTTTTAAAAAAAAATTTAAACCACAAGAATTTTTACACAAAGCACCTTAAAATGTATGGATGACTAATTGAATCCAGAATTTTATTTTTTTTTACACATTTTAGCATGTTAAACTGTATTGATGACAATAGTCAATTTTTTCACCCCCCAAAAAAGAATGTGTTCATACGCAGAAGCTATATATTTAGCAATGGACTGCAAATCTCTAAGCCCTGCCTAGAAGCTGTGTTCTCCCACTCTCCCTGCAACTGTAACTGTCCCTAGGCTAAATGCAGAATGTATCTGATACAAACAGAAAAGCACAAGATTAGCCCTTAGAAGGACTGTTAGTATGTTGGTTCAGCATCAGCACCAGTATCAACGCTAGAGGACTCAGATTAGTTAAACTGTGTACATACAGGCCTGGATAACTGCTTGCACCCTGCAATCACACCTGTCCCTGAGTTATGCAATTGCATCAGTGTGCCGAGCATGGTGGCCCGGATAATTTTATAACTTCTGATAATGTCACGCGGCCAGTCAATCACAGTAATGCCACTACCAAGATGGCTACAGCATTACAGTGACTGGCAGGCAATCCCTGCATGTTTATTGGCTATTTAACAGGTGCCAAACGTGGTGTGAGGGATTTGAGCTTCAAATCTGAGCACCAGCCAATGCTCATCGATTGCTGAGCACTTCTGAGCACCCAGATACTAGAGTGATATCAGAGTATCACCAATCATGTTCACTTATCACTAGTTACTATTGATTTATGCAAAACAAATGTTTAAATCGCCAGTAACACTTTAAGTGAACCTGTCATCAGGATTTTGCTAAATAAATTACAGGCATTGTCAGGTTGGCGCCATTATACTGATTAAAATGATTCCTGGGTTGATGAAACCAGGTTTGTGGTTCTTGTTTAATCTGTATTTCAGTTTTCAGTTAATGAGACTCTCATGCTTCAGGGCGGCCTGTGGGCAGGTCTTTTTTGTTGGTGCTCTGTTCTCATATTCATTCTTATGGGCCTTAATGACAGGTCACTGAGTGACCTGCCTCCTATTTTAAACATTGCGCTAGCGCAGTTCTCATTGTGGTCTTTTAAATAAATTTTTTTTTAACTACAGCAAAATGGCGCCTATGGTGGGGACATGCACAGTAGCATCTATCATTTTCCAATAGATGGTACTGTGCATGCGCTGGTGGCGCCATTTTGTTGGACAAAAACTGCAATCAATCGGCAATAGATGCTACTGCGCGCATAGGACGCCGGCGATTCCATTTTGTTGGAGGAAAAAAATATTTGGCTGCATCCAAATTTTTTTTTCTCCAACAAAATGGTGCCGCCAGTGGTGCATGCGCAGTAGTATCTCCTTTATCAGCAAGCAATACATGCTACTGCACATCCACCTCTGCCACCATTTTGCTGTATTTCTTTTTTTTTTTTATTTAAAGACCACAATATGAACTGCGCAAGCACAGTATTTAAAATAGGAAACCGGTCACTGAAGTTTCAGTGACCTATCATTTGAGCTCATAAGGATGAATATGAGAACAGAGCACCAAAAAATCCCCCCCACAGGCCGCCCCGAAGCACGAGAATCGAATTCACCAAAAACTGCAAATACAGATTAAACAGCAACCACAAGACGGATTTCATCAACCAAGGTATCATTTTAATCAGTATAACGGCACCGGCCTGACTCTGTCTGTAGTTTACTCTGCACAACCTGCAGACAGGTTCCCTTTAAAGGCTTTTACTCTTTCGTTAATTTATTAAGTCTTCACTCATAGTTTACTTCTAGTTTGCTGTAATCTGATGTTGGTCCTATGTCAGTTCACCTAACAATGACTCGATATTTTTCTGCTCACAGGTTATTTGTGCAAAATGTTCTGAATTCAAGCTGCTTGCAGAAAATGCACGAAATAATCGGGTTTGTAAAGACTGTTTTGCCTTGAGCTCTGCTCCGTGCAGTCCGGGGGGTGCTGATATCCCTGAAAATAAGAAGAAAACTAATCTAGAGGTAATCTTTCTGGAAGCCACTAACGGTATATTAATTAACACAGTGTGATGTTATGGCGTCTGGCCAATAGTAGAATTGCTTCTTGCCACTTCGGTAGCAGCAGTCATGTGACTACTTTCCATATCTGGTGGTTTTATTAACAAGTTGAAAAGACCAATGCCAAAACTAATGAACCACCATCATTAAAAAGAAAAAGGAAAAAAAAGAGAAAAAATTGTAACTTATTATTTGGTGTTTTTTTTTTTTAAATAATATGTAGCAAAAATGAATGCAAAGGAAAAATGGAGGAGAAAACCAAAGGACCCAATTAGGACTGCAGGTGACTTATTCGCTGTGGATGGCACTAGTTATTGTGTTTTCCTGGTTTTCAGCAATCTCTCATTATGTGGCTTCACCACTGCTCTAAAGGTACTGCCACACTAAACTATCCCGCTAGCGATCACGATAACGACGCATACTAATGCGATCGCTAGCGGGATAGTTTCAATATCGCTAGTAGCGGCTTAATTTAGCGATGTCGTTAAGGACGCTATCGCGGTTAGCGATTTCCTTAACGACTTTAGCGGTACAAAAATACCGCTAAATCGCTAAGAAAAGGTGCCACACGCAGCGATTAGATACTTACCAGCGGGGCGCCGACGATAAAAATAGGGTCCGGAACGATGAGAACGACGAGCGAGATCACAGCAGGATCTCAGCAGGGGCCATGTCGCTGGTAGATGCCGCACACAACAACATCGCTAACGGGATCGCTAAATAGTGACGTTTTTTAGCGATCCCGTTAGCGATGTTGTTTAGTGTGGCATACCCTTAACTGGAGTATTCTCACCTCAGATAACCTTCATGATAATCTCCTTTGCCATTCTTTGCTGATGTAAGAAAAATCTTTTTCTCCTTTGAGCTGTGCTGGAGAAGGCCACCTCTCAGACTTGACACTTCTTGGATACCTAGTGATGCATTGTAATGAGAAAATAGGACTAAGGATTGAATTTTTTGCCCTAAATCTAAATGGGATGTCTCATCTGAAAATGACCTATTGTTTTATTTTTTTTGTTACATTTATGTTTTAAAAAATGGCAATTTTTTTCCTACCATGATCTGTATGGTGAAAAAACAAATCTTATAATTTTTATAGTGGTCACCGGGTGTGTTTTAGACTACTACTTCCTGTCCTTTCAGGAAGAGTTTACAGTAGTTTCCGTATCAGCATAGTCAGGTCATAACCCTGTACACAGCTGATTGCACAGGATGCATCACAATAGGCGATGCCACATTGGACCCTGCTACCCCTCCTGTTGCAATAACCTTTGCACACTTGTAATGTGGCGCGGGGTGGTAGCCGTGATCGAGGTACTCGTCTTCCACGCCCCCGGCACTCTGCATGAGAATAAGGGTTCTGGCTGGATGTGCGGACTTGTGTTACTTTGGTAATGCACCTTTGCAGACTGCATGGTGTTGTCCTATTCTTTCAGTTGTCTTTTCTTTACAGGGTCTTACTATCTGCCTCACTTATCTCCGTTTTGCACAGGGACACCCACTACATGCGGTTCTGCTAACTAGCCAGACCTAAGGTCTGTGACTGTAACGTAGCGCGAGACAGTAGCCGTGGGCAAGGTACTCATCTCCTGTGCCCCGGCACGTTACATGAAAGTGGGTATGCTGGCTGGGTGTGTAGACTTATGTCATAGATGCGATATGCCCGTGCAGGCTGCATGTAACTGATGTCCTGGTTTGCCAGGACCAGATGTTAACCAGTTCATGAAAGGAGAACAACTTTCTCCTTCGCCTCATTGGGGGACACAGCACCGTGGGTGTATGCTACTGCCGCTAGGAGGCTGACACTAAGTGAATACAAAAAAAGTTAGCTCCTCCTCCGCAGTATACACACTCATGCTGGCTCTAAGCAAATCAGTTCATGCTTAATGTCCGTAGGAGGCACACGGGTCTGGTTTTCAGACTATGCTTTTTTTTTCCCTCACCATGAAGATGAGACGGGCGACGGACCCTATTGAAAGGATCCAATCTCCCCAGACCAACAACAGGAGAGCACGTGGAGTGTCGCCTCCACGTATCCTCTCCTGCAACGTGGGACGTTATGCCGGACGCAGCCCTGACCACACTAAGGTACAGAAACCCTAGGCTGTACAGAGGCATAAAAGCAGTCCGTGCTTCCCCCACTGCATCACCTATGCTGAGACTGCGGTGATGTAAGGAGGCGGACGTTCCCTCTCCTCATCCCCTTAAGGGAAGACGGATTTGGGGTGCCTGCACCGTCCTTTTAACAACCCCTCTAACCTGGCCATGGACGGAGCATGGGGAGGAGGAAGTGCTCGGAGGGCTCCTGCAGCGCTGCGTTCTTCGGCAGGCGAGGGCACGACACAGCCGGCGTCCTCATCCTCTGGGTGCAGCTTCCTGCCACAGCAGTGTAGCGCTAGTCTGGGCCTCATAAGCACCTCATTGCCCCTCTTTTTCATAGCGCCCTGGGCGCCGTAAGGTTAGGCCCCGGCTTCGGCCTGTACTAGGACGCAAACCGGATGTCCCGCCCCCAGGCGCGTCTATTTCCGGTTGACCACCCACCTGTCGGCGTTTCACAGATAGTGCTGTCTTTGAATCCTGGTCTCCTTATAAAGCCGCAGGTCTGACTGCAGACCCCAGGCCGGTTTGGGACACAGGACCAGGGTAAGTGCTGCATCCCTATGCGCCGCCCTATTGTTCAGAGGCTGCGCTGATCCTCTCTGCATATACCCCCTAGCACCTAGGAGGTACAGCATGTCCAGAAAGACCAAAACTCAGATGTGTTGTTCACCTTCTGTACCTCTGTAACGAATGGAGGAGGAGGCACAGGTGATAAAGTTCGCATTCGTCTTTTATTTTTAGAGTGGAACCTCGAGACCACAGTCCGGGGGGCTCCAAAGGGGGCGTGACTAGTGAGCCCCAGGTACCCATAGTAAGATCCCTCGAACAGGACCAGAGTCAAATACCTGGGGGACACAGGTGCTACCTCCAGTTAGACCCCGGACACGTAGCAGCTGTCCCAGTGGGACAAATGGTTAAACTGATATTACAGGTATAGTGGAGCTGACCGGCGGACACTGGATATATGAGGCGAAGCTTCCTCTGGCGAGGATAGTCAGGTTCCGGGTAGATAGGAGGAAGCTGGCTCCAGCAACTTTGGTGTTGTCCACGGGTACGAATGGCGGAGTGGCGGAACGGGATGGAACTTGAGAGTACTGGTACAGATGTCGTCTAGAATAGTCAAACCACTGGTCACTGATATTCTGCGGAGACAAAGAGTGTAAGCAGAGTGCAAACGGAATGCTATAACAGTGCAGGCAGAACTGGGATTAGCAAGAGTAGATACTTGTTGCTCCGGCACCCTCCCTATGGCGGAGGGGCCAGAAATAGTAATCAGTGCACTGCCATTGGTTAATTGGTACTTTCAAAAAAATGTGCGCTGTCTCTTTAGGAGACGGAGGTAAGCACGCGCGTCCTAAGCAGAGAGAGGCAGCAGCAGGATGCCGAGGAGCAGACAGAGAACGAGGATCCCGACAGGGACCTCGCAGTGGTACAGAGGCAGCCTCAGGAGCAGAAGTGGGTGAGGGACCAGCACAAGGTGTAACAACCTCCTGTCGGTCTGTTTTTCCGCAAGCGCAGACTGAACAAATATGTGAAGCCTGCGATTCCGAACGTGCACAGGAGCCCCCCGCTGCATCCGAGCCCAGTGTACCTAGCCCTCCTGAATGGCCTTTGTCTCTGTTGCAGTCCATGGCATCGCTAACTAGAGCAATCGAGTCCCTTTAAGCCCCCAACAGGGGTAGGGACAGTGGCTCGCCTGTCTTGGAAGGATCCTCCACCTCACAGGAGCCATCGGCCTGCAGGGGTCTCTCTCACTCTAGGAAGATGCAGGAGAAACGAACCATACAGCGTCTCCTGGGCCATCCGGAGCCTCGGCATCCATAAGTTCCGGCTCTCGCTCACCTTCACCAGTGTACAGTAGCGAGCAGAACTCGGATTACGATTCGGATGGGCCCCACAATTTGGATACACCCGGCTACCAGGAGACTGTCGATAGTCTCATTGAAGCTGTCAATCAAACCTTGGCAATTGATGAATCCACCAGGGCCACCGGCTACAAGGTGTCATTTAAATGGGTCAAACGACCTCATAGAGTGTTCATCACTCACTCAGAGTTTGAGGACATAGTGCAGCGGCACAGGGAGCGACCAGACAAGCGTTTCTCAGATCAAAGGGCGCTTGAAGCAAGATACCCATTTGCTTCCGATCTCCGAAAAAGTGGGCAGAGTCCCCCCAGTAGATCCACCCGTGTCGCACTTGGCTTCCAAAACCCTGCTATCCTTACCTAACAGGTCCTCTATCAATGATCCCACTGACCGTTTAATACAGAGCCTTGCTCGTTCAGTTTTTGAAGCTTCGGGTTCAGCTCTCTCCCCTTCTTTCACTGCAACATGGGTTGCTAAAGCCATGTTATCTTGGGCAGAGTCTTGAAATAGAGCCCTGCAGGGGACTGATCTTCCCCCTGAGGTAGTAGATCTGATGAATCAGATTGCTTTGGCCGGAGACTACTTGATCAAAGCGTTCTTGGACGCAGCTAACTGCGCGGCGCTTGCAGGACATGGCGAGCAGACTCAACATCGAAGAAATCCCTGACTTCTCTGCCTTATCAGAGCGGCCGGTTGTTCAGTGAAAAGCTGGATCAGCTCATCTCAGACACAACCCTGGGGGGGGGAAGTAACTTTCTTCCCCAACAAATGGTTAAGCGACCGTTTAGTCGCCAACTGCAGACACGTTTTCGGTCTTTTCGTAACCCTGGGTGGGCCACATCGGCCAATCCTGCCGGCACAGGTCTCTCCTCTCAGGACAGTGATCATCAAATCTCATATAGGTCCAATCGGTTGGGGAGAAACCGTCCTCTCCAGTCCAAAGCTAAGGGATCAAGGTCCCTCAGCTTTTCAACTAAATGAATCAAGGCATTTTCTGGTCGACACCAGCAAAGTAGGTGGTCGCCTGCTCGGGTTTCGCCATATCTGGCTCACCGTCGTGCACGATGCTTGGGTCAGAGATCTGGTGTCCTCTGGTACAAAATAGAGTTTGTCAACTACCCTCCGGAACGGTTTTTTCTTTCTCGTCCTCCCAGAGTGGAAGCGTGCGCTTGGTCCTTCTTCAGAGCCATCGAGTCACTATGTAGTTATCATTCCCGTGCCAGAAAGCAAAGATTCCAGGGGTTCTATTCGAATCTGTTCGTGGTCCCGAAGGAGGATGGAACTGTAAAGCCCATTCTGGATCTAAAGTTCCTAAACAGATTTGTCAAAATCAGGCATTTCCGGATGGAGGCCTTTCGCTCTGTCATTTCATTAATAGAAAATGGAGAATTTTTGGCCTCTATCGACATCCAAGATGCCTATCTTCATATCCCCATTTTTCCCTCGCATCAAAGGTTCCTATGCTTCGTTCTCCACGGCCTTCATTACCAGTTCACAGCCCTGCCTTTTGGACTAGCCACCGCCCCAGGGTGTTCACAAACGTCATGGCGGCTGTCATGTCCATCCTGCATTCTCGGGGCATAGTCGTCTTGCCATATTTGGACGACCTCCTAGTCTAAGGGCCGTCCTTCCAGGCTTGAGAGGAATGCGTCAACATCACGTTGGATACGCTTTCTCGCCTGGGGTGGCTGGTAAACTTACGAAAGTCATCTACTGTCCCAGCTCAGAAAATCTCCTTCTTAGGAATGATCTTGGACTCCTCCCGTGGGTTGGTAATTCTTCCTCGAGACAAGGCCCTATCCCTCGGTCAAGGAGTCCAGACACTTCGCCAACTAGGTCCTCAGGCCATCTGTTTTTGCATGAGGGTCCTGGGAAAAATGGTGGCAGCAATGGAAGCAGTTCGTTCGCCCAGCTTCACCTTCGTCCCCTGCAGCATGCCCTCTTGGCAGCTTGAGACAGGAGCCCATTTTCTCTCGACCGCCCGTGCCGACTGTCGGTTCAGGTCAGGCAGGCACTCAGGTGGTGGACACTGAGGTCTTCCCTTCTTCAGGGGAAGTTATTTCCTCCGGACCATTGGTTGGTGGTCTCTACCAACGCCAATCTACTCGGTTGGGGAGCTGTTTTTCATCACCACACGGCTCAGGGATGTTGGTCACCTCGGGAATCACGCCTCCCGATCAACCTCCTGGAAATGCGGGTGATCCGACTTGCTTTACGACATTTCCATCATCTCTTGGCAGGTCGCCCCGTCCGGATTCAGTCGGACAATGCCACGGCCGTGGCTTACATCAATCACCAGGGGGCCACCCGCAGCAGGGCGGCCATGTTCGAAGTAGAACACATTCCGGGCGTAAGGAACTGGGCGGCGGACTTTCTCAGCCGGCAGGGTCTTGCGTCCAGGGAGTGGTCTCTCCATCCCAAGATTTTTCAACAAATCTGCCAGCGTTGGGAAATCCCGGATGTGGACCTGATGGCCTCCAGGTTAAACGCCAGGGTGCCCAAGTTTGTCGCTCGGTTCTGGGACCCAAAGGCTGTCGCCTTGGACGCCTAGGTTCTGTGATGGAACCAGTTTCGTCTCCCGTACGTGTTTCCCCCGTTACCACTGCTCCTGGAAGTCATCAGGAAGATCCGGTCAGAAGAGGTCCCATTAATCCTGGTCGCCCCAGACTGGCCTCGTTGGGCATGATACACAGAATTAGTGCAACTAGTTGCCGAAGTTCCCTGGCGGCTACCGGATCGGCCGGACCTACTTTCCCAAGGGCCTGTGTTTGACGGCCTGGCCGTTGAATCCTGGATCTTGACTCAAGCAGGTTTTTCCCGAGATGTAGTTACTACATTGATTAGCGCCCGGAAGCCCGCCTCGGCACGGATCTATCACTGCACCTGGAAAGTCTTCTTTGCGTAGTGCAGAGATCACGGTCGCCCTCCTCTCATTTTCTCCATCCCCAACATTTTAGAATTCCTCCAAGCCAGCATGGACTCAGGTCTAGCACCGAGCTCCCTTTAAAGGACAGATCTCAGCCTTATCCGTCTTATTTCAACGCAGGATTGCTTCCAACCTGCAGGTAAAGACTTTCATTCAGGAGGTCTTCCACGTGGTACCTCCCTATAGGACTCCTCTGGATGCCTTCGACCTTAACCTGGTCCTAGGTGCTCTGCAGGAACCCCTTTTGAGCCACTGCAGGATGTTTCGTTAACCTACCTCTCATGGAAAGTGTTTTTTATTGTTGCCATAAGTCAATTAGGCGGGTTTCGGAGTTAGCTGCCCTATCCTGTCGAGCCCCATTTCTGATTTTTCACCAGGATAAGGTGGTTCTTAGGCTGGCCTCTCTGTTTCTGCCAAAGGTCATTTCTTTGTTTCACATTAACGAGGACATTGTCTTGCCCAGCACCAGTACACCGCGTGGAAAGGGCCCTTCATACATTGGATCTAGTGAGAGCTCTCAGGAGGTACGTATCTCGGATGGCATCTTTTCAACAGACAGACACGCTGTTCGTGCTCCCCCAGGGTCGCAGGAAGGGACTTGCCACCTCAAGGTCAACAATAGCCAGGTGGATTCATCTAGCTATTCCATATATCCATACTCAGACTTCAGCAGATACAAGTCTGGGCAGAAGGATTCTCCAGGCTGTGGTAGCACACCTATAGACAGTTGGTACTTAAGATTTAACTCCGTTGGGTCGATTTCCCACCCAGGGACTGCTTTGGGAGGTCCCACGGTCCTGTGTCTCCCAATGAGGCGAAGGAGAAATAGGGATTTTTGTGAGTACTCACTGTAAAATCCTTTTTCCGAGACGCTCATTGGGGGACACAGCACCCACCCTATTAGCCTGACGGCTCCTTTTTCTTTTCCTTTTTTGGTAGGTGGGTTTCTTGACATGTTGTACCTGTATTAAGGTCGATTTATTTTGTTCTCCTACTGCTTTTGCACTGAACTGGTTTGCTTAAAGCCAGTATGAGGGTGTATACTGCGGAGGAGGAGCTAACTTTTTTTGTATTCACTTAGTGTCAGCCTCTTAGCGGCAGTAGCATACACCCATGGTCCTGTGTCCAGTCCCCCAATGAGCGTCTCGGAGAAAAGGATTTTACGGTGAGTACTCACAAAAATCCCTATTTTAAAATTAAGTTTATTTTCACTGAAGAATAACCTGGTATGACCTATATACAGCAGATAGTAGGGATTTGTCCTCCTGGACATTTCTTTAACCACGAGCAACATGAACACACACATCTGCTCATTTCCTGAAAACACTCTGTCATCTTCGCTTACATCCTCTACTCTTTGCACAGCCCAGCACACTATCTCGGGAGATTCTGTTTTCCTTGGTGGGGGCGCATAGTCCGAGGTGTTACATTACAGCCCCTCACAGCTATTCTGATTTCAGTTCACAAGAATCGTAGACTCCGTCCTGTAGCAACGCGTCCTGTGATTTCTCTGTAAGAGAGAGTGTGTACCAATATGGTGACACTTGACTTTCTTTACTGTAGATGCTCATTAGCTACAATGAGTTATGTATGCTCTTCCTTTTGCTTCCCTTTACTTTTGCCTTCCGCTACCTCTCTGACTCCATACTGTCCTGCTAGGCTTCTTGCCCGACGCCCCAATATTCTTTCTCTCACTCTCTCTGTCCCGATGCCAAACTGGTACTCACTTCTCTTGTCTGCTATCTCTTTCCTTACAGGCTCTTAATATCTGCTATGGTATTTCCTCTCTTGCTACAGTGACACCCATTGCTTGCAGCACTGCTCAAACTAGACTGAGGGAGGTCTTTATTCTGCACACTCTGGGCTCTTTCTGACTAACAGGAAGTCCTTCCTGATCTTGCTGCATAGCCCCTCTGTCTCTAGGCTAAACTCTGGACGTAACTCTATCTTATCTCACTGACTGTCTGTTGCTGGGCAGACTATAACAATGTTATTGCCATCGTGTGGCCATTATACTTAACATCACATAACATTACATAACACACAGTACAACATTACACCCCATAACACACAGTACAATATTACACCTTCTGACCTCCCTCTGATCAGAATGTATTTAGCAAAATCGGCCCAATTCTCTCTGTTGAGAGAATATACCGTGGTGTGACCCTTGCATTATGATGATGCAGACAGTGGTAGCTGTATGTCCAAAGGAGTGCATGCTCCAACACTGTCTGAGTGCTGATGATTCTGCTGAATTCTGAAATTTGCAACATTCTGAATGTGTTTTTTTTAAATTCCTTTTTTTGGATTTTCAAAACAAAAATGCCACAGTAGGCGGTACACATCTCGGTCGCAGCCGATATGGTCATAAAATAAACATTGTAAATATCTGAGCAACATTGGAACAGAAAACCGGAACTCGCAAATATTGTATGGCGTATAGTTTTCCAACTTCTCGCCACCTCTACATTCTTTTCTCCGAGCATGTTAAAATATAAGGCCCTCCTCAGTACAGGCAGAATCTAACTCAAACACAATAGTACAAGGCAAGACCTACCTCTCTCCTATTATAATTGTAGATCCCCCAAAGTCCCTCCCACCTCCCCGCAGGTACCAGGTTGTGTAGTTGAACGGCCTTACAAGCTGGACGATCTCCTCCTAGAATAATGCGTCAGCACAAATGGCCTCCATTTGTCAAAAAAAATTTTCGCGGACGATTCTTTGGCCCGCTCCGCCAGTATGCGATCCAGACACAGCACATCTCTCATTATCGATGTCAACTCCGTCATGCTAGGAATTACGTCTGTCAACCAATGATTAAAAAAGTCGTTTTGCGCTAGCAGTAGAGTGTGCATCATTGGTATCTTACCTCTCAGGTTCTCGTCATCAGGAAGATCATGAAAGAGCAATGTCTGCATGGTAATACGGGAGTGTCACGCTCCATTTCCTGAAGACATACGTCTGAAGGGAACGCCAATATGATTTAATCTTTTCACATTCCCATATTCCATGCAGAAAGTCAGTGTTAGGTACTTTACAGTTGGGGCAGTGTGTGATCCTGTCGGGAAAGGTCGGCGTCATCGGAATATTAAAACCATATATTGCTCCATACATTAATTTGAAGTATGTCTCCCTCCATACCTCACTGAGTACATGCTTCCTGACTGATAACCATCCCAATAGTATTTTCCTCCCCTATGTCCTCGTCCTGGGTCGCCCTTTCCCACAATGGGAAAACCAACCCTGAGATGAGTTCAACAGGTTAGAATTAATTTCCTTCTGGATGTGTGACAACGTCAGTTTCACTTCGGGGATTAAGTACGTCTTGTCAAATGAATTGTCCGCCACCTCCCCTCTAATGTTGCGCAGGCGATTTCTACAGAAGGACAGGACTTGTAGGGTTTGGAGAAAGTGAGAAGGGGGCAAATTGAATTTTTCCATTAGGTCCTTGGATGTCAGCCACCTACGCTCTTCTAGGTGCATGAGATGGTATACTGTATGTATACCTTTAGTACGCCACGTCTCAAATACGCGGTCCGTCACTCCCACTGGGAATTCTGGGTGACCCATAGAGGCATGTGTTTAGATAACTGTGAAGACAGCCCATGCGCTCGTCTGGTCGCCTTCCAGGCAATTACTGTATCGCACAGTAGCGCTGATTTTTTCACAGTGTTTGGAAGTTTAGAAATCACCCTGTGAAGACATGCCGCCAAACTCCATCCCTCTGTCAGTCCCGACTCCAGCAATACATCTGAGTAGGACGAAGTCCCCTTAACCCAATCTCTCCCCACTCGGATCAAGCAAGCCAGGTTATAACTCCTAACGTTAGGCACGGCCAGGCCCCCATCTGTTACTGCACGCATTAATTTGCGAAGTGCAATTCTGGGCCTTTTACCCCTCCAGATGAATCTGGAGAACGCCTTTTGTATCCGTGAGACATCAACATGGCGTAACAGGAGTGGAATAGTCTGAAGCGGGTATAGCAGCCTACCGAAACTAATCATCTTAAGAAGGTGACAACGGCCCAGAAGAGACAGGGGCAAATCATGCCAACGCTCCAATTCCCGTACAACTTTGTCAAATAAGGGATCATAGTTAAGTTTGTACAGAGAGCTAGATTCCCGTCCTATTTTGATTCCCAGGTATGTTATAAAGGGTTTAAGTACATCTGACCCCCATCCGTGAGCACGCCAGAGCTCACGAGGGTTAGGCTTTCCCAATTCCAAAATTTCACTCATGGACGCGTTGATGCGGTATCCCGATATTCGTTCAAAAAGTTTTAGGCAGTCTAATAGCCCAGTGAGATGCTCTTGGGGATGTGCCATATAAATGAGTATATCGTCTGCAAACAATGTCAGTTTGATCTCCCGTCCCCCTACCTTTAACCGTGTATACTGTGTTATCCTCCAGGTGTCTAACTAATGGCTCAAGGGCTATATCAAAGAGCAAGGTGACAATGGGCACCCCTGACGAGTTCCCCTCTGTAGTGTCAAGTAGCCGACAGGTGGCCTGGAGTGTGTATTCGGCCTGTGGGTTGGCGTAGAGTCCTGTCAGGAAAGTCCTAAACGTGCCTCTCACGCCAATTTTGTCCAGGACCATGGCCAACCAACTCCAGCTCACCCTGTCGAATGCCTTCTCGGCATCTAGGGACAGCAGAACAGGGCTCGATGCTGTCAGACCACGGTATTTATCCAGAACTGCTATTGCTTTTCTAATATTAGTCATGGCCGCTCGGTGGCGAACAAAGCCAACCTGTGATGGCCCTATCAGTGTAGGAAAAATGCTACTCAAGCGATCAGCCATGACCTGGAAAAAAAAAAAAGCTTGAAAACCGGGGTCAATGGTGAGATTGGACAAAGGGAGCCAGCCAGGGGGGAAAGGGTTTTGTTGGGTTTTAGAAACCCCTTGATGTGTGCCATTTACGAGTGAGGGGCAACCCCCTGCTCCAATATATTTTAAAAGTGCCTACCAACGTGGGTGAATATCCTCACTCAATAATTTTTTAAGAATTGGGCTGAACCCCGTCAGGCCGGGGCCTTCCCCATTTCATTTTTTATCGCCGCTGTCATTTCCGTCACCTAAATTTGGGTTTTTTTAAAAAGGGAGAAGCTACGGTGGAGGATGGTAACCGTATTCCGTTAAAAAGGTCGTCCCTCCCCCCTACCGGTGCTCCCCTTATATAAGTCTGGTTATTCTTGTGGATCGGTTTATGTTTCGAGGGGCTGTGTTAGGTCCCTGTATATTCGTAACGCTGAAAAAATTGAGGAGTAAGTCCTTTCGCATCGCGCTAACATCTCCCGATTGCTACCATAACAAATGTTTTGGGTCTTAAATTTATTTCTGTTCTCTCCGGCGGTCGACCCAAAGGGCAAAATCGCCTTACCTGCTTCCATCTTTTTTTACCTGAACGAGGAAGTTGTCGGTAGAGATAGCTTGCGTATGTCCCCGCTAGCCCGCATGTAAATTTTCGCTTTTCTTTTTTTGGAGTCAGATAAGCTATTGTTTCCCCCGCATTACTGCCTCCCCTTGCCCCAAAAAAAGTTCCGGTCTACCCTGCTATCTCCATTATCCTACAATTCCAGCCACCACCTTCCCTGATCTCGAAACTTCTCATCCGTTAACAATAAAGGAAGGGAAACGCCAAGTGCGGTCCGGCCCCATCTGGGGGCCAGCGGCAGGGGCACTGAGACGGCGGTGGCAAAAAGCATGTTGTGTACGTCCGCCCCCTTTCCCCCCCCTTACAAGCCTGTGATAGCATATAAAATCTATTTTGGACCCGAGCAGGGCGCCCAATAGAAGGATTTCCCACCATCGGTTCAATGTCTCCCAAAAGTCTCTAAGTTAGTCGTGTCTACAAGGGGTTTAACGGTCAGTGAGACAGCGTTCGATCGGCCTGCGATCTTCCTGGGTCGATTCACCCATTAAAGTCACCACCTATTTTTTCGGAAAATTTGTCCTGGTTTAAAGGCCTCCATGTCTCTAAAGAAAAGTCCATTTCTTCGTAGGGCCTATATTTTTAAATGCATAGGTTTTTTTTGTCAAATGATACGATATTTCACCCCGCGTCCCAAAACAAAAAATTTTTTTTAAATTTTTTTAAAACCCCCCCGGGGGGGGGGCCCGGGAAAAACCCAAATTCCAAAAACCCCCCCCAAATTTTTTTTTTTTTAAAATATTTGGTTTTTGGCCCAAAGGTAAAAAATTTTTTTTTTTTTCCCCCCCTTTTTAAAAAAGAAAAATTTTTCCCCCAACTGTTTTTTTTTATTTTTTTTAAAAAAAAATTTTTAAATTTTTTAAACCCCCCCCCCCTTTTTTAAAAATTTTTTAAAAAATTTTTAAAACCTTTTAAAAAACCCCAAAATTTTTAAAAAATTTCCAAAAACCCCCAAAAAAAAAAAACCCGGGGGGGGCCCCCCCCCCCCGGGCCCGGGAAAAAGGAACCCCCGGGGGAAAAAAACCCCCAAAATTTGTCCCCCCCTTTTCAAGGTTCGGGTTTTTAAAAAAAAACCCCCCCAGGGGCCCCCCCCCCATTGGCCCTTTTTTGGGGGGAAAAGGGGGTTTTTTTTAAACCTTTTCATGGGAAACTTTTTTCCGGGGGTTTTTGGGGGGTTTTTCCGGGGGGGGGCCCCCCTTTTTTTTGGGGGGGGGGGGGGGCCCCCCCGGGCCTTTTGGGGGTTTTTTGGGCCCCCTTTTTTTTGGGTTTTGGTTGAAAAACCCTTTATTTAACCCCCCGGGGGGCCTTTTCGGGGTTTCCCCCCCCCCCGGGGGGTTTTTCCCCCCCCGGTTCCCCCCCCCCCGGGGGGGGCCCCCTCCCCCCCCCCCTTTTGGGGTGGTTTTTTTGGGGCCCCTTTTGAAACCCCCCCCCCTTTTGGGGTTTTTTGTTTTTTCCCCCCCCCCCCCCCCCCCCCCTTTTTTTTGGGGGGGGGGGAAAAAAAGGCCGGGGCCCGGGGGCCCCCCCTCCCTTTTTGGGTTGGAAAAAAGGGGGGGGGGGGAAAACCCCCTTTGGGGGTTTTTTGGGTTACCCTTTTTAAAACCCCCAAAAAAAATTTTGGGGGGAAAAATTTTTGGGGGCCCCCTTTTTCCCCCCTTTCCCCCGGGTTTTAAAAATTTTTTTTTGGGGAATTTTTTTCCCTTTTTTTTTAAAAAACCCCCCCCCCCTTTTTTTTTTTTTTTCCCGGGGGGGGGGGTTTTTTTTCCCCCCAAAAAATTCCCCCCGGGGGCCCCCCTGGCCCCAACCCCCCCTTTTTTTTGGGGGGGGTTTTTTCCCCTTTCCCCCCTTGGGCCCCCCCCCCCCCCAAAAAACCCCCCCCCTTTAAAAAAAATTTTTTTGGGAGGGGGTTTTTTTTGGGGGGAAAAAAAGGGGGGCCCCCCCCTTTTTTTTTGGGGAAAATTTGGGGTTTTTGGGGGTTTTCCCCCCAAAAGGGGCCCCCGGGGGGGGCCCCCTCCCCCCCCCTTTTAAAAATTTTTTTTTTTTTAAAAAAACCCTTTTTTTTTTTTTTCCCCCCCAAAAAAACCCCCTTTTTTAAGGGAGGGTTTTCGGAAATTTTTTCCCCCCCCCTTTTTTTTAAAAGGGGGGGTTAAAAACCCCCCCCAAAAATTTGGGATTTTGTCACAGGTAGCTGTGGCTCCCTGTGGCCCCCGGGGGTTTTTGGCGTAAAGTTGTTGGGGAAAATTTTCCAAAGGGGGTAACTAATTTCAGTTCGTTTCGGGCCACCTGTAAATAATTTTTGGTAAAATTTTACCAGCGCTGCTTTTAGAACTTGAGGGGATGGTTTAGGCAGCTTTGTTGGGGGTCCCCTACAGGGGGGACTCTTCCTAAAAGTCTGTTAAATGGGGAAGCGGGTGCCGGTAAATAACACAGTCTCACACAGTCACGTCTTTTCCCTACCTTTTCTTGCAAAAATGGTAAGGGAGGTCCCCGGGAGGTATCCCCCGGGGGTGTATCTTGAGACGGCCCCTTTGGCAAGTTAGGGGCCTCCTTTAAAATCCAAAAACGAGTACAAAAACTTTAAGCGTTTCCCTTATGATTCCAGCAAATCTTAGCGTTTTCCGCCCAGCAAACTTATGTTAGGGGGCCTCCTGTGAAGGGGGCTGAATAAATTAAAGTTTGTCCCGCAGAACTCCAAAATCTTCCCCTTTCCCCCCGAACCCCCCTTCGTACCGGGCTATAAAAGGGGCCCTTTTTGCCGCACCCAGGGACCGGTAGATTTCCCGGTTTTCCCTTTCACTGTGCCTGAAACAACGTCCTCTTTGGTCCCAGTGACCTGGGAAAAAGGCGCTGGACTTCTGCAATCCTGTAGGGCCCAAAATTTTCTAAAACCACTTTTTTGCCTTTTCCACTCGGTAAATAAACCTCTTACTAGCCGGGGGCGAGCGTCACTTCTTTCCCTTTTCCCTTTTTTCAAGTTAAACCGAAAATGCTCAGTTTTACAGGCAGGGGAAAAACAATGTACCTGTACCCCTCCTTTGACCCGGAAAGCTGAAGACTTTCTGGGTTACAACTTGTTCTTTCCTTTAATGTTGCTGAGGGAAATGAAACAGCTCTGACCAGACTAAAAGGGGTTTTTTCCAACACCTATACCAGACTCCCTTTCCAAGGGTGATGAGATACAATCTAGACTCCTTTTCCCCCCTCCAGTTTCGACTCTCCACTGTAAATCTAACGCAGACTCCCACGTCCCCAAATGCCCGAAGACGGAACTAACCCCTAAATGCTAAAATCACGGGCCCACACCAAAATTCTTGACCACTTTCCTTGAGTATACTTTTACTACCCCAAAGGGGGTTTTCTAGTGTGTGTGAAAGAAAGCATATTGAGTTTAAGCCGGCCCTTCCCACAAAAACCCCAGGGTTTCTGCGTGTGCCTAACCCCAAGGGGGTAAAAAACATTCCCAAAGGTAAAAGGAAAGGAAATAAAGGGCCCCCTTGGGGAAATACAAAACCCCAAAAAATTTGTTTTTGCCAAATAACATTTTGGAAAAATCCTTTTCCAATCCCCAAAAAGGGAAACTTTAACTTAAAATTTTAAAACCAAAAACAGATCCAAAATTTTCTTTTCTTTTGGTTTTCCCCCGTCTTTTTTTGGGGGACCCGCAACCCCCAAAACCCTAGTAGGGTCCCTTTTTGGGGGTTTCCCCGCTAGGGGTTCTTTTAAAATTGGGAGAACTTTTTAAAAGCCCCTGGGGACCCAACCCTTTTTTTTTTCCCCAAGAGGGTTTGTTTTTGGGATTTTTTTATGTAAAAACCCCCCAAGGGAATTAGGGCACCCCCAAGTGGAAACAAGGTACAAGGAGAGTTTGGGTAAAAATAGGGCCCTTTTTCCCCCCAAACCATTTTTAAAAAAGGAACCCCCTAATAAAATCACTTGGGGTTAAAGGCCCCCCTGGTTTTTTTCCTTTTCCCTTATTTTTTCCATTTTTTCAAAATCCAAAAAATAACCCCCATTAAAAAATTTTCCCAAAGGGGGGGGGGCATTCCAATTTTTCTGGTTTTTTATTTTCTTTTATAAATTAAGGGGTAAAAATTTTCCCTTAAAAACCAATCTTAAATTTTTTTTGGAAAAAAAGAAAGGGATTCAACTCTTTACCATTTTTTTTTCCCAAAAAACAGCTCTAAAAGGAAATTTTCCACTAAAACCCAAAAAACCCCCGGGGGCTGGAAAATTTGCCCATGGGGCCCCCGTTTCCCGGAAACCACCAAAAAAAATGGGGGATTAAGGGGGTGGGTTGGGGGACGTTTTTTTGAATATAGGGGCCCCAAGGGGTACCAAAAATTCCCTTCGCAAATAACCCATTCCCGGGTCCCAAAAAAAACGCTTAAACCGCGGTTCCCCGGGTTTCCCCGATTTCTTTTTTTGCGGCGGTCCCCACCGTGGCACGTTCCACCGGCAGTAGAGTTAAGTCCCAATATTTTCGGTAGGTCTTCCGCAGTGGTTTGCAATCTGCGGGTTTTAAATATTCAGCAGCCCAACGTACCAATTGCTCCGTCTCGAGCGTTTTTTCCAAGTCCTCCGTTTTTTTCCCATCAAACTTTGTAAGTTCTGCTAAAGGTTCTGTTCTCTGTCTTGGGCGAGTTGCTTCTCCTGTTGTAACAATGCCACCTCCTGCTGCAGCTTGGTAATTTGCAGTGGTATTCAGCTCCACAGACTTTTGTAGGAAGACAAGGATGATTGCAATGCCGTCTCCAGCATCTTCTGTATGTCTGGTAAGAGAAGGGCTGTGACCTCTCCACCATTCTCTGGGAGTCAAATTCCTGAGGAACTCTCAGGCCAGATGGTGCTTCTGATAAGAGCTTTTGCTGCGTGTCCCGTGACAGCGCTCAGCACCGCGTCTCTCTCCCCTTCTCTCCTCCAGGTGCCATCTTGCCCTTCTGCTTCAGCGGGTTTTAGGGGTCTGTTGTGAACTCCGAGCAAGTAACGCTCCATTAAATTATGTCCTCAACGGGTGCAGAAGGTGACAGTGCCCCCGAGGGAGGTTTTCTGCGCTCCTATCAGCCCTTTCTGCGGGGTTTTACCGGGGAGGAAATTCAGGAGCTCCACCAACTCCCTCCTCACAGTCAGCGCGGGAACCGAAGTCGTGAATGTGTTTTTAATAAGAAAGAAAGAATGAGGCACTGTCAAGCTCTTTAGGGGCCATTTATTTTCCCCAAGACAAAGGGATTGGGCAGATTTCTGCATTAAACATGGATAGTGGCTGGGTCTTCCAGCAAGATAATGACCCAAAACATACAGCCAAGGCAACAAAAAAGTGGCTCAAAAAGAAGTACATTAAGGTCCTGGAGTGGCCTAGCCAGTCTCCAGACCTTAATCCCATAGAAAACTTATGGAGGGAGTTGAAGCTCTGAGTTGCCAAGCGACAGCCTCAAAATCTTAATGATGTAGAGATGACCTGCAAGGAGGAGTGGACCAAAATTCCTCCTGACATGTGCGCAAACCTCACCATCCGCTACAAAAAACGTCTGACTGCTGTGCTTGCCAACAAGGGTTTTGCCACCAAGTATTGAGTCTTGATTGCCAGAGGGATCAAATACGTATTTTATATAATTTATACAATGTGATTTTCTGGATTTTATTTTCGATATTCTATCTCTGAATGTTAAAATCAACCTACCCTTAAAATTATAGACTGTTCATGTCTTTGTCAGTAAGCAAACTTACAGAATCACCATGGGATCAAATACTTATTCCCCCCACTGTATGTGTGTGTCTATATAATAATATTATATATATATATATATATATATATATTTGTGCTCAAAAGTTTACATACCCCAGTAGAATTTTTGCTTTTTTTCAAAAATATGAATGATAACACCAAAACATTTTCTCCACTCATGATTAGTGGTTGGGCGAATCCATTTATTACCAAACTACTGTGTTTTCTCTTTTTAAATCATAATGACAACCCAAATATCCAAATGACCCTGATCAAAAGTTCACATACCCCATTTCTTAATACCGTGTATTGCCCCCTATAACATCAATGACAGCTTGAAGTCTTTTTTGGTAGTTGTGGATGTGGTTCTTTATTTTCTCAAATGGTAAAGCTGCCCACTCTTCTTGGCAAAAAAAAACTCCGTTCCTGTAAATTCATGGGCTGTCTAGCATGAACTGTGTGCTTGAGATCTCCCCAGAGTGGCTCAATGATATTGAGGTCAGGAGACTGAGATGGCCACTCCAGAACCTTCACTTTGTTCTGCTGTAGCCAATGACAGATCGACTTGGACTTTTGTTTTGGATCGTTGTCAAGTCGGAATGTCCAAATATGTCCCATGCGCAGCTTCCGGGCAGATGATTGCAAGTTTGCCTCCATTATTTGCTGATAATGTGCAGCATTCATCTTTCCTTCAACTTTGACCAAGTTTCCTGTGCTTTTGTAGCTCACACATCCCCAAAACATCAGCGAGCCACCTTCGTGCTTTACAGTAGGAATGGTGTTCCTTTCATCATAGGCCTTGTTGACTTCTCTCCAAATGTAACGTTTATGGTCATGGCCAAAAATATCAATTTTGGTATCATCACTCCAAATACCTTGTTCCAGAAGTTTTGAGGCTTGTCTCTGTGCTGTTTTGCATATTGTAGGTGAGATACTTTGTGGCATTTGCGCAGTAATGGCTTTCTTCTGGCAACTCGACCATGCAGCCCATTTTTCTTCAAGTGCCACCTTATTGTGCATCTTGAAACAGCTACACCACTAGTTTTCAGAGAGTCCTGTGTTTCAGCTGATGTTATTTGTGGGTTTTTCTTTGCATCCCGAACAATTTTTCTGACAGTTGTGGATGAAATTTTTGTTGGTTTACATGACCGTGGTTTTGTTTTTACAGAGCCCCTGATTTTCCATTTGTTAATCATAGTTTGAACGCTGCTGACTGGCATTATCAATTCCTTGGATATCTTTTTGTATCCATTTCCTGTCAACTACCTTTTCCTGTAGATCCGTTGACAATTCTTTTGTTTTCCCCATGACTCACAATCCAGAAATGTCAGTGGCTGGATGAAAGGTGCAACAGTCTGTCTGGATCCCAGAAACTCACTCAGCTTTTATGCACACACTATGATTACAAACAAACAGGTCACCGATGAGGATGTTACCTTTAGTAGCCATTCAAACCTATTTGTGTCAACTTCTGTGCATCTTATCAGGCCAAAATCACCAGGGTATGTAAACTTTTGATCAGGGTCATTTGGATGTTTTGGGTTGTCATTATGATTTAAAAAGAGAAAACACAGTAGTTTGACAATAAATGGCTTCACCCAACCACTAATCATGAGTGGAGAAAAAGTTTTGGTGTTATCATTAATATTCTCTGAAAAAATGCTCAGAAAGCAAAAATTCTGCAGGGGTATGTAAACTATTGAGCACAACTGTGTGTATATATATTTTATATTATTAAATATAATATATTAAAAGAGAAATTGATTTGTTGGGTCATTGAGTATGTGTGTGTGTGTGTATATATATATATATATATATATATATTATATATATATATATATATATACATAATGACGCAATTAAACAATTTCTCTTTTAATATAATATATTTAATTATAATATATAATATATATAATTATATACATTATGTAATATATGGTATATAATATATATTTATTAAAATGTAAAGGTATGCAAGTTTGGTAACTGTGCACTGAACACCGTAATGATGAAACTCCCAAAAAAAAAATATCTGATTTTTATTTTTTTTTCATAATTTCACCCAACTTAACTTTTTCCATCTTTCTGTACATTATATGATAAAGCAAATGATGTAATTGAAAACTACAAGTTATCCTGTAGAAATATTACTGCCAGAAAAGAAACCAGTTTCGCCTCTTGGAAGTTGGGGAGGGGAAAAAAAGAAAAGGGCAAAAATGAAAAAATAATAAATAAAATAACGAAAATGTCCTGATATGGAATCTAGATTGTGAGCCCCATCGGGGACAGCAACGATAATGTGTGCAAACTGTAAAGCGCTGCGGAATATGTTAGCGCTATATAAAAATAAAGATTATTATTATCGTGATGGGGTTAATACCTGTCTTGCGAGCAGCGTGTAATATTTCCCGGGTTCTTGATGCCGTTGTTTCAGTAATTATACTACAGATGCGTTCCTCTTCGTTGCGTTTCTGGAATTATCCCGGCAGCTTGCACCTTGTAAACTTTTTGCAAACTTCATAAAGTCTTCTTGTAAGCAATACTTTTAATTGCTGGCTGTACGATGAAGTCACGAGCACCTCTCCCAAGCTTTTTATTGTGAAAATAAAAGATGTAAACTTCCACATGATGACTATAAAACGGAATGAAATTCCTACAGCGCCCGGGAGGCTTTTTTTTTTTCTGGAGGAAGAATTATGTTGATTTACTTGAAATTAGCAATTTGTGCATTTTTTTTTTTCTTGGAGCTGTAAAATGTAAACTTCAAGCACTTACTGTTTCCATAAGAAGAGGAGGCCTGGTGCAGAACACAATGGCACACAGCCCATTAGCTGATTAAACTAGATGTCTCTGCTGCCAGCTGTACGCAGCTATTCCCAAATGTATTATTAGATGGATCCGCTCTTCTGTATTAGAGAACTCTTTATACAACTCCCTACTAGGTTTCCATTATCGGAATCCGTCCTTTCATGAGTGGGAGCATGGCAGCGAGATCAAATTCCCCAATGCTACCCTTGGAGACTATGCAGAAATAATCAATAGTAAATGTGGAGGGCTTTTGGCGACATCCACTTTCGAGCCTCTCCGTGGCATCGGCTAAATGAAGAAGGACACAGATAGCCTCATCCTGTGGGATTACATTGTTTTGCACTTAGAAGTCATGAACCGCTTTATCATCTTATAAAAAGGCTTTTCTAAGATTAGAAAAGGAGCATTTTCCTTTTTTTTCCCCCCAGAAGCAGCATTACTTTGTCAAAAGACTCGGCCTAGTATCGCAGCTCAGCTCTACTCAGACAGATGGTCAATCACTTTATATTACGTGGCTGGAAGGACTACGGTTCTCGACCACCTAGGAATCGTATTTACTCCCAGTACCTTAAAGGGGCTGTCCGGCCTTAGTCTACAAGTCTGAAGTCACTCTAGGGGTTGCCCAAGACCTTAACATTAATGGACTATCCTTAAAGGGAACCGGACACAAGGTTTTTACCATATAAAGTAGGGTCAGCACCTATACGACAGCATTCTAGAATGCAAAAATTCAAAGTCCCAAATACACTCTGCATAACACAAAAAATAAATTTTATTATACTCCCCTATGGGGCGGTCCGATGGGCGTCACTTGTCTTGATCTGGAGCCTCCTTACATTCCCTGGTGACGGGTTCCCTTTATGACAGATCATCAATGTTTGATCTGTGATGGTGTGACATCCAGTATCCCCACCGATCAACCGTTCCCGGTGTTGGCGGCCGGTACTGCTCAGCTTCGGAGCTGCAAAGCACCCCCTATTTGTATTGAATAGGTGACCGCAACCAATCAGTTCTGGCCACAACCAAATCCCTGAACAGCTGATTGGGGGTGTTACACACCCACTGATCAAACATTGATAAGCTATCCTAAGGATAGGCCATCAATGTTAAATCCCGGACAACCACTTTTTAAGGGTTTTTTGGGATTTGGACCATTTCATCAATATCAGATTGTGGGGGTCTGACAACCAGCACCCCCACTAATCAACTGATATCTGGCACCATGGCCTACATAAGTTCATAGTGTACAGAGCCAGAAGCACTGACTACTGACAGGTCCTGAAGCTCAGCTCCTATTGAAGTGAATGGAAATGTAAGCTGTATGGTCACTATGCAATGAATGGAGCTGTTTTGTTCTGGTTTGGCACACGGTTTAGTTCAGATGGCACCAGATCGCAGTTCTGTTTTTTGGACCCCCACCTATCTGATATTAACGATCTATCCTAAGATACTTGCCACTGGACAACTCCTTTTAATAAAAAAATAGGCCTATCTCCATCAATATAAACATCTTAGAATGTGGCTGAACATTCCCGATTATTTTCATATGGAAGGGAATAAGTAATATACTGGCTCACTTGCCTGCAAGAGATCAAAGGAGTAGATGGACAGAAGGAGAGCGCTTCATCTGTCAGCCCATCGCACCCGGCTCAACCTGCAGCTTGATCGCTGGGTGTCAATGGCTTCTCCAGTGTAACACTGATATTCTGAGATGGTAACCTAGAATACATTAAGTAGGGCATTGTATTATGTGTGTGATCAAAGAATTGCATGTTCATCTTCTTTATGAAACTAATAAATATAGTAAAAAAAAAGTTTAAAAAAAAATTCCAGTTTTCCTTATTAACAATGGTTAAAAATTGGGGCAAAAAACACCTAAAAAAAAGACAAACGATTGCTATTGCCACATCTGTAATAACCGGCACTATAAAACTATATCATTTATTTATCCTGCAAGGTGAATGCTGTAAAAAAAAAAAGTCAGCTGTTGCTTTTTTAGTTTATCGCTCCAAGCAAAAAATGAAAAAAATAAAAATAAAAAAGCAATTCAAGAGTCATATATCTCTAAAAATGGCAACATGGTGAGAAGTTACAGCAAGTCTCGCACATAGAAAAATCCCTTGTTTTCTGAAGTATTATAGTGGTTTACAGAAGTAGTCAACATAAAAACTTAGAGATGATATTGTCTTTATCGCAACGAGATGCAGAATAAAGTTAACGTGAAAATTATAATGAATGTTGTTGGGGGAAAAAAAAAATCCAGAATTATTGTTCTATTGTTCATTCCATCTCCAAAAATGTATAATAAAGTGATCAAAAAGTCATACTGTATTTTATCCCAAAATGGGACCAATGAAAACTCCCCAACAATGTATCGCTGCTACATTACTTCGATTAAAAAGTGAAAAATGATGTTTGATCATTAAGGCCAAAGTAGGTCAGGTCCCTAAAGGGGTCAAGAATGTGTGAAGTATACGTGCAGGAACTAATAGACCACAAATAGCAACATTTACTCATATATAAACTTATGTTTCAGCTTCACCTTTCTTGATGTCCTCCTGTTCCAAATATAATAGTTACAGGGCAAAATAATAAAAACTGATAAAAGTCAAATGTTTGATAATCCGCGATTATGACGTTGCGGCAGAAACCACTTTTTACTTGTGTCTCTTCATCACCATCTGGGGATCCATAAACTACTACAGCCATAGTTATTTTCGTCTCCTGGAGAGAATCTGCATCCCGTGCACCTGTGATCTGAAATGTGAGAGGAGGGAATACAAGTTTTATGTCATCTTAAACCAGAGACCTACATATATTAAGTGGCGTAACCAGAGTCCAATGGCCCTGGTGCAAGATTTACATTTGGCCCTGGGGCCCCCGGTCTCCCCAGGTCCTGCAAGTTGGTCAGATGTATGGGCCCTTGTAGATTTCTAAATCCTATAAGGACATACAAGTTGCATCTCTATCTTGGTCTCCTTCCTAGTATATATGTTCCTTATCCTGGACCCCATCCTGGTATGTATTCTAGTCATCCTGGTATATATATCCCCCCATCCTGGTATATATATCCCCCTAACCTGGTATATATATCCCCCTATCCTGGTATATATAGCCCCCTATCCTGGTATATATATCCCCATCCTGGTATGCATGATCCTCATAGTGGTATATATGTCACCCATCCTGGTATATATATATCCCCCATCCTGGTATATATAGCCCCTATCCTGGTATATATAGCCCCCATCCTGGTATATACAGTGGGGAAATAAGTATTTGATCTCTTGCTGATTTTGTAAGTTTGCCACTGACAGACATGAACAGTCTATAATTTTAAGGGTAGGTTAATTTTAACATTGAGAGATAGAATATCAAAAATAAAATCCAGAAAATCACATTGTATAAATTATATAAATTTATTTGCATTTTGCAGTGAGAAATAAGTATTTGATCCATCTGGCAAACAAGACTTAATACTTGGTGGTAATACCCTTGTTGGCAAGCACAGCAGTCAGACGTTTTTTGCAGTTGATGATGAGGTTTGCGCACATGTCAGGAGGAATTTTGCTCCACTCCTCTTTGCAGATCATCTCTACATCAAAGATTTTGAGGCTGTCGCTTGGCAACTCGGAGCTTCAACTCCCTCCATAAGTTTTCTATGGGATTAAGGTTTGGAGACTGGCTAGGCCACTACATGACCGTAATGTGCTTCTTTTTGAGCCACTCCTTTGTTGCCTTTGCGGTATGTTTTGGTCATTATCTTGCTGGAAGACCCAGCCACAATCCATTTTTAATGTCCTGGCGGAGGGAAGGAGGTTATCACTCAGGATTTTACGTTACATGGCTCCATCCATTCTCCCACTGATGCGGTGAAGAAGTCCTATGACCTTAAAAGAGAAACACCCCCAAAACATAATGTTTCCACCTCCATGCTTGACAGTGGGGACGGTGTTCTTTGGGTCATAGGCAGAATTTCTCTTCCTCCAAACACGACGAGTTGAGTTAATGCCAAAGAGATCAATTTTTGTTTATTATTATTGTCTCATCTGACCACAGCACCTTCTCCCAATCACTCACAGAATCATCCAGGTGTTCATTGACAAACTTCAGACGGGCCTGCACATGTGCCTTCTAGAGCAGTGGGACCTTGTGGGCACTACAGGATTTTAAAACCTTCAGGGCATAATGTGTTACCAATGGTTTTCTTGGTGACTGTGGTCCCAGCTGCCTTGAGATCATTAACAAGTTCCCCCGTGTAGTTGTATGCTGATCTCTCACCCTCCTCATGATCAAGGATACCCCACGAGTTGAGATTTTGCATGGTGTCCCAGATCGATGTCGATTGACAGTCATTTTGTATTTCTTCCATTTTCTTACTATTGTACCAACAGTTGTCTCCTTCTCACCCAGCGTCTTACTTATGGTTTTGTAGCCCATTCCAGCTTTGTGCAGGTCTACGACCCTGTCTGTCCCTGACATCCTTATAAAGCTCTTTGTTCTTGCCCATGTTGTACAGGTTAGAGTCTGACTGACTAATTGAGTCTGTGGGCAGGAGTCATTTGTAAAGGTGACTATGTAAGACAGCTGTGTTTAATGCAGGTAACGAGTTGATTAGGAGCGTCTAACTGGTCTGTAGGAGCCAGAACTCTTAATGGTTGGTAAGGTATCAAATACTTATTTCCCCCACTGTATATCCCCCATCCTGGTATATGACCCCCATTTTGCCGTTGTTCTTTAATGCATAGAAAAAAATAATAATTCTACTCGCCTTCCCTCTGCTCCCCTGTTGTGCGGCGTCCTCTTCTGCAGCCAGCAGCTGACTTCAGCGTGAATGTGATAGGAGCGTATGACGTCACTCCATGCGCCCCCAATCATGTGCATGCTGACGTCAGCTGCTGGCTTCTGATTGGCTGGCAGCGTGTATTGCAGCACACAGACCCGGTTGGTCTCTGCGCCACAAAACACATCAGCTAAATGTGCGTCCAAGGACGAACATCCAGTTGAAGTTTGCGCTGGCGTCAACGGGCCCCTCTCCCGCACGGGCCCGGATTGTTACGCCCCTGCATATGTCTAGTATCAGTCAAATATTTACTTTTTGTATTCCGTTATGGCAGTGGAGTCTACCAAATACATTACTTTCCTTTTTAGAGCCTTATACAGTTTTGTCTTTTTTTTTTTAGATTTTTTTTTTTTTAAATTCTAACCTGTCTGGATGCCTGGCACTTGCGTAATTATATAATTGTTCTAATTAAGGGGGTGAATAGCAATATTTCATGTGTGGGTCACTAATCGGCCCCCACCATCCACATAGGACTGCCAGTGCCAGTTCTCCCCAGGCAGCCCACACCATATAGGGTCCATTACTCTGTCTACAATATTATTCTGATATAAAGGACTGCGAATCCCCAAAAAAATAGTGAAGTGCTTGATAAACCTTCCAAGGGTCTATGAGCTCCCAAGTCAATGAGAGCAACACTTGGCAAAGCTCGTGGTGACCTAACCAGAAAATCCTACATTTAATATAGCATATAGTAGGGGACTGTTTAAAATATCAGAATATTGCATATCCAAGGTGGATAGTTTTTTTTTTTGCATATTCTACCAATTTTGTGGTCAAATTTCCCATAGCTATCTATATTGGAAGAAACATAATGTTCTGTGATTCTTTCACTTTTTGCTCTAATGTTACTAAAATAAATTCAATTTACATCATAAAATAATCTTCACACCAACAATACAGTCCAAATTAAAGGGAATCTGTCAGTAGGATCCGCCCTCCTAAGCGGTCTGTAAGGGCATATGAAATTTAATAAAATGATATCTTGATATCTGCGATCCGATGTTTTGTTCCTGAGAAATCCGCTTTTTTCTTAATATGTAAATGAGCTGTTAAGATCAATGGGTGGGACTTAGATCTCCCTGAGAATCTGCCTCCAGAGATTATATGAAATGAGGCATCATCAGTGTGAGACATGTAGACCAGGAGAGCAGACTGTCAGTCATTACATGTCTTACACTGGTAATGCCTCCTTATATTTAAATATTGGGGAGATCTATGTCCGGCCCATAGATCTTAACAGCTCATTTATGTATTAAGAAAAATGTGGATTACTCTGGAATAAGACATCAGATCGCAGATTTAAAGGTATCATTGGTTCAGCACAGCGCTTACAAGCTAGACAGCAACAGTGGTCAATCTCCTAGGCAACGAACTGTAAAACAAAGAAAGTTAAGAATGGCTATAAATTTTAATAAGGAGTACATTGCAAAAGTGCTTGCATTTATTTACTTGTTATGTACTTGGCATTTGTACATGAGCGTCTAGTAACTGGGCACAACATTTTTTTTTGGAGATGTGTATTACTTGTAAGGACAGGGCTTTGAGTGTAAACAGGGAGGATGAGGATTACCGTATGTCATGTGGGTTTTGGGAATGAAGTGAGCAAATTGTGGCATTGGACAATGGTAAATGAAAACTGTATGAACGCTGCATGTTTAATGTGAACCAAACCCGCACTGCTTTTCCAATGTTGTCTGGATCCCATGCAATTCTCAGTACTTCTAGAATGTGAACACCGCAGCCAATCACTGACCGCAGCCAATCACTGACCGCAGCCATGACCAATGAGCCAGTGGTTAACCTGCTAAAGTTACATTTCCATCTGGACTGAGAAGAAAGTAAAGGAGCCTATCTCTGTGAATCGTCTTCATTCTGGATGGAAATGTGACTGCTACAGCCTATCACTGGCTACAGCAATGATGCATTGGTCACCGCTGTGGCTAGTGATTGGCTGCAGTGTTAATATTTCAGATTTGGAAGTTCAGAGGCTGGTGGTGACTTCAGCAACATTGGTATAGGAGTAATGGGCTATTGATTAGGAGAATATATATATTTTTTTTATTTTCTTTAACCACGGTTGAACAATTTAAAAGGAAGTAGCAATCAACCCACTAAATATACAAATGGTAGACCCAAAGAGGGTCTATAAAGAAGTCCTACTTGACCATGATTGGGGCTTACTGCAGCCAATGGCCAGAGACTACACAAATTCACAAGATCCTGTAAGTTCTACTCATTACAAATCCAAAACTTATAACTTGAAACCAAGAAGGATAAAATATGTGACTGACCTCCCATTGCCGTACGTCATTTGTTGGCACCATGTTGAGTGGCTAGTCGCCGCATGTGCTGTTGCCCGAAAAATTCCTTTCAAATGAGTGAAATGTTTCCCGTGACAAGGCTGCAGTGAAACGACTGCTCGTAAGACGTTGACTATTGTTAAAAATAATTAAAAAGTGAATATTCCATTAAATATAACTATTTCCATTTCATTTTATTGCCTCTTTCCCAAACGGAGTTCTATATTGTAGGGGCCATTACTTGTTCCATTGATGATGTTGAGTTTCTTCATCCCCCGGTATCACTCCGTAGTGTTTGTCTGGACGCAGCGTTACTTTATTGCTGCCTGTTCTCTTATAATTCACGATCTCCCTTGATTTGATAGTTAACTGACGGTGCTTAAACCGGATCAATGTAGCACATTAATAGCAATATAAAAATCATAGAAGATTGGATTTATTCTTTTGATATTCATTACGCTGGTAAATTGGAAATGTTTAATATTTTATATTTCTTTTTTTTTTTTAATAGAAACAACTGTCGTTACCTCCAGAAAGCAGTGTGATGAGCAGCAACCTCTTGTTCCTGGAGAAGGGGAAGACATGGCACAAAATGTGGGCGTATGTCCCAAAAAGTGATCCCCTTGTCCTGTATCTTCAGGTTTGCAGTCAGGTAAAAATGAATTTAATTATTTTATAGACGTCATTGATCACATTGGGGGGCAGTTTGTCAATGTTGTGCCTCTAGTGGTACATCATGAACTTTGCAGGTACAGGACACTTTTATGCCCAGGCCGGCATTTTATAGCCATTTCAGGACCCGAATAAAATCTGCCTTGTCTTCATCCACCACTAGAGGGGGCTCACTGTATACTGTTTAGACAATATTATAAATTGGCTTGCAGCAAGCTCCGAAACTCCATTTACAGATCTTGGACCTGTCCACACTGCCAAAAGTACCAATACCTGGTTTACAAACAACAGTACCACTGTGCTTGATTGGCAGCAAACTCGCCTGACCTTAACCCCATAGAGAATCTATGGAGTATTGTAAAGAGGAAGATGAGACACCAGACCCAACAATGCAGAGGAGCTGAAGGCTGCTATTAAAGCAACCTGGGCTTCCATAACCCCTCAGCAGTGCCACAGGCTGATCGCCTCCATGCCACACCGCATTGATGCAGCAATTGATGCAAAAGGAGCAACAACCAAGTATTGAGTGCATTTACTGAACATACATTTCAGTAGGACAACATTCCGGATTTTAAAATAATTTTTCAATCTGGTGTTATAAAGTATTCTAATTTACTGAGATCATGAATTTTGGGTTTTCATTGGCTGTAAGCCATAATCATCAACATTAACAGAAATAAACACAGGAAGTAGATCACTCTGTGTAATGACTCTATATAATATATGAGATTCACTTTTTGTATTGAAGAACTTTTTGATGATTTTCTAATTTTGTGAGAAGCACCTATGTATGTATCTCTCTCTGTTTCTCTTTGGACTGCATGGCAGCAAGTTTACTAGTCCTCTAGTGATAATCTCTTGCAGTGACTTTTCTAAAAACTACAGCAAGCAGCCCAGTAAGTGACACATCGCTGGAATCCTGGTCTCTGTCTCTACATTATGCTACTCTCAGATTAGATGGCAAAAATCTGGTGATAGATTCCCTTTAAAGGTTATGTCAGCTTATACTACAGCATTAAGTTGTATATTATGTAACCAAATGTGACCGCAGTTTTTTGCTTTCATATAGATAGAACTGATCGATACAATTATTGCACCGTTACAGGTCCATCAGTGGATCCTTTTGTCCGTTCATCCATCCATTTTGAAATGCATATTGTTATCTCAATTCTTGAAATATATGCTTTTTCAGATGTGCAGCTCTGTTTAGGGCTGGGGACCAGTTTTTTGCATCCCACTGGGTCTTTTTTTTTTCCCTATTGTGCATTCCCCTCTATCCATCTTAAAAGCAAGAAATACGCCCAAAATGGCTGAAATATTCTGAACCATCTGGTGTTTCATTCTGCAGTAAAATAAATATTATATCTTCAAAATATAGCAGTTTAATTACTTTACCCCTAACCTACATAACATAATAACAATCTCTCCAGCGCTCGGCAGTCATAAAGTTTATGTTCCTAAGAACGGAAGAGCGAGATGCGGCGTACAAATTATTTTCACGCATTTCGGCTCTTCTCTTTGCATTTTTCCCAAGGTGATCGTATCAGAGCTACATTAGATGATATGAGAATAAAACATATGAGTTGTGCTAATGTACCTTCCATAAAGTGTGTATATGTGCGTACAGTGTAAATATTACATATACGGTATTGTGCTCCCTCCACATTCCCTATAGGAGCTTTTCTGACCTCCTTACAAAATCCATAGACATTAACATGGACTTGGTCCCTCTGCAGATATAACATCTCTCACTCTTCTGAGAAGTCTTTCTACGATGGGTCTTCAGGAATTTTGGCCCCTTCTTCCAGAAGAGTACGAGCGAGGTCAGACTCTGATGTTGGAGGAGAGGCCAGGCTCACATTTTCCATTCTAGATCATCCCAAAGGTGTTGGATGGAGTTGAGGTCCCCCCAACGCTGGCTCTGACTGTAACTAGGGCTTATTTTGGATTAGGGCTTATATTTCAAGCATACTTCAAAAATCCTGGAAAAATCATGCCAGGGCTTATTTTCTGGAAAACACAGCAAGAGCATTTTTGTCTATTTTGATCTTGGCTCGTGATTCCATAATGGGCATCATGTCTTCCTTTTGATGCCTCCAACACAAAGGTCCTGATTCACCATTTTTCTTTTTTTTTTGTCCTGTACTCGTTACGGTTTTGTTTCAATTCTTCAAAATGGTGCACGCTGTTCATAAATTTTGCGCCAAGTAAAAATGTTTATTTTTGTCTTTATCCTTTTTTTTTTTTTCCTCTAATTTTTAGCATGAAAAGTTATGTACTTCTCATGATGGGGTAAAAATTACACCAACATTTTTTGGGGGTAAATAAAATCTCCCCGTAGGGGAATTGGAGTACATTTACGACAACCTATGCAACTCAAAAATTAAGAATCAAGCGAGATAATCTTTGAAAATCGTAAACTCTGCGCTAGTGAACTAAAATTAAAAATACAAGTGAACACGTATAAAATAGACTTACAAAAAAGTTGCAAATGGAAAAACGTGGCGCAGATGAAAAGGCGCAAAACTCCGCAAAAAAACAGGTGCAAATATAATATGAATTGGGCCCCGTGGGTTTAGTTTATTCTTGATCTATCCAACTTTTTTTGTGCTACTCAAGGATCACAGGGAAGCTGGCGGTCATCAATGCCAAATTATGGGCACCACACTTTACGGGAAGGAGAAGCTCTAGTCAACCAACCAGGAGTTAAAGTTAATCCGATTTACCATTCCAGCTTGTCGAATCTGATCCGAAAACAATGAAGGACGTTGATGGCGTAGATTTATCGTTCTATGTAGTAAAAGTAAAAATAATTTATTTGCCTCCTGTTCGGAGCTTACAGATCTTCTCAATGTCATATTGTCTCTGTTTTTTATGACGCTTTTTATCTTCGTGTGTATTATTTTCCTTTCCTGTCATTCTCCATTCTCATAAAACTGCTTGACCCTGTTCCTCTCGGTGCACACAAATACACATAGCTGGGGCACCTCGCCACAAATCATCGGGTCTCCGGAGGGTTTGTTTGGGTCAGCGATATATTTACTGACAGGGGGGGCAATGTTGGGGAAAGAAAGGGCAAATTATCATAGTGTCCATGTGGACCATATATGTCCTTGGCATGGTCAGACGGCGCCGAACACCTGCACTGAGAATAGCAACCTATTTTTTTGCATTATGTCTGAAGTAAAGGGGAAAAAAAGAAAGGAAAACCAACATATATAACCTACCCTCTTGTATGGCCAACCAAAAGCCATCGAACCCACCGGAAGAGTTTTTTTTCCTTACCATAGATCCATAGTCTAGTTCTTCCAACCAGTTCCACAACCATGAATTCTGTTGTTTTATCACATTCTTCATTTTTCTGATTCTTTTTTTTTCAGTAAACTTTTGTATTTTTATGGGAATCGTGGAGCTGGATTATGGATTTTTCACCCGTAACTCACACATGATATCTAAAACTGTTTCTCATACTGTGGAAAAGCTGTAAATGGCAAATTACAGTATATACATAAAAAGGGTTGTTGTATCCCTGCCCACTATGGCCAATTTTCATTTTTTGTCCTTTTGTTTTGTTTTTTTCCTCCTCTTCTTCCAGGAGCAATAAAAAAAATTTCTAGTCCACATGCCTAGACGATGCCTTTTTTTTTTTTTTTTTTTCAGGACGAGATATAGGTTTGAACGCTATTCATTTTACCATACAAAACGGGAAACAAAATATACAAAAATTATGGATTTTTTTCACCATTTCACCCCATTTGGATTTTTTATTACATTTTTTAGGGGTTTTGTTTTTAAAGCATTCATTATGTAGTAAAAAAAAAATTACCTGGTTACCTTGTGTCCCAGGTCAGCACGATTACAGCAATAGCAAGCTTGTATTATTATTATTTTACTGGTGAAAAATATTTAGAAATTGGTAAAAAAAAGAAATAAAAATTGTTAGTGCCGCTATTTTCTAAGACCAGTAATTTTTTTTTATTTTTCCATCAGTCGATCCTTGTGAGGGCTAGTTTTTTGCATGGTGAGCTGACATTTTTATATTAGTACTATTTTGGTATACATATGATGTTTTGATTGCTTATCATTGCATTTTTTGGATGGTGTTGCGATGAAAAACCGGCTGTTCTGGAGTGTCGACTCCTTTTTTTTTTCTTTTTTTTTTTCTGTACAGCGTTGACCATACAGGTTAAATAATTTTATATTTTGATATAATGGACCTTTTGAGGGTGCAGTAATATGCTCATTTTATTTTTTATGTTCTTATTTTTAAAAGGGGGGTAGGTGAGTTACACGTTTTTAATTTTTTATTTCTATATTTCAAGTTTTTTTTTTTTTTTTTTTAAGTGAACTGAATCTGACTATCGGATTGCTTGTTCTATAAATTGTCGTACGACTGTATTGCAGTATAAAACTAGTCTCGTTGGGCATCACAGAAGTATGAACATGGCAGTCATGGGGGGTTTCATCAGGCTCCTCGCTGCTATGGAATCCAGTCATCACCTTGGATCGCGTGTCTTAAATGCCACAGCATTTCAGAGATTAACAGCAGCAATCAGCTCTGATCACTGCTGTTGCAGGTAGATGTCGGCTGTATGAGCCAACAGGATACACCTGCACCCGATCTGTGACTTTCATTTATGTTACACGTTGCGATCGGAGTTATGTTTCCATAACAGAAAAAAATGGAAGTTGGCCATGCACACGAGATAAGTGTTGGATGACCACTCGCTGAGCCAATAGATATCATTCCTGACTCCCCGATACATATGAACATGCAGCTGAACATTCATGTGTTTTCAAAGCTTTTCAAGACTCCATTAGCGGCGTATTATCTACTGTGAAAATATGAGGATCGGGTGTTTAAATTTCCGCTTCCCAATCCTTCTCTCCACCACCATAGGATAGGTGATATCTCATTGATAGCGAGGGTCTGACTGCTCGGAGTCGCACTGATCGGCAGAAATTTTATACCCATTAGAATGGCGCGGCAATGTGCATGCGCAACCTGCTCTTCATTCATTCATTTATTCAATATGGGGTTGCCGAGTGCTGTGCTCAACTTTTTCCAGCGGCCCTGTAGTGAATGAATGGAGCGGGGTCGAAAATCAACCCTGCCGCTCCATTTTGTAATTTGAAATCCACACTGTCACTCCATTTTTGTAATTTGGATAAAAGTTCATCGTTTTGGAAAGAAAAATTCCCCAATCCCCCATTCGGTGTGAGTCCCAGTGATGGGATAAACACTGATCAGCAAGTTATCACCTATCCAATGAATAAGTTCACTGGAAAACCACTTTAACGACCAATGAAGAAAGGGTAACGTGTAACAAAACTTTGGTAGAAGTCTTTGGACTTCTGAGTGTAGGAGCTGTGTACTTCTGAGTGTTCATTTGAGCAATTGGAGGAGTCCTAGCACCCGGACCATTACCTTAAGAGAATACGAAATGCACATTTACATTTTGCCAGAAAAATGCACCAAAAATTTGCTAAGGTTTAGTTACACATCACCTTTATAAGAGTCCTGCTTTGGATACTACCAATTTTATGGTTCCAAAATCCACGTAGAAGAAAGTTCTTGAGTGTGAGAAGAACTAAAAAGGTGTCTGGGGGAAAAACAAAGCATTTAGTGGTGGTTCATGGATGTGTGAGCCTCAATGGCCTAACTCAATGTGTATGTTTTCTTGTAGGATGGCCGAAACCAGCGAACTATTCCACTACCAGGCTATGAAGTCAGCGTTCCAGGTGCTAGTGACAAAGTGGACTTAAAGCATGTATTTAAATTGAGCCAGTCCCAGCAAACTTTATTTTTTGGCGCGGAAGATGAAGATTTGCTTCTGAAGTGGATGGGAATTCTAAGTAGGGCGTCCAAAGGAGAGAACACAAGTGATACAGAATAGCCGGAGAATGTCCAATGTTCACCTTTCAGAAACTTTTATGGTTCCATTACAAAAAAAAGAGAAAATCTTGAGTATTGACCCTTTGAGAACAAAGTAACTTCTTGACTTTATTGTGTCTACATATTAACATCCGTGGTGTTCCCCATTGTATGTTTCATATTGGTACCAGTGAACAATGAGTAATCTCGTGTTTTATTCCTTCAGGTAGACCGACCGAGCACCAGACGTCAGCACAATGGTTTTTTTTTCAGTCTACTGTTTTGTATATGTGTATTTAAGTAAAAAAGAAGAAAAAAAAATCATCTAAAATACTATTTAGTGCAAATTGTATATGTGAAAATAGTTTAATTATTGTTATCCTTGAAATATCCAGAGCTGAAAGATCGAATAACAGGTTTACAAAAAAAACAAACATGCAAAACACCCGAGGCCTTGCCCGCACAATTTTGGAATACAAGGATGTGGCTGGCCACGTACCGTTCCTGCACCTGTAACCTCTTGGTCCAGAAATAATAGCTTTTTGTCGTATATATGTCCGATATGAAGTATTCAGATTCTGATTGTGTCTGCTCATTTGACATGCCATGCAACAATAGTTATGGGGAAAAGGAAAAGTCTGTAAGTGTTATCTATATGTTATGCATTAATGGACTCTAGAAGGACTTTCCGCCGTCCCCCAACACATGACGAAATCCCCGACCAAGCACCTTCTGCATGTTTGAATTGCG
>JARQOD010000009.1:42199402-42231218 GCA_033576555.1 Oophaga sylvatica | reverse complement strand
AAAGGGGTTGTGGTGATCGGACCACAAAGACTTGCCTTGTTTGGTCTATCTTTTTTTGAAGTGCGTGGCAAAGTCCTCAGCAGAGATTAGGGAAGTCAGAGGGGGCAGTGGTGGGCGGAGGAGGGAGTTAAAAGTGTTGAACAACTGTTTGGGGTTGTGGGTAAGGAAGACACAAGGGATGTAAAGTAGGCCTGTTTAGCAAAGGTGAGAGCTGATTTGAATGCGAGTGTTGCTTGTCTGAATGTGGTGAAGTCATCTTACGAATGCGTTTTCTTCCAACGCCGCTCTGCAATTCTGTATACTTTCCGAAGCTTTTTAGTGATGTTATTGAGCCAGGGTTGTCTATTGGTTTGTCGCATGCAGCTATGCACGACAAGGGCGACCAAGATGATGGCTGATGCGAGAGTGGAATTGTAGAAACTAGTGGCAGTGTCTGTCGTGGAGTGAAGATATGGAGGACAGTGGTAGAATAGAGTGTGCGAGTGTCTAGATGTGCGAGGTTTCTGCGGGGTGTGTGCAAGTTGGTGGACATGAGTGACAGGTGAGGAGGTCAGTGATGAGAAGGTGAGTAGATGTGGTCAGATCGAGGGAGAGTGGAGGTTGTGAAGTTAGATAAGGAGCAGAGACGGGGAAGACTAAATCTAATGTATGTCCGTCTGTGTGGGTGGCTGAGGAGGACCACTGAGTAAGTCCAAAAGATGAAGTGAGTGACATTTTGCATTCAAGTTAACTTACGCCACTGATGCTCTGTATATAGATGCATTTTCCAATCTTGATATTTTCCATGTTAATTTTATTTCTACCTTTTCTGGAGACTCATAAGAAAAAAATTTTATTTGGCAGAGTACTCCTATGCTCTTCATGAGACACGTCTTGTGAAGACTTGTATCTGAAATTGACAGTCAGAAGTCGGATGTGTTGGATCGATATTTCCCCAACAATAAATTGTCCGGGGCTCCCATACACATTAGACTGTCAACCGAACCCATCATTAGTGTGTGTATGGCGGGCTTCAGGCTAAGAGTCATAAGGTACTGCCACACTTAGCGATCTCGTTAGCGATCTCGATAACGACTCAAGCTAATGAGATCGTTGGTGTAATCTCTTTTAGGTCGCTAGTAGCTGCCAAACAGGAGATCTCATAAACGACTCATCAGTTGTCAGCGATCTCTTTAACGACTTTGGCGGTCGTTAGGATCTGTCATTAGCATGTACTGAGCGCTTCTGATTCATAGGAATTTCCAGCATCGCTCCTGCTATCTGTGTCCTGCTAGCCTGCTTTGCAACTTCTGCGATCCTCTCTGTGACTCAAAAGAGAACTTACAGATATTGCGATCCACTCCGTGACGCAAAAACTCATTGCGTCACAAACGAGGTCGCTCGTCGTTCGCAAAAGGTGCCAAACACAGCGATATAGGCTCACCAGCGGGACGCCAACGATCAAAAAACGTTCCAGAACGCTAGTGAACGATCAGCGACATCACAGCAGGGGCCGCATCGCTGCTACATGCCACACACAACGAGGTCGCTAACGAGATCGCTAAATAGTGACGTTTTAGTGATCTCGTTAGCGATCTGTTTGCAATCTCGCTTAGTGTGGCATACCCTATAGAGCTATATGTTAAATCTTTGGGCCAATAGGGCAAGGCAACATGTAAAGATGTATGGCTACTAACAAAGTAATTACATGAAGTGTTAGAGATTCATCAGACCAACTTGTCTTTCTAAACTTTGTAGTCCTGTGATGGTCTAACACTTTCATCACCTTTTTTTTAATTTGTCTTCCATCTTCAGAATATCTGATCGACAAAACGGACACTTGACTCCTCAACTGTGCTTGTCCAGGAGAGCATTTTCATTTCGCATCCAAAAGGTAATATAATTACTTAGCCTCTCGTAAGAATTCATTTTGTTCATGTCATGACTTTGAAGATTTAAGATCTGCCTCTCATTTACTGACCTTCATCCAAGCTCTCAAAAGATTGAGTTATGGAGCGAACCAGCAATCAAGCCTTGAGCCATAAAAATGTTTCATTTGTTCAGAAGATCACAATCGACTTATTGTCTGGAGACATGTTTGACAGCCCATTTTCTTCAGAAATGGGAAGTCAGACAACATTACTTAGAACTTTAAAGAACTTCATGGACCAGTGATTACCTGGAGTAAACCTGGATGTGAATGTACAAGTTAGGTAGCGGTGATCTATGCTTGATAATACTCGTGTACTATAATTTTTTTTTTTTCATCTCCTAAATAGGTTTTGAAGACTAACCCCATGCCTCATTCAGATGTCCGATTTTCACGTACGAGTGCTATCCATGGGTCGGATCAAAATCTGCAATGCAAGTGGGTGAATAAAATCGGACAGCACTCCGATACCATCCGAGTGTGGTCAGATTTTCACAGATTGTCAGAAGAAAAAGGTGGATTAAAAAAAGTCTTCTGACAATCTGTGAAGATCTGACCACACTTGGATGGTATCAGAGTGCTGTCCGATTTTTTTTTTCCACAAACTTGCATTGCAGATTGTGATCTGACCCACAACCCACAAGAAAAATTGATGGCACTCGGACCACACTCTGATCAAAATTGGTCCCCTTGGCTCGTACGTGAAAAACTGGATGTCTGAATGATGTGTGTATAAGTCATCATTTTAAAGTGGGCAAAGTTTTTCAAGAGGTAGACACTTAAGGAATAACACTGGTGTTTCATTTTTTTTCCGAAGAGTCTTTTTTACGTTTTTTCGTCTTTTCATGAGGGTATTTTCAATGACTACAGGTAGTTATTTTGCACATTTTTCGTGCATCTTTTTTACTGACATTTTCAGGATTTTTTCTTTTTCTTTTAATTCCATTCAACAATGAAGAAACCGCTACCATTTTTTCAAGCAAAATGCTTACTTCTTTAATCTTTGAATTTAGACAGAAGAAGAGCACCATAATGTACAAAGTCCCAGAGTTGGCAGCGCGGTGACTCCATGGTTACCACTGTTGGGGTCCTAGGTAAATATCCCACCAAGGACAACATCTGCAAGGAGTTTGTATGTTCTCCGCTTGTTTTTGTGAATTTCCTCGGGGTTCTCCTGTTTCCTCCTACACTGTTACCAAAAATATGGACAGGTATGATAATGTCCACAAACTGCTGTCAAATATATTGTATCTATATAAGCAAGTTTAAGAAAAAAAATACACATGCTTAGCAGTAGAGGCGTAACTACAATAAGTGCAGGGGTTGCAATTGCAACCAGGACTTGGAGCCTAAGGGGCTCAAAAAGTTCCTTTGGCCTTTATAAAAACTGTTAAAGACATGCAATAAATGGGGGCCCCATTGGAGCTTTTGCATTGGGGCCCCCTGAGCTTCACGTTATGCCAATGCTTGGCAGAATATAATCACCATTTGCAGAACTAATTTGGGGTACCGGGAGGAGCAGATGCAGAGAATTTGTATTAGCTCCAATATATGGATCAAGTTATAATTCTTGTTCATCACATCTCAGTATCGGAGGCTCATGCTCCCAGTATTGGGAATCCTCGGGCATGAAGCCATATTTAGCAAGTGGCTCGATACCGTGAGCAGCTCTGCTCTTCTTATGGCTTGGACAATATACGCAATCAGTTTTCATGAACCGCGCTGTTGGCACTTACTTGATTATCTCCCTACTGGCATTAATATGTGATGGAATGAACTACCTACAAAGCACAAACATCAAATGGCTGGTTCTTGTCCAATTTGGATTACAGTGATTGCGTTCTTGCATTTCAATAGTTGGCCTAAGGGCAAATCCAGAGCTTGTGTGGGCTCAATATGTAAGCTACCTATTAATTATCCATGAAGTCCAAATGATGAGTCTAACATGATTTTGGTATTTAGTCTATGCAAAATTCTAAGTACAGCGCTTCTCTTAAAGTGTCTCTATCCTTTCACACCAAACCGGTAGATGAGCATTGATTTGCTGCCTTCATGCAATGTACCGGTAAAAATCATATGCTATACTGTGGCATCCCATTATTTTTCTCGCACTCATAGACTTGACTCATCTGATTTATGGAGGAAACTCGTGCATGCTGCCATTTTTTTCACACACAGATTTGGATAGTGAAAAAAATCACTCATCTGCACTGTCACGTTGAATAACATTGGTCCAAGTAAGATACGTTTTTTTTTTTAACAGATAGCACTCAGACCGAAAATACGGCCATGTGCATAAACCCTTACAGTAATGACAAGTATGTTCAGCCTGCTTAGAGATCCTGGTCATGGATGAAACTTCACTTCAAAATGCCAGACTTCTACAAAACTGGAGTTAGGGGCCCCATACACAATTTAGCTGTCAGCCGAACTATGGTGTCTCCGAGTGCCCGGCAGGCAGCCACTTCTCCTGACTCCTCAATGCACTGGAGGCAGGGGCATAAGTAGAATAGGCTCAGGGGATGCAATTGCACCCAAGGCCTGGAGCCTAGGGGGCCCCACAAGTCCATTTTGCCTATTTGAAAAGACTATTGCTGATAAAGACTTGCAATAATTTGAGGCCCCGTTGGAGTTTTTACATTGGGGTCCATGAGCTTCAAGTTACGCCACTGACTGGAGGACTCGTTCCCGTATGCTCTACGGGAAAGCCGATGCCAGACTCACTAGGTGGCGGCTTATCTCATGGAGAACAAAACGATCGGCATTCCAAATCGGACAGGTGATTTTGGGGGACAGTCAGGAGCTCTCCATGCAAATTGTCAACTGAGCCCGCCGATTTCTGTGAATTTGCCTGACATTAGTTTAATGTGTATGGCAGTGGCGTAACTAGAAATGGCGGGGCCCCACAGCAAAATTTTGAACGGGGCCCCCTCTCCCAAACGGGCGGCGGGGTTCTGATAGTGGGCGGAGCCAATAGCAGTGGGCGGAGCAAATCACAGCAATTCTCTAGGCCCAAAAAATACTCTTTAGTCTCATAACGGCCAGCTTTTTGCCCAAATCAGAGCTGTATTTAAAGCAGACATTATGGAAACACAATATAATATAATGGACTGGTAGCAATGCAGCCCCCTTATGCTACCATTACTAGTAACCATGTCCCGCATAACTATTAATGCAGGCACATTATGCCCCCATAACTAGTAATAAGCCCTCTTATTCTCCCAGTCCCATCAGTAGTAATGTGCCCCTCAAGTAGTAATGCAGCCAAGAATGCAGAGTTATCACTCACACAGTATGTGCCCCCGTTAATCTTCGGTGGTATCTTCAGCTCCACAGTGGAGCACACTCACCACCAGTCTTCACCCTTCTGGGCGCCGCCGACGAGTGACGTCAGCAGCGTGATCACATGACATGATCACGCTGCAGACGTCGCTCTGACCCGGCGGTCAGAGCTTCAATTGTACTGGCGTCTGTATAGACACCAGTGCAATTGATTCCTGGGAGACGGCACGCAGCAGCTTCTCTGCGCCGGCTGTCAGCATGACAGCCAGCACAGGGAACCGCCGACTCTCAGGCCATGGGCGGCGGAACACAGCCGCAGGGGAGACAGCTGCAGCAGGGACGGGCCCCCTGCTAGCCCGGGCCCTATGGCAGCTGCTTCCCCTGCTTCCACGATAGTTCCGCCCCTGGTGTATGGCGACCTTAAGGGTTTGCAAGCCGTTCTATATGTTTTTGTTATTTTTCCATAGAATTAGAGTACAGAATCACTTCTGTACAGAAAAACATGCTTTTTCTTTTTTTCTTTCCTGCCAAAAGATCAGGTTATGCTGCAGAAAAAAGACAGTAAGAAAATGCCTAGTGTGAACTTACCCTAACTGTTCAGCCGGACCCAAATATCCAGTTGTTCGCCCATCATTAGCGAACAGTCCTATAGAATATTAAAGGTACAAATGGTACCCATTAAAAGCACCGATACCACCAGTATGAGAAAATCGGTCATGTGCACAAGCCAAAATAGTGAGTATTCAAGGATTTAGTGCCTGGTCATCCATTCTATTGATGTAGAGAGGTGGATTCTTTTCTGGGAAACCTGGCTTTAACTTCCTACCAGCTATCCTATATTGTCGGTACCACCAACCACATATCTGCTCCAAACACTGTCATACATGTATCCTATCTTCATATTCATAGTGCTAGCCAAAAACCCCAACTTAAAGAGGTTGTAAAGGGTTATAAAATCATGGCTTCTTTCTTCCCGGAATAGTTTAACACTTGGCCACAAATTGTATATTCTACAAGGAATCAGTCTATCCACCAAAGATGATCAATCTAGAATGGCAAGCCAAACAATTTGGTGGAGACCTGATTAAATCTCACTACAATATCTAACCTATAGAAGAAGTTCCAACCCCAGTAGATATGGATCTGAAGGTCACCGTACCAATGAAAAACCTTTTGGTCAAATTTTACTGTGGAGCTGTTTTTCCCACATTTTCCATAAAAACACAAGCGCGACGTCATGCATGTTTATTTCAATGGAAAGAGAGAAATAGACATCTCTAGCAGAAGCTTATCATACTTTGCACTGATGAGGAGCAACATCCCGAAACACCATGTCTACAAAATTGAGATTCTGGTCTGGCTTTTATCCTGAGTGATATTGCAAGTTTCGTTAGAAAGTCGATATTGACGTCTAGGATGGCTGCTTCCAATAGGTGGCGCTAGAGTTCTTGTCTACTTCCTCTCTGAAGAGGCAATTTGCATATTTTATTTCCTAGAGGAGCATGCATGGCGTATAAGTCTCCTCACTCTGACATGCCAGGCTTGTCACTCTACCACTTGCAGAAACAATACATCAGGTTTGGTGAAGTCCAACATGGCGATCTTCGTTAGCTTCGTTATCTGCCATTTGTCGGGATTTGGGGAACCCATACACATCATCAGGTAGTTGCTGAGTTTCATCTTTTTACTTAGTAATAAGCTGATAATGAGCAGTCTGTTAACCGGGTACCAGATGTACAATTTACTGATCAGCTAATTAATTTCGGTATTTCTCCACAGGTTGTAGCCTTAGTGGAGCGCAGTGCGCCGCAGACAGCAGCGGGTCAGCCATGTTGAATGTTATATATTCATTAAAAATAAGAGGTGACTGAAACACGTCTCCTTGACTGACAAGATGCATTGGAGTCTCTTATATTTATAGCTGACGCAGATGAATAATTAATGTCTCCCAACACGTTTAATAAAGCGAGCTCAGCTACAAGCGGTGGAGCTCCGACCTGTGAAGTGTCACCTGCCTCTGCAATTATTAAAGGGGGATTTCACTTAGGATTATAAATCTGCTCTAATTTTCTAGGTGTGCAGTATTATGTGGAAATGCAAAATCACTCTCTGCACTACTAAGGAAGAAGATGATTTTGGACAGAGGGGATTTTTTACCTTTTAATTTTTGACTCCCTACATTCTGTCAACCATGAAATTCTATTTTTAAGGCCTTGTACAAATATGTCCAAGCCTGAGATGACCATCTTTTTAAGAAAACACAAAACAAAAAAAAAAACATTTTTAAGATACTTCCGTGTGTATTTTTTTTTCTTTTCTTTTCATTTTTGACTCCTTACATTCCATCAACAATGAACTTCTATTTTTTAAGGCTTATCCCTTCCGTCCAAAGCTCTGTGTTTCCGGACCATGGAAACACAGCCTTAGGGCTCATACTCACTGGCTGGAAAAAAATCGGTCCGTTTTCTGCAGAGAAAAAACGGTACAATTGTTGTAAAAAGGCATGCAATTTGCATGCGATTTTAAATCGCACCATGCGTTTTCCATCAGTTTTCCATCTGTATGCAATGCGATTTTAACATGAAGTTTTACATAGAGCAGTTATCTCTATGTAAAAAGTCATGTAAAAATCACTTGTAAAAAAAATGTACACAAAAAGCAAATAATTATATATATATAATATATATATAACATATATATAATAATATATATATATATATATATAATATAATATATATAATAATATATTATGTCATACACTTCTACATGTATAATAGCCGCTAATTCATCCCCGGCTATACTGTAAAATCACACTGACAGCTTAATAAAGAATAGAAACAATACATATACACACATAGATACATATATATATATAGTATATTATATAATGTCATTGTGACATATATATATCTATATATACATATATTTATAGTTCATACACTTCTACATACTGTAAAAGCCGCTAATTCAATTGCCGGCTTTTGTGAAATCACAGAAGCCGACATGAAATGATACATTGTTTACACACAGTTAACCATGTCATTTCATGTATTTTGATATGTGGTTTTAACTTACAATTACATAAGTGTATGTGTGCAAAATTTCAGACATGTAGGGGTTAATTAAAGGTGTAAATTCTTGAAAAAAAATGCGTGGGCTCCTGCTGTATTTTCTCCACCAGACAGACAAAGCAAGCGAGTGGGGCAGATAATAATAGCCTAGGGAGAGTACATTTTTTTTGTGCCCCCCCTGGCTGCTAACATCTGCTCCCAAACACCCCAGAAAGGGCAAATCTCTAATTAGATTCGCCCTTTCTGGCACTTTGCCCGTCTATTCCCATTGCCCTGTAGCGGTGGCGAATGGGTTAATAAGGGGTTAAAGCCACCTTGCAATTGAAAGGTCACTTTAAGCCAGGTTAATAATTGAGAGCTGTCAATTAGACAACTATCAATTATTAATCCTATTAAAGTAAATAAAAAAACACACACACTTTAAGAATAAATAATTTTAATGAAATAAAAACACATTTTTTGACCATCTTTTATTTAACTCTTAATCCCTCGAAGCCCTTGATCTCCTATAATAAAGAAAAAATAATAAAACAACATTATTCTTACCTATTCCGCTGATCTGTCACGTCCCACGCTGTAATCCTTCACAAAGGGTTAACTAGCTTTGAGCTAAGCAGCGCAAGTAATGCTTGCCGCTGAGCTGAAAGCTCCTGAATGAATGAGCTTATCTCCTGCCGACAGGAGAGGATGTGATTAATGAATGAAGCTTAATTGATTGTGTCCCACTTTCACTTGAGGTCAGGGTGACCTGACCTGAAGTGAAAGTGGCAATAAATCTATTAAGCTTCATTCATTAATCTCTTCCTCTCCTTTCACCAGGAGAGGAAGTTATTCATTTGGGGGTAACAGCTCAGAAGGCAGCATTAGCTCCCTGCGAGCTGTAACCTGTTAACCCTTTCTGATGGCTTACAGCGTGGGACCTGACTGTACATCGGATTGGTAAGAATAATTTTGCTTTTTTATTTTATTTTATTACAGGAAATGGTTTTAGCAGGAAAATAAAATATGGTCAAAAACTGTGTGATTATTTCATTAAACTTCTTTTTTATTAAAGTGTGTGTGTTTGATTTTTCTTTCATACAATAGGATTAATAATTGATAGTTGTCTAATTGACAGCTCTCAATTATTAACCTGGCTTAAAGTCACCTTTCAATTGCAAGGTGGTTTTAACCCCTTATTAACCCATTTGCAACCGCTACAGGGCAATGGGAATAGACGGGCAAAGTGCCAGAAAGGGCGAATCTAATTAGAGATTTGCCCTTTCTGGGGTGTCTGGGGGCAGATGTTAGTAGCCAGGGGAGGCACAAAAAAAATGTACCCTCCCTAGGCTATTATTATCTGCCCCCACTCGCTGGCTTTGTCTGTCTGGTGGAGAAAATACAGCGGGAGCCCACGCAATTTTTTTCAACGAATTTACACCTTTAATTAACCCCTACATGTCTGAAATTTTGCACACATACACTTATGTAATTGTAAGTTAAAACCATATATCAAAATACATGAAATGACATGGTTAACTGTGTGTAAACAATGTATCATTTCATGTCGGCTTCTGTGATTTCACAAAAGCCGGCAATTGAATTACCGGCTATTACAGTATGTAGAAGTGTATGAACTATAAATATATATATATGTATGTGTCACAATGACATGTATATATATATATATGTATTCTATGTGTATGTATCTAGTGTTTTGTGAGCTGTCAGTGTGATTTTACAGTAGCCGGGGATGAATTGCTGGCTTTTCAAAGGAGACTGGTGCGTATAAATTGGACAGCACTCGCATGGTTCGAGTGCTGTGCGATGATTTCTCGCACCCATTGACTTGCATTGGCGATTATCATGCCAAAATCGCATCAAATCGCAGCATGCTGCGATTTTTTTCTCACACCAATTTCTGATGAGAAAAAAATCGCAAATGAGAACTCACCTATTGAATAACATTGGTCAGATTTGAATCCGATTTTTTTTCGGCTGAATATCATCCGTTTTCGGCGCCAGTGAGTATGAGCCCTTAGGCTGGTGTCCACAGGTCAGGACCCGGTCCTTTGTCTGCACTTATTCACACACTGAGGTCAACTCTGACACATGGTAAGGTTTGTTAGACGATGTAGGACCATCCCGATCAGGGTCACCTTGGCGCTGGTGGATGTCTTTTATGCTTTTTTTTTTTAAATCAAAAACTGTTTACTAAAAAACCCTGTGTTATTTAAATGCACTTTTTTTTTTTTACTTATTTATTTACTGCAGGTTATATGATCATTTTGTTTCTTGTAGGTTTTGCTTGAACAAATGTGTGTCTGCTCTTAGGCTCATATTCCAAGATATTCAGCCTGAGATGACCAGCTTTAAAAAAACAAACATTTTGAGATACTTTGTTGGGAAATTTCTATGCTCTATAATCTTATCTGTGTCTGATTTTGCTTCTGTGTGTATTGTTTTTTTTTTTTCTTCTTACGATCATGCTAAGATCACCTAAAAAAAATAGAAAAGTCATTCAATTTTCATGAATTTTTTTTAAAATCTGTATTGCAGTCCTTACGTCATCTGTATTTATAAAATTTATAAGACAAAATTCAGTTTCCTATGTTAAGAATTACAACATATCCCTAAAAGTTGTGATCCGATTCTTTTGGCGCATCCACAGACTTGAATAGTCGAGTCGCATTTCATCTGAAATACAGAAGAAAAAAAGTGCATGTTGGGACTTTTTTTTCCACATTTGGATTTTGTAAAAAAAAAAGTGGTCATCTGAATAGCCCAATAGTATTACATTGGTCCAGTTTATTTGCCGGACAGAACTCGGACCGAAAATATCGTCATGTGAACGGTGGTCAATTTTGATCTGCAAACAAAGTACCAGAATAAGACACTGTTCTCAGCGGTGCGAATAAGGCCCAAGAGCATGTTAAAACTAACGATCGGGGCAAACTCCAGGTTCATTGGGTCTTTATAGTCCAAGTAGGTCCCATTATGCTTTTAAATAGATGTTTCCTCCTTATCTCCAAGAGTTATGACTTTTTATTCTTCAATCAACAGAGTTGTTCACCAATTTTCTTATCCTTTTTTTTTTTACTTTTATTGGGAGGTGAAGTAATCCCAAATTAATTCTGCTATTACGACTCCATTTTTTTCCCATTTCAGCATTCTTTGTACCAGCTTGGACAGGAGCACGCGCTGTGATGCCACATGTAACTTTTTAGATTTTATTCACGTTACGGGAAAAGGAGGTGATTTGAACCCATATATACAGTCATAGCCGAAAGTGTTGGCACCCTTGAAATTGTTCCAGAAACTGAAGTATTTTTCCCAGAAAATTATTGCAATTACACAAGTTTTACTATACAGTTGTTTAAAAAAAAAAACTGAGAAAAAAGGCAAATTGGACATAATTTTAGACATGGGCATGACATAATTGTTGCTACCTTTCCAAAATTATGGGTAAACAACTTTGTTTCAAGCATGTGATGCTTGTTCAAACTCACCTGTGGCAAGTAACAGGTGTGAGCAATCTGAAAATCACACCTGAAACCAGATAAAAAGGGGAGAAGTTGACTCAGTATTTGCATTATGTCTGTGTTTACCCTTTTTCTATTAGTCTCAAATAGAGATGAGTGAATCCGAACAGTAAAGTAGTAGAATTAACCAAATTCTAGCATAGGTAAGAATGCACACATATGTAGGTTTTTTACGTCATCTAGAGCACAGTTACATCTCTGTAAATTTCACATGGATTTTTTTTTTAGAATTAAGGAATTTTTACTTTAATTAAAACAAAAAAAAAAAAAAAAAAACAGGAGAGCTCCATGGTGAAGTTACATGTAAATTGCTACTCTATCCATTCAGATCCATTCAACTGACCAAGAGGCTCATAAATGCAAATGGAAAAAGGAAAAAACGTTGCGGTGGGTATTGTCCTTTTGTACTTTAATTTAGAGGAATTTTATTTATATTTTTAAGTGAGATTTTTTTTTCCAAGTTATATTTTTTTAAGTTTTCCAAAGAGGTAAATAATAAAAAAAAATATTAAATAATTTACAGGAAAATAATAAGCAATGGGAAAAAAACCCAAAAGCTGAGAGGGCAAAAGGAGGGATCAGAAAGGAAGGGGAAAAGGAATGGAGAAAGTAATCTAGCATTAACATACATAGGAAGCGAAGGAAAAATAAACATTTAGCTCATTAAATTTTTCTCTGCAGATTTTTCATGTTAATTTTTTTTTCAAAGGAGGTTTTTTTTTTTCTTTTTTTTAACCAGAGTTAGATATCACTTTGATATTTCACACATTTATAACAGGACTATGATGCTGTTTAATGGGACCTAACCAGTGACCTTACTTTTCGATCCTTACATTTCTGTCATCTCTGATCTGCTCTAATTAGATTGTTCTATAATGATTCCTCTTGAAAACAATGGAACAAGATAGAGTTAGGAGCTTTTACTAGTAGGTAATTTTGACAGCTGGTCCGATCCTTCGGTTGAATATTATAACCCCCTGCCCTTTAATCTATATAAGTCTATCTAGCCGCATTTGGGGTGAATTCATTTTTTTTTCCTTCTAAACATTTTGATGGATTTTTAGGACGACTGGCACTGGATAATTGGTTCGCCTCTGCCCTCCCCAGTGCAGGTAACACTTAACTACAGCAGTTAGGAAAGTTTCAGAAAACCTTGATGGTTGAATTTAAATAAATGTTGCACTGAAGATTCATAATTTTTTAAAGTCTATTTTATGCGTTTACCTGTTTTTATTTTTTTTGTGTTAGTTACTGTGGACGGTGTTTGGGGTTTTAGATGTTTTCAACTGATTAATCAATTGAGACTATTTAAAAAGTCACATTTTTTTGCAAATGTCTTCCAGTCCCTTCCCTGCAGTAATTTGGTGTACACCTAGAATTTTTGCACAAATTATGCATCAGTTTAGCAAAATGTGACTTTTTGCATTAAATATGTCACAAAAATGTTAAAGAAAAAAATAAAGATTTTTTTAGATTTTAACCCCTTCACATCCAAAAGTCGTGTCCCTGCCTTTGATGCGGCAGCGGTGCTGAGCCCGTATCTTTCCCTGCACATGAGAGCTGATCTGATCAGCTGTTATCTGCACCTATTAGCTGCGGGTGGATTCGTGATCCACCCACAGCTGTTAAGGGCCCGTCTCACATAGCGAGATCGCTACCAAGATCGCTGCTAAACAGCGATCTCAGCAGCGATCTCGCTATGTCTGACACGTACCAGCGATCAGCCCCCCTGCCGGGTATCGCTGGTCGTGTCAGAAATGTCAGGACATTTTTTTGATCGCTGGTCTCCCGCTGGCAGGCACGCATCGCTGCGTGTGACAGGCGGGAGACCAGCGATCCGCTGGTAACCAAGGTACACAGCGGGTTTCCAGGCGCGGGGCTGTGCCTGGAAACCCGCTGTGTACCTTGGATACCAGCGCCCTGATGCAGGGAGCTGGTAATCAAGGTACACAGCGGGTTTCCAGGCACCGCGCAGCGCCTGGAAACCCGATGTGTACCTTGGTTACCAGCTCCCTGCATCAGGGCGCTGGTATCTAAGGTACACTGCGGGTAACTAAGCGATGTTTACCCACAGTGTCCCTGTGCTGATCGCTGCCTGAGCTGCCTGTTTGGCAGCTCAGCAGCGATCATGTAGCGATACACCAGCGATCCTGATCGTTGTCAGGATCGCTGGTGTATCGCTATGTGAGACCCAGGCTTTAACCTGTCATTTGCTCTCCCACCCCCACTCCCAATTCATCATTTGCTCTCCATTGTCCCCCACTCCCAATTTGTCAGTTGCTCTCCATTGTCCCCCACTCCCAATTTGTCATTTGCTCTCCATTGTCCCCCACTCCCAATTCGTCATTTGCTCTCTCCACACCCACTCCCAATTCATCATTTGCTCTCCATTGTCCCCCACTCCCAATTCGTCATTTGCTCTCCCCACCCCCACTCCCAATTAATCATTTGCTCTCCATTGTCCCCCACTCCCAATTTGTCAGTTGCTCTCCATTGTCCACCACTCCCAATTCGTCATTTGCTCTCTCCACACCCACTCCCAATTTGTCATTTGCTCTCCATTGTCCCCCACTCCCAATTCGTCATTTGATCTCCCCCACTACCAATTCGTCATTTGCTCTCTCCACACCCACTCCCAATTTGTCATTTGCTCTCTCTACCCCCACTCCCAATTCGTCATTTGTCTCTCTCCACCTCCAGTCCCAATTTGTCATTTGTCTCTCTCCACCTCCACTCCCAATTTGTCATTTGCTCTCTCCACCTCCAGTCCCAATTCGTCATTTGCTATCCCCATCCCCCACTGTCAATTCATCACTTGTTGTCCCCAATACCATTTAATTAATTCTATTTAAAAAAAAAGTTTTCTATACTTACCTCTCATACGATCCTCTGCAGCTTCACTTCTGGACTGACATCCTGATCCCGGTCTCTTACTTGATGGCATTTACACGATGATGTCATGGCGTACAATGTCAACAGCGAGTCACAGAGGAGGCAGAGACCGTTTTGACCGAGAGCTCCAAGGCTCTTTGCGCCGAGATGTACGTCGCCAGTGCCAGCGCGCCGGCATATAATACCCTGGGGCAAGGTGAGCAGAAGCACAAAAGTTGGGGCCCACATCGTGTCCGAGCTCCTGCTCTTCACTTCTGCTCACCAAACCCCATACAGCAGTAAGGGCAATAATGTCATAATGGCAGCCCTGTCTCCGACTATGGTCTATGGCCATTAATTAGGGCTCATTTAGACATCTGATTTTCGCATACGAGTGCTATCTGTATTTTTTTCACAAAGCACTTGTAACTGTAATAGTCTATGGGGCCATTCACATGTCCATGATTTTTCGAATTTGTGGAAAATTGAGGAGACATGTCCGATTTTTACCTAAAGGTCAGATGAAAATCGGTAATGCAAGTCAATGGGTCTGTGAAAAAAAACAGCACTCAGATGACATCCGAGTCTGGTCATGGACTGGTAGAGAGGAGAAGGTGGAGACTTTTTTTCTCTACGTTTGAGAAAGACGGAGATGACTCTCGTACCACACTCTGGTCAAGGCCTGATCAAAATAATTGGCTCATGTTTCTCGTACGTGGAAAAATCCAAATGAGCCTTTAATGTAAACAGACGGGTGACAGTGACCTCCTTTATATACTGGGTTCTGTTGCAGCTGCATAAGTTGCACATATGGTTTCTCTTCCCTTCACAACATTTTTACCTAAAACCAGATACATGATGGGACCAGAAGGTGCGTACCCTACATAAGAGAGAACCAATGTTCTAAATAGTTCATGATATATGCAGGACCCTTTTACAGATTTTACATCAGGACCTCGAAACTATATTTCTATTTTTACAATTTCATTTTTTGCAATATACATTGGCCATGAGCAGTGGTGTAACCTGAAGCGCGTTGGCTCCAATTCAAAATGTCCAACATGGCCCTCAACTTTCATGGCTCTTCTCATATGGGACAAAGAGACCCAGTTGCATCTCCAGGATATGAGGATCCATCTGTGCATCAAATTGTGATAAAAGTTCTGACCCGCCATATTTGATAACCAGCATGTCCCCTGGAGAGCAGCAATGTCTTGTGTGATCGTGGAATTTGCGAAGCGTAGCAATTCCAACCGTAACCCTTACGTTAGGGAATTGTCTTGATCCACTTTGTAACATATTTAGATATAATCTTGCAGATCCTCTTTGTCGCCTTACTACAAGCATTCATATAAACAGCACAGGGGTAATTATTGAATATGGGGAATTTAAAATAGCTTTGTAGCTTTGTGAACTGGTAAGAAAAGCTGCTGAGGAAAATTGCTGGCAAGTTTCGCAACACGAAAATGACTCAAGTCAAAATGTGCCGTCTGATATGTAAACACAGCATTCGGCTGAGAGTTATGGCTTTTTCTTCTTCGGAGGACGTTGCTGTGAGCAGATGCTGCACGTTTCTGAACCCACATCATGTCTTATGAGCGGGAGTGCCGCTAAGGAAACAGATGGAGTGCAGCTCAGCTCACCGCGCGCCAACCTCACTGCTAGATATATATAATCCCATACACACAGTGTAAACACGATGGAAGGTAGTGTACGGAAAATTACAATGCCTGAGGCTTAAACTTCTTTCAATCCACCTGAGAAATGATATACTGACATGCCGGAGAAACTTAGGAGAAAATCATAACAGTAAAACGCGTGAGTTAAAGGAAAGCCATCATCAGAAAATAACTTATTGTTTAAATCAGGTTTTTGTGTTACATGTATTTTTTTTTTTTTTAAATGGCAATGCTCCATAGTAAAAAATAAACAAACTAGCAATATTTCAATATTCACACTGGCTACTAGGCTTTTTTAGACTCATAATTCCTGTTCTTTCAGTGAGAGATTTCAGCAGGCTCATTACCATCAGAGGTAGGATGATAATGACAGGTAACACCTCTATACACAGCTGATAACACAGACTCCACCAATCACAATAGGAAAAGTCATATCTCCTCCTCCTTTCACAATGACCTTTGCACACACTCAATACAAAAGATAGGATCAGGCTCTGAGCATTGTGGCTAGGTATAGGTGTTGTTTCCTGAAACAACAGGAAGTTGAAATCCAGTATCAAAAATGCAAGATTTCAATTTTTTTTATGTTTTAATACAGATTGTAATATGTACAAAAAATGACATTTTTAAAAATACATGCAACACAAAAATACTGATTTAAATAATAGGTAACACTTTCCATTGATAGTTTCTCTTTAAAATCATAATTAATTTCAGGAATAAAGTGGTTGGGGAAATCTATAGGTTACAGATAGAGATATCTCTGACAACACTTAATTGAAGTGTAATGTCTTTTATTCATTGTGTCAGAGACTTCTAAAGATATTATCATTGGGTGGAACTGATAGGATTTCTACCAGAGATGAGCAAATCTCCCAAAATTTGTTTCGACAAATTTGCTCAAATTTGCCCACAGGTTCAATACTGTCCGAATCAAAAGTGTCTGTCTGCCATAAAAAATATGTTTAATATGTTCTGAGGTCTCTCCAGGCTCCAAAATATAATTAACAAAGAGAATATAACAGATTAAAAAGTAAAAATCCCTCACCTTAGGCGACTTCTGTCTTTACGCCGCCTCAACAGTTTCCTGGTGCTTCACACTGGTCTTTGGTTCATCTGGCACTAAGCAAAGTGATTGGCCTTGCATGGTCAAATAAGGGGTGGCGCACATCTTTGACGTCAATGACATTCATTCTCCCTCATCCCCCATGATCCTGTGAGGTCTCTGTCCCGAGGGAGGATTTATGCAGAGGACCAGTGAGCTAGGGCAGCAGCTCAGAGGCATAACAGGGGAGGGGGGGTAAGGGCCTAGGAAATAAACTAGCAAATGGCAACCGCCTGGCTGGCATTTTGCTTATTTCATGCAAATCAAGTCCCAAAAATGTCAGATTTGCCATAATCTGAAACCTTTGCAAAATTTGTACGTTTTGGATTGATTTGCTCATCTCCAGATTGGGCACTTTTAAGGCGGATGGACCCGGTAACTCCGAATTGATATCATGGGCTGCCCATACGTCCTTTACGATTTCCTATTCTTTAAAGCACTACTCCAGCGTTTTTTTTTAATGTCAGTGCTGGAATGTTGCCATCAACATAAGCTCACTGACCCTAGTATTATATTTACCAGCTGCCATCTTCAGCTCTTCCTGGCCCCAGTATGATCACGCGCCATCATCCTTTGACTGCAACTTCTGATTGACTGGAAGTCCGAGCTAAAGGTCACAAACTCTCAGTGTAAGTCTATAGATCCTCATTCTGGTCCCATAGACTTACATTGCACAGTGAATTCTGGATTGCCCAGCAAACATTGGAGAGATCCAGAAGGTCGCAACCTGCAGAAGACCAACGAGAGCGGCACAGAGAACAGATGAAGACGGCAGCTGCTAAGTATGAGACAAGGGGAAGGAACTTATATGAGTGACACAACTCCAGGGCTGCAATAAAAATGCTGGAATGGTGCTTTAGAGGACTATAGATTAATAAAGATTGCTCAGATGTAACCGGTTATCATGCAATGACTATTAGTCCGGGCACACCTGCATGACTGACAGCCGGCAGCTCTCGAGAAGAATAAAGTTCATTTTCTCCCAGGTGACTCACTTTCAGCATGGTGGCCGGGCACCTTAATAACTCTATTAACCTGCAGATTAACCCTATATCTGCAGGTTAAAAGCTTTAAATTTCCCTTTAAGAGGTCTACTTGAAATGTGAACTTTGTCTATATTTGTGGACATGTTTTCTCTTTCTCATAAAAAAAAATAAAAAAAGGTCTACTCAAGGGGCAGCATGGTGGCTCAGCAAGTAGCACTGTTGCGTTGCAGCATTGGGGTCCTGAGTTCATATAGACCTGATGGTGCAATATAAGCAAACAATAAAAAACACAAAAAATTTGTGACACAAAAATAAAAAAAAAATAAAATAAAGAACCCGTTGTTACAATCTTCTGAAAAGTATCTTGTGGTTGCATTTTCGCTCTCTATCATGGGTCCGGCTTTTGCAGCGCTTGCACCACGTCTGGGAGTAAATCTCATCCACGACTTCTGCTGTTGACATACGATTGACCGACTTCAGATTTGACAGTGGATTTACTTCCATTTTACCGATGTACAGGAGTTTATCCCTATAAACAACGCTCTGTGTTTATGTGATGTTCTATCATTTCGGGCACAATTCCAGACATATGGATTAGACGACAGGATTAACTAAAAACACATTGTGCAGCCAAGCAGTCAGGTTAGCGACGCCGAGGAATAAATAGCATCAGGGAACAGATGTGAGAACACACATTTTAACAATGATAATCTCCTGGATGAAGAACCAACCTCAGCAAAGAAAAAACAACTACATAAAGAAAAACCTATCTGCCCAGCAAGGATGGTTTACTAACAGGTTGTGATGTTTTACCAGCAGATGATGAAATGCACATAGAGGGGATATAGATTCTCTGGCATAGATACTAAGGAAATAACTGAGCACTTATACTGTGCTATAAAATTAACATCTGTAAATTTGCATAATCACCGTAAAAATCTAAAGTTTGCAAATTTTAAGTTTGCTAGCAGGTGCATAGAAGAAGTAAAACAAATAAAACCTGGACTAGAAGACAACGCTGATGGGATTCATTAGTTTTGAGCTTTACTTACTCCAAATCTCAGAAATATTAGTATTAGTTGGTGGGACAATAGCTGTGTTCTGGGTACTGGGTGGCAAGGAATAGGGGAACCAGCATGTCAGTCTGGTGCAAAAAAGAAAAAAAAATTGGGTAATATGCCCCAGCCAGCTCACCGACAAGCCACGGAGCTCGGAACCCCGTCCGGACAAGACGTGCAGCATCCAAGAAAATAAAGAGTACATGATCCAGCTCCTTAAAACTGCAAATTCTTTATTGATCCATAAAACAGATGAATTCACCAAATTTCTCAATAGTGAGAGTGCACATGCAGCATACAGCGACGCGTTTCGTTCTCAAGGAACTTTTTCACAGCATAAATCTACTCTGTGAGCCATTGATTAAGGTCATAGGTCTGAAACGCGTTTGCAACTTTGAACTCTTGTATGATTTATCATCATAGATCCACCCTGTATGCCATTGATTAAGGTCATAGGTCTGAAACGCGTTTACAACTTTGAACACTTATATGATTTATCATCATAGATCCACTCTGTGAGCCATTGATTAAGGTCACAGGTCTGAAATGCATTTACAACTTTGAACTCTTGTATGATTTATCATCATAGATCTACTCTGTGAGCCATCGATTAAGGTCATAGGTCTGAAACGCGTTTGCAACTTTGAACTCTTGTATAATTTATCATCATAGATCTACTGTGAGCCATTGATTAAGGTCATAGGTCTGAAACGCTTTTACAACTTTGAACTCTTGTATGATTTATCATCATAGATCCACTCTGTGAGCCATTGATTAAGGTCATAGGTCTGAAACGCATTTGCAACTTTGAACTCTTGTATGATTTATCATCATAGATCCACTCTGTGAGCCATTGATTAAGGTCATAGGTCTGAAACACATTTACAACTTTGAACTCTTGTATGATTTATCATCATAGATCCACTCTGTGAGCCATTGATTAAGGTCATAGGTCTGAAATGCGTTTGAAACTTTGAACTCTTGCATGATTTATCATCATAGATCTACTCTGTGAGCCATTGATTAAGGTCATAGGTCTGAAACGCGTTTACAACTTATAACGCTTCTATGATTTATCATCATAGATCCACTCTGTGAGCCATTGATTAAGGTCATAGGTCTGAAACGCGTTTACAACTTTGAACTCTTGTATGATTTATCATCATAGATCCACTCTGTGAGCCATTGATTAAGGTCATAGGTCTGAAACGCGTTTGAAACTTTAAACTCTTGTATGATTTATCATCATAGATCCACTCTGTGAGCCATTGATTAAGGTCATAGGTCTGAAACACGTTTACAACTTTGAACTCTTGTATGATTTATCATCATAGATCTACTCTGTGTGCCATTGATTAAGGTCATAGGTCAGAAACGCGTTTGCAACTTTAAACTCTTGTATGATTTATCATCATAGATCCACTCTGTGAGCCATTGATTAAGGTCATAGGTCTGAAACGCGTTTACAACTTTGAACTCTTGTATGATTTATCATCATAGATCTACTCTGTGAGTAATTGATTAAGGTCATAGGTCTGAAACGCGTTTACAACTTTGAACTCTTGCATGATTTATCATCATAGATCTACTCTGTGAGCCATTGATTAAGGTAATAGGTCTGAAACGCGTTTGCAACTTTAAACTCTTGCATGATTTATCATCATAGATCCACTCTGAGCCATTGATTAAGGTCATAGGTCTGAAACGCGTTAAATCATACAAGAGTTCAAAGTTGTTAACGCGTTTCAGACCTATGACCTTAATCAATGGCTCAGAGTGGATCTATGATGATAAATCATGCAAGAGTTTAAAGTTGCAAACGCGTTTCAGACCTATAACCTTAATCAATGGCTCACAGAGTAGATCTATGATGATAAATCATGCAAGAGTTCAAAGTTGTAAACGCGTTTCAGACCTATGACCTTAATCAATTACTCACAGAGTAGATCTATGATGATAAATCATACAAGAGTTCAAAGTTGTAAACGCGTTTCTGACCTATGACCTTAATCAATGGCTCACAGAGTAGATCTATGATGATAAATCATACAAGAGTTCAAAGTTGTTATCATCATAGATCTACTCTGTGAGTAATTGATTAAGGTCATAGGTCTGAAACGCGCTTACAACTTTGAACTCTTGTATGATTTATCATCATAGATCCACTCTGTGAGCCATTAAGGTCATAGGTCTGAAACGCGTTTACATCTTTGAACTCTTGTATGATTTATCATCATAGATCCACTCTGTGAGCCATTAAGGTCATAGGTCTGAAACGCGTTTACAACTTTGAACTCTTGTATTATTTATCATCATAGATCCACTCTGTATGCCATTGATTAAGGTCATAGGTCTGAAACGCGTTAACAACTTTGAACTCTTGTATGATTTATCATCATAGATCCACTCTGTATGCCATCGATTAAGGACATAGGTCTGAAACGCGTTTACAACTTATAACTTTTATGATTTATTCCATGTTGTTTTTCTGATTTACAATAAAGAAGATGCATTTTAACAAGACATGACTCCTACTGCTGGATCTCATCTTATCTCTTATTTCAAGGATCAAACCTTTTAATCAATTTGTGCAGCTTCTATGAAAACTTAAGAGCCAGCAGGAAAAGGAGTCCTATCTTGTTTCTTGTCCAGATACCACTTTTCTATAAAAACCAGTCCTGATTACATTTGCTCACATCTAAGAAAACATTTATCTCATTGTGATGACTTCATTCACCTAGTTCGGGGTATAAACATTTGATTGCTTTCAACTTCAGTGGGTTTTTCTGTAGCAGAACAAATAAACTATACACCCAAAAAAAAATTAACTGTCTCTGATTTTTTGGACTGCCTGCCTGATTTGCATACATTGTCATTCCAGCTCACTGAAACGTTTCTTTCCAGGACTAAGCGATGTTGTCTCTTAGTTTTATGTTACTGTGCCTCATTTACCTATTTTATGACACCATTTAAATCTGTGCGGTGAATATGCTAATCCATGTGGCCATGAATCAACGGCTGCTGAAAATAGTGTTAACGAGAAAAAAAACTGTCTTTTCCTAAAAGTTCAAAAAATGCTAATTTTGATCTTTGTCTGATAAAATGATATTTATTTAAACCATTTTGCATGAGGCATATTTTCAGAACGTGAAAAAAAAAATCAAAGTGAATAGTTAAAAGGGAATCTCAACGTTACTTTATAGCCATATAATTCCACATTTACGAACTATCACACTCTGGAAATTCATCGAGGCACGAGAACAGAATTTGCATCATGTTATTAGACATAGTGAAGCTGCAAATTAAAATCTGGAGGTAGAGGAGTATGATTATGCTTTATCTCAGTGCTTCACAGTACTCTTTACACAGCGCCAACATATTCCACAGCGCTTTACAGACATCATCATCACCGTCCCCATTGGGGCTCACAATGTAAATTCCCTATCGGTATGTCTTTGGAGGAAATCGGAGAACCCGGGGGAGACCCACGCAAACGCCCTATGGTTGATGTTTGAATGTAGCACACCTGCAAAGCCCGTGCTTCGCGGATCATGACACACGGATGCGTGAATACAGCTTTAGGCCGGGATCACACAAGTGTGTAACATGGCCGAGCACTATCCGATGTTTTATCGGATAGCACTCGGCCCAATGTTATACTATTGGGCAGTGCAGATAAGTGATCATTTTCTCAAGCCGATACGGCATGAGAAAGCAGTCGCAGCATGCTGAGATTTGCAGCGAGACCCGGCCTCGAGTCCAAGTCTCTCATGCAAGAGAATTAGAGCATTGACTTGGCTCACGTTCGTAGAAGAGCTAGTGCGACCCCCTCCTTAAAGTGATTGTCCACATGATTACGTCCTAACAGGTCCAAAATTCTGTCCCAATTTCTTAATATAGTTTTCAAAGCTGCTAGAGCTCAGTTGTTATTATACAAGTCTCATAGGGGAGGATTTAAATAGGAGAGGGCCCCTCTGTGCAAGAACAATATATGGGCCCTTTGCAGTGCAATGGCTCATTATAATGCACAATTCCACTGCTTTGGAGGTCATAATGGCCACTGAGCTATTGGGCTCCTGTGTGACTGCACAGGTTGCACCATTGGTATGTCCGGCCCTGTGTTCTTGGCTATAATTGAGGAATGGTTCTGTAGTCAGGACCTACCTGATGGGACTAAACTGCAAGACACAGGCCATGGCTAGAGTGGTGCCATTTCATTGGGTGATGACTACAGATACTTTGATGTAGATGTCTCTCTAGCTGACTTTTCTCTGGTCTACCAAGGGCAATATGCTTACCATACAGGCTACCAACATTTGTAACACTTGTGTGGCATGGTTGCTCAGTGTTTCACAGCCACATAAGCCTACACCTACAGACAGCTTATATTTTCTCTCCATGATCCCAACAGTTTTCTTTGCTTCCTTCCCATAGTCCAAACACATATTCTTAGGATAGTTGCCTTCAAGAAGGGAACCATCTCCTAGAATTTGGGACACAAATTTACCGGCAAAATAATGAAAATTTCAAGTGTTTTGAGATCAAGAAGTAAAAGAGCTTATAGGATACTGAGGATGAAGCCACGTTCAGTGTTTGGTCAGTATGTTACATCAGTATTTATAAGTCAAAGCCAGGAGTGGAACAATCAGAGGAAAAATATAATAGAAGCACGTCTCCACTTCTGTATTTTTCAACCATTTCTGATTTTGACTTACAAAAAGTGAAAGTGTGAACATGCCCTAAGTCTAGGACTGTCTTCCAGCAGTGCTTGGTGTAAGTGCATTGTGCGTTGTCATTCTCTGCTGACCGTCTCCCTTTAAAAGAAAAATTATTGAAAAAATAATCAAGAGTCAAGACTTTAGAAGCTACACTTGCAGTTCTGAATACTCCCTAAGCCCAGTCTGTGTCGGTAAATGCTGACAAATCAAATGAATAGTAATTTGCTCATTCTTCGAGTGACAACCCTATATTTGTAATATGCCCAATAAATTATCACTACGAGCAGTCATACGTAAGGTATATAGAACATGGGAGCGCTTACGAAGCCTGACAGGTGTGATAGATTTGGTACATCGCCGCACCGAAGTACTAACTTATTTGCAGGTGGAAGCACAATATTCAGGAAAAGTTTTATTTTCTCACTAATGATGTCGTCCATGCAGTATCAGCGCAGTCGATCCGGGGCCAGCCTGCGAACACAAAATTCTGTTTTTGACAATTATTATGATGACTTGTTGACGGCAACACGATTTGGGTAAATGGCACATTTCCAGTCTAATGCACCCTGCAATCTTTGTGTGTCAGTCCAGTGTTAGCAAAATTGATGAACACATTTCAAACGTGAATATTTAACAGAGTCAGTCCGGATGGAGATCCCAGGAATTGTGTTCTTTGAAGCGTTAATTTTACATTATAGTGTTATTTTGTGTGTTGGATACATAATTCCCATTGCGAAAAAGACATTTCAATAGATTGGATGATATTCACCATTTTTGCCATCAGTGCTAGGTGTGCTTGTTCTTCTATCTCCGATACATTTGTATGAGAAATGAACAAAGCTGTAGGAATTGTGACAGTGATGGAAATTTACGTAGCCAAAGAAACTCTTCAAGACTACGATGGCTTTACTTTCTCAACTGGATTCTCCATTAATATGGACCTTCCCAACCTTTACATCATTTGCGTTGAATTTTGTTTGCATCCAACAAATTGATTTCTATTGAACTTGGTGGCAACGGTTCAGGTGAAATCAACCCCTATGAAGGCCAATGTTGGAGACCTCTTAGAACTAGTTTTTATGGGTTGAATCATAAATAACCTATTAGGTCTATTCAAAGAAGTGTATAGCAATATGGTAGGACAGCAGAATAGCTTCCACTAATAGGTCAAGTTACCCAATTCTGACACTGTGAACAGTGATGGGACACAATGTCAAGGCCAGCTAACAATGGACATATATCTCCAGAACAACATGGATGAGATGTACACAAGATGTCGGCAAATTTCAGGAGGCCTGGCTAACAAGTGAATGTTCATGGGGGTCCTGACTATCCCTAGATGGAAGATGTTAAGGGAAGAAGGGAAGATCATGTTTGATCTCAATCTTCCAGCCCTTTAGTTAAAGTGGCTTACTTTCTTCTCCCACATAGATGTTCAACCAAGTCAAGCTGATATCTTTATGGAGGAGCCAGGAGATGCCTAATGCTGGGTTCACATGTCACGCTGTATCACAGATATATATATAATGTCAGTAATCAATACCAAGAGGGACAACATACAATATAACATATGAATAGGTAATATCAACAGGTACATAAAGTATAGTATTACCTGACATAATATCCGTTGTACTGTGGGTGAATCCTGAAGACGTATTACGCTGTCACAGGCGGAGGTGGACGGGGTCTATGCTGACCCTAAACTGGGGTCCTGACTAGTCCCTCTACCTGGAGGTACTGTTAATGGTACAGAGGTCCAGGCCGCCAACGTAACCTGTCTCCTATAAGTCCCTGACCACTGTAATCTAGTCCTCAGAAGGACCCTGATTACCAACAGGGAATAGGCAGGTCACTGCTTAACAAACAGTAAAGACAAACGAGACAGACAGGGGATAAAGTAAATACTGTCTTGCATACAACACTTAAACACAGAGGGAACACAAATGGTCTAGGAGATAAACTGTAAGCGAGGAGAGGAGAAACCACAAAGGAACTCTTAGCTTAAGTCTTCTCATAACCTGATCCAATCTGCTGGTCTGCATGTAAGCTTTCACCGGCAACTCCTAAGCAGACTGGCAGGTATATAAAGGAAGCTAATTAGTGCATAATCAAAAGCAGCCGGGCGAGGCTGGACCTAGTCTTAGCAAAGAGCTAGGTAAAATTAACTCCCTCACTACCAAACACAAAGTAACAGCAACTCAGCTGCGAGAAGTCAGAATGTGCAATCGCGATGATCTTCGTGGCGATGCACCCATGACAGTACCCCCCCTCTACGGGGGCCTCCGGACCCTCAGGGCCAGGTCTGCCCGGGTAAGTTGTGTGGAAGGTCCGAACCAATCGATCTGCGTTAATATCAGACGCAGGGACCCACGTCCTCTCCTCAGGACCATACCCCTTCAATGAACCAAGTACTGAAGGGACCGGCGATTCAGACGTGAGTCAATGATCTTCGATACTTGAAATTCTAAGTTACCATTGACCACCACTGGAGGAGGAGGTAGCGGTGACGGTATAACTGGCGCCACGTACCTCTTAAGCAACGATTTGTGAAACACATTGTGGATTTTAAACGTAGGAGGGAGGCCCAGACGAAATGCCACAGGATTAATTATAGAACTGATCCTGTATGGACCGATGACCTGGGACCCTGTTTCCAGGAGGGAACCTTGAGTTTTATATTCTTGGTAGACAACCATACCAGATCGTTCACACAAAGGTCCGGACCAGACCCTCTCCTCCTATCAGCCATACGTTTGTAACGGTTGCCCATAGCACTCAGATTATTCAGTACTCCTCTCCAAACTGAAGCAAGTGACGACGAGAATCGTTCCTCCTCAGGAACCCCAGAAGGGCCCCCCCATTGAAAGTACAAAACTGGGGATGAAAACCATATGCCCCAAAAAATGGGGACTTACCAGTGGACTCGCTCCGCCTATTGTTAAGAGCGAACTCTGCCAGAGGCAAGAAAGAAGACCAGTCCTCCTGGTTCTCTGAGACAAAACACCGAAAGATATGTCTCTAGGCTCTGATTCAGACGCTCTGTCTGACCATTGGTCTGCGGATGAAAAGCCGAGGAAAAAGACAATTGCATCCCCCGACGTGAACAAAATGCCCTCCAGAATTTGGACACAAACTGAGACCCCCTATCTGACACCACATCAGAAGGCAACCGGTGAAGTCTCACAATCTCCCAATGAACCACCTGCGCCAGAGTTTTAGCATTAGGAAGAGCAGGAAGAGCAATGAAATGTGCCATCTTACTGAACCTGTCAACTACAACTAGTATGACAGTTTTCCCTGACGACGGAGGGAGGTCCGTAATGAAGTCCATAGACAGATGAGTCCATGGACGCTCCGGAATTTCAAAGGCAAGAGGGTCCCAGACGGACGGGTATGTGGGGTCTTAGAGCGAGCACAAACCCCACAGGACGCGACAAAAGTTATTACCTCTTTATTTAAGTTATGCCACCAAAACCGGCGAGAAAGGAGATCCACAGTTGCTTTACTCCCTGGGTGTCCTGCTAAAGCAGAATTATGATGTGCCTCGATAACTTTTTGTCTTAACTGATTTGGAACAAACAGTTTCCCTGGAGGTCCTACAGGGGCGTCCCCCTGAGCCTCCAATACCTCCTCCTGAAGCTCAGAGCATACAGCCGACATACAACTCCCTCCTGAAGGATAGGAACCGGGTCATCCGTCTTCCCGGCCCCTGGGAAACTACGAGATAAGGCATCAGCCTTAACATTTTTTGACCCAGGACGATATGTGACGACAAAATTAAACCTGGTAAAAAACAACGACCATCTAGCTTGTCTGGAATTCAGACGCTTTGCAGATTCTAAATACAGCAGGTTCTTGTGATCAGTAATAACGGTGACCGGGTGGACTGCCCCCTCCAAAAAGTGACGCCATTCCTCAAAAGCCAACTTAATGGCCAAGAGTTCCCTATTGCCGACATCATAATTCCTCTCAGCGGACGACAATTTCTTAGAGAAGAAAGCGCACGGATGCCATTTACCAGGGGACGGACCTTGGGAAATACTGCACCACCCCTACGTCAGACGCGTCCACCTCCACAATGAACGGTTGTGGATGCATCTGGTTGAATGAGTATGGGGGCCGAAGCAAACATTTTTTCAAGGAGGAAAATGCCTGACAAGCTTTGTCAGACCACCTAGAAAAATCCGCCCCTTTTTTTAGTCATGTCAGTGGAGGTTGACAACAGATGAGAAATTACGAATAAATTCCGGTGTAGTTAGCAAACCCCAGGAAACGCTGCAGTGCCTTAAGATCCTCTGGCGATCCCATTCAAGCACTGCTCTCAATTTTCAGGGTCATACGGAAACCGGAAGCTGACACCAGGAAACCCAAAAACTGAAGTTCCTGTACGGCGAATACACACTTTTCCCATTTGGCGTACAGCTTATTGTCTCGCAAGATCTGCAACACCTGTCTCACATGCTCCTGATGAGACACAAGATCTGGCGAGTAAAATTAAGATGTCATCTAAATAAACGACCACAAAATGCCCACAAGGTGGCGAAAGATGTCATTAACAAAATATTGAAACACCGCCGGGGCAGTATCAGACTAAAAGGCATGACAAGGTTCTCATAATGTCCCTCCGAGTGTTAAACGCCGTCTTCCACTCATCCCTCCTTATCCTAATCAGATTATACGCCCCCCTGAGATCCAACTTAGAGAACCATTTGGCGCCCACAATCTGATTGAAGAGATCAGGAATAGTGGGAGCGGATACGGATCTCGGACAGTAATCCGATTAAGCTCACGGAAATCCAAGCAAGGGCGTAGGCCTCCATCTTTTTTCTTCACAAAGAAGAACCCCGCGGCCCTGGGGAAGATGAAGGTCTAATATGCCCCTTGGCCAGACTTTCCGAAATATAATCCTTCATAGCCTGCCTCTCAGGACCAGAAAGGTTATAAAACCTAGATTTAGGTAATTTAGCATCAGGAAGCAATTTTATTGAGCGTCATACGCGCGATGAGGAGGAAAACTCTTGACACGCTCCTCTGAGAACACATCCTCAAAGTCCTCCAGAAAAGGAGGCAAGGTTCTAGGCACGACCGCACTGATGACCGTGTTCATGCAGTTACTCTTGCAAAATTCACCCCACTGGCTTATCTCTCTGGATTGCCAATTAATCACTGGGTTATGTTTTAACCAACCAAGGAAGTCCCAACACAATAGGAGTAGGAAGACCCTCCAACACATAACAAGACAATTGTTCTTTATGTATTGCCCTACTCGAAGGTCTATGTTATGAACAGCTTGTACAAAGCTACCTTGACCGAGAGGCCTGGCGTCAATAGAGAATATAGGGATCGGTTTGGCCAATACACTCAGTTGCATACCTTGCACCTGGGCAAAACCCGAGCGTCCACCAAAGATTAGCCCCGGACCCACTATCAAGAAGAACAAAATCCTCTCAACTCTCGACCAACCACCACCTCCGCAGGTACGAGAAATTGAGACGGCTTGGGGACGAAATACATACTCCCAGGTTGTCGTCACCACACAACCTGGGATTAACAGTTTTCCGGCGACTTTTTGCTCAATGAGGCACGGGATGGACACCCCAAACAAAATGCCCCTCTCTCCCGCAGAAGAAACACTTCTTGTCTTGCGGCGCACCGCCGATCCCCTCCTACAAAATAATGTCCCTCCCAAAATACATAGGTTCCTCAGAACAGACCAGGGGAACCTCAATATAAGGGACTTTAGTAGTAGGTGGAGTCATAACAGGGGGCGGGGTTACCTCGCACCTCTCACGAAGCCGTCTATCAATACGAATAGCAAGGGCCATAGCAGCCTCCAGTGACGGAGGAGAATCATACTGAGCCAAAACATCTTTTAATTTGTCAGATAACCCTTGACAAAAACTGGCTCCTAAGAGCTGGGTCATTCCACTGAGTATCTGTGGCCCATCTACGGAACTCAGAAGAAAATTCCTCCGCCGGACGATCTCCCTGCTGTATCTTAGTAACTTTGTTTCAGCAAGGGAGACCCGATACTGGGTCATCGTATACCCGACCCAGGGCAGTAAAAAATCGATCTACTGACTGGAGGGCCGGGGAGCCCGGAGGAAGAGAGAACGCCCAGGATTGAGGGTCCCCCTTTTAGAGGTAGCTGGGGAGAATCTTTTTTGGGCCGGTGGAAAATGTCACGCTGTATCACAGATATTTTATATAATGTCAGTAATCAATACAAGAGGGACACATACAATATAACATATGAATAGGTAATATCAACAGGTACATAAAGTATAGTATTACCTGACATAATATCCGTTGTACTGTGGGTGAATCCGAAGACGTATTACGCTGTCACAGGCTGGAGGTGGACCGGGGTCTATGCTGACCCTAAACTGGGGTCCTGACTAGTCCCCCTACCTGGAGGTACTGTTAATGGTACAGAGGTCCAGGCCGCCAACGTAACCCGTCTCCTATAAGTCCCTGACCACTGTAATCTAGTCCTCAGAAGGACCCTGATTACCACACAGGGAATAGCAGGTCACTGCTTAACAAACATAAAGACAAACGAGACAGACAGGGGATAAAGTAAATACTGTTTGCATACAACACTTAAACACAGAGGAAACACAAATGGTCTAGGAGATAAACTATAAGCGAGGAGAGGAAGAACCACAAAAGAACTCTTAGCTTAAGTCTTCTCATAACCTGATCAATCTGCTGGTCTGCATGTAAGCTTTCACCGGCAACTCCTAAGCAGACTGGCAGGTATATAAAGGAAGCTAATTAGTGTATAATCAAAAGCAGCCGGGCGAGGCTGGACCTAGTCTTAGCAAAGAGCTAGGTAAAATTAACTCCCTCACTACCAAACACAAAGTAACAGCACTCAGCTGCGAGAAGTCAAATGTGCAATCGCGACGATCTTCGTGGCGATGCACCCATGACATCACATCACTTTTGACCCACATTTGAGACTCCATCAAGGGCTTCCGTCTGAGCTCCAATAAACAGGATTCCAATGGAATCAACGGCAAAGCGGTGAGATGAAACTACTTTGTCCTCAGTCTGGCTTCTATTTTGAAAGTCTGTAGTTTTAGGCTACATCCACACGTTGAGTAAATGGATGCAGAAATTTCTGCACCATTTTTGCATCTCTTGGCGGGAAAATACAGCTGCAAAGACGCGTGTTTTTGCACTGCGTTTTTTTGATGATTTAAGTCAGCTCAATAATGAAAAATGCTGGCAAAAATAACACAGAGGTTTCTCATTCACTTTGCTGGCATCAGGATTTGCTTCAGGTTTGCTAGCAAATCTGCATGGCAAAAACGCTCCAAATCTGTTACGTCAGCGCAAGCCCTTAGGCGTACGAAAAGGAAAAGTCTATAAACATGACTCATCACTTATTGTAGTGAATGGCTCCAATGGGGGTTCCTCATCAATCCAATTTTTAATAGCTTCAGAACGAACGCCTGACAGTCTCAAATGTTGATTCAGACATGATGCAACCCATCCCATCCTATACTGCATGGCCACCTTCAGTATGGGGTCAATAGGTTGTTACAATTCAAAGCAAGGGTCACCATGCTACGTTGGACATATTATACGAAGAACGTGATCACTGGAGA
>JARQOD010000009.1:42119856-42199302 GCA_033576555.1 Oophaga sylvatica | reverse complement strand
TGACCCCTTTTTGGAAAATGGGCCCCACAAGGAACTTACTAGATGTGTGGTGAGCACTTTAAACCCCTAAGTGCTTCACAGAAGTTTTAACGCACAGCCTTTTTAAAAAAAAAAAAAAATCTTTTTTTTTTTTGCAAAAATGATTTTTTCGCCCCAATATTTTATTTTCAAAAGGGTAACAGGAAAAAATTGGCCCCCAAAATTTGTTGCCAATTTGTCCTGAGTCGCTGATCCCAATAGTGGGAGAAAATACTGTATGGGTACACGGGGGGCTCGGAGGGAAGTAGTGACTTTTGGTTGCAGATTTTGAGGGGAATGGTCTGGGGGCGCATGCGCATTTGGAGAGCCCTTAAAGCCCCCTTAAACAGTGGAAACCCCCCAACAAGTGCCCCCTTTTGGAAAATGACCCCCAAGGAACTTATCTAGATGTGTGGTGGGCTATAAAGCCCAAGGCTTCAAGGTTTAAAATGTACAGCATTTTAAAAAAAAAAAAAATTCATTTTTTTTTTTTACAAAAATTAATTTTCGCCCCAGTTTTTTTTTTTCCCCCAAGGGAACGAAGAAATGGACAAATTGCACAAAAACGTTTGGGGGTCCAGAGTACGCTGATACCCATATGTGGGAATAAACTCTGTATGGCGCATGGCAGAGCTCGAAGTAAGGGCACCGTTTTTACTTTTTCAACGCAGTAAATTGGGGGAAATTTGGGTCGAGCCAGTACATTTGGGAGCCCCCGTGCGCTAAAACAGCGGAAAACCCCCCTCTAAATCCAACCCCAACCCCCAAAACACCCCCTAACCCTAGTCCCAACCCTAACCACAAACCTAACCCTAACACACCCCTAATCCCAACCCTAACCCTAATCCTAACTTTAGCGCCAACCCTAACCCTAACTTTAGCCGCAACCCTAACCCTAACCCTAATGGGAAAATGGAATAAATACATTTTTTTTATTTTATATTTTTCCCTAACTAAGGGGGTGATAAAGGGGGTTTGATTTACCATTTATAGCGGGTTTTTATGATTGGCAGCTGTCACGCTAAAAGACGCTTTTTATTGCAAAAAATAGTTTTTGCATCACCACATTTTGAGAGCTATAATTTTTGCATATTTTGGCCCACAGAGTCATATGAGGTCTTATTTTTTTGCGGTACGAGTTGACGTTTTTATTGGTACCATTTTTGAGCACGTGACATTTTTGATCGCTTTTTATTTCGATTTTTGGGAGGTTAGAATGAACAAAAATCAGCAATTCATGAATTTCTTTTGGGAGAGGCGTTTTTATCGTTCCGCGTGTGGTAAAATTGATAAAGCAGTTTTATTCTTCGGGTCAGTATGATTACGGCGATACCTCATTTATATCATTTTTTATGTTTTGGCGCTTTTATAGAATAAAAACAATTTTATATGCAAAATAATTATTTTTGCATCGCTTTATTCTGCGAGCTCTAACTTTTTTATTTTTTCACTGATGATGCTGTATGGCAGCTCGTTTTTTGCGGGACAAGATGCGTTTTTCAGCGGTATCATGTTTATTTATATCGGTCTTTTTGATCGCGTGTTATTCCACTTTTTGTTTGGCGGTATGATGATAAAGCATTGATTTTTTGCCTTGTTTTTTTTTTTTTTAAGGGGTTCACTAAAGGGTTAACTAGTGGGACAGTTTTATAGGGGGGGTCGTTACGGACGCGGCGATACCAAATATGTGTACTTTTATTTATTTATTTTTTTTATTTATTTTGGATTTTTTTTTAACACGTTTATTTTTATTTTTTTTACTTTTTTACTTTGTCCCAGGGTGGGACATCACTGTATTTTATCAGATCGCGGGTGTGACAGTGTGCACAGCACTCTGCTCTTAGCAGGCACTGAGGAAGCCGCCTCCCTCCAGGACCCCGGCGCCATCTTGGATCCGGGTCCTGGGAGGGAGGAAGCCCTCAGAACAGCGCGATCACATCGCGCTGGTCTGAGGGTCTCAGGGGGGCGCGCAGGGAGCCCCCTCCCTGCGCGATGCTTCCCTGTGCCCCCAGTACACCGCGATCATGTTTGATCGCAGTGTGCTAGGGTTAATGTGCCGGGAGCGGTCCGTGACCCTTCTGACACACAGTCACGGGTGTCAGCTGTGATAATCAGCTGACACCCGGCGGCGATTAGCTGCGCTCCCCGGGAGCGCAGCTAATCGCCTATGACGTACTATCCCGTCCATGGTCAGAATGGCACGGGTTTCATGGACGGGATAGTACGTCTAATGTCAGAGAGGGGTTAAACAAAAAACTTTAGTCTGTTCTTTACACAGCTCGTTCCGTACAGTCACAGGTACAGCACAAGGTCCTTCACAAAGCATAGCATTTCCTTTCAGGAATATCGCAGGGTCATACCGAATTAGAAATTTTAAGGATGGAGGCAACATGATGCTCACTGTATCCCTCTGCTAGTAAAGCCAGAATTGAGTCCTTCTTTTCCTCACTCAAGACTTTTCTTTTCAACTCCTTTGCCATGGTTAAAAGTTATTTTTTCATTCCTATTACTTTTGGGATATTACTAGCACTTGTTTTGCCATCCAGCTTGTCCTATTGCACAAGGAGTGTGGTAACCACAGCAGTGTTTTTTTTCTTTCCTTCGTTAAATAAGATTTGGTTCAGGTGATCACCTAATCAGAAGCACATTAAGTAGAATGAGGTGAACTCTGGTTGGAATTCAGCTGACGCTGGAATGGAATGGCGGTCAGACATGTAGAGAAGATGATTTTTATAAAACTGTGCAGTGGTCTCTTAATTTTTGCTAGAGCTGTATATATAGGTATATATTAGACATTCAAGAACATAGAAGCAGGTGCAGGGTATAAACTGTCCTCTGTAACCCCTTACATAATAATAATAATCTTTATTTTTATATAGCGCTAACATATTCCGCAGCGCTTTACAGTTTGCACACATTATCGTCGCTGTCCCCGATGGGGCTCACAATCTAGATTCCCTATCAGTATGTTTTTTTTGGGAGTGTGGGAGGAAATGTCATGTGTGCATTGCCACGAAGATTGTCGCGGTTGCACATTTTGACTTCTCACAGCTGAGTTGCTGTTTCTTTGTGTTTGGCAGCTTGGGAGTTAATTCTGTCTGTGCTCGGTGCTGGGACTGGGTGCAGTTTCTCCCGGCTGCAATTGATTATTTGTTGATTGGTTTCCTTTAAATTCCTGGTTGTCTGCTTTGGGAGTTGCCAGTGAAATCCTTCATGCAGACCACAGATAGGAATGAATCTGTATAGACTTAAGTTGAGAGCTCCTTAGCTGTTTTAAGCTCAACTTGCTTAGAGTTTATTTCCCAGACCATTTATGTTCCTTCGGTGTTTGAGTGTGTATGCAAGTGAGTGCTATCCTGTCTGTCTTATATGTCTAATTTGTGTATTTAGCTGAGATCAGCCCATATCCCTTTGGTGGTAATCAGGATCCTTCTTAGGACTGATTACAGGGTTCAGGGTCTGACAGGAGACAGGGTTAAGGTACTGCCACACTAAACAATCCCGCTAGCGATCACGATAACGATGCATACTAATGCGATCGCTAGCGGGATTGTTTCTATATCGCTAAGTGCGGCCACATTTAGCGATATAGTTAACGACGCTATCGCCGTTAGCGATCTTCTTAACGACTTTAGCGGTACAAAAGTACCGCTAAATCGCTAAGAAAAGGTGCCACACTAGCGATATATACTTACCCAGCGGGAGCGCCGACGAGAAAATAGGGTCCGGAACGATTCCAGCGACGAGCGAGATCACAGCAGGAAGCTCGTCGCTGGCAGATGCCGCACTGAACAACATCGCTAACGGGATCGCTAAATAGTAACGTTTTTTAGCGATCCCGTTAGCGATATTGTTCAGTGTGGCATACCATTTAGGCTGGAGACTTGGACCTCTGAACCATTATCAGTACCTCCAAGGTAAGGGATTAGTTAGGACCCCAGTGTAGGGTCAGGTTAGACCCCGGTCCTCCTCTTTCCTGTTACAGCTCATCAAGTCCTCAAGATTAACCCTGAGTTCAACTATATCGTTCCTGCACATCTAGTCCTCAAGATTAACCCTAAAGTTCTGCAGAGATTGTGTCAGGTAAATCTATTTTATACTTACATTCTTTTGTTGCTAAACTATATGTTGTATAGAGTGTGGTTCCTGTATAAATAGTTTACTGACATTGTATTCATATCATTAGACAGCGTGACATTTTCACTGGCCATAAAAATTATCTCCAGTTACCATGGATCCAGTAGCCCAGCTGGCTCTGCAGTTGCAGGGATTATCCATGGAGCTGACGGACATTAAGTCCAAAGTTTTGTCTCCCCTGGAGCAAACCAGAGTTGAACCTAAAGTAGCTCTTCCAGATAGGTTCACTGGTGGGCGAGACAAATTTTTTACCTTCCGGGAGGCATGTAAATTGTATTTTCGGCTTCGGCCGCGATCATCAGGGAGTGATGAGCAGAGAGTGGGAATTGTTATCTCACTTCTTCAAGGGGACCCTCAATCCTGGGCATTTTCCCTTCCTCCGGGTTCCCCGGCTCTACAGTCTGTAGATCAATGTTTTACTGCTCTGGGATTGGTATATGATGACCCAGATCGGGTCTCTCTTGCTGAGACCAAATTACGTAAGTTAAGCAGGGAGATCGTCCGGCGGAGGAATTTGCTTCTGAGTTTCGTAGATGGGCCACGGATACTCAGTGGAATGACCCAGCTCTTAGGAGCCAGTTTTGTCATGAGCTTTCTGACAAATTAAAATACGTTTTGGCCCAGTATGAGTCTCCTCCTTCTCTGGAGGCTGCTATGGCCCTAGCTATCCGTACTGATAGACGGCTTCGGGAGAGGGGTGAGGTAACTCCACTCCCTGTTGTTTCTCCACCTACTACTAAAGTCCCTTATGTTGAGGTTCCCCTTGTCTGTTCGGATGAGCCTATGTAGTTGGGAGGGACATCTTTTCGTAGTAGGGGATTGGCGGCACGCCGCAGGACTAGAAGGTGTTTTTTCTGCGGGAAAGAGGGACATTTTGTTGGAGAATGTCCATCCCGTGTCTTGTTAAGTAAAAAGTCGCCGGAAAACTGCTAATCCCAGGTTGTGTGGTGGACGACAACCTGGGAGTATGTATTTCATCCGCCGGTTCTTCTCAGTTCCTTGTACCAGTGGAGGTGGTGGTTGGTACTAGAGTGAAGAGATTGTCTGTTCTTCTGGATAGTGGTTCTGGGGCTAATCTGGTTGACGCTCAGTTTGCTCAGGCTCAAGGTATGCATCTGAGTGTATTGGTCAAACCGATCCCTATTTTCTCCATCGACGCCAGGCCTCTCGGCCAAGGTAGCTTTGTTCATGAGGTTCATAACATTGACCTTCGGGTAGGGGCAATACATAGGGAATAATTATCTTGTTATGTGTTGGAGGGTCTACCTACTCCCATTGTGTTGGGACTTCCTTGGCTGGTTAAACATAACCCTGTGATTAATTGGCAGTCCAGAGAGAAAAGCCAATGGGATGAGTTTTGCAAAAGCAACTGCATGAACACAGTCATCAGTGCGGTCGTGCCTAGTACATTGCCTCCTTTTTTGGAGGATTTTGGGGATGTTTTCTCTGAGGAGGGGTGTCGGGAGTTGCCTCCTCATCGTGTGTATGACTGCTCTATTAATCTACTTCCTGATGCTAAGTTGCCTAAAGCTAGGTTGTATAATCTTTCTGGTCCTGAAAGACAGGCTATGAAAGATTATATTTCTGAATGTCTGGCCAAAGGGCATATTAGATCTTCATCTTCCCCTGTGGCCGCGGGGTTCTTCTTTGTGAAGAAAAAAGATGGAGGCCTACGCCCTTGCTTGGATTTCCGCGAACTTAATCGGATTACTGTTCGAGATCCGTATCCACTACCTCTTATTCCTGATCTCTTCAATCAAATTGTTGGCGCCAAATGGTTCTCTAAATTGGATCTCAGGGGGGCGTATAATCTGATTAGGATAAAAGAGGGAGATGAGTGGAAAACGGCGTTTAACACGCCGGAGGGACATTATGAAAACCTGGTCATGCCTTTTGGTCTGACTACTGCTCCAGCAGTATTCCAACATTTTGTTAATGACATTTTTCATCACCTTGTGGGGGTGTTTGTGGTCGTATATTTGGATGACATTTTAATTTACTCGCCAGATCTTGTGTCTCACCAGGAGCATGTGAGACAGGTGTTGCAGATCTTGCGAGACAATAAACTATACGCCAAACTGGAGAAGTGTGTTTTTGCCGTACAGGAACTTCAGTTTTTGTTTTTTTTGGTGTCAGCCTCCGGTTTCCGGATGGACCCTGAAAAGGTGAGAGCAGTGCTTGAATGGGATCAGCCAGGGGATCTTAAGGCTCTGCAGCGTTTTTTGGGGTTTGCTAATTACTACCGGAAATTTATTTGTAATTTCTCGTCCGTCGACAAACCTCTCACTGACATGACGAGAAAAGGGACGGATTTTTCTAAGTGGTCGGACAAAGCTTGCCAAGCCTTTTCCTCTTTAAAAAGATGTTTTGCTTCGGCACCCGTTCTCATCCAACCAGATGTATCTCAGCCGTTCATTGTGGAGGTGGACGCGTCTGACGTAGGAGTGGGTGCTATATTGTCCCAGGGTCCGTCCCCTGGTAAATGGTATCCATGCGCTTTCTTTTCTAAGAAATTGTCGTCCGCCGAAAGGAATTATGATATCGGCAATAGGGAACTTTTGGCCATTAAATTGGCTTTTGAAGAATGGCATCACTTTTTGGAGGGGGCAGTCCACCCGGTCACCGTTATTACTGATCACAAGAACCTGCTGTATTTAGAATCCGCTAAGCGTCTGAATTCCAGGCAAGCTCGATGGTCGTTGTTTTTTACCAGGTTTAATTTTGTCGTCACTTATCGTCCGGGGTCTAAGAATGTAAAGGCTGATGCCTTGTCTCGCAGTTTCCCAGGGGCCGGGAAAACGGACGACCCGATTCCTATCCTTCAGGAGGGGGTGGTAGTGTCGGCTGTATGTTCTGAGCTTGAGGAGGAGGTGTTAGAGGCTCAGGGGGACGCCCCTGCAGGACCTCCAGGGAGACTGTTTGTCCCGAATCAGTTGAGACAAAAGGTTATTGAGGCACATCATAATTCTGCTTTAGCAGGACATCCAGGGAGTAAGGCTACTTTAGATCTCCTTTCCCGCCGATTTTGGTGGCCTAACGCTAATAAAGATGTTATAACTTTTGTCGCGTCCTGTGGGGTTTGTGCTCGCTCTAAAACTCCTCATACCCGTCCGTCTGGGACCCTTTTACCCTTGAAACTTCCGGAGCGTCCATGGACTCATTTATCTATGGACTTCATTACGGACCTTCCTCCGTCGTCTGGGAATACTGTCATACTGGTGGTTGTTGACAGGTTCAGTAAGATGGCACATTTCGTTGCTCTTCCTGCACTCCCTAATGCTAAAACTCTGGCGCATGTGTTCATTAGGGAGATCGTGAGACTTCATGGGTTGCCTTCTGATGTGGTGTCAGATAGGGGGTCTCAGTTTGTGTCCAAATTTTGGAGGGCATTTTGTTTACGTCGGGGGATGCAATTGTCGTTTTCCTCGGCTTTTCATCCACAGACCAATGGTCAGACAGAGCGTCTGAATCAGAGTTTAGAGACATATCTCAGGTGTTTTGTATCGGAGAACCAGGAGGACTGGTCTTCTTTCTTGCCTCTGGCAGAGTTCGCTCTTAACAACAGGCGGAGCGAGTCCACTGGTAAGTCCCCGTTTTTTGGGGCATATGGTTTTCATCCCCAGTTTTGTACTTTCAATGGGGGGGGTCCTTCTGGGGTTCCTGAGGAGGAGCGTTTCTCGTCGTCACTTGCTTCTGTGTGGCGAGGTGTATTTAATAATTTGAGTACGATGGGGAACCGTTACAAACGTATGGCTGATAGGAGGAGAGTTTCTGGTCCAGATCTGAATGTGAACGATCTGGTATGGTTGTCTACCAGGAATATAAAACTTAAAGTGCCCTCCTGGAAACTGGGTCCCAGATTCATCGGGCCGTACAGGATCAGTTCCATAATTAATCCTGTGGCATTTCGTCTGGAACTTCCTTCTACGTTTAAAATTCATAATGTGTTCCACAAGTCATTACTTAAAAGGTATGTGGCACCAGTCATACCGTCACCTCTACCTCCTCCTCCAGTGTTGGTCAATGGTAATTTGGAATTTCAAGTATCAAAAATCATTGACTCTCGTCTGAATCGCCGGTCCCTTCAGTACTTGGTGCATTGGAAGGGGTATGGTCCGGAGGAGAGGACGTGGGTCCCTGCGTCTGATGTTAACGCAGATCGTTTGGTTCGGACCTTCCACAGAACTCACCCGGGCAGGCCTGGCCCTGAGGGTCCGGAGGCCCCTCGTAGAAGGGGGGGTACTGTCATGTGTGCATTGCCACGAAGATCGTCGCGGTTGCACATTTTGACTTCTCACAGCTGAGTTGCTGTTTCTTTGTGTTTGGCAGCTTGGGAGTTAATTCTGTCTGTGCTCGGTGCTGGGACTGGGTGCAGTTTCTCCCGGCTGCAATTGATTATTTGTTGATTGGTTTCCTTTAAATTCCTGGTTGTCTGCTTTGGGAGTTGCCAGTGAAATCCTTCATGCAGACCACAGATAGGAATGAATCTGTATAGACTTAAGTTGAGAGCTCCTTAGCTGTTTTAAGCTCAACTTGCTTAGAGTTTATTTCCCAGACCATTTATGTTCCTTCGGTGTTTGAGTGTGTATGCAAGTGAGTGCTATCCTGTCTGTCATATATGTCTAATTTGTGTATTTAGCTGAGATCAGCCCATATCCCTTTGGTGGTAATCAGGATCCTTCTTAGGACTGATTACAGGGTTCAGGGTCTGACAGGAGACAGGGTTAGGCTGGAGACTTGGACCTCTGAACCATTATCAGTACCTCCAAGGTAAGGGATTAGTTAGGACCCCAGTGTAGGGTCAGGTTAGACCCCGGTCCTCCTCTTTCCTGTTACAGCTCATCAAGTCCTCAAGATTAACCCTGAGTTCAACTATATCGTTCCTGCACATCTAGTCCTCAAGATTAACCCTAAAGTTCTGCAGAGATTGTGTCAGGTAAATCTATTTTATACTTACATTCTTTTGTTGCTAAACTATATGTTGTATAGAGTGTGGTTCCTGTATAAATAGTTTACTGACATTGTATTCATATCATTAGACAGCGTGACAGGAAACCGGAGAACCCGGAGGAAACCCACGCAAACACGGGGAGAACATACAAACTCCTTGCAGATGTTGTCCTTGGTGGGATTCGAATCCAGGACTCCAGCGCTGCAAGGCTGCAGTGCTAACCACTGAGCCACCGTGCTGCCATCATCACTTACAGAGCAGCTTGCTGTAGTTTTGACACATTTAGTGTTTTATTAGCAGGAGATTATCATTAAGAAATAGTAAACCTATTGCCAAACAGTCAAGTATATTCATGAGCTCTGTATAACCTCGCTCCCACCACTGATTGGCAGCTTTCTGCCTATGCACAGTGTACACAGAAAACTGCCAATCAGGGGCATGGGCGGGGTTATACAGAGCTCAGCATTCAGAGAACTGCAGATAAAACTGTGCTTTTGTCAAAATTGCAGTAAGCAGCCCAGTAAGTGATACATTGCATCATGCTCCTCTCAGATAGAATGAAAAAACCTGGTGACAGATTCCTTTTAAGATCGCCCAATGAGTGAACAAAACATGAAATGATTTTTAACATTGCCTAAAAATCATCAATCTCTGCAGCACATGTGTAAACAGGACATGCGCTGCCAAGAGCAATGACTATGTGCACAGACCGATTACTGACGGTTCTGTGCATATTCTAAGTGCGGTCTACCTATCTAAACAGGCTACTAAATGATCGTGGATTGGCTTACAAGTAAATAATGCGTGGCCATTTAACTACCATGAAAGTATAGATTCCGTTTCACACATCAGTGTTTCATGGTCTGATGTATGGGCAGGCTGCAGGCCTCCTCACCCGAGCTTGGTAACCTCACATATGCCTTTGAGGCTGCCTAGTCCATGTCAGGAGACCTTGTGGCCTGTCCGTGCATAGTGGTCTTTAAACTGGCCTACTGGAGAAGAGCAGTGGCTCCTGAGTGCTGCCGCTGCGGCAAGTTATCCAAAGCCGTGAGGATGAAACACTAGTTTATTCTTGCAACGCATTTCAGATTAGTATTTACTCCCTTTTCATGCATCAGGTGCCTGAAGAAAGAGTAAACTATACTCCGAAACAAGTTCTTAACGTCACGCTGTAACGTCACGGCTGTCACCGATCCTCCCCTCCTGTTGTGAACACGTTGGAGGCGACTTCGGAGCTGGGGCTCCCTCCGGTGGTTGCTGAGGGTAATGAACCAATTGCTGAATGGCTTTCAGCTGGGTCCGAATGGTCTGATATAAGTGACCTGAACTCCCATCAGCCTTGCCGGTAATCAATTGTTCTTCCAGGTCTTGGTTGGAGCTCAGCTTGCATTTCTGCTTTCATTCAGATAAGTGACTTGCTGTTTTTTTTTCCTCTGGTTGGATTTTCCTTGCTGGTTTGCATCCTTGCAGTGGACTTCAGCCTGGTCCCCTTTTGGAGCCTGGCGCTGCATTTGTGCTCAGTTTGTGTTTGCACTTTTGCTCTGTTCCTGTGTCACTTTTTATTTGCTGAATTGCTGTGTGTTACACCAGAGATCTGATTTAGGTGGTTGAGATCGTGTGATCTCAGGTTTTTTGTTAATCAGAAGTGTTGGTATTTTTGTTAGGGTTTTTTGGATTGCAGTCAGAATTCTTTCCTATACTTTTCTATCTAGACAGTATTGGGCCCCAGCGTTTGCTCATTCTATTTTCTGTCTGTGTTCGTATTTTCTTCTTGTCTAACCACCATTACATGTTTGGGGGCTTCCTATTTCTTTGGGTGTTCTGCTACGGGGCAGTTAGCTTTCATCTTTCTGCCTTTAGGTGTAGCTATCTCTCCGGCTGTGACGAGGCGTCTAGGACCACCGTAGGTACGCTCCACGGCTACTTCAAGTGTTGCGGTTAGTTTAGGGTTCTGCAACCCAGTAGTTTCCAGCCTCTCTGGTGTATTGCTACTTTGGCTATTTTTGCAATTTCTCCTCAGCTACCGAAACATAACACCCTCCTCTCGAATTAATATGTCCTCCACCCAGCAGCTCTACTTTGGAATTTAGTTCACTTTTTCACAGAGTTGTGCCGCACACAACTTGTCCAGGTGAGCGACTAATTACTCAGTCTGTCCTCACCTACAGGTAACGATATCACACAGGGAGCGCCCAATAAACTGGCCTAAGTCACTGAAAAATAAAAAAATTCTGAGTTGAAATACTTACATATTCCACTTACACTCTCACTTACCTAGGGCACCATTTTATGGTCTTCTCCAGCAAACTATACTTGTAATATTGAACAAACATCTGCTTGAGGACATTTCATTAATCTTATATAAATGGTAACAGGCATCATTGGGAGAAATAGCATTGTCCCTAATGGGAAGAATACTTTCGAATATGAGAAACATCATTTTTGGAGCGAAACCTGAAATATTTTGAATGAGATATTACTGCGTTAATATTTATACGAAATCCTCGGCTGAATGATAAAATGTGCTATTAATGTTCCTCTCTTGCAGTACACACAATGTGTCAGTAATATTAAATTGCATATAATAAATCTCTGTGTCCATATCAGACAAGAAAGATTTTAAGATTCTGCAAGATTTGTGATGAATTGTGATACGCTTTTTAATAAACGATCAGACTCGCTTCTCTGTAATAAGGTAGAGCAAGCATTTGTGCAGAGATGAATGCCGAGATATGCATGTGGCTGCAAATATTCTTCTGAATCCATTTTTTGGTCTAAATATTTGGATTTAATTTTACTATTCAAATTTCATCAATATTATAATTCTTCTCGGTCTACTGCAAACTGAGGTAAAGCTATAGGAGGTGCAGAGGTCACGGGATCCAAGGACTCTTCTGCCGCTTACATTAGTACTACATGGAAGGTTGGGGGCCCTGCTACATATTTGGCATTGTGGCCCCATAACTTCAAGTTTTCCGTCTAGATATAAAGTATTCTTGAAAACATAATGTACTAGTGTACCAAAGTTGCAAAAAGCAGCTCTACAATCCATTGTCTTTCAACTGTTTTTTTGACAATGCAGCTTAAAGGTGTTGTATCATCGGGGCATATCAATTGGATATGGCATAATTGTCTGATTTATCCCACAATGGGACTCTGACATGCGCTGTACAAGGAGGTTGTTAGGCTCACTTTGTGAAGTGGACCCACTAATACCCGGGTTCAGATGGGTACACGGTACCCGGCACACACACAGTAGTCTTGGGAGCAGTAGGATGGATGAAGGGAAGTCAGCAGGAATAGAAGCAGGTAAGCACAATGTGCCCGGGAGGTGGACTACCTAAAACTAAAGTCTTGACTCCCAATCTAAAGACACAGTTGTGTGTCCTAATGGGTCTTGAGTAGGATCATGGAGATGATGTTACAGATCCATGCCGGTCAACCTGAAGCACAACAGAGTGTAACGGACATGACAAAGCTCTGTTCATTCATCGCTATGGGAGCACCAAAAATTGTCAACAAGCAAGAGCGGCCACCTATCCATTCTGTAAAGTGTTTGACGGTGCCCGGTTCTTTGCCCACATTCGTGGGACATTTTTGGCATATCCTATCAACTAGGAACTTTATAAGTGGATAGTCCTTCTGAAAGGCTTTTTTCTTAAGATGACCATGCCATTAATGTTAAAATATAGTACCCTGCTTGTCCATTGAATCAGTACTGTGCTGACCATAAATGTGCAAACATTACATGTTTAAGTGCTAGAGCAAGGAAAATATGTACCGCAAACTTGTCATCTTGAAAAATAATCCAAAGTACTGTAGGCACGAGTATAGACCTCAATCAGCAGTGCAAACACAACTGATCAGCCTATTAATAAAGGGGTTGTCTCACTGGATATGCCTTAACCTTCAGTTAGACACACCAAAATACTTACACTATTAGTCACGCACACCTCACTGTAGCATGTGTAGTTGACGCCACGTCTCTCGATGCACTAAGGAGGTAGGGGCGTCCAAGCTAGTAAGCTACTGAAATGGATGGTTACCTACCTTTCATCAAAAATCAAACTCACTTGGGCTCCAATGGACCCCACAAAACTAATTAAAGGTTGTATATCTTATAGATGTGTGTCCCACATCTATCCCCAATAATGGGGTTCCCTATTTGACTGCCCCATCACCAGTAAGTGGATAGATGGCGGCACATGTGATGACCCTCAAGGTTCATTGTTATACGAGTTCTTAACTATATTCGGAACTTCCATAGCAATAAATTTAAAGAGACGACGTATGCCCCACCACTCACAGGTTGTAGGACATAGGCTAGAACGGGGAATTGAGAGATCCCTGCCCTTGGAATACGTGCAAGTCCCAGTGGCGGGACCCACCTCTGTCAGATATTTATGGCAAATGCCATGAATACGCCATAAATGTCTCTCATGAGACAACCTCTGTAATGGACCCTTCTAAGTCAAAGACTCTTCGATGTGGCCAAAGGTATTGATCAGCCCAACCAAAATATATCCATATTGGACCTTACCATTATTTAGGTATAGCAGGATCAGAATTATAGTATGGGATGATGATATAGCAAATAATGGATAAGATTTGCTCAAGTTTTTCCGATATATTACGTAGACGCACAATTAACCCCTTTAGCAAAGCTTGGATCTCCGAAAGTCAATAGCAGATCACTGAATAGCTGGGATTGGTACACGAGGAGCGGAGACAGCTGCATATTATCAGCAGCCATTTGTGGGAATAATTTTACGTTGTCATTTCCATCACTTGGACATTTCACTGATTGGGCGGGTCACAGACGGCTGGTATTGATCCCCACCTTTTGTATTATGGCCACTGTTGGGTCAGCAGTAAAATACTCTAAAGTAAAAAGCATTGTAATTAAATCAGACCATTATGGGAGAAATCAATGCGCTTAAAATTGTAGGAAATATGTTTCAATGACAAGAAACTTTGATAGGGGAATATCTGTCTCGTTATTTCATAACTTAAAGGGTTCATTTAAATTAATATAATTATGGCACAAGATAAATAGGTACTAGATCACTTATGCAAAGCTGAACAAAAATGACCGACATTATAAGGCACATCGCCTGTTGTTCTCAATTTTTTTCTATTATCCAGTGCATTTAAAATAAATGTTTTTCTACTACAATAAAGAGGGACTCATATATAAAAAAAAATTGTATCAGGTGACACCGGGAATCACAGATTTTAATGTGACAAACCTAAGCGGAAAGCACAAAATGGGGTAGGATTTACACAAATTTTGCCTGTTGGAACCCCCACCAATTCCAAAAATGGGGTTCTGAAATGCCACCACTCCATTAATTGTCTGTAGAACTGCTGAGCGGTGTACTGGGTTATCTGACGCAGTCCCAGTGAATGGAGTGGTTATCCCACCGATGGAAACTCCCACCATCAGCAAGCCATAACCTATCCCGTGGATACCCAAAAACGGGAGAGTGAAAAGCTCACCAACTCCACAGGAGGAGGGTTCGCTCACATCCGTATATTAAAAATCACTAATGGATGGATGTGCTGAACTTCCTTCTACTTGCTATCCTATGGATAGGTGATAGCTTTTAATGTTGGGAATACCGCTTTTATCTTCTACCATCCTTGCCTAATGTTTTTGTACCCCCAATTTCATGTACAGTTGTGCTGTGCGCATTTTTTTTTAAAAACCCATATAAAGCAAAAATAAAGACCCCATTTTAATATAATAGGGGAATTTTCTGTATTGATTAAATCAAGTTATTTTGTTATATGTAATTTTTCTTACATGTCGGTAAAAAAAAATTTGTATTAAAAATTTTAAAAATAGAAATCTTGTAATTCTCACACTGGCCACTGGGGAACTTTTAGACTCTAACTTCATTTTGTTTAAGGAAACAACACATGCACATTAGCAGCAAAGTACAGACTCAGATCTTAGCTCTTAAATTGAAGCATGTAATGAGCGTGTGCAAAGGTCATTGTGAAGAGACCTATTGTGATTGGTGGATCCTGTGTTATCTGCTGTGTATAGAGGTGTTACCTGTCATAGTAATCCTGTCTCTGATTATCTGAAAACTCCTGTAAATGCTTTCTGAAAGGACAGAAAGCATAAATCTAAAATAGCTCCAGTGAACAGTGGGAAAACTGCAAGATTACTAATTTTGCTTTTATTTAATAGGGATTGTGATATGAAAAAAAAAATGCATTTTTTTAAAATACATGTAACACTAAAAGCTGATTTAAACAATAATGCATTTTTGGATGACGGCTACTGGAGAAAAAAGGTAATAAATGAGAGCAGTCATTGGGAATTAACGTTGCCATCGTAGTCATTGACATCTTTTCCACAATCCACGTCCTGGTTGTCAGGGAGGCGTTATTGGAGGATCTGAGGTATGACTAGTCCAGGGGAAGTGCCAGCCCTCTGGACTAGTCCTTTCTCATTTGCATATGACATGATTATGCAAAGAAAATATGAAACCCCATATTTCATTTAATTAGAAGTTTTGATTTTTTTTATACTAGTAAATACAATATATAGGGTCAGTGTTATGGATGTGCGACCTGTTTGGTCACAAAAGTGTGATGATCTAGGCAGGTGGAGCGTGGATCCTAATTTCTGCATTAGGTGCCAAAAACTGTGAAGATGCAGTTGCACCGGATGCAGCTACAATCCTTTTTTCATATATTGTGCAGTGTTACAAGGACAATGTCTTACTGCAGTATTTGGCACTACATGATGCCCCATAACAGGACACTTCCTTTGAAGGCACTGCACTCGGTGCCAAGCCACACTGTCAATATACTGGACCTATATAATAGTAGCAAAGGGTCAGACCGGACTACCTTGAGCCCAACAGAGAAGATGAGAATCACAGACACACATTCAGTTTTACTGAATGTTCCCTTCAAGTGCATCTTATGTTTTGCCGGATCCCATGGGTCCCATTGTGGCAGCAACCCATTTATGCCAGGACCTTGACCTCCTGTCATCTGGAGTACCAGTCCAATCAGAATTAACAATAAATTATAATGGCAGCAACGTCATTGCGCTCCCTCTGTTACATATAGCGCTGAGTCCTATGAAAGTAAAACGGTACGTGATGCATCTGCTGACTTTGCCATAGTCAATATGTCAGCGAGTGCCGTGCCTATAAATGTAGTAAACAGCAGCTTGAAAACAGATGCTGCTGAACTGCATTATGTAAGCTTGGTTTGAGAAAGTCCGTTATTTGCATATTCTGTTGTTTAATTAAAGGCACAAAGGCATGGCTATAGGAGGTTCTGAGTCGCACTTAGTACCAGGGCAATGGGGTACTCGGCACCGAGCCCATGAAAGTCTATGGGGTTTGTCACTGGCAGCAGGACTCAGTCCGTGGCCCTGGCAGTCATGCGATGGGGGATATTTACAGGGGATTATTAGATAGGTAGTTTGTGACGCCACCTGTGGTATCTGGTTAATTGAACCAGCGCTGCTATAAGGGTCTTCACAGGGGATGTTATGGGGCAGCTAGATAGTGGGTCTCCCACAGGTGAGACTGGTCCCTGGAAGTCTATAGGGATGATGATGCAGGGTGTAGTAAGAACTCAGTCACACACAATGCAGCTTCTTTTCATACCTTTTACTGGTAGATGGTTCAAGCAGATCCCGGGGAGCTGGTCGGGGTGGAGAGTGCACATTCGGGTAACCGCTGAGCAGGTTAGAGGCCTCCTTTACTTCAAATGTAGGTGAGTCCAACTTGCCTGAAGCGAAGTTAACTCTGAATCTCCAGCTTTCTCAATAGCTGTACTGCCCGGCCAACATTGTGATGGAGCCTTCTAAGTGGTGAAAACTAAGTCCTTACTTTTGTCGTGCACTTGACTCAAAGTCCCCGTTCTCCCTGACTCCGGTTACGTATTGACACTTAGGGCTGCTCTCTGCGACCTGTAGTCCAGATGCCTCCGGTTTTCTTGTTACTAAGCTTGAAACTGTAGCAACGCTTCGGACCCCGGTGTCCGGCAATTTAGTGCAGGTAATCCAATACCTGTTGCACTTCTCTAACTTCTCCACTGCGCCCTTCGCCCTGCTTCACGCTCTTAACATAAGCACTTGTGGCTTTTGTGGAAAATGTCAGCTTACTCCAGAGCTCGCTGCACAGCTCTCAGTTTCCTCCAAAGTCCAGACTGGACTGAGACTGAATGGCTGCTCTGTCCTTAGACAGAAGCTAACAGACTGAAGTTCGACTGAACACTACTCCCCAAAGACTGATCTCTGACAGGAAACTACTCTGTCTCTGCCACGTGTCACTCCCCTTATACCTCAGATGGGTGTGTCTGAAAGTGTGAGTGACAGTGAATGCATATCAAGCGTTGCTGTTACCTTCCTGTGCACTCTCCTGGATTTTATGTGTGCCTACGTAGCTGGGCCACACAGTTCAAAGGAAGCAGTCACACAAGAGCCCTGGTGCAAGTGCCAAAGGAAGCCGAAAAGCCCCTATGGTACGTAAAAAGAGTCCAATGTTAAAAAAAGGCAAAGTCTAGGTGGAAGCTCTGCTACTGATTGTGCATTAAGGTCTGCGGAATGGCTGAGGGACATAACATAGAGAAAGAGGTTTAAAGATACATTTATCCTATAACAGACATGATAGATGATGCCATGACAGACAGGAGAGAAGAGGGAGGCTCCTGCTGCAGCTTGTAGCCTTACAATCAAACACTGGACAGTGAGGAGGTGGGGGATGTGGCTAAGGTCTTGAGACACAGAGAATATTTCACCACCCCTACCAGCAACTCAGGGGCTTCCACTGACATCACATTGACAGAGCAGGGCTTCTCTACCACTATGCTCTGTTGATGGGGCGTGGCTGCCGACAGCATGCTGATTGACAGCTGGCTTCCCATTGTCTATCTGAAAAATCTGGCTGCCAATCAGCATGACATCAGCAGTCACGCCCTGATAACAGAGAAGCCCAGAAGAAGAAGAGCTGCTCTGTTGATGTGGAGCAGCTTTATCGCCAGCAGGAGCGGTCACTGACCGCTCTGTGCTGGTGCCGAGTAGAACAGGCAGGTAGTTGCCTCAACTAGCAACTACCTGCCTGTTAGTTTTTAGGCCCATAGTAAAAAGATCTAATAGTCCTGGATAAACCTTTAATATCATCTGTCCATGCCTCATAATAGCTACTCATCCTGACCAAAAGTTTAGAGGGTCTACCTCACCAGGTGAAACCTCACCCAGACATTTAGCCTTTAGCCCAGATTTAACCTGTCAATCAGCATGACGTCGGCAGTTATGCCCCATTAACAGAGCAGCCCTGGAGGAGAAGAGCTGCTCTGTTGATGTGGAGCAGCTGAATCGTCAGCAGGAGCGGTCAGTGACCACTCTGTGCTGGTGAAGAGTAGAACAGGCAGGTAGGTGCCTCTGTTAGCAACTACCTGCCTGATAGTTCTTATTCCCATAGTAAAAAGATCCAATAGTCCTGGATAGGGTTGAGCATTCCGATACTGCAAATATCGGGTATCGGCCGATATTGGCTGTATCGGAATTCCGATTCCGAGTTCCGATATTTTCGTCTTATCGGATACCGGAATCGGGATTGTCACTGTCACTGTCAGTGTCCGTCGGTCGGGTCTGTCAGGAGTCAGCGGCATTTACCTGTCAGAAGATCTCCGGCGGTCACGTCCTGGACTGCTTCATGGCCGCCATCATCTTTCCCCGGCGGTCACATGCAGTTTCTCGCGATAACTGCAGTGACTGCTGGGTAATCCCGGCCGTAAAGCAGTCAGTCCGATGACGTCACCGCCGGGGAAGCAGGTAATCAGCTGTGCTGCGTTGCAATGACAGGCTCTGCCTGTCATTGCGATGTAGCAGAGTTGGATCGTCGTGGGACAATCGTTACTATGGACTGCGTCGGACAGGTGGTATACTGTTGGTTTGTTTTTTTTCTTTTTTTACAGGAGATCGATGGCGTCGCAGGAATGAGAGTACAATAAAATTAATGAAAACTGTGTTGTCTCTTTTATTTCATTAAAATACTTTTTTCTTGCTTTGTCTTTTTTTTATACATTTAATAACTTTGGGATTAATAATGGATCGGTGTCTTATTGACGCCTCTCCATTATTAACCGGGCTTATTGTCACCGTGCAATCAACGGTGACATTAACCCCTTATTACCCCGCTTGCCACCGCTACAGGGCAAGTGGGAAGAGCCGGGTAAAGTGCCACAATTGGCACATCTTTTGATGCGCCAAATGTGGGGCTGCTGTAGCCTGGTATTATCAGGCTGTTGAGGGCCAAAATCCATGGGCCTTGACAGTCTTTTAATACCAGGCCGCAGCAGTCTGCATTTTACTTGGCTGGTTAACAAAAATAGGGGGGATCCCCACGCCGTTTTTTTTTCGAGGGGATCCCCTATTTTTGTTAATCAGCCAAGATATGCAGACTGCTGTGGCCTAGTATTATCAGGCTGGCAAGGTCCATGGATCTTGGCTCCTTAACAGCCTGAAAATCCAGGCCTCAGCGGTCTGCTTCATCTGGCTGGTTAACAAAAATAGGGGGGACCCCACGCCATTTTTTTTTTCGAAGGGAACCCCTATTTTTGTTAATCAGTTCCCTCTGACGTCACTGATTGTGTCCCTGGCTGACCTGAAGTGAAAGTGGAAAGCAATCAATTAAGCTTTCCACTTAAGGGCCCGTCTCACATAGCGATATCGCTACCGAGATCGCTGCTGAGTCACTAGTTTTGTGACGCAGCAGCGAGCTCACCAGCGATATCGCTGTGTGTGACATTCAGCGACGATCAGCCCCCTTGCCGGGCGCGGGGCTGTGCCTAGAAACCCGCTGTGTACCTTGGATACCAGCGCCCTGATGCAGGGAGCTGGTATCCAAGGTACACAGCGGGTTTCCAAGCGCTGCGCGGTGCCTGGAAACCCGCTGTGTACCTTGGTTACCAGCGGATCGCTGGTCTCCCGCCTGTCACACGCAGCGATGCGTGCCTGTCAGAGGGAAACCAGCGATCAAAAAAAGGTCCTGACATTTCTGCGACGATCAGCGATACCCGGCAGGGGGCTGATCGTCGCTGAATGTCACACACAGCGATATCGCTGGTGAGCTCGCTGCTGCGTCACAAAACTAGTGACTCAGCAGCGATCTCGGTAGCGATATCGCTATGTGAGACGGGCCCTTAAGCGATGTTACCCGCAGTGTCGCTGTCCCAGATCGCTGCCTGAGCTGCCTGTTTGGCAGCTCAGCAGCGATCATGTAGCGATACACCAGCGATCCTGACAAGTGCATATCGTTGTCGGGATCGCTGGTGTATCGTTATGTGACACCCAGCCTTTACTCTCCTGTCAGGCAGGAGAGGAACTCATTCATTTGGGGTTTACTGTGAGGCTGCAGCATTAGCTGCGGTCCCTGCAGTAAACATTAACCCTTTCTGAAGGATTACACCGTGGGACCTGACTGTGCATGGGATAGGTAAGAATAATTTTGCTTTTTTATTTTATTTTTATTACAGGAAATGGTTTTTGCAGTAAAATAAAAGATGGTCAAAAACATGTGTCTTTATTTCATTAAAATGATTTTTAATTAAAGTGTGTGTGTTTTATTTTTATTTCATGCAATAGGATTAATAATTGATAGTTGTCTAATTGACAGCTCTCAATTATTAACCTGGCTTAAGGTCACCTTTCAATAGCAAGGTGGCTTTAACCCCATATTAACCCATTCGCCACCGCTACAGGGCAATGGGAATAGACGGGCAAAGTGCCAGAAAGGGCGAATCTAATTATAGATTTGTCTTTCCTGGGTGTCTGGGGGCAGATGTTAGTAGCCGGGGGGGGGGGCAAAAATAATGGTCCCTCTCTGGGCTATTATTATCTGCCCCCACTCACTGGCTTTGTCTGTCTGGTTGCGAAAATAGGGCGGGAGCCCACGCATTTTTTTTCAGCAATTTTACACCTCAATATATATATATATACATGTCATTGAATTTGTGACACATATATATATATATTTATATTTGTAGTTCATACACTTCTACATAGTATAATAGCCGCTAATTCAATTGCCGGCTTTTGTGAAAATGCAGAACCCGACATGAAATGACACTTGGTGTACATAGGGTTAACCATGTCTTTTCATGTCCTTTGCTATCTAATTTGCACAAACAATTAAATCAGACTATGTGTGCAAAATTTCACACCTGTAGGGGTTAATTAAAGGTGTAAATTCGTAGCAAAAAAGTCCGTTTTTTTTACAACGAATTTACACCTTTAATTAACCCCTACAGTGTGAAATTTTGCACACATAGTCTGATTTAATTGTTTGTGCAAATCAGATAGCAAACGACATGAAAAGACATGGTTAACCCTATGTACACCAAGTGTCATTTCATGTCGGGTGCTTCTGTCTTTTCACTGAAGCCGGCTTTACCCGGCAATTGAATGAGAGGATATTTTACTATGTAGAAGTGTATAAACTATACATATATGTATATATATATGTCACAATGACATGTATATATATATATATGTATTGTATGTGTGTATATTTAGTGTTTACAAGGAAAGAATGGGTTTTTTTTAGTTGCGATATTTTGTTCCCATAGATTTACATGGGACTTCCGGTATCGGTATCGGGTATCGCCGATATTTTAGTGATATCGGCGATACCATTCCGATTCCGATACTTTAGGATATCGGAAAGTATCGCGCAACTCTACTCGTAAGGCAAGTTTAACTGCTGAAAACAAATAAATTGCAAAACGGGGGAAAAATCAAGACTGCTCAACAATCTTGACATGTAAAACTTTTTTTTTAGCATTAAATGAAACAGACTTCATATCCAAGTTTTCATTGGATTTACACTACAACCAGCGAAACATTCATAACTAGGCTATATCCTTTATAGGCAAGAAATTCATTATTACTCTGTGCTGGTTTATGAAGCAGGTTATCACTGCTGTGGGGCGAGCAGAGCCAGGGAGATACATTCCCAGATGTGATAAATTCATTGAGCCTGTCCTACTTTTGCTAGCTCAGAGGATTAGGGGATAAAGGACGGCACTGGAACTTTGGCTATCCATGCATTTCTTGGACTGGTGTAAGATGAGATGCCCTGAATTTACCTGAGCTAGACAAGAATGAACTAGGTATCTCAGCCTGGGAGAGACGCACGGAGTACAGACAAAGAATGAGCAACACAATGGGGTCTTTGATCACCAATATTATACAGGATATGAATTCTTCCCAAATCGGCTCATATTCCCTCCACTGAATATCCTGCTAGCCAAATCGCGGGTATTATTGGTTAATGAGCCTTTTGTTTCATTAATTTGTTAATGATTTGCAAAGCCAAAAAAAGTGCACAAATATCACGAACGATAGTTTATGGAATGTCAACAAAGCGAGACCCCTGAACCTGATGGAGAGCAGCGGGATAGGCAAAGAATGGGAAAGTTGTTGGATAAGCAGTGGACTGGAAAACACAACTCTCAAAGATTGGAGGAAGCAAGATTGTTTTCACCGGAGAAGATGAGGATTAAGCGAGATGTCATTATGTGATTGCGTTCCGCACATGCCGAAACCTAGCACACGAGACAATGAAAGAGAGCTTGTTAGTGCAAGAAAGTCCAGAATGATTGCAAGAAGGAATGTCCAGTTTTATACATTGATGAAAAGTGGCATGTGCTGTCTTAAAGAAAAACAGAAGTTGCCTCATTTGAATACTTATATTTGAAGCTACAGTAAAATACCAGAGTGTTTGGCTGAATGACAGCTGCCTGGCATTGGGAACGCAACTTATAGACTTACAGCTGCACAATTCACCATGCAGCCGTTATTTTACTACGATCTAAAATAAGGCTTTTATGGCCAGGTCTGAACCCTCTCCCATGACCTATAGTCAGCGCCACGCTCCCACTGCCAACAGTATTATAGAATGCTGGTGTGGTCCTATTTTACATTAGTCTGTCTAGGGCTTGCGCTCCGCAGAATATCTATGTCTTGCTGCATGGTACTGGTTATCTATTGTAATGTGTTCTTTAGTATAAGCCTTGGGTGGTCCATTCCCTATATAAACCCCCAGCAGTAGGTCAGTTGTTTTGTATAGCCCTTGTATCCGTCTCAGTTTTTAGTTCCTGGCCTTAGTTTTTATTTTGAACTAGCTGTAGTACCCGCTTCGCCCGGGTTAATTAATAACTGCTGTTAGCTGTAACAAAATAGACTATGTTAACAAAAATTTATTCTGCACATAAAAATCACACACCAAAACGTGCGGGGGTTAAAATTTCCATTCAACACATAGCCTATGATGCTCCTGGGGTTGAGATGTGCGGGCATGCAAAATTTCATGCCCGTAAGTACAACGGTGCAGATTCCTATCCCGGGCCAAAATTATTTGCCGATTTGGAATGCGCGGGGTTAAAATTTCGACTCAAAACCTAGCCTATGACGCTCCCGGGGTCGAGACGTGCGGGTGTGCAAAATTTCATGCCCGTAAATGCAGATTCCTATGCCGGACATACACACAAGCATTCAGCTTTCTCCCCATTATGTAGATAGGGCCAAAATTGTTTGGCGATTTGGAACGCGCGGGGTTAAAAATTTCGATTCAAAACATAGCCTAGGACGCTTTCGGGGTCGAGACGTGCGGGTGTGCAAAATTTCATGCCCGTAAGTGCGACGGTGCGGATTCCAATCCCGGACAAACATACCCACATACATACACACATACATACATTCAGCTTTATATATTAGATGCCTGACTGTTTCTCGATTTTGTCGATGACTTTGACCTCCTAGATTTCATCTTGCCTGACAATCCTTCTCTCTGCCAATTCGCTCCACCAGACAGCAGCTACTCCATGGATGTAACCTTGGGCGCCCTGCGTAAGTCCAGATCTCTGCATAGTGGTTAAATGGTGAAGGCTAGGTTCCCCTGTGGCCTACTAAATGGAGTAGGTTGTGCAAAACGTGTCACTAGAAGTTTTATTAAAGTGCTGCCAGCCTACTTTCAGTGCTGTATTGCAAATGACTCTTAAAAGGGGCTGCCCGAGATTAAGGGAAAAAAAAACCAGCATCACCCTTGTTCATGGGTATGTTTACTATTGCATCCTACTTGAATTAGTCTGAGATGTAGAACTACACATGGGCCATGAAAGTAGACCTTTTTTTTTTCAAATGTCACGCAATCCCTTGATTGGCTATTACTGATCAGTAAGGGTAAGAAATAATGTGCGCAGTTCACAGTAAACTATCAAGAACAGATAGAAAGCAGAAACAACTGTAGAATCAGACTACATAGGGTTTGTCTGTAATCTGTAACCATGTCGATACATAGATCTGCATAGGAAAACTGTATACACATAACAAAGGTGACTTGTAAAGTTTTTTTATTATTATTCATTAAAATAATATAAAATGGTAATAAAAAAACATGGCCTTTAAAGAAGTTGCTCTTAGATGTTGGACACCAGGGGCGATCAACATACTATTCCTCCTTGACCAGAGCAGACATAGGGCTAATACAGGAAAATTAATCCTTGCTCCTAGTGAAGGAATCCCCAGCTATGACTTGCAACTCACAAGGTATAAAACTAAGCAGGATGGTGTCTCTACACTCCAAGGGCCCAATATCATCAGCACCCTTGCAACAACATATTTCATACACAGAGGTTTGCATAGACTGGATAAAATTGTAATAACCTGTGATGCTGAGTCACTTCTCACGGCCAAGCTGTGAGTCGGGATAGTGAAGGAGTCCGAGGTCAGAAGCCAGGAAGGCACGTCATAAACAGAAAGAAGAGATAAGGGTGTAGTCAGGTAACATTCCAGGGTCAGAATATCAGGAAGATAGCGGACCAGAGCATTAGGGGTTAAACAGATGAATGGTCAGAATGAGCTTCAAGGTCAGGCAATGAAAGATCTACAAACAGAACACAAGGCACAAAAACCACACAGTAGCTGAATGTACATCTGGCAAATGCCTGAGAGTAACAGCCCAGTCAAGTATCCTGGAAATCACTTGGGACAATGAACACCTGGAGACAGCCAGCACCTACCAGTTTCAGATTGGTTGGCTGAGCTGTCAATCAACACACTGACAGCTCAGCATGCCCCATAACCTGACTGGACGACTGAGCAGGCAGTATCTGCATCCCAAACACACTGAAGGGTGGAACTGTGACATAAACCCTCGATTGCAAGAAGCATTTGGTGTGGTCAAATTTTTCATCTTCTAGATGTAAATAAGAATGATCCCCATGTCCAGAACATGGTGATGTATGGGATGGAAAGAAGATTTTAAGTATGCAATGTCTAGCCACTGTTTACAAAAAGCAGAATTCCCCTTTACAGCAAAAGCAAATATGTGATAAATGAGCACAATGAAAAATTCACAATCTACTGTCACAATTGCAGTATCACAAGATGCCAATCTGTAGTATCAGTTACAATCAGGATTATGCATTTCAATATCCACCTGAAAATGTCACAGGCACAATACATTGCCTTAAAACATTGTTGCACGTCTCTCACCAGGAATGACTATGACATCTTGCATTGGGGGATGAAATACTGCTACGGTTACATGCAGAGTCAGATAAGGATACATTTAACCCATCGTGGTCTGCGTCTACTAGAAATTATGACTTTAACTTGCGTGTTTTGTCAGGAAATTAATCCTAGAGAATTAATATATTCAATAAATCAAGACAAGCGCAAGAGATTTGCGCTGTGGATATTAAGACAGTATTTTAAGTCATGACGGCTGCGGCTGAATGAAGCAATGTGAATGCCGTGGGTAAAATGTTAATGAGGCATTTTTTAGTATACACCGCTATGATCTAAAGGTATTTTCTGCCACAGGAGGAAATAAATTTCCAGGCTGATAATGGAGCGAGATATATATATTTGATTTTGACTTAGGAATGAAAGTTCAAAATAATCACAATATATTTATTGCTAGTATATTACCAGTAGTGACCCAGTTCTCGCATGCTGTGAGATAAGCCTGCATCTGCCTAAGTCTAATTTAGGTGTATATATCTACTACTTCAGAAGCTGGCAAATTGTTTATATTTTTGGGGGCTGCAGGGAAATAGTTTCTTCTCCATATTTTACAAGTCTGTGGTCTAAAGGTGTGTTGTGATTTATGTAAAGAAAGATTAATTTCTTCATAATAAAAAGTTATGCACTTTTCTAATATACATTGTGTGTTTTATTTTTCACATAGAGGTTAGGTACAGATTTAAAGTGATCCTTTCCTTTCAGGAGACTGTTCAGAATCAGCTGTCATGAGTGTCTACATGAGAAATAACATTATTTGTGGCCATTATATGACTCGTCTCGTGCATTTTTCAACATCTTAATCTAAAACTTTTAGTCGTCTCTGAGCTAGTGAGTGGATACTTGCTGCTCTGAGGTCTCCCACAGCAATGAGGGATTCACAGCTCTCCTGTTTCTACGTAGCACATGTTCACCAGCATCGGTGCAGACCAGTGGAATACAAATTTTCATAATAATTGTATATAATAATTATTAATAATTTTATAATGAAAACATATCCCGCAGTGCTTTACAATTCAGAGGCTCCATGTGCAAACAATATCAGACATTTATGCCGTAATATACTGTAATATACCAGACCAGATTTTCCAGGAAAATGTAGGAAGGGAGAACTAAGAAAATTTAGATTAGTGACGTAATATGATAAGCTTGTCTAAAGAGATAAAATTTTAGAGCACGCATTAAACTATGGACGCTGGAAATAAATTGGATTTTATGTTGTAGTGAATGCCAGAGTACTGTTGCAGAGGGGAAGAAGATTTGAAGACAGGAGTGGGAGGTTCAGAGGATTAGACTTAGATCGTTAGTAGAATGCAGATTACGGGTAGGGTGGTAGACAGAGATGAGAGAGATGTAGGGTGATGCAGAACTGTGGAGAGCTTTGTAGATGAAATAGATAAGTTCATGTTGTGACCCGCACCACAATTGTGGGTTACCAGGGCAATGGGGTACTCGGAGCCGAGCCTGTAGATTTCTATAGGGAATGTCACTGGTAGCGTGGCTCGGTCCGTGGCCCTGGAGGTCAGGCGTATGATGGGGGAATTATTTACAGGGGATTAGTAGATAACAGTTCGTGACGCCACCTGTAGTTTTCTAGTCACTAAGACCAGCGCTGCTGTAGATCTCTGAGGGGATGTTGTGGCAGCTAGATGACGGGTCCCCCACAGGTGGGACTGGTCCCTCAAAGTCTATGGTTAATGATGTCGGGTGCAGATAAATAAATCAGTCTCACACCATCCAGCGTCTTTCCATACCTTTTACTTGTCAGATGTTTAGGCAGGTCCCGGGGAGCTGGTCGGGGTGGAGACTGCACGTCCAGGCAACAGCAGAGCAGGTCAGAGGCCTCCTTTACTTCCAATATTATGAGTCCAACTAGCATAGAGCTAAGTTCACTCCGAATTCTCCAGCTTACTCCTTAGCTGTACTGCCCGGTCAGTTTTGTGGTGGAGCCTTCTATGTGGTGGGAACAGAGTCCTTCTATGCTAGGCCTAGCTAAAAGTCCTTGTTCCGCCTGACCCCGATTACGTACCGACACTTCAAGGGCTGCTTTCTGCGACCTAAGGTCCAGTAAGACTCTGGTTGTCCCGTTACTATGAGTGAATCAATAGCAACTCCTCGGTCCCCAGTGACCGGATAATTAGTGTAGGCAATTCACTACCTAAGGCACTGCTCCGTCCTCTCCACTGTGCCCTTCGCCCTGCTTTCCACTCTCAACACAGGCACTGCACACTTTCTGAGGTAGTACAAGTCAATCCTTTCTTCAAAGCTGTCTCTGTCTTCAGGTTAAGGAACAGCTCTGACTAGGCTAAGGTGAACTGGCTCACCCTTACTAGCCTCCACTTTATGAACTGCTGACAGGAACCAACTGAGTGACTGTCTTTCACTTCACTTCCTGGAAGACTTCCCACTACTCCACGAATCCAGACTAGACTGACTTGTCTCTGCTGCATGTCACAAGCTTATATACCCTGAGGGTGTGTCTAAAGTGTGAATGGATGATGTGAGCTTTAACTGTTACCTTTCTGTGCAGACTCCAGGATAATGTGTGCCTTACATACCAGGGCTACACATCCCCCCTTGGTAAAATACAGCACTCCCGGGCTGTGAAATACAAAAAGAAAAAGACATTTTGTTTTGCATTTAAACAATTAACAGGAAACTCATCCCATCCGGGAGGTACGAAATCTTAAACGTTGCATTATGGACAATAGAAAATACAAAAGTATCAAATCATCAAGACATTCAATAAATACACATAGTATTCTTGTGAAGGACCCGCACCAAACCTTCAACGTGGGTCCTGGGTGGGCTGCAGGACATCTGACTGCAGACCTCGCTCAGTGCCACACCACACGGGTTTTATGTTCAGAGGTAAGTCAAGGCTTCGTGTGAAACCGAGACAAGGCACAAAGTGCAACTATTTACAGGATACAGTTTTTGGGCTGGCTCAGTCCTCAGCCACGCAGTCCATTATAAGACATTTTCAAGTAATTCACATTATATCACAATACTTTAAATTCCTTCAAATGCAATAAACTTCTTTATACAACTTTATACAATTGGTCATAAATAATAAACCTTTTCTGAGTCATAATAAACTAGTTTGTTAGGACTACTGTTGATAACGAATAGGTAGCTTCCCTTTCGTTGTTCGTTCCGATCTACGTGGAGTAGCATCAGGTATATTGGTCTCTGATCTATCTGTTCTGCGTAACGACAAACTATAATACTGCCTCAATCTTTCTATGGATCTGGCAAGCGTACTGAGGGCTGGGCGGTGTGAGTCAGCTTCACCAGGGGATCCCATAGCATGGGGCACTGCTTCTGGTGATTCTACTTCTTGAGATTCTGCAGGCTGGGTTCTGCTGGAATAGGTACCTCTAGAACTGGTTCTGTTGGCACAATGGGCATGACTGGAGGTGGAGCTTCCTCTTGTGGCTGATAAAACTGCAACACAGGAATGATTACCGCATCTCCCAGTCTGGGCCAATCCGCAGGTAAGTCTCCCAGATCCGTGTGTATGACCTCCTCTTCACTTTCTTCTCGATTGACGACAGGGTTCTTTTCACGAAGCTTTAATGGCTCTGGACACAATTTTAAATGGTCTCTAGACACAGTGGCGGTCGTTCTTCCTCCATCCTTACTGATGATACAGACTTTTCTGTTATCATATTTGGAATCTTGTACGACATAGGGCTCTTGTTCCCACTGGTTGTCCAACTTGTGCATCTTTCTTTTCCTTTTTAACACCATTTCTCCTGGCATCAAAGGCTTAGCGGGAGCATTCTTGTTGTAAATATTCTCCTGCTTTCCCCGAGCTTTATTAAGACTTTCTTCTACGCAGGCTTGCACTCTTCTGTATTGCTCTTGCCGATTTGTATCCCAATTTCCAACGGTGTCATCTGCCTCTGGTTCCACCACACCAAGTTCCAAGTCCATTGGCAGTCTTCCAGGCCTTGCCCTCATAAGGTAAGCTGGTGTGCAGTTGGTAGAACTCACTGGTATGTGGTTGTACAAGTCAACCAGGTCAGGTAACAATTCTGGCCACCGATTTCTTTCTTCCAGCGGTATGGATTTTAGCAAGTCAACGACAATGTGGTTCATTTTCTCGCAAAGGCCGTTGGTTTGGGGGTGGTATGGCGTCGTTCTAATTTTCTTACACCCATACAAGTGACAAAATTCCTTAAACAGATCCGCTTCAAAAGCAGGGCCTTGATCAGTCAGTACCTGCTCTGGATACCCATGCGGTCTGCAGAAGCTTGCTTGGAAGGTCCTTGCTGCCGTCACTGCTGTCTGATCCTTGACGGGGATGACCACCAAAAATCTCGAATAATGATCCACCATGGTCAGGGCATATGAGTATCCAGACCTGCTTGGCGACAATTTGACGTGGTCCAAGGCCACGATCTCCAAGGGACGAGTCGTCCGGATAGGCTGCAGGGGTGCTTTCTGACTACCGTAGTCCTTTCGCCTGAGGCCACAGGGTCCACAGTTCCGACACCACCTCTCGATGGAGCTGCGCATTCCTACCCAGTAGAACCGGCACCTCAACAGGGTCTCCAGCTTTCTCCAGCCAAAGTGTCCTGCTTGATCGTGGTACGCTTCCAACACCATTTGGACGTCTGCCTTGGGGACCACTATCTGCCATACCATTTCATGGGTCCTGGGGTTGACGTATCTCCTGCACAACTTCTCACGGTATAGGAACAACCGGCTTCTCTCATTCCACAGGAGCTTTGCTGACATAGGTGCATCTTTTTCCAAGGAGGAACCTTCCTGTCTTAACAACTCCTTGATACGGCTGACCACTGGATCGCTGTCCTGGGTCTCTTTCCAGCTGTGATGGGGTAAGGGATTTAATGTTGCACCATACTGCTTTCTGTGGACATGCTGCTCATGGATTATCCCATTTCGATGGAACGCAGGTAGCTCAATTTCTTCCAGGTCGTCCGATTCTTCTTCCGTGTCAGATTCATGTGGCATTCGGGACAATGCGTCGGCGTTAGCATTCTTACGGCCTGCCCGGTACTTGATGGTAAACTGGTAATTTGACAACCGAGCCATCCAACGCTGCTCCATGGCTCCCAGCTTGGCTGTTTCCAGGTGCGTTAACGGGTTGTTGTCTGTGTACGCCGTGAACTTGTTGGAGGCAAGGTAGTGCTTAAATCTTTCAGTAATGGCCCAGACCAGCGCCAGAAACTCCAGCTTGAAGCTGCTGTAATTTTCCGGATTCCTCTCAGTTGGCCTGAGTTTTCTGCTGGCGTAAGCGATGACTTTTTCTTGGCCATTCTGCTTCTGACTGAGAACTGCTCCTAAACCTTCATTACTGGCATCGGTGTACAGCAGGAACGGTTGGCTGTAATCAGGATAGGTCAAGATTTCATCACCTGTAAGGATCTCTTTCATCTTTTGGAATGCTTCAGCCTGTTCCTTACCCCAATTAAAGGGAGGGTTTCTGCTCTTTAGGGATTGTCCTACTAGGAGGTCCTGTAGAGGCGCTGCCTTCTTCGTGTAATCTTTCACGAACCTCCTGTAGTAACCCGTTAATCCCAGGAACTGTCGCACTTCCTTGAGGTTCTTCGGCTCCGGCCATTTCTGGATGGCGGTGACTTTCTCTGGGTCCGGCGGCTACTCCCTCTGAACTGACGATGTGCCCCAAGTATTGTACCTTCTGTTTGAGTAGATGGCATTTGGAGGGTTTCAACTTCATCCCGTACCTGGACAGGGACTCGAATACTTCTGCCAGGTGCTTCAGGTGATCCTCATATGTCTTGGAATACACGATGACGTCGTCTAGGTATAGCAGCACGGTTTCAAAATTGAGATGACCCAGGCAGTTCTCCATCACTCTCAGAAATGTTCCCGGGGCACTACTGAGCCCAAACGGCATTCTGTCGAACTCACAGAGCCCCATTGGGGTGGTGAAAGCCGTTTTCTCACGATCCTCCTCAGCCACAGCCACTTGCCAGTACCCACTAGTCAGATCAAGGGTAGAAAAGTAGTTAGCCGTTTCAGAGCAGCTAAGGACTCCTCAATTCGTGGTAATGGATAAGCATCTTTATGTGTTATGCGATTCACTTGCCTGTAATCCACACACATTCTCATACTACCATCTTTCTTTTTAACCAGAACTAGAGGGGCTGCCCAGGGGCTACAACTATCCCTTATCACCCCGGCTTCCTTCATATCATGTAACATTTCCTTAGCTTTCTGATAATGGGCTGGAGGTATAGGCCTGTACCGCTCTTTGATGGGAGGATGACCACCTGTAGGGATATGATGCTGTACTCCCTTAATGGCCCCAAAGTCGAGGGGGTGTTTACTAAACACTTGTGCGTACTCTTGTACCACCCGTAATACCCCTTGTTTCTGGTGGGCGGGAGTGGTGTCTGTCCCGACATGGAGTTGCTGACACCAATCCGCCACCTGAGTTGCCGGGTCATTATCCTCCGCTAGTTGGCGGGAGTCTAAGGACTCAGTCGGGAGAATAGAATTATTGTCGACGGCATGTAATTTAGCAACTGTTGCATAACGGGGTAAATTTACTTCATCATCTCCCCAGTTGAGAAGCCGTACCGGTACTCTCCCATTTATCACTTCCACTACCCCCCTCGCTGTCATGAGTGTGGGTCTATGTTCTGAGCAATGGGGTTCTACTACTGCTTGGTAGTTTTGTCCTCTCAGACCTATGGCTGCCCTACACCATATTATCATTTCACTCATTGGGGGTATCACAATAGGATTCGAGTCGGTGACCCGTACATTACCAATTTCGCCGTCTGTAAGCTTCGCTTGCTGCTGACACATCAGGGCCCGGATCTCTCTCTGGATCACTCCCTTCTGCCTTGGTCGGGCAATCTCAGCGAGCTGTTGGAGTAGAAACACAACTTCTTCCAGACAGTTACTGATAATGTTAGTACCCAAAATTATATTTAAACCGTTCTCTTCATTTACAGTCTTTACTACTAGAAGCCCCTGGTCTTTCAACTCCTCTCTGCCCACTTTCACATCCACACTTTTGGTCCCGAGTACTTCCACAGGGAGACCATTAGAAGCATACACGGTAAAGTCAGGGCTCGGGGTTGAAGACTATCCATAGACCAGAACTTCGTATATAGGGCATCAGGTATTATGGTCACCTGAGACCCAGTATCTAGCAACGCCGGAACTGCAATCCCATCCAGAATGATGGACAGGTAGGGTCGTCCACCCACGAACCTGCGGTTCCAATCTAAGGGGCCTGACGAGTCTCCACCTGGGTGTTGGCCCTCGGACCCAGGTTCTGCCCGTTTAAAGGACACTGTGTCGACATATGACCTTTCCGGTTGCAGCGGCAACAGATGATCTCCCGGCGAGGAGGGTGCTGGTCAGGGTTGCTCCTGGGGGTGGCGTTGTCCTCTTCCGGTGAGGCGACGTCCTCCTTCTCCTCCGGTTCATCCATGGGACATCCTCCGGGCAGTCGGCTAATAAGATCTTTCCTTCTTCCTCTTTCCGCAGCTGCAGGGCATTCATCACAGCAGCCAGATTTTTAGTCAACTGGCGCACTTCTGAGCGCAGACAGTCCAATTCACTAGGAGGCGTCACCTGCGTTGTGGCTTCTGCCGCTAGCGGGGAAAAGGTGGGTACTGCCGGTTCCAGAGTGACTTTACCCTGGTGATGTTGGATTGCCACTTCAGGTTTGCCCAGGGGTCGCAGTCCTTTATTGCCATGTCCTTTAGGGCATCAAAGGTGGCATCTGGATGATCTAAAGACCACCAATTTACAGTTCTGCGTTCCGCTTGGGACCTCAGTCCTTGCACAAATTGTTCTTTCAGCATCTTATTTCATCAATGACACTTATGGTATTAACCTGCTTGAGGGCTCTCAGGGCCCCTTGTAGTCGGCAGGCATAGTCCCTTATGCTGTCACTTGGTTGCTGTGAACAGTTGTAGAATGCCATCCGGAGATCTGTTTCGGTGCGATCTTCAAAAATGGCCTGTAACCTTAAGAGGATCGCAGGCACCAACTCCTGGTCCGTGGTAGCCCAAGTCTCCACTTCTCTCTCAGCAGCGCCAGTTAGCTGCCCTATTAATACTGCAGCTTTTTGCCTCTCAGACATAGAGTACATTTCCAGGACACTGCATATCTTCCGTTTGAATCCTGCTAAAGTGCCTGGCTTGCCGCTGTACTGGGGAAGCCATTTTGCCCCAGGCATATATGGGAGCGTTAGTGCATGAGCGGGACCACCGGGCGGGTGCTGGGCCTGCGCCCCCATCCGGCGCTACAACGCCACGCGGTGCGGGGTCGGGGCCTCCGGCTGGGGCCGCACTGTCGGCGGTTGTTGCGACATATTAGTGCCCCCTTGGTTAATCGGGGCCTACCGTTTCCAGAAGCTGCCGCTCCACAAGTACAGCGATGGGGACAGGACCTTCGTCGCAGGCGCTCTGATGTCAGAGCGTTCACTTCCTGTCGCAGGACCTGCCGCTGAGTCAGAGCCGGGGCGTGTCCGAGACTCTGCGCGCTTTTCAGGTACGCCCACCTTCTTCTCCAGCGCCTCAGGGCGCGAATATGGCGGCAAATATGGGTATTTGCGCCAAAAGCACAGACAGTCTTTTTCACCAAAACACTCCACAGGCACACAGGGCTCGCAATGCTGCAAGTTTCGGATCCTGTTCGTGACGCCAAGTTTTTGTTGTGACCCGCACCACAATTGTGGGTTACCAGGCAATGGGGTACTCGGAGCCGAGCCTGTAGATTTCTATAGGGAATGTCACTGGTAGCGTGGCTCGGTCCGTGGCCCTGGCGGTCAGGCGTATGATGGGGGGAATTATTTACAGGGGATTAGTAGATAACAGTTCGTGACGCCACCTGTAGTTTTCTAGTCACTAAGACCAGCGCTGCTGTAGATCTCTGAGGGATGTTGTGGCAGCTAGATGACGGGTCCCCCACAGGTGGGACTGGTCCCTCAAAGTCTATGGTTAATGATGTCGGGTGCAGATAAATAAATCAGTCTCACACCATCCAGCGTCTTTCCATACCTTTTACTTGTCAGATGTTTAGGCAGGTCCCGGGGAGCTGGTCGGGGTGGAGACTGCACGTCCAGGCAACAGCAGAGCAGGTCAGAGGCCTCCTTTACTTCCAATATTATGAGTCCAACTAGCATAGAGCTAAGTTCACTCCGAATTCTCCAGCTTACTCCTTAGCTGTACTGCCCGGTCAGTTTTGTGGTGGAGCCTTCTATGTGGTGGGAACAGAGTCCTTCTATGCTAGGCCTAGCTAAAAGTCCTTGTTCCGCCTGACCCCGATTATGTACCGACACTTCAAGGGCTGCTTTCTGCGACCTAAGGTCCAGTAAGACTCTGGTTGTCCCGTTACTATGAGTGAATCAATAGCAACTCCTCGGTCCCCAGTGACCGGATAATTAGTGTAGGCAATTCACTACCTAAGGCACTGCTCCGTCCTCTCCACTGTGCCCTTCGCCCTGCTTTCCACTCTCAACACAGGCACTGCACACTTTCTAAGGTAGTACAAGTCAATCCTTTCTTCAAAGCTGTCTCTGTCTTCAGGTTAAGGAACAGCTCTGACTAGGCTAAGGTGAACTGGCTCACCCTTACTAGCCTCCACTTTATGAACTGCTGACAGGAACCAACTGAGTGACTGTCTTTCACTTCACTTCCTGGAAGACTTCCCACTACTCCACGAATCCAGACTAGACTGACTTGTCTCTGCTGCATGTCACAAGCTTATATACCCTGAGGGTGTGTCTAAAGTGTGAATGGATGATGTGAGCTTTAACTGTTACCTTTCTGTGCAGACTCCAGGATAATGTGTGCCTTACATACCAGGGCTACACATTCATATTGTATTCTATTGTGGATGGGTAACCAGTGCAATAGCTGGCACAGAGTGGAGGTATCAGTGTAACGGTTGGACCGAAATATGGTCCTGGCTGCTGCAATCAGGATGTAGTGGTTGAATATAGGGAGTGAAGGAAAGATCCGAGTCAAATATGACCCAAGACAGTGATCAGCTACCTTGGAGTTACAATGGTACCATACATGTACATGTAAATATCAGGGTTAGGTAGGTTAGTAGAGGGAGGTGGGAAACAAAAGAATTTCAAGTTTGGAAAAATTCCGTTTCTGATACAGGGAAGACATGTCATGACAATAGCAGACAGACAAGCAATAGCATTTTGTAGTAATGCATAGGTGATGTCAGAAGATGTGTATAATTATCATGACGATAGAGATGGAACAAAAAAACAAATCTTCTGATGGTTTATCCAAAGGAGGGTGCATAAGGAAAAGAGGAGGGGACCTGGGTCTGAACTCTGCAGAACCCTGATAGTAAGGGGAAGAGGAGCCGGCAAAATATACAGTGAAGGCGCAATCAGAGAGGTAGGAAGAGAACTAAGAGACACCGTTGTCCTCAAAGCCGATAGAGTGGACCATAGTGAGGAGGAGCTGGTGATCCAAAATGTCAACCACTGCAGAAAAGAGAATAAAAAGAGAAAACAGAGTAGTTTTAGTTACCATTAGATTTTGCTTTTAGTAGATTGTTGGAGAATTTAGAAATGTCAGTTTCAATAGAATGTAAAGAGTGAAAATCGTATTGTAAAGGGCCAAGACGAGCGTTATCTGAGAGCTAGCAGATCAGATGAAAGTAGACCAAGCATTCCAAGAGTTTAGAGATTAAGAGAAGGTTAGAGACAGGTCTGTAGTTAGCAGAAAATGTCTGGCCCAGGGATGGTTTTTTTAGTAAAGGGTTTATGATGGCATGTTTGAAAGAAAAAGAAAAGATACCAGAAGAAAGAGAGGTTAAATATAATAAAGAGAGTAGTGAAAGCTTGGAAGAGGGGCTAGAGCAGGTGAGAGGGAATAGGGTCACTGGTGCAGGTTGTAGGGTGAGAAGGAACAAGGAGGTAAATTATCCTGTGACTTTCTCAAAGGTAGAAATTGAGCTTGAGGAGGAGAGGGAGGGAATGGGGTTTCATGCTATTAAGAGAGTGGAAGACAATTTCCTGCCAGATATTATAATTTTATTTCTTTAAAATAAGTAGCCATGTTGTCAGGACTTAGATTAGTAATAGGTGCTGCATTATAGGACTATGGACTTTAAAGTGGAGGCTAATAGGTCATGCAATACTCCCCTGGGAAATTTAAATATCACTACTTATTCAAAGTATCAATCATAGAAATCATAATCAACTCTTTAAAATACTTCACTACATGATGTACTAGAAAATATCAGTGTCAACGTGCTGCAAGAATACCAGGAAGTGATTGGATTGCATGGGAACATTTTCACAAACATACTTTCAAGTAACATTTGAGGATAAGTTGTCCTATGTGTGTACATGAGGAATAACACTATTTCTGACCATTAAATCTTTTTGACCAGTCTCGCAAGTTTGCTCCCTTGGGATAACCCTGGACTCTAATCTCTCTTTCAAACCACATATCCAAGCCCTTTCCACTTCCTGCTGATTACAAATCAAAAATATTTCCTGGATCCGTACATTTCTTAACCAAGAATCTGCAAAAACACTAGTCCATACCCTCATCATCTCCACTCTTGACTATTGCAACCTCCTTCTCTGTGGCCTTCCTTGTAACACTTTTGCACTCCTCCAATCTATCCAAAACTCTGCTGCACAACTAATCCCCCTGCCCTTCCGCTATTCCATGGATTCTCCTCTCTGTCAATCCCTTCACTGGCTCCCCATTACCCAGAGACTACAGTTCAAAACCCTAACCATGGCTTCCAAAGCCATCCACAACCTGTGTCCTCCATGCATCTGTGACCTACTCTCCCAATACTTAACTGCACACAACCTCTGATACTGACAAGATCTCCTTCTCTACTCCTCTCTTATCTCCTCTTCCCACAATCGCATATAAGATCTCTCCCGCGCATCCCCCCTACTCTGGAAACTCTCTACCCCAACATATCAGACTCTCGCCTACCGTGGAAACCTTCAAAAGGAACCTGGAGACCCACCTCTTCCAACAAGCCTACAGCCTGCAGCAACCCTTGTTCCACCAAACCGTTGCACAAGCAGCTCTACCTTCATCTACTGTACCAGTACCAGTTGGTGACTTGTATTGTTTAAGATTACTGTACTTGTTTTTTATTATGTATACCCCTCCTCACATATAAAACACCATGGAATAAATGACGCTATAGTAATAATAATAATAATAATAAAAAATTAAACGACTAGCATCTGTCATTTTCACCAGTTTTCACCCCTGGAAGTGACACATCTTAATTTGCAATTGACTCTGAGCTGGTATGGAAGATACATGCTGCCATACACAGTAAAACAGAAAGAGGGATTCCTGCTCTTCGTTCCTTTTTCAGCACACCGACAGAAGCAGTAGGAAGGATCTATAATATTATAATTCTTAACGGGGTTTTCGGTGTAAAAAAAAAATGGCCTGGAGGCAAAGACAGGTAATCCTTGAAGGTAACAAAATAAGCCTTTCTCATCCTATGATGTTCGTGCCAATCCTACACCACCTCTCACATGCTCCTCAGAGTTCTCAAAGGGTTCAGGCTGCTAAACGAGTGTGATCGACAATATTAAAGTCCTTCGTCGCTCATTTCCAGGCCTCTTTACACCGATTGAGGGAGAATGAGGGCACAGAACGATCACTAGTAGATCAATCTATCCTCATACAGTATCATGTTTTCAGCAGCACTTCTGCAGTTTTCACCGGGCAATGTGCTGCTGAGAACAATGATTTTTGTTCCTTCATAAACAATCCAATCATCCGATGAATAGGCAGCATTTTGCTCGCTCGTTGGGCGATTGCTGATGTTTACAGCTATGGACTCCCGTCTGTGCTACCAGTGTTTATAAATTTGGATGCTAAACACCCCACAGTATTTGACACACATGTATACACAAACTGCATATTACACACACATATATATACATATAGCACACACACATATACCTAGAGCACATACATACAGAGCACATACGTACAGGAACGTGCTTACATATAGATGCATGCATGTACAGAGCGCATTCATACAGATGCATGTAAGGACGGAGCACATAAATGGATGGATCACATACATACCTACACATGCATGGACGAAGCACATATACAGAGACATAGTATCATGCACCCCACATAGCCCTCCATATGGTATAATGGCCCCCACATAGACATCCAAATATTATAATGGTCTCAACATAGCCCTCCAAATATTATAATGGCCCTCCAAATATTAAAATGGCCTCCACATGGCCCTCCAAATATTATAATGGTCACCACAATGCCTTCCACATAGTATAATAGGTCCCACATTGCCTTCCATATAATGTAAAGCACAGTCCTCCATATATTATAATGGGCCCCATAGTCCTCAATATAGTATATTACACTTCCGATAGTCCTCAACATAGTATAATGCAATCCCCATAGTCCTCTATATTATATAATGCACCGCCCATAGTCCTCTATATAGTATAATGCACCTCATAGTTCTCCATATAGTATAATGCACTGGTGGGTGCATCTCCTCAGGAGCTACATTGCCCAGCACAGTGTTGCGTGATGAAATTACATCATCGTGCCCGCAGACTGAGACGTCAGACAGCAAGGGAGAATGATGAAGGAGAGAGCGGATGGCTTCCCTCCTCCATTGTTTCCAACTGTATCGGCATCCTGCATGACGATATATTTGAGTGTGATGCCGGCGGTGTGTGGCCAGAGACAGCGCTACACTGGGCCCCTCAACTCATAGGCCCTGTAACAGCCGCGTGGTATGCCGCAATTATTGGCACGTCACTGGCTGGGTCCCCTGGGAGAGTGGGGGCTCTCGGTAATTGCCCAGTTCTCCCCCCTAACACCAACCCTGCTTAGGATAGGTCATCAATGTCGGAATGGTGGGCGTGTGACGGGTGGGCGACAGGAGTGATTTCAATTTATAAGGGTGTAAAGGGTTGGCCGAGGGGTGGACTTACCAGCGACAGCCGTATGCTTCACGCTGGCTACTGCTATATTCCTGAGGTGATTCTCACCCATTTCAGAGTATAAGGAATAATTAGTCAGAGTCCAGAATAACGTCAAACAGTTCTGCTTTATTCTCCTCTGGACATAGCACATCCAGGACACCATTAGCACGTCTTACACGATACCAGCAATACATCTTCCACAACTCCGCTTCTTCTCTTCTACTACACCAGAATGGACCACAAAGTAAAATCAGGACGAGGAGCCGGGTGAAAACGACACTTCGACTTCTTCCCTGGAGAATCCCTCAATCCAGGCACAGACCCATCTACTAGGTCGTCAACCCCCTTATGGTTATCCTGCCCGCGTACTCGCTGGTGGCCCATTCGCTGATGTGTAGCCCAGCTACGCAGGCACACATAAAATCCAGGAGAGTGCACAGGAAGGTAACAGCAACGCTTGATATGCATTCACTGTCACTCACACTTTCAGACACACCCATCTGAGGTATAAGGGGGAGTGACACGTGGCAAAGACAGAGTGTTTCCTGTCAGAGATCAGTCTTGGGGAGTAGTGTTCAGTTGAACTTCAGTCTGTTAGCTTCTGTCTAAGGACAGAGCAGCCATTCAGTCTCAGTCCAGTCTGGACTTTGGAGGAAACTGAGAGCTGTGCAGCGAGCTCTGGAGTAAGCTGACATTTTCCACAAAAGCCACAAGTGCTTATGTTAAGAGCGTGAAGCAGGGCGAAGGGCGCAGTGGAGAAGTTAGAGGAGTGCAACAGGTATTGGATTACCTGCACTAAATTGCCGGACACCGGGGTCCGAAGCGTTGCTACAGTTTCAAGCTTAGTAACAAGAAAACCGGAGACATCTGGACTACAGGTCGCAGAGAGCAGCCCTAAGTGTCAATACGTAACCGGAGTCAGGGAGAACGGGGACTTTGAGTCAAGTGCACGACAAAAGTAAGGACTTAGTTTTCACCACTTAGAAGGCTCCACCACAATGTTGGCCGGGCAGTATAGCTATTGAGAAAGCTGGAGATTCAGAGTTAACTTCGCTTCAGGCAAGTTGGACTCACATGTATATGGAAGTAAAGGAGGCCTCTAACCTGCTCAGCGGTTACCCGAATGTGCACTCTCCACCCCGACCAGCTCCCCGAGATCTGCTTGAACCATCTACCAGTAAAAGGTATGAAAAGAAGCTGCATTGTGTGTGACTGAATTCTTAACTACACCCTGCATCACCACCATAGACTTCCAGGGACCAGTCTCACCTGTGGGAGACCTACCACCCAGCTGCCCCCATAACATCCCCTGTGAAGATCCTTATAGCAGCGCTGGTACAATTGACCAGATACCACAGGTGGCGTCACGAACTACCTATCCTAATAATCCCCTGTAAATATCCCCCCCATTGTATGAGTGCCCAGGGCCACGGACGAGTCCTGCTGCCAGTGACAAATCCCATAGACTTTCATGGGCTCGGTGCCGAGTACCCCATTGCCCTGGTACTAAGTGCGACTCACTTCTTCTTCTGCTCACGCACGCACACTTCTGCTGAGAGTTCCCACAGTGACTTCTACCAGTGGCACTACTGATCTGCCAGCCCACAGACTTTGGCTAATGTTCCCACGGTGACTTCTTTTCACCAGCTTCACTATGGTTGCTGGTATCTTTCACTAAACTCACTTCTAGTGCCGGCTGCACCACGACCCGGGATCATGGACGTCCTCACAGTAGCAGGGTCCACCCCGACTCTCCTCTTTCTGGAAAGTCCCTTACACTATATCCAGACTGACACTTCACCCACTTAACTCCTTGGTGTCCTACCCAGGGATGTGCTTACTGTCCCCACCTTGTGTCCTATCACTGTACTACACTAACCGTCTAACAACTCTCTAACTGGATCCACTAATATGCCTCCAACTAGTGTTCCTTTCCAAAGCTATATCTACCCAGTCTATATACATTACACTACAGATGCCCTCCTCTAATGTTCCCAAAGGATGCACTACCTTATCTAACTCTATGTGCAACATATCATTATACAGTCAATGGAAGATAAACATATATATATATATATATATATATATATATATATATAATACATTTGCTCACAACAATATACAACATTTAAAGGGTTAATCTTTTGACCCTCCTTGCAAGGGTTACCAATGTTCCAGAAATTCTTGGACAGTCAGTAAAAATAGAGCATTTTTTTCCCAAGGACCATAAAAAATGTGATGTGTCCATGATTTTTTGATGCTGGAAAACTTGGAACAGATTATTCTGGCTGCAGTTATCATTTTGCATGCTATTTTCTTCATATCAGAATTATGGACTGTTGACATATTACTTAAATACTTAAATTATGAATCATTTATTATGGTTTTCAATGTGTCCGTAAAAAAAAATTTTTTGTTCATGTTTTTTGATAAACTGTACAGAAAAAATTGACAGGGTGTCCCATCAACAAATACCAGCGGAAAAGCTGCACTGACTGGCGGGAGCTTTGATGGCTAAGTAATGGACTTGCAGGAGCTTTGTTAATTTCAAGCATTGTCATAGATTTTAATTCCGGCGGCTGGACAGGACGCATCATGAAACTTTTTTTTTTTCTGCCGGAAACGCCTGACAGCGCCTGAAGCGGCGCATCAGGCGGCCGGAAACAATAGAAGTCTATGGTACCGGACCAGTCTTTTGTGCAATCCGCCAAAAGACTGATCCAGATTCTGGAAACCAAGATCTCTCTCTCCTCCGTGCCAGACATGCGTACAATACATTTTCCGGGTTCAAAACTTCATGACGGATCCGGCTAAAAACCGATCCGGCACATCAGTTTTTTCCAATCTAAGCCGGATCCGTCTTTTCACCAATTGGACGGATTGTGCCTGACTGCAAAAAACTGATGTGTGAAACAGGCCTAACAAACTATTTGGACAAAAGAAAAATTGTGCTGCTGATGAATTTAGCTCACAAAGAAATATCAATAACTCATAGGAATTCTAGGAAAAGTTGAAAAATGTAATTGCGAGAAGCTGGTTAGAGTTATGTTATATTAAACTAGAAAACCCTTAAGGAGGACTTGTCACTTGCCATTAATACGTAAGAGTAATTGTCTTATCGGCCATAAATTCGGTGGTTGTCTTTTTCCCTCTTCTTCTCTCTGTTCCTGACATATGGCCCCCTCCTTCTTGTATGTAAGACTTGTCTTGCTAGCCAAGGGGGCAAAAAAAGAGGGGGCTATAACTTTGGAAAAGAGGTGCAAGAACATAAAAAAAAATTAAAAATGCCAGATTCAGAAGAATAGTATCATTTTACACCATGTCAGTAAAAACAATATATTTATGGCAATTGACTGGTGAAAATGGATAGCATACAGATGGCTTCCTTGTGCTATTCCTTTTTTAACAGAGCTCTATAGAGTTGAAGTCTGATCTGTCAATTATTTTATGCTATATGATTACAGGCTAAGTTTTAACTTTTCCTTTGGTTCTCCAGAACATCTCCTTTTGGACCATTGAGAGCTATTTGACCTCGGAGCCTGACCAGTGCACCACACCAAGACCACAAACTGTCTACCCTAGAAGTTTCCTTGGATACTTATTCTAACACAGGAGAGGTGAGCTGAATTGACCCTTTTTCTTTTTTTTGATAATACAACATTGTATAAAAATTGATTCGAGTAGAATTGAATTTTCTGCAAATTTTACAAAAATTTGTTTTCTCCAGAATACAGATTTTTTTTTTTGTAATTCGCTTCATGCAAATTCTGCTATCGCTGCCACCATTTTCCTGAAATGTAGAGGATTTGAAAAAAGGTTAAAAAAAAATAAAACAATAATAATACTCACCTGTCCTGCCGCTCCCGCAGCCTGCTGTCCGGTCCTCCTTCTTTTTGCCTTCCCCAGTGGCGAGCATTTTCCTTGGCCTGCTTCACTCTGGCCAGGGAGTTCCGGATCGATCACTGACATCACTACACACCATGCCGCTGCAGCGCACGACATTCATTCCCTGGGGTGTGCTGACTAGGTTTTGGGTGAGGCAAGTCGAAACGTTGCGAATTCAAGAGACTACAACTAAAGAAGACGGTTGCAATCTCGGAAGGCGAAATGGAGAGGTGGACTTTTGAGTATTAATTGTTTTCTTCTTTTTTATATCATACATTTATTTGTCTTGGGGGTCTGCAGAGACCCCAGAGCATGATAATGAATATTTAATATGTGGGGGAATATCTTTGATGGAAATTGAATTTAACTGTAAAATTGCTACAATTTGGCGACTTCAAACCTTGGCAGATTTGCAAACGCAATCATCTCTGTTACCTCCAGCCTTTTATCCATTAAATCCCCCCTCACTCAATGGTACCCTAGGCAGCTGGCTATGTTGCCAATCTGATCCTTGTCACAACTCACAATGCCTTAAAATATTTACCCATCTTAGAGTCCCCTCCAATTTCGAAAGTTTACCTCCATCGAAGCTCTCCTGCCACATTTGACTTCACATGTGCCGACAATGCTAGCGCACGCTGGTTGCTACAGTTGCTATGACAACTGTACGACGCCTGACAAGCATTTCACGTAATGTCTGGATGTTGCCATTATGGCTGCACGATCTCTATTAATCATATCATGAATGTAATCACATAATGTGGAGTCGGCACGTGTACAGATCCGCCTGACTGGCTCCATGTATCAGCCGCCTGTACACCTATCTATTTCACTATCTTCTTGACTTGTATGAGTGCGGACATTGCTGTATTTTTATTACTATGGTTTGGCCTGATACAAAATTTGCTTTCTCTCCTACTCCAAGGTCAATAGCAGCTTAAAAATAAACACGAACACAGAAAAATACGTGAATGGTGACAGATTCCTGAAAGGCCTTTCATTAGAAACAGCCAATTTTGCCAGGATCAGCCATTGTCATGGAAACGTGGCCGCTTTATAGGGATAAAGACATTTTTGTCTGCTTGCCTTCAGAAAAATAAAAATCTGCTTCCATTACTAAGAGTCGTTGTGAGAGATTTATACAAGGCCGATATTATTATACAGTTAGCTGCAGAACATGAGGGCATAAATCGCAGGAGAAAGCCATGTTACATGAGATGCTTTGTATTTCTGTTAACTATTCTGATGGCCCTATCAATCTCTGACAGAGCATCAAAATAGAACAAAAGCTAATGCTCGCGGACTCACATCACTACCCCGTAATGTGATATTGGGGTGTCAATGGGTTACTATCACAGTCAAGGGTCTGCTGAGGGCCCTCTTCGCTGCTATCTTGGTCCTCTTCTGAAGTTCAGCTATAGTTTAAAGGAGATGTTCGGCCTTAGGCTACAAGTCTGCAGTCACAATCTATGGCTGCAGACTTGAGAATCCTCACAGAGCGCAGTGATCGCCAGCAGCGGGAAGTCATATCACCATAAGTATGTGATCTGCATACTCTTGGCCATATTAAGACTAGTTTCACAACCCACAAAGGTCAATCCAGTGGACGGCACAACAAACACCAACAACGGGATGGAAAAAGCGAGAAGAAGGCCCTAACAGTAGGGAACGAAGGATGGGGCACCTCCTAACATAGCCAGTGCCTATCCCTAATGCCCTATGCGGGTCCTTCCCCTGCCACCGTCACGTGCTTAGTCCCTAGCTGTCACCTGACTATACCCTGGCTAGTGCACTGGCCGGCAAGAACGCTTGCCTCACCACTGCAGATGGTATAAACATAGAGGGTAGTGACAAGCACGAGACAGACAAGGAAAGAGAACAATAAACTTAGCTCCAACCACCAACGCCAAGCTCCACAAAGCGGAGGACATGAAATCAGGAAACCACACTCCACAGAAGAAGCAGGTAAATCGCTGGCACCAGAGAGCTCCAAACTCCTGGGCTGGTCTTCATAGAATAACTCTATTCCCAACAGGCAGCTGATGCCTCATGTGACTATTTAAAAGATGGTGGGAGTGGTGACCACCCACATCAGCTGACCTAGAAACAAAGTAGCTTCCAGCAAAAAAAAAAACACTGACATTAACCCTTGCTGGCACGAAAGCAAAAAACAACGTTTAAATTAAAGCAGAGCCAGAGCTGTCATAAATCCAAAAATGAATCGTGACAACTAGACTGTCTGGCTTTGCTCATTACACTAGCACTGACTAGCACCTATCTAGTCGGCACGTGGCTCACATACATGTGGTCCGGGCCTGCCGCCGGCACCGGAGAATCCTCACAGTGCGTAGTGTGCACGGTGTGAGTACTCAAAAGTCTGTAGTCACTTAGAGTGTCTGCAGAATTATACCCTAAGGCCAAACAACCCCTTTAAGCTTCAAAAGAGACCATAAGTTTCACTATATACTGCAATACTCTGGCATTGCAGTATACAGTATAAGTGATCAGACAATCGCAGTGTTAAGTCCCTGTAGGAATAAAAAATAAAGGAAAGAAAATTATATATATTATATGTGTATGTATATGTAACAGTTCGAATAAGCCCATTTTCCCTTATTAAAAATAAAGAATGGTATCATGACATTTATAAACGTTTCATCTATCAAAGTGTAAAAATGAATTAACCCGATTGGTAATCACCGTAATGAGAGAAAAATTGAAATGCTGGAATTTCAGTTTTCCGATCACTCTTCCCTAGAAAATAAAAAACAGATCAAAATGTTGTATCCTTCACAAATTGGGGTAAATAAAACCGTCCGTTCAGCACGCAAGAAACAAACCCTACACAGCTCAATCGATGTGAAAATAAAAGTCGAACGAGTAGGTGGCACGTGACGCACACCACATTGGTGGTACCAGGGCTATGGGGTACTCGGAACCGAGCCCATGGAAGTCTATGGGGAATGTCACTGGCAGCAGAGCTCGGTCCGTGGCCCTGGCGGTCATGCAATGGGGGAATATTTACAGGGGATTGTAGTTATAGTTCGTGACGCCACTGTGGTTTCTGATCTGATTGACAGCACTGCAGGGTAGATCTCTGAGGGGATGTTATGGCAGCTAGGTGTTAAGTCCCCCACAGGTGGGACTGGTCCCTCAAAGTCTATGGTGGTGATGCAGGGTGCAGATAAGAATTCAGTCACACACGATGCAATCTCTTTCCATACCTTTACTTGTAGATGTTTCAAGCAGGTCCCGGGAAGCTGGTCGGGGTGGAGAATGCACATTCAGGAAAACTGTTGAGCAGGTTAGAGGCCTCCTTTATCCTTTTGTGTGGTGAGTACAACTTGCATAAAGTCAAGTGCAACTCTTTCAATAGCAACTACGCCCGGCCAACATTGTGGTGGAGTCTTCTATGTCTCTGATTATCAGATGTTGAGAGAACTAAGTCCTTACTTTTGCAGGGTCCTGCTCAAAGTCCCCGTTCTCCCTGACTCCGGTTACGTATCAGCGCTTAGGGCTACCTTCTGCGACTTGAAGTCCAGAAAGGCCTCCGGTTTTCTTATCACTAGAAGTAAAGTACTAGCAATGCTTCGGACCCCGGTGTCCGGTTTACTGAGTGAAGGTGATCTGTCACCTTAGTCACTCTTAATTCTCCACTCGCCCTTCGCCCTGCTCTCGCCCTTAACATAAGCACGTGTAGCAATGGTGTTAAGGTCAGCTTTCCTTCAGTGCTCACTGACCTGTTCTCAGTTGGCTCGTTGGTATAATTGCTGTAGTCCCTTTCCTTCTTTCCTTCACAGAACTCTGTCCAGAGCAGCTCACAGGACGCTTCGTCAGACTGTATTTACGCTGTAGCTCTGAGAGTCACCTTCCACTTTCTTAGGAACACAGGCAGCTTGTTCTGAGATAGCAGTTTCAGATTCAGATATAGTTCTGACTAGGCTAGAGTAAGTCCGTCTACTCGTACTAGCCTCCACGTCTGTATAATGAACTATCTGAGCTCCTTCAGGAATCAGTCTTCACTCCTCTCCCTCCAAGACTGAACTCTCCTCTCCTTCCGTCTGTCTCTGACTGAAACAGAAACTAAACTGCACTGAACAGAATGTGCTCACTCCTCTCCTCCTGCACAGACTGACTAATCTCTGCTATGTCACACTACTAAATAGTCTGAAATGCCTCTAGTGGCAGTGTTGAGAAGTGTGTTATGTGAATGAATATCAAGCTTTACAGTTACCTTCTTGTGCATTTTCCAGGAGACATGTGTGCCTTGCGCAGCTGGGCCACACAGCACGCCCTTCGTGAATGGATTAATTGATGGAGGGTGCTCGTTCCTTTACAGCCAATCGCTGGTCAAATGTTAGTAGATGAAACGAAGGAACTCAACACCAGAAGGCCTATGAAGATGCTTAATTAGAATTTTTAGAGAATATCTCATATCCATAATACACCCTTCATCGGACGTGTAGATAATGGTCACTGCACAGTGTAGGGGGTATGCTTCCCCCAAACAAAGGCGAACCAGAACACAATATAGTATCTATAGTGACACCACAAACTAGATACAATATTGTGTCCTGGTTCTTCTTTGTTTGGGGGAAGCCCACCCAATTTTTTAAACTGATTATGGGTGTGATCAATGCTTATGGGCAGCACGGTGGCTCAGTGGTTAGCACTGAAGCGCTGGAGCCCTGAGTTCAAATCCCACCAAGGACAACATCTGCAAAGAGTTTGTATGTTCTCCCCGTGTTTGCGTGGGTTTCCTCCCACACTCCAAAGACATACTGATGCGGAGTTTAGATTGGGGACAGCGATGATAATGTATGTAAAACCCAAAAAGAACCATAGCAGAATTTACATGTTTCACTTCACCGCATTTGTAATTATTTACCCGCTTTCCATTCCATTCTATAGTAAAGTGAATGGCGCCATTCAAAAAAACAAGCCTACATACGACTATGGCAATGGAAAAGTATAGCAAAAAAAAGTTATGCCTCTTGGAAGAAGAGAAGGAAAATATATTGTCTGTCGGTACTGTGGTACAAACCTGATAAGTTGTTTATTAGTGAAGAACGAATGTGCGCGGATAAGGTTCCTCGTACCTCGTTCATGAGGATTGGTAACCAGTACAAGTGTTCAACTGTACCTCTAGGAACATTAAAGGGAACCTGTCATGTAAAAAAAAACGCTATTAACCTGCAGATATGGGGTTAATCTGCAGATTAATAGCGTTCTGAACCTGCCCGGCGCCTGCACTTAGAACAGGGCTGCTTGCCGTAACAACCTCACGTGAGCCCTGGCAGAGCGAGGCCGACATGGCTAGCACGGCACCGGAGGTGAGTATAAGTGTTTTTTTATTTTAATGAGGGCAAACATTCAGATTAAGAAAGGGATGTCCTAGTAGTGGACAAACCCTTTTTTTTTACTCACTTATTGGTTAGTCTCTGATCTGCAAATCTGTTCTCTTATGAGTGATTTTAATGCAGGGGGTAAATAATTCTAACACTGCAGTAGTAAAAGTAGCAATTTGTATTTAGTTTGGAAAAAAAACCACTAGTTATGCTAGTTGCGTTGAGATATTTAAAGAATCACTCCCATCAAAGTTTTTATCCTCTTAATATATTCCTGTCATTATATTATATTGCACTGTGTACATACAATTGCTCATTTTGCCTTTCTACCCAGCTAATTCTTCTTTTCCATCAGGTCTATGATGTCACATAATTAAAACTGACTAGATGAGTTGGGAAAAAAAACTCTACATCGAAACAGAAGGTCTCTTTTCCCTGTGTGAGTCATCATTAGGACTACAATTCTACTCTCTGCAAAGTTCCTGGGCAGTCCAACTCCACACCATCTTAAACTGCCTGACCCAGCTGCTCCACTCCTCCCCCTCCCAGGGACTTTGCAGAGAGTAGTACTGTAGTTCTAATGATGACTTGTGCAGGGAAAATAAACCTCCTGGTTCTACATAGAATGGTAGAGTTGGTAGAGTTGGAAGGGACCTCCTGGGCCATCTGGTCCAACCTCCTGCTCAAAGCAGGATTCACTAAATCATCCCAGACAGATGGTTGTCCAGCCTCTGTTTGAAGACTTCTATTCACCACCTCTCGTGGCAGCCTGTTCCACTCATTGATCACTCTGTCAAAAAGTTTAATATCTAATCTGTGTCTCCTCCCATTCAGTTTCATCCCATTGCTTCTAGTCTTTCCTTGTGCAAATGAGAATAAAGATGATCCTTCTACAATGTGACAGCCCTTGAGATATTTGTAGATGGCTATTAAGTCTCCTCTCAGTCTTCTCTTTTGCACGCTAAAATTCCCAAATCCTGTAACCGTTCCTCATAGGACATGGTTTGCAGACCGGTCACCATTCTGGTTGCTCTTCTCTGACCTTGCTCCAGTTTGTTGATGTCTTTTTTAAAATGTGGTGCCCAAAACTGGACACAGTATTCCAGATGAGGTCTGACCAAGGAGGAACAGAGGGGGGATAATGACTTCACGTGATCTAGACTGTATGCTTCTGTTAATACATCCCAGAATTGTATTTGCCTTTTTTGCTGCTGCATCACACTGTTGACTCATGTTAAGTCTGTGATCAATTAGTATACCCAAGTCTTTGTCACATGTGCTGTTACTTAGCCCTATTCCTCCCATTCTGTATATGCTTTTTTCATTTTTATTGCCCAGATGTAGTACTTTGCATTTTCCCATTAAAAACTATTCTGTTAGTTGCTGCCCACTGCTCCAGTTTATTTATATCTTTTTGAATCCTCTCTCTCTCTTCTCTAGTATTAGTTATCCCTCATATCTTTGTGTCATCAGCAAATTTAATCAGTTTACCCTCAATTCCTTCATCTAAATCATTGATAAAGATGTTAAACAATACAGAGCCCAGGACAGAGCCCTGTGGTCCCCACTTGAGACATTCTTCCAACAGGATGTGCAGCCATTTACGACCACTCTTTGAGTCCAATCACTAAACCAGTTATGAATCCACCTAACAGTTGCCTTGTCCATTCCATACTTAGTCATTTTTTCAATAAGGATTGTGTGAGATACTTTGTTCAAATGCTTTGCTGAAGTCAAGATATACTATATCTACAGAATTTCCCTGATCCACCCGGTCAGTGATTCTGTCATAGAAGGAAATTAACCCCTTAATGTCCACTGACGTGCACAGTCCGTCATGGCAAGGTGCCAGTTCCGGCACCAGGACGGACTGTGCACGTCATGCCTTTGATCTACCACTGCGTGTAAACACGCAGTGGTAGATCAGTGGCGACAGCTGTCACAGACAGCTGACAGGCACGGCAAGCGGTGCGGGACCTTTGCCGTCGGTCCCGCACCCACAGCGCTGTGATTGGTCAGTCAATCTGAAAATTAGGAAAATTTCAGCTTCTCCAGCGCGATCAGTGCAGGAGCCAGCGCTGCAGTGGCCAGGCTTCCTGCACTGACAGCCAGGAGCGGAGCCCCCACCGCCCCTGGCTGTTAACCCCTGACTGCTGCGATCCAGCGCGATCGCAGAGCTCAGGGGGGGAGGCAGAGGGTCAGGAGCTCCCTCTGCCTCAGATCGGCGCCCTGCAATGTATTTGCAGGGCCCGATCTCTGCCTTGATGACCCTGGGGTCATTTGAATCAGGGTCACAGCAGCTTTCCCCATAGGTACAATGCATTGCAATTCTGGAGCATTGCAATGCATTGTAACTGCAATAAAAAGTAAAAAAGTGAAAGTCCCATAAAGGGACAAGTTAAAAAAAATCATTTTTTAAAAAAAATTGTAAAAAAAAATATTAAAAAATAATTTTAAAAAAATCCCCTAAAAAATAAAAATTTTTATGTAATAAAAAAAAAAAAAACAAAAAAAATACACATGTTAGGTATCGCCACGTCCGTAAAAATCCCATCTATAAAAGCGTAACCCTAGTTAACCCCTTCAGTGAAAGCCGTAAAAAAAAAACACAAAAAAGTAGTAAATTATACTTTTTCCAAGCGGTATCATCATACCGCTTGGAAAAAGTGCAATAACACGCGATCAAAAAGTCAGATATAAATAATCATGGTACCGCTGAAAACGTCATATTGTCCCGCAAAAAACAAATTTTTTATTGTGTAAAAAACGCCAAAACATAAAAAAAAAAAAATATATATATATAAATGAGGTATCGCTGTAATCGTAGTGATCCGAAGAATAAAGCTCCTTTATCAATTTTACCACACGCGGAACGGAGGAAAAAAAAAAAAAAAAAACAATTCCTGAATTGCTGGTTTTTGTTCATTCTGCTTCCACAAAAATCGGAATAGGAAGCGATCAAAAAACAATATGTGCCCGAATATGGTACCAATAAATACGTCAGCTCGTCCCGCAAAAAATAAGCCCACAGATAACTCTGTCGGCCGAAATATGGAAAAATTATAGCTCTCAAAATACGGCGGTGCAAAAATTTCTTACAAAAAATTATTCCAAAAAAAAGCATCTTTTAGAGTGTGACAGAAGCTAAACATGAAAAAAGGATGTAAATCTGGTATCGCTGTAATCGCACCGATCCGAGGAATAAAGTCGCCTAATCACTAATACCGCACGAGGAACAGCGTAAAAAAGAAAACCAATTCTTCACCTTTTGTAGATTTGTTCATTGTGCCTCCCAAAGATCGCAGTAAGGCGATCACAGTGGTTCCCCCCCACATATGGGGTATCAGCGTACTCAGGACAAAATGCACAATAGCTTTTGGGGTCCTATTTCTCCTGTTACCCTTAGAAAAATAAAAATTTGGGGGCAAAAAGGTCATTTTTGTGGAAAAAAATATGATTTTTTTATTTTCACGGCTCTACGTTATAAACTTCTGTGAAGCCCTTGGGGGTTCAAAGTGCTGACCACACATCTAGATAAGTTCCTTGGGGGGTCTAGTTTGCAAAATGGGGTCATTTGTGGGGGGTTTCTACTGTTTAGGCACATCAGGGGCTCTCCAAGCGCGACATGACACCCGCAGACCATTCCATCAAAGTCTGCATTTAAAAACGGTGCTCCTTCCCTTCCGATCTCTGCCATGCGTCAAAATAGTGGTTCCCCCCACATATGGGATATCAGGGTACTCAGGACAAATTGCACAATAGCTTTTGGGGTCCTATTTCTCCTGTTACCCTTATAAAAATAAAAATTTGGGGGCAAAAAGATTATTTTTGTGGAAAAAAATATGATTTTTTTATTTTCACGGCTCTACGTTATAAACTTCTGTGAAGCACTTGGGGGTTCAAAGTGCTCACCACACATCTAGATAAGTTCCTTGGGGGGTCTAGTTTCCAAAATGGAGTCACTTGTGGGGGGTTTCTACTGTTTAGGCACATCAGGGGCTCTCCAAACGTGACTTGACACCCGCAGACCATTCCATCAAAGTCTGCATTTGAAAAAGGCGCTCCTTCCCTTTCGAGCTCTGCCATGCGTCAAAATAGTGGTTTACCCCCACATATGGGGTATCAGCGTACTCAGGACAAATTGCACAATAACTTTTGGAGTCCTGTTACCCTTTGGAAAATAACAATTGGGGGTGGAAAGATCATTTTTGTGGAAAAGATATGATTTTTTAATTTTACTGCTCTACGTTATAACCTTCTGTGAAGCCCTTGGGGGTCCAAAGCTCTCACCACACATCTAGATAAGTTCCTTGGGGGGTCTAGTTTCCAAAATGGGGTCACTTGTGGGGGGTTTCCACTGTTTAGGCACACAGGGGCTCTCCAAATACGTCATGGCGTCCAATCTCAATTCCAGCCAAAAAAGTCAAATGGCGCTGCTTCCCTTCCGAGCTCTGCCATGCGCCCAAATAGTGGTTTACCCCCACATATGGGGTATCAGCGTACTCAGGACTAATTGCACAATAAATTTTGGGGTCCTTTTATCCTTTGGAAAATAAAAATTGGGATGAAAAGATCATTTTTGTGGAAAAAATATGATTTTTTAATTTTACGGCTCTAAGTTATAACCTTCTGTGAAGCCCTTGGGGGTTAAAAGCTCTCACAACACATTTAGATAAGTTCCTTGGGGGGTCCAGTTTCCAAAATGGGGTCACTTGTGGGGGGTTTCCACTGTTTAGGCACACAGGGACTCTCCAAATGCGACATGGCGTCCAATCTCAATTCCAGCCAAAAAAGTCAAATGGCGCTGCTTCCCTTCCGAGCTCTGCCATGCGCCCAAATAGTGGTTTACCCCCACACATGGGGTATCGGTGTACTCTGGAGAAATTGTACAACAAATATTGTGGTTCATTTTCTCCTGATACCCTTGACAAAATTTAAAAAAATTGTGTCGAAAGAAAATTTTTGGGAAAAAAAGTTAAATGTTAATTTTTTCCTTCCACATTGCTTCAATTCTTGTGAAGTACCTAAAGCGTTAATAAACTTCTTGAATGTGGCTTTGAACACGTTGAGGGGTGCAGTTTTTAGAATGGTGTCACTTTGGGGTATTTTTTGTCATATTGACCCCTCAAATTCACTTCAAATGTGAGGTGGTCCCTAAAAAAAATGGTTTTGTAAATTTTGTTGGAAAAATGAGAAATCGCTGGTCAACTTTTAACACTTATAACTTCCTAACAAAAAAAAAATGTTGGTTCCAAAATTGTGCTGATGTAAAGTAGACATGTGGGAAATGTTACTTATTAACTAATTTTTGTGACATATCTCTCTGATTTAATGGCATAAAAATTAAAAGTTTGAAAATGGCAAAATTTTCAAAATTTTTGCCATATTTCCATTTTTTTCATAAATAAACGCAAGTTATATTGAAGAAATTTTACCACTATCATGAAGTACAATATGTCACGAGAAAACAATCTCAGAATCGCCAAGATCCGTAGAAGCGTTCCAGAGTTATAACCTCATAAAGAGACAGTGGTCAGAATTGTAAAAATTGGCCTGGTCTTTAACCTACAAAATGGCTTGGTCGTTAAGGGGTTAAGTTAGTCTGACATGACTATAGTTACAAACCCATGCTGACTCTGGTTAATCACTTTGTTCTTATCCAGGTAGTTACACACATGTTGTTTAATAGTTGTTCAAATCTTTCCTGATATAGAAGTCAGACTCACTGACCTATAGTGGCCTGGTCCACCTTCTCCCCCCTTTTAGAAGATAGGAACAACATTTGCTCTTCTTCAGGCTTCTGGGACTCTCCTGTTCTCTAGAGTTGAAAGCATTCAGCTAGTCAATTTTTAATCACGTAATGTCGTAGACCTAATGGAAAAGAGAATCATTAACTAGGTAGAAAAGCAAATGAGCAATTGTAAGTACACAGCGCTATAATATGATGACTGCAATATGTAAGAGGATATAAACTTTATGGAAGGAAGAGGAGGCTTCTTTAAATTGCTTATTTGATTTGTTTACTGCAAATAGCAAAACATTGCAAATTTTGCTAATAAACCAAATTTTCAATAGGGTGAATCATTTTTTGTATTTTCCTCTTAGCCATCTGTAATATGGCGCAGGGCAGTAGCCGCTGGCAAAGTACTCGTCTGAGGTGCTCTTGCATGTTAATGTAAGTGTGGGTCCTGCTGGTGTCTGACTTTTGCTGTAGGGCATTACCCCGTTCAGGCCGCATGTAGCTGATGTTGCTGGTTTGCCAGACCAGATGGTTCACTGTTCAAAAAGGAGACCACCATCCAAAAATAAACTGTTTACTGAACGATATCTTGACAAGATTATATACAAGGTTAACGGTACAAAGTCTTCTGAACGTTTCCTTCACAGCATGAAGCCTTTTCCACACAGTTTCTTTCTTAGTAGTTTACTACGGGCTTTCTATATCCATAGTTTCTCACTACTTTGCCACAGCCCAGCTTTAATGCTACTGTGTCGACCCGCCACCACAATTGTGGTTACCAGGGCAATGGGGTACTCAGAGCTGAGCCCATGGAAGTCTATGGGTTTGTCACAGGCACGGTGCTCGGTCTGTGGCCCTGCGGTCTGGCGTATGTTGGGGAATATTTACAGGGATAGATATATTTACAGTTCGTGACGCCACCTGTAGTCTTCTGGTAATTTATACAGCGCTGCTGTAGATCTCTGAGGGATGGTGATGCAGCTAGATGTCGGGTCCCCTACAGGTGGGACTCTTCCCTCAGGTCGGTAGTTAGGTAGGATTGTGCAGGCATGCAATAATAACTCAGTCTCACACCGTCAGCGTCTTTCCATACCTTTACTTGCAAGATGGTAAGGCAGGTCCCAGGGAGGCTGATGGGTTGATGAGGATGAGCTTTGAGCAACGGCTAAGCAAATTAGGGCCTCCTTTACTGTCCATAATGATGAGTCCAACCAGCCTGCAGCGTAGTTCCCTCTATAATTCCAGCTATTCCAAAGCTGTTCTGCCAGTCAGATTTGTGTCGGAGCCTTCTTGTGAGAGAATTGAATTCCTATTTCGCTGATCAGGATCAAAGTCTTCACTCCCCCTGACCCCAGTTACGTACTGACTATTTGGGGCTGTTTGCCGCGACCTAAGGTCCGGTAAATCTCTGGTTTTCTTACCACTATGCTTGTAGCTAATAGTGATCCTTCGGTCCCCAGTGACCGGTAGCAATGTGCAGGACTTCTCCAAGCCAAAAGCACTTTTGAAATATTCCTTCCACTTTGCCCTTCGATTTGCTCGACTCTTGATAGATATCTCAGTCTGTCTTCCAGTGGGGCACAGCTCTGACTAGGCTGAGGTGAACTAGACCACCTGTACTAGCCTCCACTTTCTGAACTGCTAACAGGCTCAGACTGGACACGTCTACTCTGTCCAAGGACAGGAAACTGACTGACTAAATCACTCCTTCCACACCCCTGCTGGGTGTGTCAGAAGTGTACGTGATGTTATGAAGAGCCCTTAACTGTTACCTCTCCACTCATCCTCCTGGTATTGTGTACCAGGGCTACACACTACAGTCCTGATTAGCAAGTGTCCTTTACTTGTTCTGCAGTTCCGCCTTCCATTTCTTCCACTACTAGCACCCCAGATCTCCCTCTAGGGACCCTTCACTAGTCCCAGTCTCTCAGTCTTCTTAAGGCCCATTACCTTCTGCGATACAAGCTCAAGGTCTCATAGCTAGGAGCTCTCACCTAGGATCTGTGTAGCCCAGCTACGCAGGCACACACATAAAATCCAGGAGAATGCACAGGAAGGTAACCACAAAAGCTTGTTATCATTCACTGCCACTCACAATTTCAGACACACCCACCAGGGTATAGGAGGTAGTGACATGTAGCAGAGCTTATTCAAGCTTCCTGTCTTAGGACAGTACAGAGGAGTCTGTTTCCTGTCTGAGAAGAGCTCAGATCAGATAGTTTCCTGTCTTCAGACAGTGCAGTTCTGTGCCAGTTCAGTCTGGACTAGGAGAGAGGACTGAATCCTCGCAGAGCTAGCTTAGCTCACCTGACAAAGAAGTGGAGGCTAGTACGGGTGAAGTGCATCATCCTAGCCTAGTCAGAGCTACCCTTAATCAGTACCTCAGTAGAAGCTGAAACAAGGAGGAAACTGAGAGCTGCTCAGCGAGCTTGGAAGAAAGCTGACTATTTCCATCGAAAGCTGCAAGTGCTTATGCAAAGAGCAGAAGCAGGGCGAAGGCGCAGTGGAGAAGTTAGAGAAGTGCTACAGGTATTGGATTGCCTGCACTAAATTGCCGGACACCGGGTCCGAAGCGTTGCTACAGTTTCAAGCATAGTAACAAGAAAACCGGAGGCATCTGGACTACAGGTCGCAGAGAGCAGCCCTAAGTGTCAATACGTAACCGGAGACAGGGAAAACAGGAGTCTAGCCTGATCAGCAAATATAGACTTAGTTTTCACCACTTAGAAGTTTCCACCACAACGTTGGCCGGGCAGTACAGCTATTGGGAAAGCTGGAGATTCAGAGTTAACTTCGCTTCAGGCAAGTTGGACTCACCTACATTTGAAGTAAAGGAGGCCTCTAACCTGCTCAGCGGTTACCCGAATGTGCATTCTCCACCCCGACCAGCTCCCCGGGATCTACGTGAACCATCTACCAGTAAAAGGTATGAAAAGAAGCTATTTCGTGTGTGACTGAATTATTATCTATACCCTGCATCATCATCACCATAGACTTCCAGGGACCCGTCTCACCTGTGGGAGACTACCACCCAGCTGCCCCCATAACATCCCCTGTGAAAGTCCTTATAGCAGCGCTGGTTCAATTAACCAGATACCACAGGTGGCGTCACGAACTACCTATCCTAAATATCCCCTGTAAATATTCCCCATTGGATGAGCGCCCAGGGCCACGGACCGAGCCACCGCTACCAGTGACAACTCCCATAGGTTTCCATGGGCTCGGCTCCGAGTACCCCATTGCCCTGGTACTAAGTGCGACTCAATCTTTGGCGTCACGAACAGGATACGAAAGCTTGCAATTGTGAGTCCTGTGTGCCTATATTGAACTGTTGGTGAAAAAGACTGTTTGCTGTATTTGGCGCCAAATTCCGCCATTTTACCGCCATGTTCGCGCCCTCAGGCGCTGGTAAAGAAGGGAGGCATACCTGAAAAAGCGCGCTGTTGCTTGGACACGCCCCCAACCTGCACCCCAATCTGCATCGCGAGCCGCATCGCGAACTGCATCGCAATCCGCATCGCAAACTGCATCACAATCTGCATTGCAATCCGCATCGCAAACTGCATCACAATCTGCGTTGCAATCCGCATCGCAAATTGCATCCCAAGATACTGCGGCATCATCAGAGCGCCACGAAAAGGTCCTGTCTCCACCGCTGTGCCTGCGACGCTGCAGCCTGTGAACGAGGTAGGCTCAGTTAACCAAGGGGGCATCAATATGTCGCAGCAACCGGCAGACGGAGCGGCCCCCGCCGGAGGCCCCAATAGCCCACCGCTTGGCGTTGTACCGCAGGATGGGGGTGCAGGCCCCTCACCTGGTCCGGTGGTCCCGCTATGCCCCTAACGCTCCCATACATGCCTGGAGCGAAGTGGCTCCCCCAGTACAGCGGCGAGCCAGACACCCTGCCAGGATTTAAATGGAAGATATGTAGTATTTTGGATATGTACTCAATGACTGAAAAGCAAAAAGCTGCTGTGGTAATAGGACAGTTAGCTGATGCGGCTGAGAGAGAAGTAGAGACTTGGCCCATTGCAGACCAGGAGTCGGTACCTGCGATTCTCTTAAAGCTACAGGCCATCTTTGAGGATCGCACAGAAACGGATCTCCGGATGGCATTTTATCAGTGCTTCCAGGGACCGGGTGACAGTATTAGGGACTACGCCTGCCGACTACAGGGGGCCCTGCGAGCTCTTAAACAGGCTAACCCCACAAGTCCCATTGATGAGATCCAAATGTTGAAAGAGCAATTCGTGCGGGGACTGAGGTCTCCAATGGAAGGCAGGACTGTAAACTGGTGGTCCTTGGATCATCCAGATGCCACTTTTGATGCTCTAAAGGACATGGCAATAAAGGGACTGCGACCCCTGGAAAAGCCTGAGGTGGCAAATCAGTATCACCAGGGTGGAGCCACTCTTAAGCCGGCAGTACCCACCTTTTCCCCGCAGGTGGCAGAAGCTACAATGCAGGTGGCGCCCCCTAGTGAGTTGGAATGTCTGCGCTCAGAAGTGCGCCAGCTGACTAAGAACTTGGCCACTGTAATGGATGCCCTGCAACTGCGGAAAGAGGAAGGAGGAAAGATCCTACTAGCCGACTGTCCGGAGGATGTCCCTTGGTGAACCGGAGGAAATGGAGGACGTCGCCACACCGGAGGAGGACCACGCCACCCCCAGGAGCGACTCCGGAGCAACACCATCCTCGCCGGGAGATCGTCTGCTACCGCTGCAACCAAAAAGGTCATATGGCTCAGCAATGTCCTTTAAACGAGCCGATCCTGGGTCAGAGGGCCAACACCCAGGAGTAGACTCATCAGGCCCCTTAGACTGGAATCGCAGGTTCGTGGGTGGACGGCCCTACCTGTCCATGATTCTGGACGGGATTGCAATCCCTGCACTGCTGGACACGGATCTCAGGTGACCATCATACCTGAGTCCTTTACAATAAATTTTGGTCCATGGACAGCCTCCAGCCCCCAACCCTGACTTGACAGTGTACGCCCCCAATGGTCTCCCTGTTGAAGTAATTGGAGCCAAAAACGTGAACGTAAAAGTGGGCAGGGTGGAGCTGAAGGATCAGGGACTCTTAGTGAAAGACTGTAAATGAGGAAATGGCTTAAATGTGATACTAGGTACTAACGTTATCAGTAACTGTCTGGGAGAAGTTGTGTTTTTGCTCCAACAGCTCGCTGAAGTTGCCAAGCCAAAGCAGAAGGGAGTGATCCAGAGGGAGATCCGGGCCCTGATGTGCCAGCAGCAAGCGAAGCTTACAGATGGTGAAATCGGTAATGTACGGGTCACAGACTCGAACCCCATTGTAGTACCCCCAATGAGTGAAATGTTAATATGGTGTAGAGCAGCCATAGGTCTGAGGGGACAGAACTACCAAGCAGTAGTAGAACCCCATCGCTCAGAACACAGACCTACACTCATGATTGCTAGAGGGGTAGTGGAAGTAGTAAATGGGAGAGTACCAGTACGACTTCTCAACTGGGGGGACGATGAAGTAAATTTGCCACGTTATGCTACAGTTGCTAAATTACATGCCGTAGATAAAATTCTATCCTCACAACCGAGTCCTTAGCCTCCCGCCAACCAGCGGAGGATAATGATCCGGCAACCCCGGTAGCGGACTGGTGTCAGCAGCTTCATATAGGGACGACACCACTTCCGTCCACCAGAAACAGGGGGTACTACGGGTGGTACAAGAGTACGCACAAGTATTTAGCAAGCACCCACTTGATTTTGGGACCATTAAGGGAGTACAGCATCATATCCCTACAGGCAGTCATCCTCCCATCAAAGAGCGGTACAGGCCATACCTCCAGCCCATTATCAGAAAGCTAAGGAAATGCTGCATGACATGAAGAAAGCTGGGGTGATAAGGGATAGTTGTAGCCCCTGGGCAGCACCTCTAGTTCTAGTGAAGAAAAAGGATGGTAGCATGCGAATGTGTGTAGATTATAGGCAAGTAAATCGTATAACACATAAAGATGCATACCCATTACCACGCATAGAGGAATCTTAGCTGCTCTGAAAACGGCTAACTACTTTTCTACCCTCGACCTTACTAGTGGGTACTGGCAAGTGCTGTGGCTGAGGAGGACGGGAGAAAACTGCTTTCACCACCCCAATGGGACTCTGCGAGTTCTACAGAATGCCGTTTGGTCTCAGCAGTGCCCCAGGAACATTCCAGAGGGTGATGGAGAGCTGTCTAGGACATCTCAACTTCGAAACTGTGCTGCTGTACTTGGACACGTAATTGTGTACTCTAAGACATATGAAGATCATCTGAAGCACCTGGCGGAGGTATTTGAGTCATTGTCCAAGTTTGGGATGAAACTAAAGCCCTCTAAATGCCACCTGCTCAAACGGAAGGTACAGTACTTGGGACACATTGTCAGTTCCGAAGGAGTAGCGCCGGACCCCGAGAAGGTCACAGCTATTCAGAAATGGCCAGAGCCGAAGAACTTAAAGGAGGTGCGTCAGTTCCTGGGATTAACGGTTACTACAGGAGGTTTGTAAAAGATTACACTAAGAAAGCGGCGCCTTTGCAGGACCTCCTGGTAGGACAACCTCTTAAGAGCAGAAACCTTCCATTTAATTGGGGAAAAGAACAAGCTGAGGCATTCAAAGAGATGAAAGAGATCCTGACCGGCGATGAAATCTTAGCCTACCCAGATTACAGCCAACCGTTCCTGCTATACACAGATGCCAGTAACGAAGGATTAGGAGCGGTCCTCAGTCAGAAGCAGGACGGCCAAGAAAAAGTCATCGCATATGCCAGCAGAAAACTCAGGCCAACTGAGAGGAATCCGGAAAACTATAGCAGCTTCAAACTGGAGTTCCTGGCGCTGGTCTGGGCCATTACCGAAAGATTTAAACATTACCTTGCCTCCAACAGGTTCACTGCGTTTACAGACAATAACCCTTGACGCATCTGGAAACAGCCAAGCTGGGAGCCATGGAGCAACGTTGGATGGCTCGGTTGTCAAATTATCAGTTTACCATCAAGTACAGAGCGGGCCGTAAAAATGCCAACGCGGACGCCTTGTCCAGAATGCCGCATGAATCCGACACGGAGGAAGAATCAGATGATTTGGAAGAAATTGAGCTACCTGCGTTCCATCGAAATGGGATGGTCCAAGAGCAATGAGTCTACAGAAAGCGGTGTGGTGAGATGTTGAACCCTTTACCCCATCACAGCTGGAAGGAGACTCAAGACAGCGATCCAGTGGTCAGCCGTATCAAGGAGCTGATAAAACAAGAAGGTTCCTCCTTGGAGAAAGACGCACCCATACCAGCAAAGCTCCTGTGGAATGAAAGAAGCTGGTTGTTCATATACCGAGAGAAGTTGTGCAGGAGATACGTCGACCCAAGGACCCATGAGATGGTTTGGCAGATAGTGGTGCCCAGAGCAGACATCCAAATGGTGTTGGAAGCCTACCACGATCAAGCAGGACACTTTGGCTGGAAAAAGCTGGAGACCCTGTTGAGGTGTCGGTTCTACTGGGTAGGGATGCGCAGCTCCATCGAGAAGTGGTGCCGGAACTGTGGACCCTGTGGTCTCAGACGAAAAGACTATCATAGTCAGAGAGCACCCTTGCAGCCTATCCGGACGACTCGTCCTCTGGAGATCGTAGCATTGGATCACGTTAAGTTGTCCCCAAGCAGGTCAGGATACTCGTATGCCCTGACCATGGTGGATCATTATTCCAAATTCCTGGTGGTCGCCCCTGTCAAAGATCTGACAGCAGAGACAGCAGCCAAGGTCTTCCAGGCAAGTTTCTGCAGACCACACGGATATCCAGAGCAGGTACTGACTGATCGAGGTCCAGCCTTTGAAGCTGAACTGTTTCAGGAATTCTGTCAATTGTATGGATGCAAAAAGATCAGAACAACACCATACCACCCTCAGACCAACGGCCTTTGTGAAAAGATGAATCACATTGTCATGGATTTACTGAAAACTGTACCCCTGGAAGAAAGGAATCGGTGGCCAGACTTGTTACCCGACCTGGTTGACTTGTACAACCACATCCCAGTAAGTTCCACTAACTGCACTCCAGCTTACCTTATGAGAGCAAGACCTGGAAGACTGCCAATGGATTTGGAGCTGGGAGTGGTAGAACCAGAGGCTGATGACAGTGTTGAAGATTGGGACACAACTCGACAGGAACAGTACAAGAGAGTACAAGCCTGCGTAGAAGACAGTCTCAACAAAGTAAGAGAAAAGCAAGAGAAGAACTATAACAAAAATGCTCCCGCTAAGCCTTTAATGCCTGGAGAAATGGTGCTCAAAAGGAAAAGAAGAACACACAAGTTGGATGATCAGTGGGAACAGGAGCCTTACGTCGTGCAAAATTCCAATTTTGATAACAGAAAGGTCTGTACCATTAGTAAGGATGGAGGAAAAACGACGGCAACGGTGTCCAGAGATCATTTAAAGTTGTGTCCTTGCCCATTAAAGCTCCGTGAAGAAAACCCTGTTGTCCATCAAGAAGAGAGTGCTGAAGCTGTCATACACACGGATTTGGGAGATTTACCTGCGGATTGGCCCAGATTGGGAGACGCTGTAATTATTCCTGTGCTGCAGTTTTATCTACCGCAAGAGGAGTCTCTACAACCAGTCATACCAATTGTGCCAGTGGAGCCAGTTCCAGAAGAACCTGTTCCGGCAGACCCTCAACCATTAGAACCCCAAGAAGCGGACCCGCAAGAAGAAGTGTTTTGACTCGCTCCACAATTGTGGATACCAGGGCTATGGGGTACTTGGAGCCGAGCCCATGGAAATCTATGGGAGTTGTCACTGGTAGCGGTGGCTCGGTCCGTGGCCCTGGCAGTCAAGCGATGGGGGGAAATATTTACAAGGGATTATTAGGATAGTTTGTGACGCCACCTGTGGTTTCTGGTAATTGTACCAGCGCTGCTGTAAGGGTCTTCACAGGGGATGTTATGGGGCAGCTTGGTGGTAAGTCTCCCACAGGTGAGACTGGTCCCTGGAAGTCTATGGTGGTGATGATGTAGGGTGTAGATAAGGATTCAGTCACACACATTGCAGTTTCTTTCCATACCTTTTACTGGCAGATGATTCAAGCAGATCCCGGGGAGCTGGTCGGGGTGGAGAGTGCACATTCGGGTAACAGCTGAGCAGGTTAGAGGCCTCCTTTACTTCCATATACTTGTGAGTCCAACCTGCCTGAAGCAAAGTTAACTCTGAATCTCCAGCTCTCTCAATAGCTGTACTGCCCGGCCAACATTGTGGTGGAGCCTTCTGAGTGATGAAACTAAGTCCTTACTTTTGTCTGCGCTTGACTCAAAGTCCCTGTTCCACCTGACTCCGGTTACGTATTGACACTTAGGGCTGCTTTCTGCGACCTGTAGTCCAGATGCCTCCGGTTTTCTATCACTAGACGTGAAGTACTAGCAATGCTTCGGACCCGGTGTCCGGCAATTTAGTGCAAGTAATCCAATACCTGTAGCACTTCTCTAACTTCTCCACTGCGCCCTTCGCCCTGCTTCCCGCTCTTAACATAAGCACTTGTGGCAGTAGTGGAAAATGTCAGCTTCCTCCAGAGCTCGCTGCACAGCTCTCAGTTTCCTCCAAAGTCCAGACTGGACCGAGACTGAATGGCTGCTCTGTCCTTAGACAGAAGCTAACAGACTGAAGTACGACTGAACACTCCTCCCTCCTAGACTGACTGACTCCCTGCCACATGTCACTCCCCCTTATATCTCAGATGGGTGTGTCTGAAAGTGTGAGTGACAGTGAATGAATATCAAGCGTTGCTGTTACTTTCCTGTGCACTCTCCTGGACTTTATGTGTGCCTGCGTAGCTGGGCTACACATCAGCACCACAAGAAGTGGAGTCCTCTGGTGAAGCTGGTGAAGCAGTACCGCCTCGTCCAGTCACTAGTACACTTGCCAGATCCATAGAGAGGTTGAGACGGTATTATAGTTTGCCGTTACGCAGAACAGAAAGGTTAGATAATACTATACCTGACGCTACCCCACGTAGGTCAGAACGTATCACTAAAGGTAAACTACCTATTCGCTATCAGGAGTAGTCCTAGTAGACTAGTTAGCAAGACCCAGATAGGGTTTATTGCATCTGAAAAATTGTATAAAGTTTGAAAAAGTATTAATGTAATTATTTGAAATGTGTTTTAACCATGCCAATGGACTGCGTGGCTGTGGACTATGCCAGCCCAAAAACTTTCACTTGTAAATAGTTGTGCTACGGTGCATTATCTTAGTTTTACATAAAACCACTACTACAATCTACCTCTGAAGAAAAACCCGTATGGTGGGCCTAGAGTGAGGTCTGCAGTCAGAAGTCCTGCAGCCCACCCAGGACCCACGTGGGAGGTTTTTGGTGCGGGTCCTCCACAAGTATCTTGTAAATATGGAAATGTCTTGATATTTTGATACTTTTGTATTTTCCTATTGTACAAATTGTAACGTTCAAGAATTCGTACCTCCCGGATGGGAAGAGTTGAAATGTTATTGTTAATGCAAAACAAAAATGTTTTTCTTTTTCTCTTTTACAGCCGGGAGTGCTGTGTTTTACCAAGGGGGGATGTGTAGCCCAGCTACGCAGGCACACACATAAAATCCAGGAGAATGCACAGGAAGGTAACCATAAAAGCTTGTTATCATTCACTGCCACTCACAATTTCAGACACACCCACCAGGGGTATAGGAGGTAGTGACATGTAGCAGAGCTTATTCAAGCTTCCTGTCTTAGGACAGTACAGAGGAGTCTGTTTCCTGTCTGAGAAGAGCTCAGATCAGATAGTTTCCTGTCTTCAGACAGTGCAGTTCTGTGCCAGTTCAGTCTGGACTAGGAGAGAGGACTGAATCCTCGCAGAGCTAGCTTAGCTCACCTGACAAAGAAGTGGAGGCTAGTACGGGTGAAGTGCATCATCCTAGCCTAGTCAGAGCTACCCTTAATCAGTACCTCAGTAGAAGCTGAAACAAGGAGGAAACTGAGAGCTGCTCAGCGAGCTTGGAAGAAAGCTGACTATTTCCATCGAAAGCTACAAGTGCTTATGCAAAGAGCAGAAGCAGGGCGAAGGGCGCAGTGGAGAAGTTAGAGAAGTGCTACAGGTATTGGATTACCTGCACTAAATTGCCGGACACCGGGGTCCGAAGAGTTGCTACAGTTTCAAGCTTAGTAACAAGAGAACCGGAGGCATCTGGACTACAGGTCGCAGAGAGCAGCTCTAAGTGTCAATACGTAACCGGAGACAGGGAAAACAGGAGTCTAGCCTGATCAGCAAATATAGACTTAGTTTTCACCACTTAGAAGTTTCCACCACAACGTTGGCCGGGCAGTACAGCTATTGAGAAAGCTGGAGATTCAGAGTTAACTTCGCTTCAGGCAAGTTGGACTCACCTACATTCGAAGTAAAGGAGGCCTCTAACCTGCTCAGCGGTTACCCGAATGTGCATTCTCCACCCCGACCAGCTCCCCGGGATCTGCTTGAACCATCTACCAGTAAAAGGTATGGAAAGAAGCTGCATTGTGTGTGACTGAATTCTTACTACACCCTGCATCATCACCATAGACTTCCAGGGACCCGTCTCACCTGTGGGAGACTACCACCCAGCTGCCCCCATAACATCCCCTGTGAAGAACCTTATAGCAGCGCTGGTCCAATTAACCAGATACCACAGGTGGCGTCACGAACTACCTATCCTACAAATCCCCTGTAAATATCCCCCCCCATTGTATGAGCGCCCAGGGCCACGGACCGAGTCCCGCTGCCAGTGACAAACCCCATAGACTTTCATGGGCTCGGTGCCGAGTACCCCATTGCCCTGGTACTTAGTGCGACTCAGATCCGTCTCCGGAAGGCCACTCTATGTCACTTTTCCTCAAGATCTCGTTATTCCTTCTCTTCAGTCTCCTCTCTTTCAGGATCACCCTCCAATGTGGAACTGCTCACTATATACATTTCTATTCACTCACTTTACACTTTTGACTGCATCTGACTTCCTAGTAGGAAACAGTCTCTTTCCCTTTTCACCAGCCACTCCCACTATGGGCTAATCCCAACTATTAACTTCTACTCTTCCTGTAGTCAACTATATACATCATTAAGAGATCTAACTCATTACACTATTCATGCTACATCCCATATCACAACACACATTACACCACGTAACATATAATAACACGATTCACACGACACAGTAGTTACAAAAGAGGCAAGACATTATTAACATTACAATACATAACGCGATTGGCATCTTCAGGGGTAGGAACGCGTGATAGCCATTGTCCACCTCCCTGACACATCCAGCAAGGATCAGCTGTAAATTTCCTCATTTATTAAGACAGTACGAATCTCAGTGCAGCTTGTCTCTCCTGCCCATCATCGTTTAGCCTGTAAGAACAGACTGACTGGTAATAAACTGAAGGCTTATTACCAGCCATGCAAGAAACAAACCACAGGCAGGAACTGACAGTTTAACCTTTTATTGTTCAGCCTGCCTACTGCCTGTACAGTTTGATAAATGATGCCCTTTCCCCGTGTGTAATGAAAGAAGAAGAAGAAGTGGCATCTCCATCTGTAAACTCACAATCTCCTTTCTCAGATGAAGAATGTTTGATTTCCACCCTGGGAATCCCAGTGGAGATGTGTAATGAGCCCCAGTGGCCTGTAGAGGGCGCCAGTGAGCATTATCTTCCTGCAGCATATATAATCCAGTGCACACTCAGTGCTGCTTACAGACACACAGATTTAATCAAATATTTCACTCCTCAACTGTTTCTGTCTCTTTCATATTAGAGATTAATGAGTTTGCAGGCGCTGATCTGGGCCAGCCTGTCCCCGCAGCCATTATGTGTGCAGCAAGATTGATGCCTCATTAAACCTCTTCCAGGGATCTCCAGGATTCTCACCTGCTCCAGAGGTTTCCTTCCTATCTGCTCCTGCTATTGAATGAGGACAGAGCAGAAAGCATGCAGTCAGCCACAGCCTCAATACTGGATCTCTCAAGAACTGTCCTGATCACAGAGGAGAAGAATAACTTGTACAACAGCACAGGTAAGAATCATGTGTCTCTGCTGTGTCACTTGGGGCTGATCCATGCCCTGCACATATGTATCCAGCAACATATGGTAGAGTGCACTCATGCCCCTGCATGTAGTGTCATAATACATGGTAGAAAATTAATTGACTTGATGTAACATTTTTGTAACTAATTTTAAGTCCTGTGGTCCCAGGATCCTAGAAATTGTTTTGGAAAAAATGTATCAGAATTATTTGGAAAATATAAATATTTTTTAAACAAGTTGCTTGCCCCAGATAACCTTTTATTGTTCACCTTAGTACAGCTGGTTATGCTTATTAAAGGATGGCCCCCACAGCTGGTTATGCTCATTAAAGCATGGTCCCCTACAGCAGGTTATGCTCTTTAAAGGATAGTCCCCTACAGCAGGTTATGCTCATAAAACTGTGGTCCCCTACAACAGAGTATGCTTATTAAAGGGTGGTCCCCTACAGCTGGTTATGCTTATTAAAGGGTGGTTATCTACAGCTGGTTAAGCTAATTAAAGGATGGTCCCCTACAGCTGGTTATGCTTATTAAAGGGTGGTCCCTACAGCTGGTTATGCTTATTAAAGGATGGTCCCATACAGCTGGCTATGCTTATTAAAGGATGGTCCCCTACAGCTGGTTATGTATATTAAAGGATGGTCCCTACAGCTGGTTATGCTTATTAAAGGATGGTCCCTTACAGCTGGTTATGCTTATTAAAGGATGGTCCCCTACAGCTGGTTATGCTTATTAAAGGATAGTCCCCTACAACTGGTTATGCTCATTAAACTGTGGTCCCCTACAGCTGCGTATGCTTATTAAAGGGTGGCCCCCTACAGCTGGTTATGCTATTAAAGGATGGTCCCCTACAGCTGGTTATTCTTATTAAAGGATGGCCCTACTTATGCATTTGGTTATAGCGTTGTTTAAAGATGGTCCTTACAGCTGGTTATGCTTATTAAAGGATAGTCCCCTACAGCTGATTATGCTTATTAAAGGATGGTCCCCTACAGCTGGTTATGCTCATTAAACGGTGGTCCCCTACAGCTTGGTTATGCTTATTAAAGGGTGGTCCCCTACAGCTGGTTATGCTTATTAAGGTGGTTACCTACAGCTGGTTAATGCTAAATTAAAGGATGGTCCCCTACAGCTGGTTATGCTTATTAAAGGATGGTCCCCTACAGCTGGTTATGTTATTAAAGGATGGTCCCCTACAGCTGGTTATGCTTATTAAAGGATGGTCCCTACAGCTGGTTATGCTATTAAAGTGATGGTCCCCTACAGCTGGTTATGCTTATTAAAGGATAGTCCCCTACACTGGTTATGCATATTAAACTGTGGTCCCCTACAGCTGGTTATGCTTATTAAAGGGTGCCCCTACAGCTGGTTATGCATTATTAAAGGATGGTCCCCTACAGCTGGGTATGCTTATTAAAGGGTGGCCCCCTACAGCTGGTTATGCATATTAAAGGATGGTCCCCTACAGCTGGTTATGCATATTAAAGGATGGTCCCCTACAGCTGGTTATGCTTAGTAAAGGATGGTCCCCTACAGTTGGTTATGCATATTAAAGTATGGTCCCCTACAGCTGGTTATGCTTGTTGAATGATGGTCCCTTACAGCTGGTTATGCTTATTAAAGGATAGTCCCCTACAGCTGATTATGTTTATTAAAGGATGGTCCCCTACAGCTGGTTATGCTCATTAAACTGTGGTCCCCTACAGCTGGGTATGCTTATTAAAGGGTGGCCCCTACAGTTGGTTATGCATATTAAATGATGGTCCCCTACAGCTGGTTACGCTTATTAAAGGATGGTCCCCTACTGCTGGCTATGCATATTAAAGGATGGTTCCCTACAGCTGGTTATGCTTATTGAATGATGGTCCCTTACAGCTGGTTATGCTTATTAAAGGATGGTTCTCTACAGCTGGTTATGCTTATTGAATGATGGTCCCTTACAGCTGGTTATGCTTATTAAAGGATGGTTCCCTACAGCTGGCTATGCTTATTAAAGGATCGTTCCCTACAGTTGGCTATGCTTATTAAAGGATGGTTCCCTACAGCTGGTTATGCTTATTGAATGATGGTCCCTTACAGCTGGTTATGCTTATTAAAGGATGGTTCCCTACAGCTGTTTATGCTTATTAAAGGATCGTTCCCTACAGTTGGCTATGCTTATTAAAGGATGGTTCCCTACAGCTGGTTATGCTTATTAAAGGATGGTTCCCTACAGCTGGTTATGCTTATTAAAGGATGGTCCACCCTCGACCCCAAATCAATGTTACTAGTGTGTTTTTTCAATCAGATGTTCATTAAAATAAATGATTTTTTTTAAAGTAGGTAACTTAGAATGAGAAGCTTTGTTTTTCAGAGGTTCTTTGTGATCGGTTCGGCTAGGTTCACACATTGCGTCCTTGGTGCGGATTTTCTACGAAACTGCATCTAAAATCTGTGCATATTTTCCCGCACTTATTCAGGAGTTTTTGTTGATATAAAAAGTGCAACAAAATGGTTTAACCTGCAGATTCAGGGGTCCCCGTTGAAAATGTATGGATAAAATCTGCACCAAAAAGGTGCTTTTTTCCGCAACAAAAATTGATATTCTGTTGATTTTAAAAATAAATTAATGTTTGTACTGATTATACACCAAAAAAATAAGAGGAATGTGGGTGAGATTAAGTTAAAACTCATCCAATTTGGGGTTACTGTTAAATTCTAAAGATAATACCTGTAGATTTCATAAATTCACACCAAATACTCAATTTGTCAACCCAGCCTAAATTGTGTCTTGTGATCTGTTTGACTTAAAGGGCTCGTGTACACGACCGTATTTTAGGACTGCATGCTATCCGTGAAAAAAACGGGCAGCACTCGAGCCAATGTTATTCAATGGGGCAATACGGAAAAGCGATTTTTATATTTTTCATTGATCGAATCTACATGTGAAAAAAATCGCAGCATGCACTTATTTCTTCTATAAATAGACTCATCCAATCAAGTCTATGGGTGCGTGAAGAAGATCGGATGCCATAAGGAGCCACTACATAGCATTCCATTTTTATGGATGCTTTGCAATTCTGTAACATAGGAAACTACCGTAAATATACTGTATAACTGCTGTAAAAAAAAAAAATGGATTGTACATGGATGACAAGTGAGAAAAAAATCGTCCCACTTTTCTGGATGAAACTGATGATTTTCTGAAGAACCTGCCCTAAAAGTGACTCTACATATTAGATAGAAGTAGAACGACTGTAGAAAGAACATTAGTCTGGTTTTCACACATGTTCAATTACACATGACACAGCCGCCTGATGAAGTATCCTTTAGCTGACAGCTATCTCTTCCGTCTCCCTTAGGTTATGTTCCCATGATGAAATTTTGATGTTGCACCATTTCTGCACCCATAAAATAAAATAGGTTACTTGCATTTTTAAAAAAAATACGCAGCATCAAAAACTCATCATGGGAATGTAGCCTTATACACAGGAAAGCTCGGATTGGCAAAGTGCTCCTGTGTTTGCTGAGTCCTGCCCGATCCCCAATTTGCTCTGACATTAGATTGAATCCGGAAATCTTGATGATATCGGTGGGTTTGGACGTCTTTCATCTAACGTATATAGGGACCTCGACAGTCAATGCATAGAAGCGGCGAAAGAAATAATTTTACTGACCCAAAAAATTCTAACACAGATGACAGATAAAGATAATGATGTCATCACTCGGATAAAATGCTAAATTCTACCAAGCAAATGGATTACTATAGAAATTTTCAATTTTGGTCACTTAATCAGCACATCTTGAAACCCTAGTTTGCTTTGAAATCTTTGCCTGGGAGAGACCTTGCTGATGCAGTATAACTACCTTGTGTCTTGATGCTGAGTTCAGTCCTGCTTTGGTGTATGACTTGTGGCATGAAACTGTAGAGTTTGGCTGTTCCTCACCCAGTTTTAAGCTTTTTATACTGCTGTTTCAGTTAATGACTGTGTTTCATCCCACATCTAATAATAATGATCATTGTCACTTGTTTGATTTAATTGGTTACTCATAAACCACACTATAATCCTACAAAATCCCTGACTTTGTGCTAGTGCATCTAGAAGAATTGATGCTACTCTGAAGGCAATTTCTAGTCTCTCCAAATATTGATGTGATTTAGATTTTTCTTTTCTTTGCATTTTGCTAATTGACAAAAACAAACTAATGCCACTTCTATTTTTCAACCATTCTTGCTTTGCATCATTTTTTCCCGGTCCTGCCAAACTTTTGCACATACAAATCAAAATTAAAGGGATCATTCCCAAGAAATAAAGTATTCACTTAAAAATTTAGATGTGGCTCTGAGACCTCGGGACCGCCAACGATCCTGAGAATGGAGCTCTAGAAATCGAAAATTGGGCTCTGCGGAATCGGTGGTGTGCATCCTTGATTTTCGTTCCTTTTATTGTCTATGGGACTACTGGATCTAGGTGAGTGCTCCCATAGACAATGAATGGAGTGAAAGTTGAGCATGGACGTCTCTGCTGCAAAATGGGACTGTCAAGATGAGTTCCTGGACTCCCGGGTCCCTGTTCTCGTGATTTGATAAAGCCGTCGGATCCCGATTAGATTGGTGCCAACTTATTGTTTGGGAAATGCAAAATAAAATGTTTGCTCTTTTTGCACTTGACCCTGTTGGGTTTTTGAGCTTCCCCTCATTAGAGCAGTATATCCAATTGATTAGCATTGATTTAATTTATACGAACCTTTTACAAACTATGATGAGTTTAGTGTTTTTCACCGTAATTATTTGTATCGGTGGGTCACATTGTTTTTGTAATCTCTTATTTAATGGCACTTAAATTACTAAGGGTGTTAAAAAATTAGGCCAAAAGCTTTTTAATACCGCACCACTCTCTCCTTTTACTTGTACAGAACACATTTACTTGGTAAGCTTAAAGTCAAAAAACCGTTCAGGAATTCCATTTTTTGAGTAATTAAGTCCCTTTTTTCTGTAGAAAATAGCAATGCAGTCCCAGAGTCGGCACTCCAGAAGCCCCCGTTAGGGAGGTTTGACTCAGAAATTGGGAAAGTGATCTATTTCCCCTGCGGGTTTGTATGATTATTTCATGGGGCGAAAGCTCGTCCGCCTTTAATAAAAACAATGGGCGAAAGGGAAAAGGGGGGCCAAACCGGTTTTTTTTTTTTTTTATTCAATTTTTTAAATCCGCGTAATTAAATGGCGGTTTTTACCAATTTCCCCCCCCCCCAAATTTTTTCCCCCGAGGCCCCTTTTTTTCTAAAACCCTTTGGTTTATGGAGATTCTTTTACAAAAAACTTTAAAAAATTTTTTTAAAAAAAAAAAATTTTTAATTTTTTCCCCCCCTTTTTTTTTAAAATTTTTTAAAATTTTAAAATTAAAAAAAAAAATTTTTTGGTAAGCCCTTAAATTTTGCCCCATAAATAAAAAATTTTTCAAATCCTTTGGGTTTTAAAAACCCTATAAAGCTATGTGAAAAAAAAATTTAAAAAAAGTTATGACTCTCGGAAGAAAAGGAGGAAAAAAAAAATTGTCCGCCGGACGCCGAATGGGGTTAATCTACGGTACCGGGGGTAAAATAAAAACCAACCTGATGAGCACTAGACGCACCAGAGAAAAGGATTGTGAAGTTTTAGCTTTTAGCGAGACCACATTTTGTTGCGTAGACCTAGGTCATGGGCAAACTAGTGAAAAACTCCCCCTCCCCACATAAGATAACTCGATTTCGAGGGTTCGGGGAAAAAAAAAAACAGTATGAACAGCACACAGGACCAATTTTATAGAAATTGTACAGAGGAAACATAAAAAAATTTAAATTTAGAGGTAAAAATAATGTATTAAATTGTGATTTTCATCAGCTAGAAAGGTTACATAAAATGAAGGCCCGATTCATCATTATCTTTGGCCTATTTGTCATTAGTTTTGTGCTTTTTTTGGTTGCCCCAAAAATTCATTATTTTTTTAAGTCTATTTTTGTTTGTGCCTGCTGTTATTTTTTTTGTTTTTCCGCATTGGTGGCCTAGTTGGGTTTTTCCTGATTCATAAATTTAGTCTTTATAAAATGCTGCTCATTTGGCGCAAAACACCACTCACGGTGCACCATGGGGGGCCAAGGTTCAGTGCGGATCCCACCTGCTTCTTATCCCTCTTTCTCTACCTCCCCCCCCTCTTCTTTGATTGACAGCTTGACATCATAGAGCCAGAGAAGGGCAAAGATAAAGGCAAAATATGCAAGGTGGGAAGGTGCACTAAACCCGTTTGGCCACGTCAGGTGCACCGTGTCCCCAGAGCTTGGTTTGAACAGTTGTTATATTTTTGACCGATTATAAAAAAGTGGTTAAATGAGTCCACAAGAGCAGTTTTACCCTTTTTTTTTTTGTTAGGTAGGGTTTCCCAAAAACAGAATTGTTCTTAAATATTGCCAAACAAATATATAATTGGGGTTGACAGATCCCTGGGGAGCGCGTTGTAATGCCATGGTGGAGGGGCCGTTACGATCAACATTTGGGGAAAGGGGATAGAACTTGCACACACACGTTTGTTTTTTTTAATTTTTGTAATGTACTTGAAAAAAAAGTTGAACTTTGAGTTGTGTAACTGTGAAAGACTAAGTACCCACTCGTGCGTTAGGAGGTAAACCGTCCCTATCATCCTTTCTAACTCATTGTAACAAACACTTTACTTTAACTGCTCTGAAACAAAAAGTCTCAAGAATCATGTCTCTAGTTTTTCTCTTTTTATTTACAGTAGTTGTATAAAGTCTGAAAAAAAAAAAAAAAAATATTGCCATTTATTGGTGCTCATGTATAAAATTTTTGAGGCAAAAGGGGAATAGTCATGATGGAAGGCAAATATAAAATCGTATCCGCAAAGCCACTAAAGGGGGACTCAATGTCTCCAAAAATTCTATTTAAACAGCAAAAAAAAAAAAAAGGCAGCAAACCACCTGCCCAGTTCAGAACAAATGCATACGGATTCAGCAGCCCATAAACAAGATGTTATCAGCACAGGTGCAAAATACCAGATTAAACAGCCACTCTCCACATACCCATTCAAGGAGGGGGTGATCCCCCGTATACATTGAACAATGAGGCCCCCCAAAGGGTGCTGTTCACACAAGGGATACTGCACAGGGGTCTGGTTCACAGCCTATTAATCACGCCCCTACTATTCGATAGGCGGGGCTGGCCAGTACACCTCTCAATGCGCACCCAGTGTGAACCCCCTCATGCGAGACCAGTGTGCCTGGGCCTGGCTGCACCCCAAAAATAAAGTGCAAAAAAATACAAAAATAGTGGGGTATTAGTTAAATTTTGGCCAAAATACGTAAGCTTGTAACCTGCGCAAAAGGCCCCACGCTTTCCTACATACACTTCAGCAAAGCCACTAAGGAACTCAAGGTCTCCAAAAATTCAATATAAACAGCAAAAAAAAAAAAAAAAGGCAGCAAAAACTCACCTGCCCAGATCTCAGAACAAATGCACTAAGGATGCAGCCAGCCATTAAAGCAAAAATGTTAGCGCACAGGTGCAAAATACCAGATTAAAAAGCCATTCCACATTTCCATTAAAGGAGGGGGTTGCTGAGATCTGGGCAGGTGAGTGTTGCTGCCTTTTTTTTTTTTGCTTTTATATTGAATTTTTCGGAGACTTGAGTTCCTTTAGTGGCTTTGCTGGATAGTGTATGTGGAAAGCGTGGGGACCTTTGGCGCAGGTTACAAGCTTACGTTTTTTGGCCAAAATATTAACTAATACCCCACTATTTTTGTATTTTTTGCCCTTTATTTTTCGGGGTGCAGTAGGCCCAGGACATCTGGTTCGCATGAGGGGGTTCACACTGGTGGCATTGAGGTGTACTGGCCAGCCCGCCTAGTGAATAGTGGGGCGTGATTAATAGGCTGTGAACCAGACACTGTGCAGTAGCCTTGTGTGAAAAGACCCCACAGATTAGTAGAAAATGACATGAAAATAATATGGAGAATCATGTTATAAAGTCAAATAAATATTATAACAATGTCCATGGATCACTGCCAGTTGAATAATAAACCCAATACCACAGTCAGAATCACTGAGTTCTCATCCCAATGGACCCACCGTGAACATATAACCAGATAAGGCGGAAAGGGATTTCATTGTTTTGTGAACATAAAATACATAAATTAAAAACAGCAACGATGAAAAACAAAGGAAAAACGGGAACCCAAAAAAAGGGGGTATTTCTGAACAGATTACCCCCTTTTTTTGGGGTTTTCCGTTTTTCCTTTGTTTTTATTGTGTGCTGTTTTTACTTATGTATGTTATGTTCACAGAAACAATGAAACTGCAATGAAAAGCACTCCTGTTCTTTTTATGTTAAGTAAAAGAGGATACATTCTCACTATAACATATATCTTTGTTTAAAAAATTTATTACCCCGGCAAATTTTAGCTTTCTTGGTCTTTTTTAGGGGAATATGAATGATAACACCAACCTTTTTCTCCGCTATGATCAGTGGTTGGGTTGAAGCCATTTATTGTCACTACTGTGTTTTTTTCTTTTTAAATCATAATAAAAACCTAAAACATCCCAAATGACCCTGATCAAAATAAATACTATATGTTGCCCCTCTAACATCAATGACAACTTGAAGTCTTTTGTGGTGTTAAATGAGGTTCTTTATTTTTCAGATTGTAAAGCTTTCCACACTTTAGGCAAAAGCCTCCAGTTCCTTTTAAATTCTTGGGCTGTCTGCTGAACTGCGCGCTTGAGATCTCCCAGAGTGGTCAATGATATTGAGGTCAGGAGATGATTTTGGCCACTCCAGAACCTTCATTTTTGAGTACAATGTACTTTTTCAATGAAGGTTTTTTACATGACCACCTAAAAGTATAAAAAAAGGAAAACTAATCCTGACCCCAATACATCTATATAAACAAAAAAAGAGGTATCTATTACAGTTCCTTGCTTTCCTTTGTGTTGCCATGGTAACAGACTACAAGCAAGTTTGGTAGTCTGATTCTGCAGTTTTTGGGTCCCTCCATTTGTAGTTATTGCTAAAATTCTGTGCTTGTTCATAAGTTGCAATTTTCCCTGTTTTTTTTTCCGCTGAAAAACTGCAATGCTTTTCCCAGCAGCAGCAGTGTGAATGAGATTTTGAACTCTCATGCGCATGGCTTATTTTCCTTTACAAATTTGAACTTCAAAAACTTTTTTTCAAATGTGCAGTAATGTTAGCGCATTTTTTCCTGCCAAACCTCTGCTTTTCAGCAGAAAAACAGCATGAATAGAGAGAGGTTCTCGTTCTTTTTTCCTGTGTAGCACCCAAAGGAAGGAGCAGCATTAAACAGAAAAATGCTATACGCAGTGCTGAGCAGTGGGACTGTGAATTCCAGTGAGTCGCACACGGTCCCAGGGCTATGGGGTACTCGGCACCGAGCCATGGAAGTCTATGGGGGTTGTCACTGGCAGCAGAGCTCGGTCCGTGGCCCCTGGGCGCTCATACAAAGGGGGGAATATTTACGGGGATTTTAGTAACAGTTGTGACGCCACCTGTGGTTTTGATCAATAAGACCAGCGCTCGGGTTTAATCTTCTGAGGGGATGTTGTTGGGCAGCAAGATGTTAAGTCCCCACAGGTGGGACTTTTCCCTCGAAGTCTATGATGGGCGGGGTGCAGGCAATTAAGCAGTCACACAAAAGTCGTCTCTTTTATACTTTTTCTGATGTTATTGGCAGGTATATCCCGGGAAGCTGGTCGGGTGGAGAAGGGCACATTCAGGTAATGCGAGCAGGTTTGGGGCCCTCCTTTCCCTTTGAAATGTAGGTGAGTCCTAACTTGCATAAAGTCAAGTTTAACTCGTAATGCAAACAGTACCCCCAGTCGACATTGTGGTAGAGTTTTCTGTCTTGGTACCCAGATGTTGGCAAGAACAAAGTCCTTCTCTTGCAGCGTCTGCTCAAAGTTCCTGTTCTCCCTGACTCAAGTTACGTATCGGCACTTAGGGTACTTTGCGACTTGAAGTCCAGCAAGGATTCGGTGTTTCTATCCTAGCCGTGAAGTACTAGCAATGCTTCGGACCCGGTGTCCGGGTTTAAATCGAGTGAAGGGATCTGTCACCCAAAACACTCTTCCTTCTTTCTCCACTCGCTGTCGCCCTGCTTCACCCTTAAAATAAGCACGGGAGGTAGGTGTAGTAGTCGTTTTCTTCCCAGCTCACTGACCTGCTCTCAGTTAGCTATCGTTAAAACATGTGTAGTTCCCTTCCTTCTTTCCCTTCAAAAAATTGTCCAGAGCGCTCCAGGAGTTCCGTCGACTGTATACAGGCTTTTAGCTCCCAGAGCACTTTCGTTCTAGAGAAAAACAGGCAGCTTGTTTGAGATAACAGATTGAGTTGTTTGCTTGACTAGGTAGAGTAATTTCCTTTCTACTCGTACTAGCCTCCACTTCAGTTCAAGATGAGCTACCTAAGCTCTGTCGGAATCAGTCTTCTTCCTCTCCCTCCAAGACCAGAACTTGAACTAATCACTAACCCCCACGTCACACTAACTTAAAAAGTCTAAGATGCCCTTGGGGGTTTTTTGGAAAAGTGTCGTGATGAATTCAGGTTTTTACAATTCTTCCCGTGCATCCTCCTGGAGAATGTGTACCAAGGCGTTGGGCCAAAACATCCCCCCTAGTTATCATCAGCACTCCGGGCTGAAACAGAAAAGAAAAAAAATTTTTTATATAACATCAACAATATAACTCTCCCTTGCGGGAGGTAAGCACTCTTTAAAGTTCAATGTATACATAGGCAAATAGAAAAATATCAAAATCTTTTCACATAAATACAATATATTTTGGAGGACCCGCACCAAAAACCTCCCACGTGGGTCCTGGGTGGGCTGCGGACTTCATTCTGCAGACCTCATCAAGGCTCACCATACGGGTTTTTCTTCAGAGGTGTAAGGCTTTAGTAAAAAACCCAAAATGGGGGGACCGAAGTGCGAAATATTACAATACAGTCTTTTGCTGCAAGAGTCCCCAGCACTCAGTCCTTGCATAAGAAATTTTTCAAGTAAATACATTTTTTAATTAACTCTCACATTACCCAATGGGGTATTTACTTCAAATTATGCTATTATTTAAACATTTATCACTCATGAAAAAAAAAAAACAATAAAGTGCAATTTCTTCTTAAATTTTCTTCAACTTTATTTCAGTGCAGTAAACCCTGTCTGGGTCCTACTGTTCTTCTTCTTTACGATTGTAGTGAGTCTTCCCTCCGGGGCTGGGGAAAACCCCGGTGCGATTGGAAGCATCATAAAATGTCTGTCCCGCGATCTGTGTTTTGAGTAGCCACAGTCCTTACTTCTCTTCTGCGATGACTGGAGGACTAAAAGGGTGCCTCTTCAGAATATAAATTTGGCCACTTTGGAACGCCCCTTTCTTGCTGCGTTGTTGTAAGGGGGCGATGCTCCCGGGGGCTTTAATTGAAGTGCACAATGTGGTGTGATGCAGGGGAGGACTCAGTACACGATGCAGGTGCGCGGCCTGGCTCAGTTGGGGAGCACTAACCCGTGCTGTCGCTGCTCCATTTGAGCCGGGTCTCCTCCGGCGTCCCTACCGGGGATCGGCATTCCGCTGCGGCCCCAAGGCCTGGTGGTACTCCGGAACGGGCAGGGCCTCCTCAGCCTCCTTCTCTCCGCCGCTTACGGTGGAGTCGGGATCAGCACTTTTGGAGGCGGGGCCCCCGGTTTCTTTATCAGCCGCCCGGCACTGATGACACAGGAAGGTTGCGTCCCCGGGGGGGAGAGCGTTGCGTCCCACAG
>JARQOD010000009.1:42093160-42119756 GCA_033576555.1 Oophaga sylvatica | reverse complement strand
TTTGTCCGGAGGGGGCCAAATGTACTTGCGGCGCCCGGGAAAAAACGCTGCTGTAACGTTTTTTGTTTTTGCCGGTTGGGTCTCTTTCTCCCCAAGTCGAAACCCCGGCAAAAAAAGCATTTTGGGTGGGGAAAGTGGAAAGCTTTTCAATGCGGCGCTGCGGGCAAAATCCCGGGGGCGCCGCCAGGCGCCCGCGGAGTGTAAAAGGGCCCTAAATCTTTGGGTTCAGGAGGGGGTTTTAAAGTGTCACCACGGATTTGGTAATAAAAAAGTGTTTGTAAAGTGACAGATAACATTTCTCTTTCTGGCCTTTCGATGGATGAGTCGGGTTTGGTGATTCAGGGAATGTTACCCCCTGAGTATTTTCCCAGCTGAAATGTTTTTTTGGATCTTATCCACCTTGAGAAAAAAGGATTGGTAATCTTAAAATCCAGTTTTTAATTTTTTTTTTGAATTTCTAGCTAATACAAATGCTTTTCGAAGTTGAAAAGTTCGCCAAAAGTGACGGTTTGGGCCCGTTTTAAATAAGTATGCCCCACCTTGGGGCATTACAGGTATATGCCCCTTATATATGGATAATTACGTAAGATATGGAGAGTTATTTGGCTTTTGAAGGAAAATTTGGAGGGGTCACGAAGGTACTTTGGGAACACTTTTTGTGAAAAGTAAAAAATAGAAAATGAAAAACAGAAAACTCATGTGCGAAGAAAAAAATTTGTTTTTTAATTTATGGGGGGAAATTGCTTCTTTTTCTCCTGGTGGCTTCATTTAAAAATTTCCATTCCAGGTAAAATGTGTCTTCAGTGAATAAAAATTTTTTTTTTCTGAGATGGGTGCAGTTGGTCTCAAAAAGTTCTATGGACAACTGTAAGTTGTTTCGCGCATGGGGGTCTTGTTACCTCTGTTTCCCCCCCTCTCCAAAACTTTTAAAAGCACCAATGTTCTTTTATCCCAGTATTGTGAAAATTTGTCTTTACTGAGCACAGATTTTATCCATGAATTGAGGGTAAAAAATCAATTCAGAAGGAGAAAGAAGCAGATTTTTTCTGATAAGTAATATTACAGAGTTGCCTATTTTCATGTGTATTGTTGCTTTATGAAATAAAAAGTAAAATGGTGGTGATACTTTAAGCAAAAATAATTTCTTTTAACAGTGATAACCTGATAAGTAAACTTTTCCTTTAATGGTGTAAACAGTATAGTATAAGTTAATAGAGGTACTGATTAACTGTGGTGGAAAGATGATGATCGAGCAGACATAACATGAAAAAGAGTCCTACAGGAATCCGTGGCTCAGCTGATTGAAGAAATTCATCTAGAAAAACGTGTTTATGCAGTTCAAAGAGACGCCATAGTATCCATGATTCGTTAAAAGCCTTAAATAATTTATAGTTGTCATGCCCTTGGTAGAAAAAAACACAAGTCTGCTCAGAGAACACTTCTGTAGGATGGATAATTGTAACATTTATCAGTACCCAACAGTGCTTTCCTTTGCTTAGTCATGTCTTGTTTTGAATGTTGGTAATGTATCTTGTATGACAGGCACTCTTGCTTTTAACTCCTACATGAACACGAAAAACAGGAACAGATCATACTGTTTAATAAGCATGAAAGATAATGTATCTTCCAACTCCCCACCACCCCTTTCCCACAAACCATACTAACCTGGGTTCCTACAATTCCCATACCCTGGACTGGGTGGATCATGGCGGCTCTGAAGATTATAAAGCTGTAAAGTATACACCATGAAACATTTGAGGTATGGAACTGATTTAGAAAAAAAAAACCTGTATAGGTGGCCAATTTAGAAAATATCGAATTATTCTGCATTGAGATCAAAGTGAGGCTAAAGTTCAAAAGTCAAAGGCCCTGTGTCATGGGTTTACTATGGCAGAAAAAGTCCAGAAAACTGCGATTCCACATATTCCTGCACTGATTATAAGCCCTTCATATTAAACCATCATATTAACCATCAGTGCAGGGTTTACATCTGTTTGGTTGAGAGTCTCTGTAGCTTTCCTGCTTTGTTAATCTCAGCTGTTCAGTGTTGGCCACTCGCCTCTGTTATATATATTCCCCTCTGGCAATCTGAATTGCCAGTGTTAGTTTTTTACTGCAAAGTGTGGAGCTGGAGGTGTTTGTTGAGGAGGTGTTTGGAGCGTTGTTCTAAAGACTGGTGCGTGGTGATTTGTCTGCTTGTATATCCTCATCCTTTCCTCTTTGGTTTTCCTTTCTTTACTTCCCGCTATCCCACTCTCTTGTTTGTGGGTGCATATTTGTATGATTGGTATTTTCAGTTAGACCTGTACATCTTCTGTTGTTAGTCTGATTTGTGTATTCTTATATACCAATACCCCCTACTTTCCTGGGTGGGAGATGGGACTTATAAGGGCTGATTCAGGAGCTCAGCAAGGTACGTGGCCCAGGCGTTTTCACCATTGGAAGTAATCCATAGAGCAGGGATAGCATAGGGCGCCCCTAGCTTTAGGGATGGAGAAGAAGACCCTAGACCCAGGATAACAAACAACAGTCACATGACATTAACACTGGCCCATACCTTTTTTTGATCCACTATGGATCCAATTACTGCTGTGGCTGGGCAACTGCAGCAACTGAATCTGGAGGTGGCAGATCTTCGCACTGTTGTTTCACACCACCTAACTCATCTGGTTAAGGGTCCGCGACTCCCAGGCAACCCTGGTGGAGTCCAAGGTTGATTTGCCTGACTGGTTCGTTGTTTTCTGGGAGGCTTATAATAATAATTTATAATAATAATAATCTTTATTTATATCTTTATTTTATAAGCTTTAATTTAAATGGCGTCCTCACTCCTCTGGAACCGAGAACCAACGGGTGGGCATTTTAATTCCGGGCAGACTCTGTCACTTCTGACAGTTGAGGAATTTTTTCAGGCGCTGGGTCACATATACGATGACTCCAACTGCGTCTCGCTGGCCGAGTCTACGTTACGTCAGTTTCAGCAGGGAGACCGTCCAGTTTCGGAGATGGTCTACTGACACTAAGTGGAATGACCCCACGCACCGTATCCAGTTCAGTCAAGGGCTATCTGTAAGGGTAAAGGATGCCTTTGACCTGTACGAGACTCTGTGTCCCTTGAGGCGGCCATGTCTCTGGCAATCCATGTGGACCACCATCTTTGCCATAGATATAAAGAGACACTCCGTTTGCAGGGGGCCTGGGGTCAAGGGAACCTAGGTCTGAGTCAACTGAGGAACCCATGCAGCTGGGTGGGGCGACTTGTTCTGCGTTGTGTTCCCTGAGGATTTAGGCTTCAAAGCAAAAAACAACTTACAGTTATTTTTAAAATTCAAAAACTTAGACCGATCCCCCAAAAATAAATCCGGCAGAGGGATCCTAGGTTCCACAGCAGGCAACCCAGCAAGATAGATAGCAATACTCCGAACTTCAGCAGCAAGCTGCTCCACACGATCGGACAAATGCTTGATCTCCATTAAGGAAAAAATTCCTCCTCAGCCCCCAGAGAAAAAGAGGGAAAAATGCAACAAACAGGAAAAAAAAAAAATTCTGACAACTTTTTTAACTAATTGGTTGCAGACCCCTAAACTAACCGCACAACTAGAAGCATTCGTGGAGCGTACCTACGGTGGTCCTAGACGCCTCGGCACAGCCGGAGAGATAGCTATCCCTGAAGATGGAAAGAGGAAAGCTAACTGCCCCGGAGTAGACCCCAAAAGAGTAGGAAGCCCCCAAACATATAATGGCGGTTAGACAAGATGAAAATACGAACACAGATAGAAAATAGATTGAGCAAACGCTGGGGCCCAAAACTGTCTAGATAGGACAGCACAGGAGAGAATACTTTCTACAACCCAGAAAAACCCTAGGAAAAACTCCAACACTTCTGAATCCAAAAACACTGAGACCACACGGTCTCAACCACCTATATCAGATCTCTGGTGTGGACACGCAGCTGCCCAGCAGAAAAATATCACAAGAACTGAGCAAATGAACAAATACAAAAAACGATCGGAGACCAGCCAAAGCCCCCCATAGGGGACCCGGCTGAAGACAAAAAGCAATGCCGCAAAAAGCAAGGAATTCAAACCACAGTAAAAAAAAAACTGAAAGAGACTTATCTGAACGCAAGCAGGAGACAGCAGGAAAGCAAGCTGGATTCCAAACTAAACCAGGAAGCAGAATTGATCACCGGCGAGGGTCATGGGAGATCAGCTCACTTATATCAGGCCAGTCAGTACCACCTGACACCCACTCGTTATCTGCGGGTGTAGGACTCTTGGTATTCAAGATAGGTTCAATACCCTCAGCAACCACCAGAGGGAGCTTCAGCTCCGAAGTCGTCTCCAAAACGTTCACAACACTTTCCTGTCTGGATTGTCTCAGCTGTTCAGTGTTGGCCACTCTCCTCTCCATTTTCCTTATTATCTCTCCACACATAATCTCTGGTCCTTACAAGACCTCAATCTTTGCTTCTCTCTATTCTTTGCCTACAATCATCTCCAAGTTTTTTCCATCCATCACCCATAATCTGAAATTTTTATCCCAACTGATCAGAGTCTCTGCTCCCTTTAGGCCGGTCTCATCACAGTAGTTCTCAGTACTTGGACCCCTAGTGATTTGGAAATTATCCCCTTCCACCTTTTGATACTGACATCTTACCAAAAAGCTGCATCCCTCAATAACCCTCCTGCCACCATTAGACTACTCTCACCTTCTGTCTTCTTCACCCTTCCCTTGTAGATTGTAAGCCCTTTTGGGTTAATTGCAATGTTATCTAGACTACACTGACCACAGTTGACTCCAACTTCTCTTCCAACCTAAGGTTCCCAATAACATGCCTTGCTGATGGTTTGCTGGAAAAACCAAAGAAATGAGCCAGAATATAAGTTGGTATACCCACAATGTGTAGGAGCACGTTCACACTGTGACCATTTCACAGACAACAATGATGATAAAAGCAAAATGAGCATATACTCTGTAGTAAGTAAATATTAATAGTACATATAAATAATATAGGATTCTTAGTTGACATTATTTTGATCAAAAAAGCATAAAAATCATCCTACCGCGACAAGGTGTATCCTATCTTTAGTATTAAGACCTCACCTTTTGTCAACCGACCTCAATGTAAATAAGGGCAGAGCAGGATATGGGATGGGATATACCCATGGGAAGCTATGTAGCTGAGATGCCTATGTCAAAAAGGGGAACCACACATTGGTTTATACTGAGTACAAGAAACTGCAGTAAAACCAAAGAAATGAGCCGGAGCATAAGTTGGTATACGTGCAATGTGGAGAAGCATGTACTGGGAATATAAGACACCCATGTGACATGGCCCTTATATAGTATTGTTAGCATGGATCAATTGAATATATTAAGGCAATGGGATGGGAAAAATATCTTGGAAGTATTGACAGTAATGAAAATGATTTCTTAATTTGGACAAATAAAGTTACATTTGTGTCAGTCATTTTACAAATGCTCCGTTTTGTTGTACAGAACTTATTTAGACAAGTAACTTTTTGCCACCCTGTGTGCGGCCTCTAATTGTCCTGTAACCAGTTGCAACAAAACAGGGAGCAGATGTCACCTCCGTAAATGTGTAACATCTACAGATCATCAGCTTCCACAGACTTGTTGGATTTCATTATTGACACAGTCAGCTCTAACAGACAGAGGAATTGCTCTGGGCAATAAAGTCATTAGTCAAATCCCTTTCCGATTTCACAGAGTTTGTGGGTTTCCAAGGAGTAATTGCGAGAATTAGTGGGAACGATTTCAATTCCACCAAACTTGCCAAGCATGGCTACGAAAAAGTCAGATGAGATGCAATTATTCCCTGCAGGAAGTAACATTATGTCATTGTGTCACTGTAAACTACAATGAAGAGTACGCTTTATTTTAACAAGAAAACTGAACATGAGAATGAAACCGGATCAGACAGCGATTCCAGGAGATTTCCTACTGGTTACATCGGGATATAGAATTAATTGGTATAGTAGATATACTTACACTACGTGTTGCATCTGGGTTTGTGATTGCTTCGTTTTTATTCCGCAGAGCCTCATATTTTAGCATTATGAATCCAAATCATTATTGCATTTGTGCCTTCTTTTTTGTCTAATTTTTTGGTATTTTTCGCCCGATTCTGATTCGCACCACATTCTTATTTTAATTTGAGCCTTTTCTATTTTATACGTGCACCTGTTTTTACTTATTTGGGGGGCCACCATTGTGGGTGTCTTGGTTTTTTTTTATATATTTTTGGCTAATTCATCAATTTCAACTTTTTGCAAAGTATCAAATGTTTTGCTCAAATGTACTGCAATCTCCATCTGGAGCAATTTTAATTTTTTAATTTTTTTTCACCCAAATTTTGTAACATTTTAACTAATCATGCAACTTTTTTTTTTGTTCTAAAAAGTTGCAAATAAAGGTTAGAGAAAAAAAAGAGCATTTTTCATTTTGCACAAACTTCGAGAAGCTATTTTCAAGACACTGGCGAAAAAAGAAAATCAATGACTACCACCAGAGAATAAAGAAACAAGTGACTTAGAAAAAATGCAAATGATAAATCTGGCCCTATATGTATAAATATAAATTTTTAAACATTTTTTTTTCCTGACAATTATTGAAGTCAAGTCAGTAGCTTCTAGTATGTATTGGTACTACTAGAATGTAGCATCTGGTGCAGAACTTTTTAAGAGTGTCCGGATCCACATGCAGAGGTGTTTATTTTATGGAATGTCCCTCTTGTGGTTTCGATGGGTATTCTAGGTGGTAACTTAATTTACCTTGAAATCGAATGCAATCAGCTGTTTACTGAAATCTAATTTCAATGCGGGAAGGAGGCATTTGTTACGCATTGCAGCACCTTGCTTTATTTTCGGAGTTTACCTTTTTTGCTTTCTCCCAAGTTCATGAAGGAAATCGGAGTGAAGCGGACCTTTTATAGACTGATCCTGATTGGATGAAATTTTTATAGTCCTGCACCTTTTAAGTAAACCTAAGTTCCTCTATACCGAACAGATGAATGGAATATGAGCACGGAAATGTGAAGGTAGCCTACGTATATATGCAAGTGAACGTGAAGATACGACATCAGCCCCATTTCTATTATCACTGAATAATGAAACATTTGCAATGAAACTGTGACTTATGTATAATTAAAATATCTGTTCCCCTACAAAATCCCAAGAACAGGCATCCATCAGCGCATGGCTTGAGGTACTAGAAAAGTAACATTAGTTAGAGTTTTTACATTTATCCAATTTTATTTTGATTTTTAATTTTTGGTCAGAAATTGAATTAAATTGTTTAGCTTTTCTGCGCTACGTGTTGTTATATGCTATTATGTTTTCTCAGCTGGTTTATGCTTAAAAGGATGTTTCCACAATCACAACTGTAAACCTGTGTATAGTATTGATGATCATTATATGATTGCTGGGGGTACCACCACTGGGACCATAGACTTTCAATGGAAGCTTGCATACTCGACCACCAATCCATTAAAATAGGTGGCATGAGACCCACATTTATGTGACCATTGGTGAAGCCTCTAGCAATTGGAGACTTCACCTATAATGCGGATAGGGGATAATATAGGTGTGATCCTGGGAACACGCCTTCAACCAGGGGTGAACATATCATTGGGTCAAGTTGAGTAGCCACCCAGTTGCCCAAGAGGGTATAGAGCCCAGTTCTGTCTCCAGAGCAGGTGGAATTGTGCATTATGATGAGCTATTAGACTGCAAACGACACATTTATTGTTCTTGCACAGTGGCCCTCAACCAATCTACAGATGAAAGTGAAACAAGCCTTTCCTTCATCCAGTGCAAAGTTGTCTTTTTCTACCCTAGTTCTGTATTTACATGTCTTGGTCAAGGCAAAGTGGCTGGTGGCATATCCTGACTATGGCCACCAGCACATGTCCTGCTAATAGCTGTAGAGGCATAGCTAGAACTTATTAAGGCTGCATGTACATTAGAAAAAGCTTGGCTGAACCAACCTTTGGTGGGTTTGGATGATTATTGAATGTGTATGAAAGCCTCCCAACTTTCCTTCCGGGAGTTTGTTGGGAAAAATAAGGATTGGTCGGTTGGAATTCCTTTGTTCGGCTGGGAAATAATTCACTCTTTCATAGAGAGATCATAAGAACACTCAACCAAATGGAATTGGGGAGAGAAAGATGCTGCCCGAATGACCATATTCAGTCGACAGTTAAGCCGGCCATACACATTAGTTGGCTGATGGCTGAAAGATTGTTCAGCCCACAGTCATCTCACCTCACTCTCCCATACACAGGAGCGCTCGTTTGGCTGAGCGCTCCTGTGTTCTCTATCAGAAAGCCACTGACTAAGGCCGGTGTCACACTTGCGTGTGTGATGCGAGTCTCTCGCATCAACATCGGGCACTGCCGCCGGCACTCAGACCGGAGTATGCGGCTGCATAGAAATACATACAGCTGCACGCTCTGGTCCGAGTGTCGGCGGCAGTGCCGGGTGTTGATGCGCGAGTTTCTCGCATCACACACGCAAGTGTGACACCGGCCTAACACATCGGCCGGCGGCTTCTCTCTGGGAGAACAATGCCATCAGCTGTCCGAGATCAGACATGTCTAATAGACATCACTCCCGATCATCGTTTGGCTGGCGCATCATACACATTAGACCTTCAGCTGAACCTGTCGATATTGACAGGTTTGGACGACATAAGTGCAATGTATATTTCCATCTTAATCTGTCACAGTACCACCACCTATATACAATACTGGTGCCATGTTAATTGTCATGGGACCTTCGGACTCTCTCGAGCTGCAGGAACTAGGTGCGACTGCGCTCTCTGCACCCCATATAGCTCCCCGTCTTCTAGTCTTTATTATTCCGGCACAGATCTCTTCAATTCCATCCTATATAAAAAGAACAATGTGTCATAGTTCTTTTTTTTTTTTCCTCTCCCTTGTAAACCATTTGGCTTCGACGCTTTCAATTGGAAAATGTCATCGCCACAAATCAAGTGTATTTTTTTCTGCATCTTATTTTTATTTCATTTATGCTTCGGCTGTCACGTTGAGTGCTTCTGATTAGTCGGCGGAGCACTCTATTTACTTAAAAATGCTGCTCTTTTCTATTCAGCGCCGCTGGTCTATTCTCTGTAATTATTTTCAGAAAAGCATAACATATTTCTTCCCGCCTTACATTTCACACTCGGGAAGCAGATTTCTTTTCTATCTAGAGAGTTCGGAATGCTTTTTCATTGTATCATGTTATGAAGGACGATTGTTTCCTTTGGTCAGTGTATCAGCGATTGTTTCAGACATGCAGTGAATCAACTGACAAAAATATGTCACCGCATTCTACCTGAGAGAGTTCACCGATTGTTACCATAGGAACCACAGCCGAGACTTCGTATGGTCGAATGCGACTTTACTGTAGTTGGAAGTGATAGGAGAGCAACTTCTTGGAAAATCTCATGCAACTATTCTGGAGAGATTTACAGCAGATGAGTCTTGATTGATCCCTCCTGGAGCCATAGGTTCAACTTCTCACTTTTTAGATGCTTCCGATCCAGAAAAATATTGCACAGAGACTGTAGATGTAAGAGTAGCTAGAAAAATTGATAATATTTTGAAGGCAAAAGGCAGCCACACCAAATATTGATGTGATTTAGAATTTTCTTTTGTTCATTCACTTTGCATTTTGTTAAATGGGTTGTCCACTACTCAGACAACCCCCTAATCAATCGCTAAATTTCCCCTATGTAAAGTATCTAGCAGCTATACTTCCCTCCGGCATGGGAATTTTTCCAGCGATGTCAGAGCCAGGTTTCCCAGGGCTTGCGTGACATTATCATGTCACATGAGCCCTGCAGCCAATTGTCGGCCAATACCCTCTCACTTTCTTCTGACGAAACCGACACCTGGAATAAGTGAGAGCTGTGGCTGCTCTCTGCCCTCTGGATGTCAGTATTATCTGAAGAAGGGAGAGTGAAGGAGACACTGATTGGCCGCAGGGCTGGTGTGTCATAATGTCACGCAAGCCCCGGGAAACCAGGTGCCGACATCGCTGGAACGGTGTCCACACTGGAAGAGAGTATAACTGTTATTACTTTCCATGGAAAAAATATAGTGATTGAGAAGGGATTGTCGAGTAGTGGACAACCCCTTTAATTGATAAAAATGCAGTATTAACACTTCTATTTTTAAAAGCATTCATTCTTTGCAGCATTTTTTTCCCACACCTGCCCAAAACTTTTGCACAGTACAGTAAGTTAGGCTAATAGCAGAAAATGTCAGATTTGCAGAAAATTAAAGATTTTAGAATAAGAAACATATGGTGACCCTATTTACAGTCCAAAATTATGATGCATTGAGATGTGGGATGCTGCGGACATTGATATTCATTTGGTCTTTGCTCTTAACAACTCATACATTGACAGTTTGATCATGGGCCATTTTAGCAAATGACACCCAGAGCTGCAATAATAATAATAATTCATACATAATACTACCAATAATAATGATAATAATAATACTGCTATTTCTAAAACAAATGTACAAACCTCAAGTTCTAGAACTATGTTACTTTGAATAGGATCCTAAGAAAAGAAGCACTTGCAATGTGGGATATAGGAAAAAAACTAACAAGGCCTCTACCATATTGATAACATTTGATTATGAACCTCAGCTGATATTCCAGAAAGTGGAAAGTGGTTAAACATTTTTAGCTCCAGAACTAACAATATACAGTGAAATCTTTTTTTATGGTGACCTCCAATAATTGCATTAACGGCTCACTTACACCAGCGTATACAAACGCTTCAAGAGTAGCGTACAAAACGCCAGTTCTGATTAATCTGCCTCTGTCTCCCTTCTGTCTACTGCTTGATGTCAAGTGTAATCCGTCTCCCATAGTGGAGATGCCGAAACAGAATTCAGCTATTGCAAGGGGTGGGGGTCTTACTGTTTGCAAAATTAATGCCGGAAAATTGAGACAAAATGTTCCTGCACCTATAGTGCTGGCAGAATGCCAACAAAAGGGACACTACTTAAAATGAGTGGTGGTTGGTTCTTTTACAGAGCATAAGACTCTGAACAGTTCCTGGACGTGTTAGAAAGGTTTGTACACCAAAGGCAAATTTCACTTCTTGTTTTGGATGAGGAGGCTAAATACCATCTTGATGTATGCTTTGTACATACACCATGCTGTACTGATAAAAAGTTTGATACCGTGAAGCCAAATATTGCTTAAAGTAACGCAGATTGTGTGATAAATGTATAGTACTGTAATACCTGATTGCAGCTCCGGGTATGCTCCGAACTCTACCAGCAGGAATCATCCAGTGATTAATCTTTGAACAGGTTGCTAGGAGCAACAAATGTTATTATTTCAACAATGCTGGTTTCCATAGAAACCAATAGTTTTCCTGTAGTCAAATAATTGAAACTCAGGTCAGGGTAAAATAGAAGCTGCGGTACGTAAAAATATAAAATCAGGGAAATTCAGAACCTGACGAATCCACAAATCCAGGAACAGCGGAGACTCTGTAATTGTGACTCACCTGCGGTTATTCCTCGGAAAGTATTTATAAATCTGCCTTTTTTCTCGCAGGTTCATGAATTATACATAGACACTCCGCCAGGTTGTCCTGTATACCCCGATCCTCGCCTGACTACAATGCTGTTGTACAAAATTATAAAGTCAGGTTATCTTTTAAGTGGATTACTCCGAGAAAATGATTTGAATTCCTTCCGCTCCGGCAAACATCTGCTACATGAAGACATTTTTTTTTTTGGGTGTGGGGGAAGTGTGGGAGGCAGGTGAGGGAACAGACATCAGGTTATTAACAGCTGTTCATCTGCTTCTTACCGAGAGAATCAGAAAAATTAAGACCGGGCTTAAAGGGTAAATACATGCTTAGAATATTTGGTGTGCATATTCAGTGTGTGCAGAAAATCCATTACTACAATCATGGCTAAATAGAAATCTCATCTACATGTTGCTAAAAAAAAAAAAAAAATTCTGTGCAAAAATTTTTGGATTTTACAATTTGCCGGATGGCAATTCTTTGTGCTGATTTCACCCGTTGCAGTAGAAATGGTGAAATCTGTAACAAAAACTGACTGTAACAAACTGTTGGAACTTACCCCTAAAGGCTGATAAACCTCATACTATATAGGGGTGATGTTAGGGACTTGACACGTTACACTTGTATTTTGAATGATTTAAAAAAAAGAAATACAGCAATCCAAACATAAAGGCCAATTCATCAAATAGTTTTCGCCCGAAATTTTAACATACAGCAGTGTGAAATTTATTGTGCAAATATTTTGCAACGTTTGGCTTTTTTTTAATACCAGTCCCGGCCTTCTTATAAAATGGGTGAAGTTTGATTTGGAGGGGTATGGTTAAACGTTGTCATCAAACTACTCAGAGTTTGGAGTAAATTAAGACAGAAATGTACTCCTCTTAATGAATTTGGCACGTCTTACTTTGTATGTCTTGATGAATCGAGACTATTGTGTCTAGTAGTAAAAATATTTGGACGCACTTCTTAATCATTGAATTCAGCCTGATCTTTGTCATACGGTCCCATTGCCCCCCTGGTGTATCACATACTGCCCTCACCCCCAGAGTATAACATCCTGCCTCTCATCTCCCCGGTACATAATATCCGGCCCCTCGCCTCTGATTTATAACATACATTTCGTCTCCCCGGTACATAACAACCAGCTTCTCTTCTCTGGTGTATAACATCTGGCCCGTGACCCCCTGGTGTATCACATACTGCCCTCACCCCCAGTGTATTAACATCCGGCCCCTCACCCACCTGGTGTATCACCTACTGCCCTCACCCCCAGAGTATAACATCCTGCCTCTCATCTCCCCGGTACATAATATCCGGCCCCTCGCCTCTGATTTATAACATACATTTCGTCTCCCCGGTACATAACAACCAGCTTCTCTTCTCTGGTTATAACATCTGGCCCGTGACCCCCCTGGTGTATCACATACTGCCCTCACCCCCAGTGTATTAACATCCGGCCCCTCACCCACCTGGTGTATCACCTACTGCCCTCACCCCCAGAGTATAACATCCTGCCTCTCATCTCCCCGGTACATAATATCCGGCCCCTCGCCTCTGATTTATAACATACATTTCGTCTCCCCGGTACATAACAACCAGCTTCTCTTCTCTGGTGTATAACATCTGGCCCTTGACCCCCCTGGTGTATCACATACTGCCCTCACCCCCAGTGTATTAACATCCGGCCCCTCACCCACCTGGTGTATCACCTACTGCCCTCACCCCCTGTCTATAACATCCGGCCCCTCGTCTCCCCAGTACAAGACATCCGGCCCCTCGTCTCCCCATACATAACATCTGGCTCCTTGCCTCCGGTGTATAACATCCAACCCCTCACCTCCAGTATATAACATCCAGCCCCTCAACCTTCGGTGTACAACGTCTAGCCCCCAGTGTATAATATCTGGCTCCTCGCTCCCCTCCCCGGTGTATAACATCTGGCCAGGTGTAATAAGTCCATTCATGACATTTCATGACTTTGCCATAACAAGGTGGCAAAGTCATCATTGCTTTTCTGATTCTAAAACCTCCTCTAACATTAACATCAGCACAAAAACTGCGTGCTGTCCACTTCATGACATGGGTCTCTGTGGACGAGCAGATGCATGCAGCCTTACATCACCAAGCTCCATGTCGAACGTCCGATGGAGTGGTGTAAAGTCACCACAACTAGACTGTGGGTCAGTGGAAATGTGTTCTGTGTAATGGAGCATCACACTTCTTTATCTGGCCTCTAATGGAAGAGTCTGGGTTTGGCGAATTCCTGGAGATTGTTACCTGCCTGACTGCATTGTGCCCGCTGTACAGTTTGGTGGAGTATGATGCTATGTGTTTCTTTTTCAGCTCCTTAGTTATTTTGAAAGAAAATCTTAATGCTTCATTATACAAGACATTGTGAACAATTGTAGTCAGGGGCAAATTAGGAGTAGCCAGGTCCCCGGGCAATTTAGAGGGCACCCCCCTCACCTACCCAACACCCAATGTAATTTTTTTTCCTTATGTTCAGTGCTATACATAATAGAGGATATTATGTAATAAGAAATAGCAATATACAGTTAGGTCCATAAATATTTGGACAGAGACAACATTTATCTAATTTTGGTTCTAGACATTACCACAATGAATTTGAAACAAAACAAATCAGATGCAGTTGAAGTTCAGACTTTCCGCTTTCATTTGAGGGTATCCACATTAAAATTGGATGAAGGGTTTAGGAGTTTCAGCTCCTTAACATGTGCCACCCTGTTTTTAAAGGGACCAAAAGTAATTGGACAGATTAAATAATTGTAAATAAAATGTTCATTTCTAGTACTTGGTTGAAAACCCTTTGTTAGCAATGACTGCCTGAAGTCTTGAACTCATGGACATCACCAGACACTGTGTTTCCTTCTTTTTGATGCTCTGCCAGGCCTTCACCGCGGTGGTTTTCAGTTGTTGTTTGTTTGTGGGCCTTTCTGTCTGAAGTTTAGTCTTTAACAAGTGAAATGCATGCTCAATTGGGTTGAGATCAGGTGACTGACTTGGCCATTCAAGAATATTCCACTTCTTTGCTTTAATAAACTCCTGGGTTGCTTTGGCTTTATGTTTTGGGTCATTGTCCATCTGTAGTATGAAACGACGACCAATCAGTTTGGCTGCATTTGGCTGGATCTGAGCACACAGTATGGCTCTGAAGACCTCAGAATTCATTCGGCTGTTTCTGTCCTGTGTCACATCATCAATAAACACTAGTGACCCAGTGCCACTGGCAGCCATGCATGCCCAAGCCATCACACTGCTTCCGCCATGTTTTACAGATGATGTGCTGTGCTTTGGATCATGAGCTGTACCACGCCTTCACCATACTTTTCTCTTTCCATCATTCTAGTAGAGGTTGATCTTGGTTTCATCTGTCCAAAGAATGTTCTTCCAGAACTGTGCTGGCTTTTTTAGATGTTTTTTAGCAAAGTCCAGCCTAGCCTTTTTATTCTTGATTCTTATGAGTGGCTTGCACCGTGCAGTGAACCCTCTGTATTTAATTTCATGCAGTCTTCTCTTTATGGTAGATTTGGATATTGATACACCTACCTCCTGGAGAGTGTTGTTCACTTGGTTGGCTGTTGTGAAGGGGTTTCTCTTCACCATGGAGAGTATTCTGCGATCATCCACCACTGTTGTCTTCCGTGGGCGCCCAGGTCTTTTTGCATTGATGAGTTCACCAGTGCTTTCTTTCTTTCTCAGAATGTACCAAACTGTAGATTTTGCCACTCCTAAAGTTGTAGCAATTTCTCGGATGGGTTTTTTCTGTTTTTTGCAGCTTAAGGATAGCTTGTTTCACCTGCATGGAGAGCTCCTTTGACCGCATGTTTCCTTCACAGCTAAACCTTCCAAATGCAAACACCACACCTCAAATCAACACCAGCCCTTTTATCTGCTTAATTGAGAATGATATAATGAAGGGATTGCCCACACCTGTCCATGAAATATCCTTGGAGTCAATTGTCCAATTACTTTTGGTCCCTTTAAAAACAGGGTGGCACATGTTAAGGAGCTGAAACTCCTAAACCTTCATCCAATTTTAATGTGGATACCCTCAAATGAAAGCTGAAAGTCTGAACTTCAACTGCATCTGATTTGTTTTGTTTCAAATTCATTGTGGTAATGTCTAGAACCAAAATTAGATAAATGTTGTCTCTGTCCAAATATTTATGGACCTAACTGTATATAATAGGAGGACGCTATATGATAAGGGACTATATATAACGGGATGCTATATGTTATAGGGCAATCGCTCAGTGAATATTGTTTAAAGGGGTGGTCCAAAACGAAATTTTATTTTCATCCTAAACTCTATTTAATGTCATAATCTTATATTTTTTCTAATATACTTTAATTAAATATTGCCTATTCCTCCCTCACTATCTAACTGCTTTTTTTGACCCGACTTCCTCTCTGATGACGCTTTGTTTGAGAATCTCCCCAGAATGGCTCAATGATATTGAGGTCAGGAGACTGAGATGGCCACTCCAGAACCTTCACTTTGTTCTGCTGTAGCCAATGACAGGTCAACTTGGCCTTGTATTTTGGATAGTTGTCATGTTGGAACATCCCAGCATGTCCATTGCGCAGCTTCCGGGCTGATGATTGCAAATTTGCCTCCTGTATTTGCTGATAACATGCTGCATTCATATTTCCTTCAGCTTTGACCAAGTTTCCTGTGCCTTTGTAGCTCACACATCCCCAAAACATCAGTGATCCAACTCCGTGCTTTACAGTAGGAATGGGGTTCCTTTCATCATAGGCCTTGTTGACCTCTCTCCAAATGTAACATTTATGGTTGTGGACAAAAAGTTTAATTTTGGTCTCATCACTCCAAAGTACCTTGTTCCAGAAGTTTTGAGGCTTGTCTCTGTGCTGTTTTGTATATTGTAGGTGAGATACTTTGTAGCATTTGCGCAGTAATCGCTTTCTTCTGGCGATTCAACCATACAGCCCATTTTTCTTCAAGTGCCTCCTTATTGTACATCTTGAAACAGCCACACCACTAGTTTTCTGAGAGTCCAGTGTTTCAGCTGATGTTATTTGTGGGTGTTTCTTTGCTTCCCAAACAATTTTCCTGGCAGTTGTGGATGACCGTGGTTTTGTTTTTACAGAGCCTTTGATTTTCCATTTGTTAATCGCATTTTGAACGCTGCTGACTTGCATTATCAATTCCTTGGATATCTTTCTGTATCCCTTTCCTGTTTTATACAGTTCAACTACCTTTTCCCATAGATTCGTTGACAATTCTTTTGCTTTCCCCATGACTCACAATCCAGAAACGTCAGTGGCTGGATGAAAGATGCAAGAGTCTGTCTGGATCCCAGAAACTCACTCAGCTTTTATGCACACACACTGATTACAAGCAAACAGGTCACAGGTGAGGATGTTACCTTTAGTAGCCATTCAAACCCATTTGTGTCAACTTCTGTGCATGTTATCAGGCCAAAATCATGAGGGTGTCATGGTTTACTGGGTTCTTGGGCCAGGTAGTCACGGGGTTAACTTGGTTGGCCTCTTTCTGGGTCCTGGGAGGCTTTTTATAGCCTCACTGTGAGGCCAATCTTTGTAGTTTATACTCTGACCTTTAGCTGAGTGTGTCTGACCCTGTGCTTGTGCCAGTGCTTTGTGCCTGTGCTGCGTTTTGTCTGTCTGGTTCTGATTTGGCTGTGTCCCTGTTACGAGTTTTGCCTGTCCCTTTTGTACTGCGTTGCTCCCTCTGTGTATGACCTCTTGGCTATGTTCTGATTATTCTCTGCCTGCTCCTCTTGTACTGCGTTGCTCCCTCTGTGTATTACCTGGCTATCCTGACTATCCATTCTGTCTATGCCCCTTGGTAACTTTATTTCGTAGTTACCCTTCTAGGAGTTTTCCTTTACCTTCCTAGATCTCTGGAGCTTAGGCCACGCCTCTAGGCAGTCACGTGCTTCAGGTCCTCCGGCCTGAAGCATTCTCTAGCTGTTTCTGCTTTCTCTGAGAGACCTGTGGTGGCTCCGCCCCTTGGCAGTCACATGCTGCAGGTCCTCTGGTCTGAAGCACACGTCTTCCCTGCTGCTGCCTCTCTACACAGGTATCTATTAGGGCACAGTTTGTTTATTCAGGACATGCGCACTGACTCAGTGAGCAAGTGCAGTGCTGTGTCCTTGACAGAGGGTATGTAAACTTTTGATCAAGGCCATTTGGATGTTTTGGGTTGTCATTATGATTTAAAAAGAGAAAACACAGTAGTTTGACAATAAATGGCTTCACCCAACCACTAACCATGAGTGGAGAAAAAGTTTTGGGAGTTATCATTCATATTCTCTGAAAACAGGCCAAGAAAGCAAAAATTCTGCCGGGGTATGTAAACTTTTGAGCACAACTGTACGTGTGTGAGTGTATATATGTATATTATGCTGTTTATCCTACTTATATAACATAAGCTGTTATTTTTATCACTGAGTACAGTAATTTCATCCAGAGATGTGGCATAGTACATCTAGTACGATCATTATCTTAGAGATATCTCTACTTTGAGCGCTTCTCTCAATTTTTTTAACCTGTATTACACTCTTTGAATAGCTAAAAGAGAGATTGTTTAACTTTTCTAGAAAACTTATGCAAGGGAGTCATGGGGTATATAAGATCTGGCTGCTCATACTGACTAATATTGGGCCACCTAATACTTCTGTTTACAAGTCATGAATTTTATTTAATTCAAAATACCAGTCATAATGTATCATTATAAAACCGTCAATGGATGCTAATATATACAGCGGCATATAAAAGCATAAACATGTGAAAAATCTATGAATACCAATGTAAACCAGGCCAGCCCATATGATGCCAAAGGGACCCTATGGATATGTTTTGCAGATTTGCTAGATGCTTTGCGTTATGAATGGACTTTAAATGGGATGTTCATTTTGGCATGAAAGTCTACAGTCACTCTATGGAACTGCAGACTTGTGAATCCTCATTTTGTGCATAGTGCATGCTGTCAGGATTCTCCAGTGCCGGCACCTTGAGAGAGCAGTCATGTGACCACAAGTATGCGATTTGCATACATTCCAGCTAGACATGTGCAGCCGCACTCACAAGTGTATCGAGCGAGGCTGCACACGTCTAGTCGGAATGTGGCTGGAAGTATGCAAATCACATACTTGCGGTCACAATACCGTCCTGACAGCGCGCAGTGTGTGCGATGTGAGGATTCTCAAGTCTGCAGTCACCTAGAATGACTGCAGATATTTTTGCCAAACCTGGACAATCCCTATAAGTCTCAAACCATTTGCTGCTTCATTTTATGACTTGAGAAATTAAATTATTTTCTATGCATATTATTTTTTAGCTACTTTTTAAGCTTTTCAGAGTTGTGTCTATTTCATCTTTCATCTGTAACCCGGAGATACTCTCCTTCCCCTTTATTTGTAAGCAAAAAGGGATCACACAATGGGGCCAATTAACTATTGAAAACGCTCCAGACATTCTGTTTTAAATTGAGCCAGAAGTGCATATGTTGTGCGCCACATTTATTAAGCATTTAAGAGTATGATCACATAAAGGTTTTTTTCTTAGATAATTTTTTAAGGTTTAAAAAATGTAATGTAAATAAGTTCCAAAAAAACTAAATATGTTTTTTTCAACTCTAGTTTAATTTCAATAGGAAATTTTACACTGCAAACGCTCCAACAATTGACGCATCACTTTTTTTCAATACATTAAAAAACGTACAAATAAAAGACTCTATTCCGTTGCAATAACTGGGATTATTTCTAGGATTATTTTTACTAGAGGATTTGAAGTGAAAGAGCAGAAATTTAAATTATGAAAACACAGGTTATTCTGAATATTTTATCACAAAACTATATTACAATCTGATCCGTTTCTCCTGCCGCCCTATAACTCGGTGCCTGCAGATTGGACAGCATTTTAAATGTGACAGGTTCCCTTTAATGATTGATGAGATTACATTCAGCTCTCATTTTATCCTCCTTGACATATATAGACTTCATTGATTCTTCCGCTTGACTCAATTAATGAAGCAAAATGTAATCTTACAGATAATTACCTCTAACATATCTGATACAGAAGAAGATCCTTGAATAGTTTTATGATGCCAAGCACATGAAAATGTCCCTGTGTATTTCAGGTCTAGTTTGATGTGCTCAGAGATGCGGACATTATGTACTGTATATCCACATTATACGCTGTGCATTGCTAAATTACATTTTATACCTAACTGAGATTACTAACAATGTATCTGTACTATATCCAAGGATTATCCAATGTATAGTCCTGGTATCAGCATGACATTATTTCTAGCACAACGTAAAGTTGTTAAATGTCTGCTGACATGTCAATTTGACTAAATCCTATAGATGAGTGAATCGACTTGCAGGACTCTGGTTCCAAACCAAGTCAGTATTCCATGGCTGCCAGAAGAGATCCCTGCAAATCTCCTCTGTCCTGCCGTCATGCTTGCCGCCATCCCGATGCCTGCTGTCATACTTGCCGCCATCTCGGCGCCTCTTCTGATTAGCAGGCCCCTCGCAATGTCGTGCGTATGTCACACAACAAGGATGACGCTGCACCAGCCCGACAAATCAGAAGAGGGTCTGGGGATTCCAGCAGGTAAAAGCTGACCTACCCCCACCACATCAACACCATAAAAAAAGATTCAGTGGACTTGACTGGATCATGGTGCATTGGAGCAGACACAGAAGGACATAACTCCCAATTTTTAAAGCTAGGCATAGGGACATGTAATGACACACAGTAATTTTGCCTCTACTGAAACCCCTAAGTGTTCTCGACCACGATTACCCTTTCATGGCCCCCATAGAGAATGATTCCCCAGGCACATAGTATGATACCCACATAGTGAATTCCCCCACACATGCGCATTATGATTGCATAGTGCTCCAAACGTGGTATCATGCCGCCATATTGCCCTGCCTGCATATTATGGTGCAGCCAATGTGCAAACACAGTATAATGTCCCCACAATGACCCACAATATTATAGAATACTCCCACAGCCACCTAACACAGTACGATGAACCCACGTGTCCCGCTCACAGAATGATGACACACGCACAGTTTAAAGACCTACACACACTATCCTTGACCAAACAGTCCTCTACACATAGTATTACAGCTCCTACAGATGCCCCCCACACAGTATAATGCCCTGACAGTCCCCCACCCCTACAATATGATGTCCTGCTTACAGTATAATTCTCCCCCACTCACTTTATGATGGCCCCAACACAGTATTATGTCTCCACAGTCATCCCACACACAGTATCATGGCCCTCACAGCCCCCCACATACAGTATGATACCCCCACAAAGAATTATTGCCCCCACACATGGTATCACAGACCTCCCCACAATATAAGGCCCTTATTGCTCCCTACTCACGGTATGAGGTTGCTACAGCCTCCCCACGGATAGTTTAATTTCTCCACAGTGCCCACCCAAACAATATGATGGTCCACAGAGACAACCACACATTATGGTGTCCCTACAGCCCTCTACAAGGTTTGGTGCCCCACAGCACCCTATACACATTATGATGGCCCCCACAGCTCTCTACACAGCACAGAGTCTCTGCAGAGTCCACACAGTATGATGGCCTCAAAAGCCTTCTCCCAGTATGATGTCCCCACAGTACATTCCCCCACACACTGTATGATGCCCCTATTGTTTTCCCCCAAGAAGTACTGAGAACATTAAAAAACAAAACGCCTTCCCCGACATACTGCTGCCTCTATGCAGTTTGTGCAGCAGGTGCAATCTAGAGATATCATCATGCCTGACTCACAGGCTTAATGATGGTCACAAGTAGCCGACTGCTCACAATTTGACTATTGAAGATAACTGAATCTGCATCCTGATGATGGAGATATCATTGGAATCAAGACTCCTGGCACGGTTTGGTGGTGTCATTGGCACCGGGTTCCCCAATTCACGTGCCCCACAGCATCTGCATGGTCTGCTGATATTAGCGGTAAGCCACTATGTCCCCCATTACACCCCCATCTTGCAATAGGGGTTGTAATGCTGCTCTTCCTTACCTCCTACCTTATGGCTGCAAATCATGGAAAATGTAGCAATAAAGATTTATATACAATTCATCTCCTGATTGAAAACCACGATGACCAGTGTAACGGTTTATAGAGTTATCATTTCTCATGGTATTGTATTAGATTGGGGTCCCATAGGTCGTACCCCCAAATGTGTAACATTATGGTTATTATTACACCATAATCGTTTGCACTTACAAAACAAAATAACAATGCGGCAACTCTACAAACGCGCAGGTCACAACGTACGACGAAGTCAAGAGAAGAGGTTTGATAGAAACTTTCCGCTTAGTGTAGCGTGAAACTACAGTACTTAGAGATGACCTCGTATTTACCGGCTGCGCGCTCAGCCTCCCGTTTATTGATTATCTGAAATCCTAGCAATCGTTGCAGCTTTTCTCTCTGCTTGTTTGCAGGTCAGTGTAAAAAGATTGTGCCGCCGGAGTCTGGCTCGTTACACATTTTGCACGGAAATGGTTCTTCAGTGGGGACAATTATCATGTTTCAGTGCTCCTCTTCATATCAGCTGGTTGGAGAAGACTTAACGACCTGTGTCTGGAAAGGAAACAGCACCTTGTGGACAGCCGGGGCGCCTTCTTGTAAACGTAAGGGATTTTTTTTACATTTTTTTATTAGTCGTTGAGCGGTTTACTCCTGGTGTCTTCACGTGGTGGCCATGAGTTTTAGGTTTAGAGAATGAAAGGATATTTTTCCATGGATGATGTTTTTTTCCCTATCCAAAGGGTAGGAGATAAATGTTTGATCTTTTTGAGTCCCATTGCCGAAACACTCACTAATGGCTAGGCTGGTCAAAAATGGATGCCAGTCCATTCATTTATTCATTTGCAGCCGCAGCTAAGAAGAACAGAAGAACCAAACCCCATTCTAGTGATGGTTAAAGGAACCGTCATGCCATGAGAATGCCTGCGGGAACCTTTATTTGCCAAAACAAAAAGGGAACCTGACTTCTAATACATGCTGTTCAATCCTTAGGCAGCATGTATCAGGCACGGGCTGTATGATCTCAGTCCTATATGTTTAACTATGAAATATTACGGCGTTTCAGTGAGAAACAATGTATGAGCCGCACTGGGGACTAGTCGGACAGGTTAGTCCCTGCTAGCTTCTCCCCGCCCTCTGCCCTGGAGTGACAGGTCTCTCCCTGCTTGCATGTATGAGGAGAGACCTATCAGTCACTGGCAGCGGGTCGCCGGGGATCTGCCTGTCCGATTAGTCTCCCGTGCGGCTTGTACAATTGTTTTTCTCTGAAACACCGCAGCGATCCATAATTAAACATATATAGCTGAAATCATCCAATGTGTGATACATTCTGCCCATGGATCAGCTGTCAGGCTCCCTTTAAAAGGAGGCCATGACATAAAGTATATGGACATTTTTGGGGCCTTTTTTTATTTTTTTACTTAAATGCATGCAAGCAGTTAAGTAAAATGCCTCCAAAGGTGTCCATGTTTTTTAACGCTGCCTGTGTGATCACGGGAGAGGGAATATGTGGCCAGACGGGACTTTCCCAGCCAATAACTTGCCTTGGTTTAGAGAAGCTGAATCCGTCACAACCAAGTGACCTCATTTGCGAAAAAACCCAGCTATTTCCAGAGGCAGTCCATCGATGAAAATGGGTCGACCATGTTCTGTCCGGGAAAAAAAATAGTGGAACCCTCAGGAGACCAAGTAGTGACCAAGAGACCAACATTCGAAGAAGTGTCATGTTGCTTTCCCAATACTGCAGATGCTTTGTGCTACTGAGGGGCATCACCGTCAGACCCTCACTGTTCAAGCATTGATAGCTTTTACCAATATGTCATTATTACCCCAGACCACAAACGTACACCAAACAACGTAGAGCAATGGGAGGGTGACTACCCTTGATTGTTAAGATTTCCTTATAATAAAAAAGAAATGTCCATGTCTTAATGCAAAGATGCAAAAAAATGGGTTTTCTAAGAGATGAAAAGAATGCGAGCCCCCCAACGATCACATAATAATGGCCTATCATAGTAAAAAGCACCTGGAGAAAGCCTTAAAGGGGTTAATGTCAGCGCGGTGGAGACCTCGTTAAATAAACATGTTGTTGTTTATGGAGCATAATATTAAATAAGGTAGAAGGAAAGATGTTTTTTCTTTATCGCTGACTCATCAGTTCTCTCCCATCTGTCAGTGCTGACTGTAGTGCACGACGCCGGAAGGGTAAATGGAGATAAGTCAGATATTTGGAGATTTAAAAAAAAAGCATAAAAAAATCACAACTTGGTTAATTCTCTTTTGAGAAAAGGCTAAAAAAAAAGGAATAAAACCATTCGCTTTGATACTGATGGCTCATAGAATGCAACACTGCAAGGGGTATAGTCATATGGACAATGAAACATTGACCTCACTGGCGGCAGAGTTCCCAGTAAAGACTTAGGTCATAATAGCTGAAAAAAATAAACACATTATTGATCTTTTACAAATAAATAAGTTCTTGCTGAATCAGCAGGATTAGCACTGAAGGATATGTACATACACATATACAGTACATAGTGTATATGTGTGTGTATATACAGCTACGTTCAGAAATGTTTGGACAGTGACACAAGTTTTGACATTTCAGCTGTTTATCAACACATATTCAAGATACAGTTATATAATCAGTATTGGCTTATAATGCAGACCCTCAGCTTTAATTTGAGGATATTCACATCCTAATTGGAGTAAGGGTTTAGGAATTACAGCTCTTACAGTAGCTGCCTCTTTTTAAAGGGACCAAAAGTAATTGGACAATATCTCAAAAGCTCTATAATGGGCTATTCCTTCATTAATCCATTACCAATTAAACAGAAAAAAAGGTCTGGAGCTGATTCCAGGTATGGCATTTGCATTTCGAAGCTGTTGTTGTGAACCCACAACATGTGGTCAAAGGAGCTCTCAATGGAAGAGAAACAGGCTATCATTAGACTGAAAGAAAAGAAGAAATCCACCAGGGAACTGAAATGTTAGGAATGGCCAAATCATCAATTTGGTACATTCTGCAGAAAATAAGAGCGCATTGGTGAGCTTGGGAACTGAAAAAGGTCTGGCCGTCCATAGGATACAACAGTGGTGGATGATCGCAGAATCCTTTCCATTGTGAAGAAAAAGCGCTTCACAACATCCACCCAAGTGAAGAACACTCTCCAGGAAGTAGATGTTTCAGTATCTAAGTCTACCATAAGGAGAAGATTTCATGAGAGCAAATACAGAGGGTTCACCACAAGGTGCAAACCATTAATCTGCCTTAAAAATAGAAAGGCCAGATTAGGCTTTGCCAAAAAAAAAAAATCTAAAGAATTCAGCCCAGTCCTGGAAAAGCACTCTAGAAGAAAGTATGGAGAAGACTTAGAACGGCTCATGATCCAAAGCACATCACATCCTGTGTAACACATGTTGGAGGCAGTATGATGGCTCTGGCATGCATGGCTTCCAATGGTGCTGGGTCACTAGTGTTTATTGATGATGTGACTGAAGACCGAAGCAGTCGGACGAATTCTGAAGTGTACAGGGCGATACTTTCTGCTCCGATTCAACCAAATGTAGGAAGGTTGATTGGACAGCGTTTCACAATACAAATAGATAATGACCCAAAACATACTGCAAAAGCAGAATATTCTGCAATAGTCGAGTCAATCACTATATCTCAGCCTCATCGATCTGTTTGTCTCATGATTTCTCATGCTTAAGACAAAACTTAAAGCAGGACGACCCACAAACAAGCAACAACTGAAGTCAGCTGCGGTAAAGGCCAGGCAAAGCATCACAAAGGAGGATGCCCAACGTTTGTTGACATCTATGACTTCCAGAATTCAGGCAGTCATTGCCTAAAGAAGATTCTCTACAAAGTATTAAAAATAAGCTTTTCATTTATAGTAATGTTACTTTGTCCAATTACTTTTGAGCCCCTGAAATGAGGAGGCTTTGTAGAAAAGTGGTTTCCATGGATCAATTTTAATGAGTATCCACATAAGAAGTTAAAAATAAAGTGATCTGAATAACTCTGAATGAGGCTCGGTCATCTGCGCTAGACTAAGCTGGTGGCCAGTATTTCAATAAAAGTTTAAAAGTTTGAAAAAAATATAATAAGAATGGTGTAACTGAGGAAAACATCTAGAAAAAAAGTGAATCTGGTCAATGTGATCAGGTTGCAAATGAAAGGGGTTAGAGGAGAAAATGAAAAATCATTCTTAGGAGCCAGCAGTGCACAGCCAAATAAATTGCAGTTGGGCAGATCGATTTGTGAGATTCCGGTCCATCGTCCAGATCAGTAGTTTCTAGCTGCTGGATGGGAAGCTCCTGAATCTCTTACCTTACTGGATCCCTTTTGATTAGCTGGGTTGGTGTGATGCATAGATGACTTTGCACCAGCTCGGTTCATGAAAAGTAGCGCCAAGGATCTCAAAAGGTAAGAGATTTGCAACCATCCATAGAGCGGCCAGAGAGTACTGAGCTGGCCAATGGACTGGCGTCCTCTGCGAATCGATCCACCCAACTCCTATGCACAACTGAATGTCCCTTAGTACAGATGAACCATAACTACAGATGATTACATGGAGTGCAGTTGCAGTCTACAGAAAGCAGAAAGGCAAGCCTCCAGTGGGCAAAAGAGTAGAAAAATGTAATAACGAAACAACAGAAAAACACCTACATTTTCTGATATCTTTTGCACCATGGATAAAACTTAGTGCAAGCAGCATGAATCTATGATCCCTTCCTCACTAGTGGTGTTGGAGTAATAGTGTATGAAATGTTTTTTTTTGGCACACTCTGGGTCCTCTGATAACTGTGGGATGGATCCTTGTACAGTAGGGCGTACCTAAGCATTGTGGTTTACGACGTTGATCCCTTCATGGTAGCTGTTTACCCAATAGTAGAAGGACACTTTTAGAAGAAA
>JARQOD010000009.1:42020950-42093060 GCA_033576555.1 Oophaga sylvatica | reverse complement strand
GGGAGAATTGCAGAGGTCCTGAAGAAGAAGGGTCAACACTGCAAATATTGACTTGCTGCATTAACTCATTCTAACTGTCAATATAAGCTTTTGTTACTCATATGTTTGCAATTATTATATTTCTGTCTGTGATAAAAACATCTGTCAAACACACATAAAAACCAGAGGGCAGAAGATCATGTGAAAATATAATATTTGTGTCATTCTCAAAACTTTTGGCCATGACTGTATACAGTAACTATCTTACCTAAACTGATGGTGAACATTTCAGCCGCTCATCCATTTCTGAGCAGCCTAAGTGACAACCAATATGGCTGCACTTCCTTTTGTCACTTTTGCAAAAATTAATGTGACAACTGTGAAAAATGACAATAACTTTGTAAGTAGACAAAACATAAATACCAAACTTACAAGTATAGACTGGCATGGCACAGTACAGTCCTTTTTTCAGGCACAGAGGTGGCTTTCATGTTATAAACTGATCACAGCTCCTGGGATTTCAGATATTTGCAGTTAGTAGTAGGCAAGTAAAGGGGTTGTGCAGGCTTTGGGTTCAGGTCTGCAGTCATTCTATGTGACTGCAGACTTGTGAATCCTCGCAGTGTTCACTGTCAGGATTCTCCATTGCCAAAAGCAGGTAGTCATGCAAATGCAAGTGTGGGAATTGCTTAGAGTGAGTGCAGACTTGAGCCCCAAGCCTGGACAATCCCTATAAGGTTCTTTTAACATTCTTTCGTTTAAGGGGCATACCAAAAAAACAGTGGCTGAATATTTAACTTCCAGGCCACACCCATGAGGTGGAGATATGGTGATTAGGCATCTCGCCCATCTCTGACTCACCTAAAGTCATCTAAAAAAACAGTCCCATATCATGGTTGACTAATTCCTTCAGCACATAGCATGCTGGAGAGAAACTTATGGGTTTTTAGATAATGGAAGAAAGCAGTCTTCTTGACACATTTCTCCCCTCGTATACAGTGCCAGTGACCCTTGTCACACCATTTTGAGACTTTATAGGAGTTTCATCATGGTGCTCTGTAGGTAGATGTACCTTTGAGAACTGTGGTCTAGAGGTACAGAGAGAGAGCTGACAAAAAGTTGAGGACGTATACAATAACAGACCACAATGATGTCTGCTCAAAGCTGAATGGGAAAGAAAAAAATGCAGGTGTGACGCTAAGTGTCATGTATAGTGTACAGTTCCTATAGCGTCTTGTGCTTGGGTGCGAGGAAAACACATGAGACCCAGGTTGATATGAAATGACTTGTATTACTTCATACAAGCATGCAGAAAAGGTCACACAGTTTGCAGGAACAGAGGCAGGAGACACAGCAGGCCAGAGTAACTTCAAGCTCTACAATAAATCTCCAAAGCAGGTTCAGGATCTCTTCTCTGTACCGTAATTCCTCTGCAAACATGGATTCACCAGACAGCAGGTTTCCAGAGTCCAAAAGTGTTCCAAAGTTCCTCAGTAGGAAATAGCTGGAGTCCAAAATCCTAGGTTTCCAGGAGTCAGGTCACAGGCTGACTGAAGCTTGATTCAGGAGCACTGATTGTTCAGCTGAGGCTGCTTAAGAAGCAAGAGGAGAGAATCAGTTCGGGAACATGAAAGCTGGAAACTCCATATTAACTGAGGGCAAGATAGCTGCAGCAAGACAGAAAGCAAAATGGCCGACGGAAAACTGAGTTTCAAGGAACATGTCAAAAGAGACAAAGAACCTTACATTACTCCCCCCTTAGGGACAACCTCCGGATGACCTCAGACCAGGCTTGTCAGGGTACCTCTGATGAAACTGGCGGAGCAGGCGAGGAGCATTTACATTATTGACTGGCTCCCATGAGTTGTCCTCCACTGGGTAGCCCTGCCATTTAATCAAATATTGCAACTGATTTCTGTACAACCTGGAATCTAGAATCCTTTCCACCATAAATTCTTCCTGACCATCGACCAGCACTGGGTCAGGGCAAGGAGAAGAGCGTCCAGGAAACGTATTGGGTGTTGCAGCCTTTAGTAGGGATACATGAAAGACAGGGTGGATTCTCATAGTTCTGGGCAGTTGAAGACGACAAGCAACAGCACTTATAATCTTACTGATCTTATAAGGTCCAATGTACTTATGTCCCAATTTAGACGATGGAATCTTTATTTTAAGATTTCTGGTTGACAGCCAGACCAAATCTCCTACCTTGAAAGTTGGTGCAGGTTTACAAAATTTATCTGCTGCTTTCTTGTACCTTTCCTGAGCCAATTCTAGATTTTCCTTTAGAAGATCCATATTCTTTTGTAAAGAAGTGATTCTTTCAGCCACTGCCGGCAAGGGCGTATCTATGGGAAATCGAGGAAGAATGTTAGGATGATAACCTAGATTGGAGTAAAAAGGAGACTGCTTAGTGGAGGCGCTCTGAGAGTTGTTATAAGAGAACTCAGCCAGTGGAAGTAGATCCACCCAATCATCTTGTAGGTGGCAGATAAAGCAGCGGAGATACTGCTCCAGGGTCTGATTGGTTCGTTCTGTCTGTCCATTAGTCTGGGGATGAAAAGCAGAAGAAAGGTTTACTTTAATGTCCAATGCGGCACAGAAATTTTGCCAAAACCTTGAAGTGAATTGCACCCCTCGATCCGAAATGACCTCATCCGGTACTCCATGTAAGCGAAACACATTCTTAATCATTAAGTCTGATGTCTGTTTTGCAGTGGGTAAACCGACACAAGGGATAAAATGAGCTGCCTTTGTTAGACGATCAACCACCACTAGAATGGTGTTCTTCCCTTGAGAGGTTGGTAACTCCACAATGAAGTCCATAGAAATGGATCCCCACGGGCGGGACGGGGTGGGAAGAGGTTGTAACAGACCAGTTGGTGAGGAGCGAGGTGTTTTGCATCTTGCACAGACTTCACGTGAAGTGACATAGTTTAAAACATCTTTCCTGTAAGTGGGCCACCAAAAGAAACGAGAAAGAAATTCTTGTGTCTTTAGAATTCCCCTATGCCCGGCTATCTTGGAATCGTGGATGAGTTGCAATACTCTCAATCTGACTGTTTCAGGTATATACAGACGTTGTCCCTGAATCCACACACCATTCTTAAAAACAAGACTTACGTCCCTTGGGGGTTGAGCCAACAAAGAATCCGCATGGTATGCTTCCTTGATGTCCTTAAGTAGGTCTTGATTATGAATCACTCCCAGGAATCTAGAGTCAGGAAGAATAGTCTTAGGAGGAGTAAGTGGACGTGTCTCTGCTGAATGAATCCTAGAGAGTGCATCAGCCTTTCCATTGCGCGATCCTGGTCTATAAGAAATTACAAAATTAAATTGGTTTAGGAAAAGATTCCAGCGAGCCTGGCGAGGAGTCAGGCACTTAGCCGACCTCATAAATTCAAGGTTACGATGGTCTGTCAGGACGACTATTTGCTGTGCAGCTCCCTGAAGAAGGTGTCTCCATTCCTTGAAGGTGGCAATAATGGCCAACAATTCTCTATTGCCCAATCGTAGTTCCTCTCAGCCGAAGACAACTGCTGGGAAAAGAAGGCACAGGGATGCAAGACATTCTTCTCACCTGTTCTCTGAGAGAGTATAGCTCCAACGGCACAGTCTGAAGCATCCACCTCTATTATGAAGGCAAGCTCGGGGTTGGGATGTACTAAGATAGGTGCGGTGGTAAATTTATCCTTTAAACAGGAAAATGCTTCCTGCGCTTGCGGGGTCCAGGAGAACCTAGACTGTTTCCGGGTAAGTTGGGTGATAGGTGACACTACCTCAGAGAAATTCCTAATGAAACGTCTATAGAAGTTGGCAAACCCGATGAAGCGCTGCACCTCCTTCACATTTCTAGGAATTGGCCAATCCTTGATGGCTTGGGTCTTGCTTCCATCCATACTAATCCCTTGCGTAGATAGTACATACCCCAGAAATTGAATTTCGGTCCTATGGAATTCACACTTTTCAAGTTTGATGTAGAGATGGTTTTGTCTTAGGCGTTCTAAGACCATTCTCACATGTCCATGATGTTCCTCTGTGGAGTTAGAAAAAATTAGAATATCATCCAGATAAATCACCACAAATGTATCTAGGAGATCCCTGAAGATGTCATTCACCAAGTGTTGGAAAGTGGCTGGGGCGGTACTCAGACCAAAAGGCATAACTAGATATTCAAAGTGTCCATAGCGTGACCTGAATGCAGTCTTCCATTCATCCCCAGGTCTAATACGGACCAAGTTATAGGCCCCACGGAGATCCAGTTTAGAGAAAATTTTGGCGTGCCGCACTCTCTCCAACAACTCAGGGATTAAAGGCAATGGATAACGGTTTCTAATAGTAACCTTATTGAGTTCCCTATAGTCTATGCAGGGTCTCAGAGATCCATCTATCTTCTTCACAAAGAAGATGGGTGCACCTGCAGGAGATGAAGAGGGGCGTATGAAGCCTTTGGCTAGATTTTCATCTATGTAGTCCTTCAAAGCTTTTAGCTCGGGCCCCGCGAGGGGGTAGATCTTACCAAAAGGTATCTCGGCTCCAGGCAATAATTCGATTGGACAATCATATGGACGGTGAGGAGGAAGCTGATCAGCGTTCTTCTTGTCACATAAATCCACATAGTCCTGGTATACAGCTGGTAGTTCAGGGACTGACATGGTTCCTTTAGGAACAGAGCAAGCTGAAACTCCTTGACTCATCTGTTTCTCCGGAAAGTGTAATTCCTTGGTCTCCCAGTTAATCGTAGGATTCTGCGCCTGTAGCCATGGTAGCCCTAGAATAATGGGAAAGTGGGGAGAAGAGATAAGCATAAAAGACATTTTCTCCTGATGATCTTTACCCATAAGGACCCTCAAAGGCTCTGTTTCCTGATCCACTGGTCCAGAGGTCAGCAGGGAGCCATCCACAGTCTCCATCTGTACTGGAGTAGCCTTCTTCACTGAACGATACGTTTCAGAGCAAAGGAGATATCCATAAAATTTCCACTTGCTCCTGAGTCGATCATAGCAGAGCTATACACCCAGACTGAGTCAACCCAGAGTTTGATGGAAAGGAAGCAATGAGAATTGTTTCTTTTACAACTCAGATGGGACACCGCTGAGGAAACTTGAAAAATTGCAGCGTTTATACCGTCATTGTCCCCAGAACTAACAGAGTTTAAGTCCGAAAAATCAAGATCTCTTGCAGCAGATCTCTCTGGAATCTGAGGCTCGGACATGACAGAGCTCCTCTCGCAACACTCACAGTGAATGACTGCTGCAGTAGTCTTACGAGAACGGCTGGGGCAGTTTATAATGAAGTGCCCTGACTTACCACAGTAAAAACATAGATTGTCATGTATAGTGTACAGTTCCTATAGCGTCTTGTGCTTGGGTGCGAGGAAAACACAGGAGACATAGGTTGAAATGAAATGACTTGTATTACTTCATACAAGCATGCTGAAAAGTTCACACAGTTTGCAGGAACAGAGTCAGGAGACACAGCAGGCCAGAGTAATTTCAAGCACTACAATAAATCTCCAAAGCAGGTTCAGGATCTGTTCTCTGTACCGTAATTCCTCTGAAAACATGGATTCACCAAACAGCAGGTTTCCAGAGTCCAAAAGTGTTCAAAGGTTCCTCAGTAGGGAATAGCTGGAGTACAAGTTCAAGGTTTCCAGGAGTCAGGTCACAGACTGAGGCTTGATTCAGGAGCACTGATTGTTCAGCTGAGGCTGCTTAAGAAGCAAGAGGGAAGAATCAGGGCGGGAACATGAAAACCGGAACTCCATATTAACTGAGGGCAAGAGCTGCAGAAAGACAGAAAGCAAAATGGCCGACGGAAAACTGAGTTTCAAGGAATATGTCAACAGAGACAAAGAACCTTACATTACTCCCCCCTTAGGGACAACCTCCGGATGACCTCAGACCAGGCTTGTCAGGGTACCTCTGATGAAACTGGTGGAGCAGGCGAGGAGCATTTACATTGTTGACTGGTTCCCATGAGTTGTCCTCCACTGGGTAGCCCTGCCATTTAATCAAATATTGCAACTGATTTCTGTACCACCTGGAATCTAGAATCCTTTCCACCATAAATTCTTCCTGACCATCGACCAGCACTGGGTCAGGGCAAGGAGAAGAACGTCCAGGAAACGTATTGGGTGTTGCAGCCTTTAGTAGGGATACATGAAAGACAGGGTGGATTCTCATAGTTCTGGGCAGTTGAAGACGACAAGCAACAGCACTTATAATCTTACTGATCTTATAAGGTCCAATGTACTTATGTCCCAATTTAGACAATGGAATCTTTAATTTAAGATTTCTGGTTGACAACCAGACCAAATCTCCTACCTTGAAAGCTGGTGCAGGTTTACGAAATTTATCTGCTGCTTTCTTGTACCTTTCCTGAGCCAATTCTAGATTTTCCTTTAGAAGATCCATATTCTTTTGTAAAGAAGTGGTTCTTTCAGCCACTGCCGGCAAGGGTGTATCTATGGGAAATCGAGGAAGAATGTTAGGATGATAACCTAGATTGGAGTAAAAAGGAGACTGCTTAGTGGAGGCGCTCTGAGAGTTGTTATAAGAGAACTCAGCCAGTGGAAGTAGATCCACCCAATCATCTTGTAGGTGGCAGATAAAACAGCGGAGATACTGCTCCAGGGTCTGATTGGTTCGTTCTGTCTGTCCATTAGTCTGAGGATGAAAAGCAGAAGAAAGGTTTACTTTAATGTCCAATGCTGCACAGAAATTTTGCCAAAACCTTGAAGTGAATTGCACCCCTCGATCCGAAATGACCTCATCCGGTACTCCATATAAGCGAAACACATTCTTAACACTAGAACTACTGATGGAGTCATTTTGACTCCTTTCGTTTTTTATTTCTCTTCTGTGACTACATTTTTCAGAATTTCGGCTTGAAACTCGGTGACTTTTCCTCAAATATGATGTGAAAAAAGATTTTGTGAGAATAAATAATTTTGGTGAAAAATTTGCGTGTTTTTTTCAAAATTTACCAAGAACTACTGAAGGGAGTCATTTTGACTCCCTACTATATTTTGAGGTCCTTTTGTCACTAAATGTTGCTATAAAGTTTTGTGCATAATTTTTTCACTCTGTCTTATTTACCCTGATGTTCATATAGATGTAGTTAATTTACATGTCAACTTTTCACATTTTCCTTGTGTTTTACCTGCTTGCATTACTGTGTAATGCTGAACAAAATAGCTTGTTTACTCTAGGCTCTTATCTTATGCTAATTTTTGATTCATATATATTGACACATATAAAGAACTGTACGCTTACAGAAGCATGCAGGAACAATAATTTACAGTTTACTCTATCTGATGAGGAGCTAGATGCATTCATTGCAATATTCTATGCTCGTGGAATATCTGGCACGAACCGTCACTCGATTAGCAGTATTTGGTGTAATGACTGGGGAATACCGTTTTGCAAAGCGACAATGTCTAGGGACCGCTTTGTTGAAATTATGAGGTTTCTCAGATTTGATGAGAAATCTACTCGATCGGAGAGACTGCAAACGGACAAGTTTGCTCTATTTTCTACTGTGTGGGACAGGTTTATTGAAAATTGTATTGCGTGTTACAAACCTGGCCCATACATAACGGTGGATGAGCAACTTTTCCCAAGCAAAACTAGGTGTCCATTCACGCAGTACATGCCTTCCAAACCAGATAAATATGGCCACAAATATTGGCTAGCTGTTGATAAGGAGAGCAAATATCTGGCAAATGGCTTCCCTTATCTAGGCAAAGATGACACACGCCGTGCTGAGGACCGTTTAGCTGACCATGTGGTAATGAAGTTATTGGACCCGTTTTTGAAAAAAGGTCGCAATGTTACAACCGATAATTATTTTACTTCAGTAAAATTAGCTAAACAGCTAAAAAGCAAAGGAACAACCATCGTGGGAACACTGAACAAGATAAGGCGAGAAGTGCCTAAAGAAATAAAATCCATGAAAGAGGAATTGTACAACACTAAAGTGTTTAGAAATGAAGACAATTTTACACTTACAGTATATCAAGGAAAGCCCAACAAAAATGTTGTCATTTTGAGTTCCGTCCATCCAGATGTTGTTGTTGCGTCTGATTCCGCTAAAAAAACTCCAGAAACGGTAAAGTTTTACAATGAAACAAAATATGGAGTAGATGTAGTGGATCAGATGGCACGAAAATATACCACACGAACATGCACAAGGAGATGGCCTGTTCATGCATTTGAAAATGCCTTAGACTTTGCGGGTATAAATGCATGGATAATATTCAATGAGATAACCCACCAAAAAATGTCACGCAAGGCATTTTTGCAAACGCTTGTGAGAGAGTTGAGTGGTCCTTATGTCACAGATAGGGAAAAGGGTTCCACGTCCCAAGTTTCTACATGCTCAGAAGTGATGGTTTAAACAAAATTTTGCCAGATCAAAGAAAAGTGCAAGAAAAATAGATCTGTCGGCAATTGTAAGACTTGTGGTAAGTCTTTGTGTGGGCAATGTACTGCCATAAATCAAAGGCAATGCCTAAAATGCGAAACACCAAATGTTTAGAAGGTGAATTCTGCGCCATATTTTCATTTTTATGCTCCTCCACCTACATTTTCTCTGCTTTTTGTTCTTCAGTTGTTGTTTATATGTGTGCACTTGAATAAAAAAAATGTTTGAAAAACGTCTATTATAATTATTGTTATTTTCTGTAGAAAAATAAGAAAAGCAGAAAAAAAACAATCAAAAGCATTACTGTTGGATCTCACAATAATAATACATTACAAAAAATATAATTATTAATAAATAACCACAAATGAAACTCTAAAAATAAACGAAAACAAGCAAGGAGTCAAAATGCCTCCTTTCAGTAGTTCTAGGCGGGGTCACGAGTCCAGTAGTCCTATTCTTAATCATCAAGTCTGATGTCTGTTTTGCAGTGGGTAAGCCGACACAAGGGATAAAATGAGCTGCCTTTGTTAGACGGTCAACCACCACTAGAATGGTGTTCTTCCCTTGAGAGGTTGGTAACTCCACAATGAAGTCCATAGAAATGGATCCCCACGGGCGGGACGGGGTGGGAAGAGGTTGCAACAGACCAGTTGGTGAGGAGCGAGGTGTTTTGCATCTTGCACAGACTTCACATGAAGTGACATAGTTTAAAACATCTTTCCTGTAAGTGGGCCACCAAAAGAAACGAGAAAGAAATTCTTGTGTCTTTAGAATTCCCCTATGCCCGGCTATCTTGGAATCGTGGATGAGTTGCAATACTCTCAATCTGACTGTTTCAGGTATATACAGACGTTGTCCCTGAATCCACACACCATTCTTAAAGACAAGACTTACGTCCCTTGGGGGTTGAGCCAACAAAGAATCCGCATGGTATGCTTCCTTGATGTCCTTAAGTAGGTCTTGATTATGAATCACTCCCAGGAATCTAGAGTCAGGAAGAATAGTCTTAGGAGGAGTAAGTGGACGTGTCTCTGCTGAATGAATCCTAGAGAGTGCATCAGCCTTTCCATTGCGCGATCCTGGTCTATAAGAAATTACAAAATTAAATTGGTTTAGGAAAAGATTACAGCGAGCCTGGCGAGGAGTCAGGCACTTAGCCGACCTGATAAATTCAAGGTTACGATGGTCTGTCAGGATGACTATTTGCTGTGCAGTTCCCTGAAGAAGGTGTCTCCATTCCTTGAAGGCGGCAATAATGGCCAACAATTCTCTATTGCCCACATCGTAGTTCCTCTCAGCCGAAGACAACTGCTGGGAAAAGAAGGCACAGGGATGCAAGACATTCTTCTCACCTGTTCTCTGAGAGAGTATAGCTCCAACGGCACAGTCTGAAGCATCCACCTCTATTATGAAGGCAAGCTCGGGGTTGGGATGTACTAAGATAGGTGCGGTGGTAAATTTATCCTTTAAACAGGAAAATGCTTCCTGAGCTTGCGGGGTCCAGGAGAACCTAGACTGTTTCTGGGTAAGTTGGGTGATAGGTGACACTACCTCAGAAAATTTTTTAATGAAACGTCTATAGAAGTTGGCAAACCCGATGAAGCGCTGCACCTCCTTCACATTTCTAGGAATTGGCCAATCCTTGATGGCTTGGGTCTTGCTTCCATCCATACTAATCCCTTGCGTAGATAGTACATACCCCAGAAATTGAATTTCGGTCCTATGGAATTCACACTTTTCAAGTTTGATGTAGAGATGGTTTTGTCTTAGGCGTTCTAAGACCATTCTCACATGTCCATGATGTTCCTCTGTGGAGTTAGAAAAAATTAGAATATCATCCAGATAAATCACCACAAATGTATCTAGGAGATCCCTGAAGATATCATTCACGAAGTGGTGGAAAGTGGCTGGGGCGGTACTCAGACCAAAAGGCATAACTAGATATTCAAAGTGTCCATAGCGTGACCTGAAAGCAGTCTTCCATTCATCCCCAGGTCTAATACGGACCAAGTTATAGGCCCCACGGAGATCCAGTTTAGAGAAAATTTTGGCATGCCGCACTCTCTCCAACAACTCAGGGATTAAAGGCAATGGATAACGGTTTCTAATAGTAACCTTATTGAGTTCCCTATAGTCTATGCAGGGTCTCAGAGATCCATCTTTCTTCTTCACAAAGAAGATGGGTGCACCTGCGGGAGATGAAGAGGGGCGTATGAAGCCCTTGGCTAAATTTTCGTCTATATAATCCTTCAAAGCTTTTAGCTCGGGCCCCGCTAGGGGGTAGATCTTACCAAAAGGTATCTCGGCTCCAGGCAATAATTCAATTGGACAATCATATGGACGGTGAGGAGGAAGCTGATCAGCGTTCTTCTTGTCACATAAATCCACATAGTCCTGGTATACAGCTGGTAGTTCAGGGACTGACATGGTTCCTTTAGGAACAGAGCAAGCTGAAACTCCTTGACTCATCTGTTTCTCCGGAAAGTGTAATTCCTTGGTCTCCCAGTTAATCGTAGGATTCTGCGCCTGCAGCCATGGTAGCCCTAGAATGATGGGAAAGTGGGGAGAAGAGATAAGCAAAAAATACATTTTCTCCTGATGATCTTTACCCATAAGGACCCTCAAAGGCTCTGTTTCTTGATCCACTGGTCCAGAAGTCAGTAGAGAGCCATCCACAGTCTCCATCTGTACTGGAGTAGCCTTCTTCACTGAACGTATCCCCTGTTTCAGAGCAAAGGAGATATCCATAAAATTTCCACTTGCTCCTGAGTCGATCATAGCAGAGCTAGACACCCAGACTGAGTCAACCCAGAGTTTGATGGAAAGGAAGCAATGAGAATTGTTTCTTTTACAACTCAGCTGGGACATCGCTGAGGAAACTTGAAAAATTGCAGCGTTTATACAGTCATCGTCCCCAGAACTAACAGAGTTTAAGTCCGAGAAATCAAGATCTCTTGCAGCAGATCTCTCTGGAGCCTGAGGCTCGGACATGACAGAGCTCCTCTCGCAACACTCACAGTGGAATGACTGCTGCAGTAGTCTTACGAGAATGGCTGGGGCAGTTTATAATGAAGTGCCCTGACTTACCACAGTAGAAAACATAGATTTTCCTTTATACAATGTTCTTTGCGTGCATCACTAACCCGTCTTTGTAAAGAGTCCACCTGCATGGGTTCAGGTTCTGGTTCCCTTGTGATCCTACTCAAAGGTTCCTTAGCTGAGGAGGGAGGTAGTAAAAGATTAGTGCGATTATTTTCGAACCATCTCTCTTGTCTGCGTTCAGTCAGACGAGCATCAATACGAATACAATAGTTAATAAAGTCACCTAACGCAGTGGGAGGGTCGGCACGAGCAAGTTCATCCTTAATCAGTGGAGACAACCCTTTCCGAAAAATAGATTTCTTAGCGGAAGTGTCCCAAGTGGTATCAAGAGCCCATCTCCTGAAATCCAGGGCATATTCGGCTACTGAACGCTTACCTTGGCGCAAAGTTAACATGGCTGCTTCAGCTGTTGCACCTCGATTGGGGTCATCAAACACCTGCCCCATGGCTGAAATAAAAGCATCAAGGTGATTCAAACAATCATCCTCAGTCTCAATCAGAGGGTTTGCCCACATCAAAGCCTTATTGGTAAGCAACATGATTATAGTAAGCACTTTGGATCGTTCAGTGGGAAATTGTGAAGCATGTGCAGAGAAAAATAAATTGCATTGATTAATAAATCCCCTGAATTTCTCACGTTCACCGCCAAAACGAAAAGGAGGTAATTTGGGGATCCCAGAACTCGGGGTTATGGCAGGAGCCTGGGCTCGTTCCTCTAGAGCCTCAATCCTGGCTCGCAATTCCTGGGTAGTCTGTCCAAACACTTGCAAATTATGATTAGTGAGGTCCTGTAGGCTTGCAAAACGGGTTTTTAAAGTCTGTACATCTGAAAGGATTGTATCAGTCGCTCCGCAAAGTTCCTTTATGCGGGCCTCCATCTTCCAGATCTTTTAAGGCAGAAGTGCTGGAAGGAGAAGAGGAAAGGAAAAAAAAACAAAAAACAATAGTGTTTACCTGTGGTAACACTGCAGAGTAAAATTTTAAGGGAATGCGCTCACCTGGAATGGTTGTGAGAAGTCACAACCACCGTCATCACATAAGGTATTAAACGGACATGGATATCCACAGTCACAGCAGACACGGCTTTCCCAGACCCAGCAGACACTAAACATTGGCTCCTGAATCTTGTCATGTATAGTGTACAGTTCCTATAGCGTCTTGTGCTTGGGTGCGAGGAAAACACAGGAGACATAGGTTGAAATGAAATGACTTGTATTACTTCATACAAGCATGCTGAAAAGTTCACACAGTTTGCAGGAACAGAGTCAGGAGACACAGCAGGCCAGAGTAATTTCAAGCACTACAATAAATCTCCAAAGCAGGTTCAGGATCTGTTCTCTGTACCGTAATTCCTCTGCAAACATGGATACACCAAACAGCAGGTTTCCAGAGTCCAAAAGTGTTCAAAGGTTCCTCAGTAGGGAATAGCTGGAGTACAAGTTCAAGGTTTCCAGGAGTCAGGTCACAGACTGACTGAGGCTTGATTCAGGAGCACTGATTGTTCAGCTGAGGCTGCTTAAGAAGCAAGAGGGAAGAATCAGGGCGGGAACATGAAAACTGGAACTCCATATTAACTGAGGGCAAGAGCTGCAGAAAGACAGAAAGCAAAATGGCCGACGGAAAACTGAGTTTCAAGGAACATGTCAACAGAGACAAAGAACCTTACATAGATTTTCCTTTATACGATGTTCTTTGCGTGCATCACTAACCCGTCTTTGTAAAGAGTCCACCTGCATGGGTTCAGGTTCTGGTTCCCTTGTGATCCTACTCAAAGGTTCCTTAGCTGAGGAGGGAGGTAGGAAAAGGTTAGTGCGATTATTTTCGAACCATCTCTCTTGTCTGCGTTCAGTCAGACGAGCATCAATACGGATACAATAGTTAATAAAGTCACCTAACGCAGTGGGAGGGTCGGCACGAGCAAGTTCATCCTTAATCAGTGGAGACAACCCTTTCCGAAAAATAGATTTTTTGGCGGAAGTGTCCCAAGTGGTATCAAGAGCCCATCTCCTGAAATCCAAGGCATATTCGGCTACTGAACGCTTACCTTGGCGCAAAGTTAACATGGCTGCTTCAGCTGTTGCACCTCGATTGGGGTCATCAAACACCTGCCCCATGGCTGAAATAAAAGCATCAAGGTGATTCAAACAATCATCCTCAGTCTCAATCAGAGGGTTTGCCCACATCAAAGCCTTATTGGTAAGCAACATGATTATAGTAAGCACTTTGGATCGTTCAGTGGGAAATTGTGAAGCATGTGCAGAGAAAAATAGATTGCATTGGTTAATAAATCCCCTGAATTTCTCACGTTCACCGCCAAAACGAAAAGGAGGTAACTTGGGGATCCCAGAACTCGGGGTTATGGCAGGAGCCTGGACTCGTTCCTCTAGAGCCTCAATCCTAGCTCGTAATTCCTGGGTAGTTTGTCCAAACACTTGCAAATTATGATTAGTGAGGTCCTGTAGGCTTGCAAAACGGGTCTTTATAGTCTGTATATCTGCAAGGATTGTATCAGTCACTCCACAAAGCTCCTTTATGCGGGCCTCCATCTTCCAGATCTTTTAAGGCAGAAGTGCTGGAAGGAGAGAGAAAAGGAAAAAAAAAAAAAACAATAGTGTTTACCTGTGGTAACACTCCAGAGTAACATTTAAGGGAATGCGCTCACCTGGAATGGTTGTGAGAAGTCACAACCACTGTCATCACAGAAGGTATTAAACGGACATCTGATATCCACAGTCACAGCAGACACGGCTTTCCCAGACCCAGCAGACACTAAACATTGGCTCCTGAATCTTGTCATGTATAGTGTACAGTTCCTATAGCGTCTTGTGCTTGGGTGCGAGGAAAACACATGAGACACAGGTTGATATGAAATGACTTGTATTACTTCATACAAGCATGCAGAAAAGGTCACACAGTTTGCAGGAACAGAGGCAGGAGACACAGCAGGCCAGAGTAACTTCAAGCTCTATAATAACTCTCCAAAGCAGGTTCAGGATCTCTTCTCTGTACCGTAATTCCTCTGCAAACATGGATTCACCAGACAGCAGGTTTCCAGAGTCCAAAAGTGTTCCAAAGTTCCTCAGTAGGAAATAGCTGGAGTCCAAAATCCTAGGTTTCCAGGAGTCAGGTCACAGGCTGACTGAAGCTTGATTCAGGAGCACTGATTGTTCAGCTGAGGCTGCTTAAGAAGCAAGAGGAGAGAATCAGGGCGGGAACAGGAAAGCTGGAAACTCCATATTAACTGAGGGCAAGATAGCTGCAGCAAGACAGAAAGCAAAATGGCCGACGGAAAACTGAGTTTCAAGGAACATGTCAAAAGAGACAAAGAACCTTACACTAAGTCACTTCTCACAGACGAGCCGTGAGTTGGGAAGTCAAGGACTCTGAGGTCAAGAGCCAGGAGGGTGCGGCATAAACAGAGGGAAGAGACAAAGGCATAGTAAGGTCACAGTCCAGGGTCAAAATTACAAGGTCAGGGTGTGTAATTCAAATGGATAGATAAAAGGTAAATCCAAGGTCCGGCAACAAAGATTACAAAATCAGAGTTCAGAGTATAGAGAAACACAACTGGCAATAGTCCCAGCATAAGCCAGCCAGCTAAATGGCCAAGCAATCACCCTGAAAGGGTGACACCTGGAGGATTTCCAGCAGGCCCAGCCTAATTGGGTTGAAGAAAATCCTATACACAAAACTTACAGCCCAGCACCCCTCTGCATATTATAGGACGGCCTGTCTTTCATTCACAATGCTGTTAGCGCGGCACGCCCCTGCAATCAATAGAACGGCTGAGCTGTCACTCACTTCGTCCCTAGGACACCATGAGCGACGAGAATGTGACAGCAAGGACAGACCTGCAAAATTACATGGACAGCCAGATAAATTTGTTTTTTTTTGTGCCTGGAAAACCCCTTTATAAATCATTTGTCCTCAAGAACGGATTTTTTTTATTTCATGGTTTATAGCTCATTGTGTAGGAAACAAGGCAGTGCTGCAGCAGTGGCCAATCTCCTAGGCAAGGAGCATAGCGCCTACAAGCTCTTTGCTGTAAGGATTGTAAGCGCTGTTTCGAAGCTGGCTGGATCCAGCCAACATCACTGCCTTTGTGTTCCTCCGTTTCTGCAGAGTCTAAGCTGTATCTGTTGGCAGCATCCGAGAGATCACAGTTCAGACTAGCTGTGCAGCCAAACTGTTACTCATTCAGTAGTGCACCGCCCCTGGGGAAGAAGTAAACTGGGAGGCTTGGGAATGATGTGTTCCTTCATTCTAGCATATAAACCATTGACTACTCGCAGTAGCACACATTTCTTACCAGTTTCCCACCATGGTAAGTAATTTCATACCATTAGGATACATTATCACTTATTGATCAGCGGGGGTGCCCATGCCAGGTCCAGCTCTTTCCCAATGAATTGCAAAATACCATATTATTGTTTGGTTGAAATAACCAAAGGATGTCTTTGTACAAGAAATTTGGAAAAGCATTTGCTGTAGTTCATATGATCATTAAAACAACTCAGAGCAAGAATCCAAGACTTTTGTCTTCTTCATCTACGTCGTACAATTTTTGGTTTGTAGTGTCTCCAGTTTTTCTATGGAGAAACCTTGCACTGTGGTTACTGAGAGCCCCTTTGTCCTCTACTCCATCAGTAACTGTTATTCTGCTATAGATATAGCAGTACTCAGAATGCTGAGCCCTGTATAACCCCGCCCACACCACTGATTGGCAGCTTCCTGTGTACACTGTCAGCAAGCTACCAATCAACAGTGGGGGCAGGGTTACACAGATTAGCTGGACTGTCTGGCATGTGATACCTAGTCCTGTCTTGTTAATCTGCTGTTACTGATTGTATTGAAACTACAGCGCATAGATCAGTAAGTGACACATCGCTGGAATCAGGGACTCTGCCCCTACATTATGCTGCTCTCTGATTAAATAGAAAAAAAACCTGCTGACACATTTATGTCAAGGTCACGAGAACATCCAAAAGCCACAAAAATAGAAGATGACAGCATGCCATACTCCCACAAGCTTCATCACCATAGATTATAAATGTGCTGCTTTATCTCTAGCCGTAGAGATCTCATGTTAGCTAACAAGATCCCACAGTTACGGGATAAAAAAAGCGCTGTTTTTAATATTTTGCTGAAATCGAGGAGTGGAAGTGAGCAGCAGCAGATAGAGCTAGAAATCTACCAAAAATTGGTCTGCTCCACAAGATGTCGCCATACTGCAAAAGTGCAGGGAGGAAAGGAAAGGTATTTGTAAAGTTTACCGAATAACTTTTCAATCAATTGTAGCCTTTCCGGGGGTTTAGCTCTAGGATCGCTGTCTGGGTAGACAGAATGGCACGGAAACAGTTCATTCAGACAGCAGTTTGGTGAAAACTGGCCGCAACCAGTTTTATTAAAGTCCACAGCACACAGATAAAAACAAAGCATAAACAGAAAACCTGGGCTTGTCTAGCCTCTAATTACACTTAGATAGATGGCCCTCTCTATCTGGGACCCAGACTCTACCAGTCTGTGCCCAAAACAACACATATGATATATGTTACCAGTATGGAGTTTCACAGACACTCCTCTTTATGTCTGAAGGCAACTCCAATGTCCAGACTTGAGAGAGGTCACCTCCTATTCAGTCGCTATTCGCACGGATTCTCACTGCGACTACTCCTGTGTCCGGGTACTTCCTGCACCCAGACTGAGATAGCTCACACTCTTAGAGACTGCTTTTTTGTGCCGGGACACCTCCCTGTGTCCGGGCTAAGGCAGCTCCCACACTCTTGGAGACACCTTCTGTGCCTGGACCCCTTGTCCAGACTGAATGAGCTCTCTGACTGTGCTCCCAAGCACCTACTTCTGGCTTCCTAATCAACACCTGAGTGGATTCAGGTCTGAGCTGCAAGCGTGTACTGAATGGCAGGTGTAGTGACCTTTCTTTACCACCAGGTTTACAAAGCCACACATTTCGCTCATACCAGTCAGCAAGGTACTTAGGTGAAATATACACCTCATTCACCACATATTCCTTCACTGTCTCACATATCCCCTCCCTCTTCTCCAGACCGGAGGGCTGGTCATCCAGACCGGAGGGCTGGTCAACAATCCAACAGAGACAGTGAACTCTGGACCAGTCATGGCCCTCATCAGCTTCATCCTCACCACTGTCATAGCCAACATCAGTTTTCTCTTCATCTGAAGCATCCGCACTACCCTGTACCCTCCCAGGCCTATACTCTCTGCGGGCCTCGGGTATCCTGCACGGTTTCATCTTGACTTTAGTGCCAGCCTCAGTCTCGGTATAGTGGCTCACCAGATAAGTACGACCAGGCACGTCAGAACAGCTCTGCTGATTCTTCCTCAGAAACTTTCGTACCTCCTGTTTTTGGGGCACTGACCCTGTGTCACCAACTGTCACAGGAGGTATAGGGGTTTTCTCTAATTCCCCCTGAACTTTCTTTAGCACATCTACTTTCTTAAATATCAGTTGATTCATAAATTCTACCTCACAGAACCCAAGCGCCTCTGTCATGGTCTCTGACCATTCCGAGCCACACTGTTCAAACGATTGGCACTGTAGAGGGAGCTGATCGTTTTTCTTGGTCGGTACACATAATTTATCCTCTTCTGGTACAGGCTCACTTTGCATAAGACTCAGAGCTCTTACTTCTTTCTCCAGGAGATCCTCATGGCTACGCATCTTCTCCTGTAGTTGTTGGACGTCCTTTACGTCTTCGGCCCTTTCTTCAGGCTCTTCTGGTAGGACATGCTCAGAAGCTCTACCATCAGTCTTCTTTTCCACCACGTTCTGCATCCCATCTGAGCTCCCGTGTATCTGCAGCGGCAACGGAGCGACACATCGCCCCTCCCACTCACTGGGACGTGGTTCAAGTGTAGACTCCATGAAAATGCGCCTGAGCTCACCAAGGCCAACCCGAGGTCTCAAAATCTCATCTTGGGATTTATCCAGATCCTTTGGGTCGCTCGGGAACTCCGATGGCGCAGCGGGCGCCGAACTTCCGGCCCGAGCTTCGCGAGTCGCAGCCACGGATCCGGACAGTACACCGTCCACGCCGCTGTCTCCAGCAGAAACATATTCCGGGGCAGAGTCATTCCCCACATCTTCAGTCTTGTTCCTCACAGCTTCACTTGAGACATCAGCCTCTGGTGAGGCACCTGGCCTGGTGTCCACCACTTCCATGGCTTTCTCCACCTCTGCAGCATCACCTTCCGAGTCCTTGGCCTGATGCAGATCCACACCATACATTGATAACTTCTCATTTTCAACAGCATCCACTTGTGCTGTGTTCAGTTTCAGAGTCCTGTCTTTCACCTTAGTCTTCGCCAGGGAACCGGCCAACGGTACAACATCTTCAGATGCCATCCTCCGTCCGACTGCAAGGTCAGCCTCAGACTTCCTCTCAGGACTCTCAATCTCCTCTGCTACCATGCCTTCCTCACTTGCACTGGTTGCTTTATTGTCATCAGATGACTCACTATCACCACCACTATCCCTGTCTGACCCCCTTTTCTCAGCCACATCTGGCTCACTTTCAGGTTATACAATTTATTCTCATTCACATCCTGCTCACTGTTAAGGTACTGCCACACTAAGCAATCCCGCTAGCGATCTCGTTAGCGTTGCATACTAATGAGATCGCTAGCGGGATTGTTTCTATATCGCTAAATGCTGCCGCATTTAGCGATATAGTTAACGACGCTATCGCCGTTAGCGATCTTAACGACTTTAGCGGTACAAAAGTACCGCTAAATCGCTAAGAAAAGGTGCCACACAGCGATTAGATACTTACCCAGCGGGAGCGCCAGCGATGAAATAGGGTCCGGAACGATTCCAGCGACGAGCGAGATCACAGCAGGAAGCTCGTCGCTGGAAGCTGCCGCACTGAACAATATCGCTAACGGGATCGCTAAATAGTGACGTTTTTTAGCGATCCCGTTAGCGATATTGTTTAGTGTGGCATACCCTTTAGGGTTATACAATTCATTCTCATTCACATCCGGCTCACTGTCAGGGTTATACAATTCATTCTCATTCACATCTTGATCTGGAACCTTAGTTAACATGTCATCCACAACATTAACTTCACCATCTGGTCCCTGGTTTCCCTCAGGTGGTCCCTCAAGTATGTGACTATGTGATAACCCCAGCACTATACTTCCATATAGCTCAGGTACCAGGAGCTGACTCACGACCTCTCCCTGGACTTCAGTGTCCCTATACAATAGGTTATTGTTCATGGCAGCATGAGGAAACCTCTCCTCAGAGCCAGGCTCTTGGGGTACCTCATTCAGAACAATTACATTTTCCTGTGCCGTTTTAAGAGTGGGGTCTCGCACCGGCTCACTCCCAAAATTGTCACAGGAGCCAGGCAGGTCAGGGACACTCGGTTCCCGAGAACCACCATCCTCGTCTCCCAACATCACCTGCAAAGAAATTTCATTTTTATCACGGTCATCATCAGTATCATCACTATTATGATTAGCATTATCATCATTATCAATATCAGCATCATCATCATGGTCATCATCATTATCATGATCATCATTATCATTATCAATATTATCATGGTCATCATCATTATCACATAAGTTCAACGGCCCACTAGCATTGTGTTCCGCCCCTCGGGACTGCGCACCCCCAGTAGGAGCTTCATCACACTGTCCATCAGAAACATTTTTCCCCCAGAGATCCTTAGACCGGGGAAAGTCATTACCCAATATAACGGGTTGCACCAGGGTCTTCACTACCCCCACTTCACATGAAACCTCCCCGAGTTTGGGGACCAAGTCCACGGCAGTCTCTGGGTAGACTTTGGTGTCTCCATGGATGCACACCATACTCAGGTGCTTATCAGGGATGAAGTCCCTATCAATCAGGCTGTCACATACGGAAGTCACTGGACTCTCTGAGTCCAAGAGGGCCTGTGCTGGGCAGTCATTTACAACCACCGGGGACCCCTGTGGTCCAGTCTCTTCGGCTGAGGTGGTGTGTAGCCCTGGTGTTAGGCACACGCAGTACCCTGGAGAATGTGTGGAGAGATAGCAGTTCAATGCTCAATACCCATTCACTCAACATACACTAGACACACCCTTAGGGTAGTGTAGTCACTTGTGAGGGAGTGGTCGGTGTGTATTGGTTGAGTGATTAGAGTAGTCAGTTTCCTGTCTTCGGACAGAGCAGACGTGTGGAGTCTAGCTGGGACCTGGAGGGAGGAAGCAGTCCAGCCTGGCTCTATCAGCAGTTCAGCAAGTGGAGGCCAGTAAGGGCGAGATATAGATCACCTCAGCCTGGTCAGAGCTGTACCTCACTTGAAGACATTGATAAAGAAAGAAGAGCTTAGTACAGAAATACTTCAGTCACCTGTCCCAAGGACAGTGAAAGGTTCAGAGACGTGCTCCTGCCTAGTGGATAACTGAGAGTCTGGTAACTAACTCTGAAGGAAGGAAAAGAAGGGAGTGATTATATGACTTTTTGCAAGTGTGAGTGTTTATGCTACCAGCGAGGACAAGGCGAAAGGCACAGTGGAAAGGAATATTTGAAAAGTGCTTTTGGATTGAAGAAGTCCTGCACATTGCTACCGGTCACTGGGGACCGAAGGATCACTATAGCTTCAAGCATAGTGGTAAGAAAACCAGAGGCTTACCGGACCTTAGGTCGTGGCAAGCAGCCCTGAATAGTCAGTACGTAACTGGGGTCAGAGGGAGTGAGGACCTTGAGTCAGTGCACGACAAGATAGGAATTCAGCTCTCTCACAGGAAGACTCCAACCACAAAACTGACCGGGCCGTACAGCTTTGGAATAGCTGGAATTATAGAGGGAACTTCGCTTCAAGCTGGTTGGACTCATCAACATTGGACAGTAAAGGAGGCCCCTAACTTGCTTAACCGTTGCCTCAAAGCTCATCCTCCATCAACCCCATCAGCCTCCCTGGGACCTGCCTTACCATCTTGCAAGTAAAGGTATGGAAAGACGCTGACCGTGTGAGACTGAGTTATTTACTTGCATGCCTGCACAACCCTGCTTTAACTACCGACCTGAGGGAAGAGTCCTACCTGTAGGGGACCCGACATCTAGCTGCCTCACCATCCCCTCAGAGCTCTACAGCAGCGCTGGTATAAATTACCAGAAGACTACAGGTGGCGTCACGAACTGTATATAAATTTATCCCCTGTAATATACCCCCCAACATACGCCAGACCGCCAGGGCCACAGACCGAGCCACCGCTACCTGTGACAAACCCCATAGACTTTTACGGGCTCGGCTCTGAGTACCCCATTGCCCTGGTAACCCACAATTGTGGTGGCGGGTCGACACAAATTTGCGTCACGAACAGGATGCGAAACTCGCAAAATTGCGAGCCCTGTGTGCCTATGGAGTTGTTTTTGTGAAAAAGGACTGTTTGCACTTTTGGCGCCAAAAATCGCCATCTTTGTCGCCATATTCGCGCCCTCAGGCGCTGGAGAAGGTGGGCGTACCTTCGTGGGCGTGTACCCCCCTGTGGCGCGAAGAAAATGCCTGCCCTCTCAAAGTGCTATTACAACATGCGATCCTGCCCTACAGCAAAGGAGGTCCGCCTCCTCTTCACCTTTCCTGCAAAGAGGAGAAGACGCAAACCCCGCCTCCACGGAAGAGACCGGACGTCTCTGGAGGAAGAAGAAAGAATCTTCTGGAACATCATGGAAGCAGGACGTGTGCAGCCAAGCAGGGAAGCGGAGGAAGGCAGGCCCCATGCCCCAGCCAAGCTGCCACCAGCACCGGAGTCATCCGTGGTCCTGCACCTGCAGCAAGCATTGCTGGAAGTTAAAGAGGAAAATGCACGACTAAGAAAGATGATTTTGCCACAACCTGGATTTGAAGAGATCGAGAGACGCCGGCGTACCCTGGAGCAGCGGCGGCTGTGGGACGCGGTGTTCTCCCCCTTCGATGACCCCCTACGTCTGGAGTTACCAAAACTTCTGCTGCCCAAGGCAAAGGAGCAACCGGAGGCTGCCCCCGAAAGTACCAATCCTGATCCCACCGGTGAAGCGGTGGAGGCGAAGGAGGTTGAGGAGGTACCGCCAGTTCCGGAACGCCCGCCCGGCCAGGAGGCCGCAGCAGATGATCGATCCCCGGTAGGGACAACCGTCGGGGACTCAGCCGTCAATGATGGAGCAGCAACAGCAGCAGGTTAGTGCGTCCCCAACTGAGCCATTGCGCACACCTGCTTCCTGCTCTGCATCACACCAGCATTGTGCATCGGCATCGCCCCCTGCGTACACCTCCGTATCGCAATCGGCGATCTACTCTGCATCGCAATCGGCGACCCAATCTACATCGCAAGAGTCTGATGCGATCTCAATTGAGCCACTACAAAAGCCTGCTTTTTGCCCAGTATCTTATGCTGCAGCAGCGTCCCCAGAGGAGGACGGGCCCTGCGGCCTAGAGGACCGGAGTGAACCGGCCTTGCAGGTAACCAGCGATGATGACACCCTGCTGGAACCCCCGACATCCCCACCAGCCCAGTGCACACCAGCCACACAGACCCCGATGGTGGAGTCGATGATCTTGGTGCTGGGCACTGGGCCCAGGAATAGGAACGGTCCTGTGCGAGCATCGCATTGTTCCAGCCCCGGGGTGGAAAATGTATTTGAAATAAACAAATAGTAAAGAGAACCGGTGAGATCCAGATAGGGGTCTACCATAAGTAAAGTTGTAAAAAGTTTAAGAATGTTTGCCAATTTTTGCACTAGTTAAATGAGTATATAATACATTTATATATTGCTAACAGTAGAATGCCCGGCTGGGTAACCAGAAAAAGTTTTGCACTTTATTATTATTATAATGTGATATAATATGTCTTCGTTTTACAATGGACTCAGAGGTTGAGGACTGTGCCAGCCCAGAACTTATTTGTATATAGTTGCGCTTCGGTGCTTTATCTTGGTTTTACATAAAACCAGCACAACTACCTCTGAATACAAAAACCCGTGTGGTGTGGCACTGAGTGAGGTCTGCATCCAGATGTCCTGCAGCCCACCCAGGACCCACGTTGAAGGTTTGGTGCGGGTCCTTCACAAGAATACTGTGTATTTATTGAATGTTTTGATGCCTTAATACTTTTGTATTTTTCTATATTCAATGTTTTGTTTTGCAACGTTCAAGACATCCTTACCTCCCGGATGGGACGAATTAATGTTTAATGTTGATGTTTTAATGCATAAACAAAACTGTCTCTTTGTATTTTACAGCCCGGGAGTGCTGTCTTTTACCATGGGGGAATGTGTAGCCCTGGTGTTAGGCACACGCAGTACCCTGGAGAATGTGTGGAGAGATAGCAGTTCAATGCTCAATACCCATTCACTCAACATACACTAGACACACCCTTAGGGTAGTGTAGTCACTTGTGAGGGAGTGGTCGGTGTGTATTGGTTGAGTGATTAGAGTAGTCAGTTTCCTGTCTTCGGACAGAGCAGACGTGTGGAGTCTAGCTGGGACCTGGAGGGAGGAAGCAGTCCAGCCTGGCTCTATCAGCAGTTCAGCAAGTGGAGGCCAGTAAGGGCGAGATATAGATCACCTCAGCCTGGTCAGAGCTGTACCTCACTTGAAGACATTGATAAAGAAAGAAGAGCTTAGTACAGAAATACTTCAGTCACCTGTCCCAAGGACAGTGAAAGGTTCAGAGACGTGCTCCTGCCTAGTGGATAACTGAGAGTCTGGTAACTAACTCTGAAGGAAGGAAAAGAAGGGAGTGATTATATGACTTTTTGCAAGTGTGAGTGTTTATGCTACCAGCGAGGACAAGGCGAAAGGCACAGTGGAAAGGAATATTTGAAAAGTGCTTTTGGATTGAAGAAGTCCTGCACATTGCTACCGGTCACTGGGGACCGAAGGATCACTATAGCTTCAAGCATAGTGGTAAGAAAACCAGAGGCTTACCGGACCTTAGGTCGTGGCAAGCAGCCCTGAATAGTCAGTACGTAACTGGGGTCAGAGGGAGTGAGGACCTTGAGTCAGTGCACGACAAGATAGGAATTCAGCTCTCTCACAGGAAGACTCCAACCACAAAACTGACCGGGCCGTACAGCTTTGGAATAGCTGGAATTATAGAGGGAACTTCGCTTCAAGCTGGTTGGACTCATCAACATTGGACAGTAAAGGAGGCCCCTAACTTGCTTAACCGTTGCCTCAAAGCTCATCCTCCATCAACCCCATCAGCCTCCTGGGACCTGCCTTACCATCTTGCAAGTAAAGGTATGGAAAGACGCTGACCGTGTGAGACTGAGTTATTTACTTGCATGCCTGCACAACCCTGCTTTAACTACCGACCTGAGGGAAGAGTCCTACCTGTAGGGGACCCGACATCTAGCTGCCTCACCATCCCCTCAGAGCTCTACAGCAGCGCTGGTATAAATTACCAGAAGACTACAGGTGGCGTCACGAACTGTATATAAATTTATCCCCTGTAATATACCCCCCAACATACGCCAGACCGCCAGGGCCACAGACCGAGCCACCGCTACCTGTGACAAACCCCATAGACTTTTACGGGCTCGGCTCTGAGTACCCCATTGCCCTGGTAACCCACAATTGTGGTGGCGGGTCGACACAGTGGACACACACACAGATTCTGCGCAGAGAGAGAGGGATCTGCCAACATCACAACACATAGGCTCCCCCTCTATTGGACAGTTGGCTGCAATTTCACGCCAGCTCCAACACTGTCCATCACACTCTCCCACCCACATGTCCCCTCGGGCCTGAACCCGCTTATCAGCATACCCCATGTCCCCAACAGCTGGAACGCTCTTACCGGGAGAGTTCGACGTCCGGGAACTCTGAAGTGACGTCCTCTCAGACGGCTGTACCTCAGGAGAACATGCTCGGGTGTAGCGGTTCACTGTAGGACATGCTCGGGTGTAGCGGTTCACTACCACCTTTTCAACTCCATAATCAGGCCTGCTGACTGCAGACTCCCAACTGTATCTCCAGTCATGGACTCTCCTGGCACGGGCTGCAACCGTAACACCCAGCCGGGTAAGAATCGCCGCTTTCAACTTGGCATAGTCTTCGCTGTCCTGCTTGCTCAGGTCAGCCCAGACTTTTTGGGGTTCCCCAATCAGATAGGGTACGACCGCCATGGCCCATTCAGATAGTGGCAGATTCTCCTTCTCTGCCAGTCTCTCAAACCTAGTAAGATATACCTCCACATCATCACGAGGTGTCATTTTTCTCAAGGACCGTCTTACCGCCTTCTTTATAGCGGACAACGCCGGTGCCTTCACAACATTACTTCGGGACGCGGCACCGAAATCCTTTTTTGGTGCTGTCATCTGCTCAACAAATAACCGGTTATTCTCCTGCTGCTGCTGCAGGAATTGCTGCTGGGCCTGCTGCATGTGCTGCTGGTGCTGCAGGCGCTGCTGCTCCATGCTTCGCTGGGCCTGCACCAGGTACTCAACGAGTTCCTCCATACTGCCGGACTTATCTGTCTCAACCACGGCAGTTTTATGTTGCACATTAACTTGTGCCATTTGTTCAAACAGCGCCTCCATGCTGTCATCCATGCTGTCAGACTTCTCTGTCCTAACAACGGCAGTCTTCACTCAAGACATACACACTACACAGCTTTTTTTCCACAGAAAATTCAGCCTTGCTGTGCAACCACTTTTTTTTTTTTTTTCCTTTGCAAAGTCTATTAGGGCTACTGTCTCTTTAAGACTGCTCCACAAACTTTTCTTTTGCTGCTGCACATTCCACAGTCATTTTCACAACAAGTTCAGCTTTGCTGTGCATACATTTTCTCTCTGCAGACCCTATCAGGGCCACTGTCTCTCCAAGACTGCTCCAAACAGACGTTTCTGCTGACACACACTTTTTTTTTTTTTTCTGTTGCTATTTCAATAGACTTCACCTTTAATGCTGTCTCTCGCCACTGTGCTGCATGCACACTCCAGCACTAACTGTACCAGGCCCTGCGCTGCCCCAGCATTCTCCGCCAATTGTAGCCTTTCCGGGGGGTTTAGCTCTAGGATCGCTGTCTGGGTAGACAGAATGGCACGGAAACAGTTCATTCAGACAGCAGTTTGGTGAAAACTGGCCGCAACCAGTTTTATTAAAGTCCACAGCACACAGATAAAAACAAAGCATAAACAGAAAACCTGGGCTTGTCTAGCCTCTAATTACACTTAGATAGATGGCCCTCTCTATCCGGGACCCAGACTCTACCAGTCTGTGCCCAAAACAACACATATGATATATGTTACCAGTATGGAGTTTCACAGACACTCCTCTTTATGTCTGAAGGCAACTCCAATGTCCAGACTTGAGAGAGGTCACCTCCTATTCAGTCGCTATTCGCACGGATTCTCACTGCGACTACTCCTGTGTCCGGGGTACTTCCTGCACCCAGACTGAGATAGCTCACACTCTTAGAGACTGCTTTTTTGTGCCGGGACACCTCCCTGTGTCCGGGCTAAGGCAGCTCCCACACTCTTGGAGACACCTTCTGTGCCTGGACCCCTTGTCCAGACTGAATGAGCTCTCTGACTGTGCTCCCAAGCACCTACTTCTGGCTTCCTAATCAACACCTGAGTGGATTCAGGTCTGAGCTGCAAGCGTGTACTGAATGGCAGGTGTAGTGACCTTTCTTTACCACCAGGTTTACAAAGCCACACATTTCGCTCATACCAGTCAGCAAGGTACTTAGGTGAAATATACACCTCATTCACCACATATTCCTTCACTGTCTCACACAGTATTGAACCAAAAATGTAAAAACTAGTCCAAAAATATTAAGCTATTCCCTATCTACCTGAAGAATGAACATGTTATTTTATCCGCTCCAGGATTTTAAAACCCTGGAGCAACAAAATACTGAACATGTGCACAGCAATTTGTCCATATTTTGCTAAGCTTTGTGCACCTGAAAAATATAAAACTCCACATTTTTTGAGAAGTTTTGAGATTTGGAGGATAATATGGAGAATCTCTGCATAGATTCTGGCCAAAACTTTAGCACAAAAGACTCGGTGTGCACTTAGTGCTGTAGGGATTCACTCTTTTAGGTATGCACTAGGTAGTGTTCACACAGGCAATGCAGTTTGGTCCAAACAGGTGCATTTTTTTTGCTTTCATAAAACTCCAAGTGATTCAAAACCAAAAACATCCTCTTCTGGACACAAAGGTTTCACAGCAAATAAACCATTCATTTAGTAGGCTTATATGTCAGTGCGGACTCACCCGAATTGATTACAGTCCTTTCCCACACAGCACATTTCATACACAGAAGAGGCACAATCCCACCAGTCTTGGAATCACCTTCAGCCCAAGCATCAGCAGCTTCCAGCGCCAAACAGAAGTGTTCAACTTCGGGCACAGCTCACACTGAACAGGCTGCAGCTCACATTTTGGCTGGACACTCACCAGCTTCAGCACACTCTACTCTGCTTCATTCAGCAGACTAACACAGCTAGTGAACACAGGCCCTGGTTCTTAGTTAGAGCTATCCAGGAGCATTTGCTCAAAACCTGCAGTGCTAGGATTTCACCCTTTCCTACCTGGCTTTGCTACAGTGCTTTAATTGCTATGTCCATTCAGCAAAAACAGAAATTCAATCAGATATAATAATCATGGCGCTCAGTGTACCAGTGGTGTGGCCAAGAGGTTTAATGCACCATTCCGCCCACTAGTTTTGCATGTGCCCAACTCATAAAATCATACAATGTTTGAGTTGGAAGTGACCTCCAGGGTCATCGTGTCCAATCCCCTGCTCAGTGCAGGAGTCACTAACCCATCTCAGACAGATGTCTGTCCAGCCTCTGTGTGAAGACTTCCATTGAAGGAGAACTCACCACCTCTCGTGGCAGCCTGTTCCACTCATTGATCAGCCTCACTGACAAAAAGTTTTTTCTCATATCTGATCTGTATCTTCTCTTTTTCAGTTTCATTTCATTGCTCCTCGTGTTTCCATGTACAAATGAGAATAATGATGACCCTTCTACAATGTGACAGCCCTTCAGATATTTGTAGACAGCTATTAAGTCTCCACTTAGCCTTCTTTTTTGCAAGCTAAACATTCCCAGATCCTTTAACCATTTCTCGTAGGACATACTTTGCAGTCCTCTCACCATCCTGGTAGCTCTTCTCTGGAGGAGTAGAGGGGACAATTACTTCACATGATCTAGACTCTATGCTTCTCTTAATAGATCCTAGAACTGTGTTTTCCCTTTTTGCAGCTGCATCGCACTGTTGACTCATGTGTAGTCTGTGATCTATTACTCAAGTCTTTTTCACATGTGTTGTTGCTTAGTTCTATTCCTCCCATTCTATAGATGTAATTTTCATTTTTCTTGTCCAGATGTAAAATCTTGCATTTCTCCCTGTTAAATACCATTCTATTAGTCGCTGACTCGCTGCCCATTGTTCAAGCTTATCTAGATCCTTCTGAATCCTTTGTCTTCTCTAGTGTTAGCTATACCTACTAGGTTTGCATCCTCTGCAAATTTGACCAGTTTACATTCAGTTCCCTTATCTAGATCATTTCTAAAATGACCTCACTAATGATGGACAGTGATGGCTTGTCTGTGTGAACTCTGGCTGCATGTATATCAGTTTTTCCTTCATTATTATTCTTAATTTTTGATCTGTTCTTGACTTTGAAAAATTCCACTTTTCTACTAGTGTATGAGCTCACTAGATGGTGGAGATCTTAGAATATGGCTGATCTCCTTTAAACGGTTCCTAATACAGAAATCTGCCATTCATTTATCATCTCACTGGACATAACCTACGGACATCATGTTAAATGCCTGACACCCCAGTCTACATCCATTCTCCCATGTTCTGTTCTGCCTGATTTCTATTTTTCTGGTTTAAATTAAGCATATCATTTACTTTGTATTGATTGTAAGTGTTCTGCTTTATCTATTTTCAATCTCCAAAACACGGTAATTATCTCAGGAACTTCAGCAAGTTCAATTTGATTCTAATTATGGGAAAACTCATATTCTGTAAGATCAGAATAGACAGATGCTCCGAATTCTGTGAGCGTGCAGCTCTTCGTCTTTGGCAGGGAATGGATATTACTGACTCAGATTTTCTTCCTTGTATCTCCATCAATTTTGGACAATTATCAATTTTTTCTCAACACAAACAGATTAGTGTTAATCCTACTGTATTTCCTGGATAAAAGCCAACTCAAGTCAAAGCTGCTAGAATCTAAAAAAGCATTGGCACCAAGTCATCCCATAAAAAGAAACCATCAATTTCACCGAAGTACCTACAATAACCACAATTGTCTTTTTCGTCAATGTACATTATTAACAGAATTTTAACTAAAGGCTGTCAACAAGTATTTTATATAGAGGATGGTGTCCCAATAGCAAAGACAAAATTTGTCCCCCAACCTATGGCTTGATGCCACCATACATGGTCACCTTGAAAGGAAGTCATGGTTCTCCCATGCTATATTCTTAAAGTACATTTCCCACTGCCCTGTTCGGTAACATTGCTGCTCCCTTTTAAAACTATGTCCTCGAGTAAATCAAAAAATAAAAAATCCAGTACACCATCCAATCTAATGGGATGCTCGGTGGGTGACATATTCTCACCATCTATTTAAAGGTCAACAAGACCAACTCTAATTCCCCTGTCCCCATGACTGGGGGCCTCTTAGGACATACCACTGTGGTATGTTCAGTCTGGCTTGGACTATAGATGGAACAATAATTAAAAGCACACTATTAATGTAACGCTCCACACGGTGATATACTATTTGTATAGCATACCCATTTAAATGCACTTTGGCAGTAATGGTGCTATAATACTGATTACACTGATACCTTTGGTGAAGAAATTGGCTTTGTTATTCCGCTTTAATCACCATTTAAAGTATTCTGATAATTAGATTTCGGTGTGTAAAGGTTCGTTGGATGCAGTAAAGATCAGGAGGCAGAGAAGGGGTTAACAAAGGTTTACTTAAAATGATTTCTGAATAGAGATTAGGGAAAACCTCCACGCAGGGAGATGATTAGGCAAATAAAACACCAGGGAAGTACTGAACCCACATAAACAGATATACAAGAATTGGAATGAGAAGGAGAGAAATGAAGGTAATGACTTATCGATTGGAGTTCTTGTTGGGGAACGGTTGAAAGAACTCCCGACGACGTCGCAGTCCGTGAACAAAGTCTCTGGCTCTGCTGCGTAGGAATGAGATGCACTGTCTCTTGACCGTGCCGAAGTATCCGGATCTGTTGGCCTTGGGTACGTTGATCTTAGGTCCATGGACGCGTGGATACAGTTCTTTCTGCTGGATCCTGGAGAGTGACGCAGTGCACTGGCATCGCCCGGAATCACAAAGTTCAAGTAAAGACAGAGCGTCTGCTGTACTGCACGTTATGGGCCGGATTCATGGAGGGGCACCCGGTAAGGGATGTAAGAGTCGGTCAGTCTGTAGAGAGCTGGCGTCGGTGGAGGTAGTTGAGGAGAGGGAGTCAACCTTCGTCCTGCACTGTAGTCGCCGTCCCGCCAAGTTCTCTTTCCCGCGCTCAGCTCCTTTTTTGTCCCCCACGCCCCCTTTCGTCAGGTGCTCAAGCCCTCCCCACACAGACAAGTCATCCCCCTGCAACAGTGATGACGGCCCCGATAGTTCCGGCCCCAGAGTGTTTCTCGAACTGACAACACTGTTCCTGTTCAGCTCCTTACAGGTACACAGGGGCCGGACTGTGCACTGGGTCTTCTCTTCCCTTTCTGTGATTCCCCGGCCCCTCCACTTCCTCCAGTCTGTGAATAACAGGTCACTGCTGAGATTTCATACAGAGGCCATTCAGAGATCGGAGGCTGTAGAGGAGCCGGGAATCACAGAAAGGAAGGAGAAGACCTAGTGCACAGTCTGACCCCTGTGCACAGAAATATAATTGGTAGAAAACTTCAAATCGTGATTAAAGAAGAACAAAGCCAATTTCTTCACTAAAGGTATCAATGTAATCAGTATTATAACACCATTACTGCCGAAGTGCATTCAAATGGGTATGCTATACAAATTCATTGCACAGTTGACTGGCCCCTTCTTCGGCTCTGTACACTTGCCAACATCGCAGATGAGTGCCTAAGTTGTCTGCTATTACAAGAGGTACTTAAAAAGGACTAGACTAGCGCATGCTGCCTTATTTTTCCAAACAGAAATCTCTCCTCTAGCTCACAGGCTACAATTAATCCATTTGCTGCTATTGTTAACGAAAAAATGGTTACCTTAATGAGGTCTTAAAAGAGTTGTCTAGTACTTGGACAACCCTTCTAGATTCCTATGTTTCCCCCAGTAATATAATAACACTTTTACTCACCTCTGGAGCTGGCGCCATTCCAGCGGTGTCGGCTCTGGCTATCCCAGGGATCGTGTAGCATTATGTCATGCGATCACTGCCACCAATCAGCGCTGGCTTCACTGTCCTTTCCTTCAGACAACACAGACATCCAGAGGAAGTCAGAGCTGCAGCAGCTCTCTCATTTCCTCCCGAGGTCAACTATGTTCATAGGATGGGAGAGTGAAGCAGCCGCTGATTGGCTGCAGGGATTGTGTGACATAACAATGTCACATGAGCCCTGGGAGAGCCAGTGCTGACACCACTGGAATGGCACCGGCCCCGAGGTGATTATAAGTGTTATTATTTTCCTGGAGAAAAGGTACTGCCACACTAAACAATCCCGCTAGCGATCACGATAACGACGCATACTAATGCGATCGCTAGCGGGATTGTTTCTATATCGCTAAGTGCGGCCACATTTAGCGATATAGTTAACGACGCTATCGCCGTTAGCGATCTTCTTAACGACTTTAGCGGTACAAAAGTACCGCTAAATCGCTAAGAAAAGGTGCCACACTAGCGATATATACTTACCCAGCGGGAGCGCCGACGAGAAAATAGGGTCCGGAACGATTCCAGCGACGAGCGAGATCACAGTAGGAAGCTCGTCGCTGGCAGCTGCCGCACTGAACAACATCGCTAACGGGATCGCTAAATAGTGACGTTTTTTAGCGATCCCGTTAGCGATATTGTTCAGTGTGGCATACCCTAAACAGTGATTGAGAAGGGGTTGTCTGAATAGTGGACAACCCCTGCAAATACCGTACACCAAAACCTCCAAAAAACAACAGGAAGATCAAAATACCCAACAAATCTAATATGGAAAACCTGTTCCAGCACCTTTCTAAATGCAACTATAAGCAGTGCTAATACCATGATATGCCCTGTGGGTAATCTAATTAATTTAATGAATTTTCTGCCAGCCAATAAGAGATTGACTTTAATCTTTAACTCTTTTTGAGCCTCACCACTCTCATGTAATAATATATGTGCCGAGCTTCACACAAAGTCCCAATTTTCATGTAAATGAGCTTTTCAATCTTGATAAATGCCCTTATTAATGTGAGATCAGGACAGAATAGATCTTCACTGCAGAAGCCAACAGACCTTTATAGAGACAGATGGGGACATAACAATTTATTTGCCTTATGGTAAAGCTTTAATAAATACTGGAGCATGGAGTTAAGGCAAAGAAAAACTTATAATGAGTTTCCAGTCTGTTGGCCTTGATGCTAATCTCAACTCAGTCCAAAATTCTCACTTCTAAGAAAAGTCACTGAATATATACAGGTGCTTCTCACAAAATAAGAATATCATCAAAAAGTTATTTTATTTCAGTTCTTCAATATAAAAAGTGAAACTCACGTATTATATAGAGTCATTACACACAGAGTGATCTATTTCACGTGTTTATTTCTGGTAATGTTGATGATTATGGCTTACAGCCAATGAAAACCCAAAAGTCATTATCTCAGTAAATGAGAATAATTAACAAAAAACACCTGCAAAGGCTTCCTAAGCATTTAAAAAGGTCCCTTAGTCTGTTTCAGTAGGCTCCACAATCATGGGGAAGACTGCTGACTTGATAGATGTCCAGAAGGCTGTCATTGACACACTCCACAAGGAGGGTAAGCTACAAAAGGTCATTGGTAAAGAAGCTGGCTGTTCACACAGTGCTGTATCCAAGAATATTAATGGAAAGTTGATTAGAAGGAAAAAGTGTGGTAGAAAAAGGTGCACAAGCACCCTGGATAACCGCATTTTATGCTGTAACCTGGAGCTATTAAAAGGGTTGGTCTAGTAGTGATGGCGCTCACTCCTGATGATTGACAGTTCAGACTAGTGGAATTGTCACACTGCTGGCCCAAACTGCGCTTTTTGATGCTGGAAACAGAAGCTGGCAATTACAAGCTCTATAGCAAAGAACTTGCAAGTGCTGTGCTAGGAAACCTGCCACTACTGATAATCTGCAGATGTGTCCATTAACCCAAGTAATTAGCAGCAAACTAAAAAAAATAAAAAAAATCTTTGTTCTTGAGAACAGAGAGGATTTATAAAAATTAAAACATTGCAAAGTTGCTTCTTTTTTTCATGCATTTTGTAATCGTATCTATTTAAGAAGATGATACAACCACTTTTCCCTCCATCCCACTCCTGCCTTTACTTCTATTTCGCCGTCCTGCTACGGGATGACCCCAGAACACAATTAGCACTAAATATATGCAGTGATGGAACTGCTACCTTCTTTAAGCTCTGATCCTCATCAGGGTTAGCGCTTTTTGACATTTTGGACCTTTTTGAACTTGTCGTTTTTATAAAATTCAAGTCTCAAGCTGATCCTGAAGTGATGGTTCACAATAAAAGTCAGTTTTTGCTTTTATTTTCGCTTTCTCTGTGTGTGGTTAGCGCAGGTCACATCTATGTATCATCACCAAGCCGGTATTCAAAGTATCCATTCCCTTCTGGGTTGGCTAATGAGCCGAGAAATGTTTTTTTTCACTCTTGACTTTACCAAACTTTTTCTTGAACTCCATATTATCAAAGAGCAGGTAACAATGTGAGGTAGAGCTCGGGGATCTAAATATTGAATTAAACCTCACATACGTTAAATGTCAATTTACCTGGTTAGGTTGCACTTCGTAGCTCGGAACAAAATCCGAAATGATAAAATATTCACAAATTCAAAGCTTTTGAAATTTGTCAGCAGGGAGCTTGGGCCTTAAACAGATCAGTCAAGAGATTGAAGGTCAGAGCCCCCCACCTCCACGCGCGTCCGCTCTATTCAACCAATATGTTTATAATTGTCTCAGCAGAGACTTTCTAGACTGCAACTTTCAGGAATAGTAATGCCATCTATCTTTGTTTGTGTCCCCACGGCAGCTGTGACTATGGCGCATTAATAAACGCATTAGAGGTATAGCTGTATCTGAAATGTACAGTGTTAAAGGATTCCATAGGAATGAATTACAGAAGGATGTATGTTGTGTGTAATGTAATGCCATTTGTGTCATACACTGCAGAATTCAGCTATTTTTGATACATTTAATACCAATATTAAGACACAGAGTAGTGATGTGCGAGCATGCTCAGATAAGGTGTCATCCGAGCATGCTCGTGTCCTAATTGAGTATTTTCGGCGTGTTCGAGAAAAATGCTCAAGTAACCGCAGCTATTCGACAGCTGCAACACATGCAAGGATTGTCTAACAAATTGGCGCAAATTTCTTAAGTACTTACCTGGTGTGGTTAGACTCTTGAAACCACAGTTCAGGGTGGTCAACACGGATCAAAGGTGATGATGGGCTGGACTTGGAATGGCAAGGATAAGGGCAGTAGGGTTTGTTGGACGGCAGGCAGTCAAGTGGAGCAGGAAACACCAGAAGCCTCAGGAAAGGAAGATGTAGTGATTCAGGACTTGCAGCAGTGTTCGTAGTGTGAACAAGTCCAGAGAGGATTTTGTTATGTTTACAGCAGACAAAAGGTTAATCAGTAAATAAATTGAGAGCCACTGAACTGTGACATCACTTTTGAGGAGCAGGGCTGGATTCTGCTTTTCCTGCTCGCCAGGTTATCTCCTTACAATGTGCACTGACAGTGCGCTCTTTTGCCGTCTCGTCACTTCTCATCGGAGCCAGCGAGGGAGCGCACTGTCACTGTGCATTAAAATGAATACTGCACAGTGACAAGATCTTACTAAGCACACATCGGAATTAACAATCGATGCATGCAGAGTAGAGCAGGGACTAGCCCAGCCCCTGAAATGGATGACACCGATGATACTTCGTTTCAAGGTGGGGCAGAAGCTGCGGCATTCACCGAAGCCTCTGCACCCTCGATGAAGTCTTGTTTGAATATCACAGCATGAATTGGAGATTCTCAAATGAAATGTCATCAAACATAAAGTTGCTAAGAAAAACTAAAACAGATAAAGTAGAGAATTTGTAATGAAAGTATATTAGAATAGCAATTAGATTATTAAATTAAATAGGTAAACAGGATTAAATCAGTGTTAGTTTTAGATCACCTCAATAACCACTAAACAGTTAAAACCTCCAGCAATCAGCTATGTCCTACAGGGAAATTCAGCTGCAAATGTCACATTTTCCTGCAGCGCCACCACAGGGGGATTAAAGCATTGCATGGTTCTGATGTAATTTAATAGGCTTTTCATGCAATGTACAGACACGATTGGTCCCACATAATAAAAGATGCTTTTTGCTGCTTTTCACTCTGGCTAAAACAAGAGGAAATTGAATTGTAGACCCCTAGAGAATCCCTTAATTGGGAATTTAAGATACATTTTCTAAACTAGACAACCCCTTTATGATTCAGAATGACTGGCTCTTTATGATACTTAAACATAATAATGACATTATTTATTCCACTAGTTCTTTACATTACTGGAATGATCCAAGCTACATACTTGTAATACCAGGTAGATGAAGTCAACCTTAGCCCATGGGGAGTGGACCCGACGGCCGGTGGTACACAGGTTTGTATTAGGCCTCTTTCACACATCAGGCTTTTTGAATCAGGCGCGATCCGGCGTGTTTCTAAAAAAACGGATCCGGTACCGGATGCGCTTTTTTAACATTGACTTACATTAGCGCCGGATCGCCGGATGGCGCCTGATGTCACTGCGTTGCATCCGTTTTTGGCCGGATCCGTCGGAATTGTACATTCCGGCGGCCGGACAAGACGGTTTTTGTAACGTTTTTTTTTTTTTTCCGGAGGCACCTGACACAAACCTATGGAGCAAATTCCTCTCTCTCTCTCTCTCTCTCTCTCTCTCTCTCTCTCTCTCTCTCTCTCTCTCTCTCTCTCTCTCTCTCTCTCTCTCTCTCTCTCTCTCTCTCTCTCTCTCTCTCTCTCTCTCTCTCTCTCTCTCTCTCTCTCTCTCTCCTCTCTCTCTCTCCTCTCTCTCTCTCTCTCTCTCTCTCTCTCTCTCTCTCCTCTCTCTCTCTCTTTTTCCGGGTTCAAAAGGTCAGGCCGGATCAGGCGAAAAACCTGATCAGTTCCATCAGTTTTTTAAAATCAGCGCCGGATCCGTCCTATCAGGCATAAGACGGATCATGCCTGATTCAAAAAGCCTGATGTGTGAAAGTAGCCTTATGTGTAGCTGGTGTATTTCAGTACCTGGGTGACAGCTGGTTTTAATGCGGAGGAGCATAACATTCAATTAGAACCGGATTTTACAATCAGAACGCAGAAATGACAAGCGACGTCAATTCAGAGATAAGCGGCTCTTGTTTTGCATCTCTTTACAAATTAATCATTTGCATTTCAATGGCATCACTCTTCGTTAATCACTGATCACCCTGCGGAAAACGCACGCATTTTATCTGATTGAATCAAAACAGTCTGCTCTTCCAATTATAATGGTAGGAATGACACATTATCAAATCCCTTTCAAAGAACTATAGCAAGAAAAGTTTACCGGTAATTGTTTCTTAGGTTGGCTAAAAATGTAATTATTCGTCAAAGTATTTTATCGCATTGTTCACATGATTGAAATGAAACGTCAATCCCAAACGATCTGAATCAAGAGGAAGATTAAATGACCGCACTACACAATATTACAGCACCTGCTGCCTTTATTATAGGTGAACTCCTAAACACAAGAGGCTTTTTAGAAAAGGCTAAAAAATAAAATTTCATTGATATTGATTATTTCTTAAAATGTTTACAAAGAATAGTAAATAAAACATATAAAAAAGGGCAGTACAGAAACAGAAAAAGGTGGGTATACCTGGATGATACATGTTACAAAAATTCAATGGTGAGGGGGTAGAATTTAGCAAATATATCTCTCATATATAGAGGAAATGATATTATATATATGAATATAATTAGCACAAGACAATTAGCACAAATGACCATCAAATGCGGCATATACCAAGGTGATGCACTGTCCCCGTTGCTGTTCTGCATAGGCTTGAACCCCCTCAGTCAGATAATTACAGAGTCTGGCTATTGATACAAGTTCAAGAGTGGAAGCACCATCAGCCATCTCCTCTACATGGATGACATCAAGCTGTATGCGAAAAACGAACGAGACATCGATTCACTGATCCACCTTACAAGGATCTACAGCGAAGACATCGGGATGTCCTTCGGACTGGAGAAGTGCGGCCGGTTGGTAATAAAGAAAGGCAATGTAGTCAAGACTGATGGAGTGGAATTACCAGCAGGGCACGTAGCAGATGTGCAGACATGCTACAAGTACCTCAGCATCCCACAGGGATATGGTAACCATGATGAGGAGGTAAGGAAAGCAGCAACATCCAAATATCATCAAAGTGTAAGACAGGTTCTGAAGAGCCAGCTCAATGGGAAGAATAAAATACGCGCCATCAATCCATATGTCCTGCCAGTTATCAGATACCCTGCTGGCATAGTATGCTGGCCAAAAGAAGAGATGGAAGCTGAAGATGTGAAAACACAAAAGCTCCTCACAATGCATGGCAGTCTCCACCCTAAAGGGTATGCCACACTAAACAATATCGCTAACGGGATCGCTAAAAAACGTCACTATTTAGCGATCCCGTTAGCGATATTGTTCAGTGCGGCAGCTTCCAGCGACGAGCTTCCTGCTGTGATCTCGCTCGTCGCTGGAATCGCTCCGGACCCTATTTTCTCGTCGGCGCTCCCGCTGGGTAAGTATCTAATCGCTGTGTGGCACCTTTTCTTAGCGATTTAGCGGTACTTTTGTACCGCTAAAGTCGTTAAGAAGATCGCTAACGGCGATAGCGTCGTTAACTATATCGCTAAATGCGGCAGCATTTAGCGATATAGAAACAATCCCGCTAGCGATCTCATTAGTATGCAACGCTAACGAGATCGCTAGCGGGATAGCTTAGTGTGGCAGTACCTTAAGTCTAGCACCCAAAGATTGTATACAAACATAAAGGAGGGTGGTCGAGGCTTGATAAGCATCCAAGCCACCATCACGGATGGAACAAGGAGTATCCAGGAACACATCACAAAAATGGCACCAAAAGATGAGATGCTGAGAGAAAGCTTAAGGCAGCAACAACAACAGATCTGGAAAGAAGAACAGGAACATGAAGCGCCATGGCAAGACAAGCCGCTGCATGGGATGTACCATCACAAATAATGGAGGTGGCTGACATGGAGAAATCCAACCAATGGCTGGAGAAAGCTGGACTCCGAGACAGCACAGAGGCACTAATCATAGCGGTACAAGAGCAAGCACTAAGTACCAGATCCATAGAAGTAGGGATCTACCACACAAGACAAGACCCAAGGTGCAGACTATGCAAAGAAACCTCAGAAACCGTCCAATGCATAGTGGCAGGATGCAAAATGCAAGCAGGAACAGCGTATACTGAACGCCACAACCAAGTAACGGGAACTGTACACAGGAACATCTGCACAACATATGGGTTAAGTCTTCCTAAGTCCAGGTGGGAGATCCCAGAAAAAGTGGAGAATAAAAGGGCTAAAATCCTGTGGGACTTCAAGATCCAGATAGATAAGCAGGTGTTAGCTAACCAACCAGACATTGTGATAGTAGACAGAAGCTTGCAAACATATAATTTTCTGGTTAGCCAATAAAGGTATCACTCTAAAAAATACTCTTGTCATAATTGGACGGAAAAGTATTCACATAGACAAGGATCAGAAGACAGCAATGATAGTAGATGTGGCAGTGCCAAGTGACGGCAACATCAGAAAGAAGGAATATGAGAAGCTGGAGAAATACCAGGGCCTCAAAGGAGAACTGGAGAAGATGTGGAAGGTGAAGGCAACAGTGATTCCAGTGGTGATAGGAGCACTTGGAGCAGTGACCCCCAAGTTGGAAGAATGGCTACAACAGATCCCAGGAGCAACATCTGAATTCTCTGTTCTGAAAAGCGCAATGCTGGGAACAACTAAGATCCTGCGCAGAACCCTCAAACTCCCAGGCCTCTGGTATGGGACCCGAGAATGAGAAAGGACATCAAAGGACAACAAAGACCATTCTCACCATTGGGGGGTGAGAAGGAAGTTTTTTTTATAATATAAATAAATAATAGCATCACAGCCTGACAGTTGAGAAGACGACAGTATAATAAACTATATAATAAAATATCTAGGTCAAAATTAACAGGCTACATCACAAAAAGTAATTCGATATTTTTAATCCTCTATATCAATAACTCGGAACTGTACAGGTGGTAGCATACTAAAAATTAGTTAGTATAACGAGTCATGCAAAAAAAACTCCATACAGTCAGGGCTGCCACTAGGAATTTCGGGGCCCCATACTGGCAAACTTTATGGGGCCCCCCTTGAGACTCCGCCCAGGCTCCACCCCCCCAGTTCCGAATCCACCCTAGCTCCTCCTCCACCACGCAAACCTTCCAAAATCCCTCCGCCCTTTCATGGAAAAACTTCACTTCTGTACCATGCCCTCACCAATGACACATTAACACCAATCACTCGATGTTTATGCAGCATTTTGCTTGTTTAGTATAATACACCCCATAGTCCTCCATATATTATAATGTGCACCACAGTCCTCCATATTGTAAAGTGCACACCCCATAGTCCTCCATATAATATAATGTATCCATAGTCCTCCATATAGTATAATACACTCCTAATAGCCCTCCATATATTAAAATATACTCAGTCATTCATATAGTATAATACACTCCTCATAGTGCTCCATATAGTATAATGCACCGCCATAGTCATCCATGTAGTACAATTCACTTCCCATAGTATAATGCACCCCATAGTTCTTCATATGGTATAATGTATTCCTCATGGTCCTCGATACAGTATAATGCAGCCCACATATAGTATAATGCAGTCAACCCACAGAGCATAATGCAGCCACCCCACAGAGTATAATGCAACCACCCCACAGAGTATAATGTAAACCCCCCATAGCATATAATTGAGCCCCCTTATATAGTATAATGTAGCCCCTCCATAAAATACAATGTAGCCCTCCTCATATAGTATAATGCAGCCCCTATAGAATATAATGTAGTTCCCTCAAAGTATAATGAAGCCCCATACAATATAATCTAGCCCCCATAGAATACAATGTAGCCAACTCATACAGTATAATGTAGCCCCCTCATAAGAGTATGATGCAATCACCCCTCATAGAATATAATAAATATAATACAGCCCCCCATAGAATATAATGTATCCCCGAATAGAATATCATACAGCCCGCCTCCGCAAAGGAATATAACGTAGCCCCCATAGTATATAACACAGCCACAAAGTATATAACACAGCCACAAAGTATATAACACAGCCACATAGTATATAACACAGCCACCCTATAAAATATAATATATCTCCCAATAGTATATAACAGCCAACATAGTATATAGCATGGCCCACATAGTATATAGTAGGGCCCACATTGTACAGCAGGGCCCACATAGTATACAGCAGGGCCCACATAGTATACAGCAGGGCCCACATAGTATATAGCAGGGCCCACACAGTATACAGCAGGGCCCACATAGTATACAGCAGGGCCCACATAGTATATAGCAGGGCCCACATAGCAGGGCCCACATTGTACAGCAGGGCCCACATAGTATACAGCAGGGCCCACATAGTGTACAGCAGGGCCCACATTGTACAGCAGGGCCACATAGTATACAGCAGGGCCCACATAGTGTACAGCGTGGCCCACATAGTGTACAGCGTGGCCCACATGGTATATAGTAGGGCCCACATTGTACAGCAGGGCCCACATAGTATACAGCAGGGCCCACATAGGATACAGCAGGGCCCACATTGTACAGCAGGGCCCACATAGTATACAGCAGGGCCCACATAGTATATAGCAGGGCCCACATAGTATACAGCAGGGCCCACATAGTATATAGCACAGCCCACATTGTACAGCAGGGCCCACATAGTATACAGCAGGGCCCACATAGTATACAACAGGGCCCACATAGTATATAGCAGGGCCCACATTGTACAGCAGGGCCCACATAGTATACAGCAGGGCCCACATAGTGTACAGCAGGGCCCACATTGTACAGCAGGGCCACATAGTATACAGCAGGGCCCACATAGTGTACAGCGTGGCCCACATAGTGTATAGTGTGGCCCACATAGTATATAGTAGGGCCCACATTGTACAGCAGGGCCCACATAGTATACAGCAGGGCCCACATTGTACAGCAGGGCCCACATAGTATACAGCAGGGCCCACATAGTATTTAGCAGGGCCCACATTGTACAGCAGGACCACATAGTATACAGCAGGGCCCACATAGTATACAGCAGGGCCCACATAGTGTACAGCATGGCCCACATAGTGTACAGCGTGGCCCACATAGTATATAGTAGGGCCCACATTGTACAGCAGGGCCCACATAGTATACAGCAGGGCCCACATAGTATACGGCAGGGCCCACATAGTATATAGCAGGGTCCACATTGTACAGCAGGGCCCACATAGTATATGGCAGGGCCCACATAGTATATAGCAGGGCCCACATAGTGTACAGCGTGGCCCACATAGTATATAGTAGGGCCCACATTGTACAGCAGGAGGGCCACATAATATATAGCAGGGCCCACATTTTACAGCCCTCATCTCTCCTCTCCCCCCCCAGGAATGGCCCCACAGCAGTACGCACTGACAGCTTTTTTTAAAAAAAAAAAAACACTCCTCACCTCTCCTCGTGCCCACACTGCTCCTGGCTCCTGTCTCCTGCTCTGCCTGGCACACAGTGAGTGCGCGATGACGTCATCGCGCACGCGCTGTGTCAGAGACAGAGCGGGGAATGATGGGAGAGGGAGCGTCAGCTAACGCTCTCTCCTCCATCATTGCTTTGAACTGTACCGGCAGACGCCGGTATAGTTCAAAGCAGCGGCGGGGGGAGTCGGCGCTGGGGGCAGGTGGGCCCCCCTGCCTTACAGGGGCCCCCATAGCATAGCGGCTGCGTGATGTGCTGCTAGCTGGGGGCCCCTTGGGGAGCAGGAGAGCCTCAAAATGTTGGGGGCCCCCGGGCCCGAGCGCGGACCGGCGTGCCCCCCTAATCACCGGGCCCCATACCGCACTAAAGGTTGTCATGCCCTGATGGCGGCCCTGCATACAGTATTCACAAGCTATGTTATATATACAGTGACTTGGAAAAGTATTTACCCCCTTGACTTTTATCTATTTTGTTACATTACAAATTTTGTTTAAATATTTTTGTAATCCAATTTGTTTGTCATGCATCAGCACTATATAGTCTAAGTGTGAAGTGAAATAAGAAGATGTATACACAGCTTTTGCTATGAAGCCCCCAAAAATTTCTGGTGAAAGCAATTACCTTCATAAGTCCAATACTTAGAAAAAGAAAGTCCACCTGTGTGCAATCTAAAGGGTATGCCACACTAAACAACATCGCTAACGGGATCGCTAAAAAACGTCACTATTTAGCGATCCCGTTAGCGATGTTGTTGTGTGCGGCATCTGCCAGCGACGAGCTTCCTGCTGTGATCTCGCTCGTCGCTGGAATCGTTCCGGACCCTATTTTCATCGCTGGCGCCCCGCTGGTAAGTATCTAATCGCTGAGTGTGGCACCTTTTTTAGCGATTTAGCGGTACTTTTGTACCGCTAAAGTCGTTAAGGAGATCGCTAACCGCGATAGCGTCCTTAACGACATCGCTAAAATAGGTAGCTACTAGCGATATAGAAACAATCCCGCTAGCGATCTCATTAGTATGCGACGCTAACGAGATCGCTAGCGGGATTGTGTAGTGTGGCAGTACCTTAAGTGTCACATGTCTGTCAGTAAATACATTTTACCTTTTCTGAAAGGCCACAGAAGCTGCAGCACCATTAACAAGAGGCAACAATAACCAAACACCATAAAGAACAAGGAGATCTCCAAACACCATGAAGACCAAAGAGATCTCCAAACACCATGAAGGCCAAGGAGATCTCCAAACAAGTCATGGACAAAGTTGTTGAGAAGTACAAGTCAGGGTTGGGTTGTAATAAAATTTCCCAATCTCTGATGATCCCCCAGAGACCCATCAAACCCATTATCATCTAATAGAAAGAACATGGTACCACAACAAACCTGCCAAGAGAGGACTGCCCACCAAAACTCTCAGCCCGGGCAAAAAGGGCATTAATCAGAGAGGCAGCACAGAGACCAAAGGTAACCATGAAGGAGCTGCAGAGTTCCCAAGCAGAGACTGGAGTATCTGTCCATACGACCACAATAAGCCGTACACTCCAAAGAGGTGGCCTTTATGGAAAAGTGGGCAGAAATATGCTTTTACTTACACACAAAAATTGTAAGGCTTGTTTTGAGTTTGCAAAATTCATGTGGAAGACTACCAAAATGTATGGAGGAAGGTGCTGTGGTCAGATGAGACCAACATTGAACTTTTTAGCAACCAAGGTAAATGCGTTATCTGGCACCAAACCAACATAAAGTATCACCCCAAGAACACCATCCTCACAGTGTAACACGGTGGTGGCAGCATCATGCTGTGGGGATGTTTTTTGGCAGCAAGGACACGGAAAATGGTCTTAGTCGAGGGGAATGGTGCAAAATACAGGGATATTCTTGAGCAAAACCTGTTTCAGTCTGTCAGTGATTTGAGACTGGGACGGAGGTTCATCTTCCAACAAGATAATGACTCAAAGCATACTGCTAAAGTAACATTCGAGTGGTTTAAGAGGAAAAGTATAAATGTTTTGGAGTGATCAAGTCAAAGCCCAGACCTTAATCCAATTGAGAATCTGTGGTCAGACTTGAAGATTGCTGTTCACCAGAGGAAACCATCTAACTTGAAGGAGCTGGAAAATGAGCAATGGGCAAAAATCTCAGTGCCCAGATGTGGAAAGCTCATAGAGACTTATCCAAAACGACTTGTAGCTATATTTGCCACAAAATGAGGCTCTACAAAGTACTGACTTTATGGAAGTTGAGTAGTTATACACACTGAAGTTTTCAGTTATTTTATCCTATTCATTGTTTGTCTCACAATAAAAAGAAAAGAAAACCAAGTGTTCACAGTTGTAGGCATGTTCTGTCCATGAACTGATGCAAACCCTCAAAAAAAACAGTGAAATTCCAGGTTGTGTAGTAGTTAAACATGAAAAATGCCAAGGGGATGAATAAGTTCGCAGTCCACTTTACAGTAATTCTTAGCCCCCGAAAAGAGTTTTAGACCATAGTTTTATCAACACATACCGGTACATCAATATCAATATTACCTGCAGTAAAGGAATCCAAGATCCCACCACACCCGACGTGCGTTTTGTAATGAAATGCTTTGTCCCTGGATGCACGTTGGGTATAGTGGGTTCCTAGATTGATAAATCTTCCTACAGATCATTCATCCATCAATTCAAGTAGCCATGGCTCGAGATCGAGCCGAAGCACGTTAAAAAAAAAAATAATAATTAGCTGGGAGATTTGTCCCAAAATTAGCAGGAAGCAGCTAGAGAAACATTGGAATGGATATATACAAACACTATACAACAGCACACTGCAATTAATTAATAAATGAATTTTGCAATGGCTACAAACGTAAATAATGTGACATCTCTGGTTTCCAATTTTGAACAAAATTGTGAAAGCTCATTTATGAGTGCCAAGGTGACTTCATCCCAGATGGGACTATGGTTCTCCATGGTTGTCTCATCATAGATATTGATAGCATATTGCTAGGATATACATGGTTAATACCTAGTAGCAACCCCTTTTGAAAGTATCACAGCTTGTAAACACTTTTTGTAGTCAGACAAGAGTCTTTCAATTCTTGTTTGAGAGATTTTCATCCATTCTTCCTTGGAAAGTTCTTCCAGTTCTTCGAGATTCATGTTCGTCTTGATTGCACTGCTATTTTGAGGTCTAGCCACAGATTTTCAATGCTGTTCAGATCAGGGGACTGTGAGGGCCATTGTAAAACCTTCAGCTTGCGCCTTTTGAGGTCGTCTATTGTGGATTTTGACATGTGTTTAGGATTATTATCCATTTGTAGAAGCCATCCTCTTTTCAGATTTAGCTTTTTTACAGATGGTGTTATGTTTACATCAAGAATTTGTTGAAATTTCATTGAATCTATTTATTCTACCCGTGAAATGTTCCGTGCCATTGCCTGCAACACAACCCCTAAGCATGATTGATCAAACTCCATGCTTAATGGTGAGATGTTCTTTTCCTGAATTTCTGTGCCCTTTTTTCACCACACACATACCTTTGATTATTGTAGCCAAAGTAGTAGCGTAGCTACGGGGGGAGGGGGCAGAGGGTGCAATCTGAGGGGCCACCTTGAGCTACACTACTTTAACCGCATCAGCGTGTGCAGCGCACCAACACAGTTAAACTCTGCAGCAAAGCAGGGAGACATGATCTCCCTGCATTGCTGCGTGGCCGAAACAGTTAAAAGCAATGACGGAGGAGGGAGCGTCAACTGACGCTTTCTCCCCCATTATTCTTCCTCAGCATCTGACGACTCAGCGCGATGACGTCACAACATGGTGTCCTCAACGCTTACATGTGTGACACTTCAGAAAACAAGCTGCATAGAACAGAGAAGCAGAAGAATGAAGCAGAGAGGTGATTGTGAGAGGTGGGATGCATTATACTGTATGGACTGTAGGGTGCATTATACTGTATGGACTATGGGGTGCATTATACTGTATAGACTATGGGGTGTATTATACTGTATGGACTATAGGGTGCATTATACTGTATAGACTATGGGGTGTATTATACTGTATGGACTATAGGGTGCATTATACTGTATAGACTATGGGGTGTATTATAGGGTATGGACTATGGGGTGCATTATGCTGTATGGACTATGGGGTGCATTACGCTTTATGGACTATGGGGTGCATTATACTGTATAGACTATGGGGTGTATTATACTGTATGGACTATAGGGTGCATTATACTGTATAGACTATGGGGTTATTATACTGTATGGACTATAGGGTGCATTATACTGTATAGACTATGGGGTGTATTATAGGGTATGGACTATGGGGTGCATTATACTGTATGGACTATGGGATACATTATATTGTATAGACTATGGGATGCATTATATTGTATGGGTTTATTATGCTGTATGGACTAAGGGGTGCATTATACTGTATGACTATGGGATGCATTATACTGTATAAACTATGGGGTGCAATATACTGTATGGAGTACTATGTGGGAGCCTTTAAACTTTATGCCAGCATTTATACAATGTGAAGGTTTGTGTGGGGTTCATCATACTGTGTGGAGGGCTATGTGGGAGCCATTATACAGTGTGGATTGATGTGGGGCTATTATATTGTATGGGGGCCCATTATACTCCATCGAGAGCTGTGTGGGGGTCACAGTTGGGGGATCATACTGTGTTGGGGTCACCATACTTTGCTGGGAGAGTTGACTGGTGGAGTATAGTAGGTTCATTATAATGTGCATGTGGATGGTACTGTGGAGGTATCTTAGTGTTTGTGGCGCACTTTAATTGACATCATACTTCACAAGTGCCATGGAAGGGGAATCTAGGGCTTCAGTAGGAGGAAAATTAGAGGGCACATAGTACCACACAGTAGGTGCAGTAGTAGGGACACATACGGCAGCAGCGGCTCAGCATTGGGATATCAGCGTGATGGGGAGTGTGTGCAGGTTGGGGATAGATGGAGACGGTGCCTGAAATGTGGTAAGTCAAATTTGTCTTTGTTGCAATCTCTGCAGCCGATTCTTGGCTGGAGAAGTTGTCATGTCGATCTGGGCCAGATGGAAAAGATGGGAAAAGTGAATGACTAGACCAGAAAGAATGTCAGCTATAAGGCACTATCAGTAACTGTACTGTAATCTCTTACATGTTCTGCTGCACTGGTTTCTACCACTATATGATCATCATATGGCAGTAATATCAGTGTTGGTCTTTGTATAGAGATATTTTTTTAGTTACAGCTCTGTCATCTGATGAGGTTCTCCTACGTCCACATATTTGTAATCAGGGTGTTATCGAGTGACCTGGGTTGGAGTAGTGGTATTGCAACCACTAGGGGCAGCACCAGCAGATTGCGTAGTCAGGAATAGTCAGAGGTTGGTACACAGTTGCAGCAGTATAGTTAAAGGATCAGCAGGTTACGTAGTCAGGAATAGCCAGGAGTCGGCGCACGGTAGCAGCAGTATAATCTTGGATGAAGCAGCAGCTGAAAGGAGAGCTTGACTAAAGGCTAGGAACTCAATAATCTCACAAGGAAGGAAATGCAATGCCAGGTTTAAGCAGTGTGTTCAATCAGGAGATTACAGGGTGGAGCCAATCAGGAACTCAGGGTTCTGACAATCAGAAGCAGTGTGTTCAATCAGGAGATTACAGGGTGGAGCCAATCAGGAACTCAGGGTTCTGACAATCAGAAACTCAGGGTGGAGACAATCAGAAACAGCACAGTTACTAGTATCTGGGTCCCTGACGAAGCGACAGCGAAATACACGTTGGAGTGTGGTGAGGGGGCAGTGGTGTGTCACTGGGGTTGTATTTGATTACTATCATGAATTGATTCCATTGATATTGTCCTTTAGCTTTCTCATTGTGGTACTGCTGCCCATGTGACTTAAAGGTTCTATTTTTGCACCATTGCACTATGCACTTTTTCCCTTGGTTAACAATATTAAATTGTAAATGGTATTTGGTTACTTACTTTAATACTTTAATCGGTGTCTTGGTTAATGGCTACAGTTACCTTTTATATACACCAGTCATTAGATATTATTTATATTAACCAACTTGAATATCATGTTTGTTCTGTATCTATGTTATTGATTTACCTGATTTAGCAGTCCCCGTAATTTTCATTGTTATTGTGGATTTATTTTTTGATCTATTATTCACCAATCTGTGTGACATATCCTGCCCCCTCACCTATCATTGTTTTATATTTCGTTTTTTAATATTTTTTCTCTCTAATAATGATATCTTGTGTAACTATTTTTATTTTTTCTTGTGCAATCATGTTTTTAATATACATCTAATAAAGTTGGTATTAAATATATATTTTATTTGTGAATACTTTTGTTGGGTTTATGCTTTGCGTTTTAGTATTCATGGTATAATTTAATTGATTTTCATGCAATGGATTTCTTTTTCTATATAGGTTTTTGTTTTTTTAAATTCCATGTAGTGTCTGCCACCCAGCGGCGGAATTCGGAGGTATATTCAGCTACAGAGCGCCGCCCTTGACATTGGTTATGCAACTTGGTTTCAGCTGTAGCACAATGATTTGAGTAATGAAACACTTGAGCCATAGCTGTGATGAAGGAAACTAATGAACCTACTATACCCCACCAGTAAGGTGAGGCCCATGCAAGAGCCTCATCAATCAGGAGATTAATGATGAACAGAAACCTTTTTTCGTCATTTTTAAACAGAGAAGGTGGCATCTGCAAATAGATATGGCATTAATTAAGGAATCTTTGGTAATGATAATGATCCCCACTGAACTTTGTTGGCATCGGCATGCGTGCGTTTGATTCCGAGCTTGAGTTGTGCAAATCCAGAAGTTGCCACTTTATCGCAATAATTTATTTTTGCTGACCTAACACCTGTGTTTTTGCAACTTAGAACATTTTTCTTGGTATGTAGCGCCAAAATTCTGAAGCTTAGCAGCTTGTTGCCTCAGGCTGGCTGCAACAGGCTCAATTTTGTGCACGAGATTATTCTGTTATGGGCTGACCTGGGTTGGAGTAGTGGTATTGCAAATATTAGGGGCAGCACATGCAGGTTGCATAGTCAGATATAGCCAGAGGTCAGTACACGGGAGCAGCAGTATAGTTGAAGGATCAGCAGGTTGCGTATGCCAAGAATAGCCAGAGGTCGGTACACGGGGCAGCAATATGGTTAAAGGATCAGCAGGTTGCTTAGTCAAGAATAGCCAGAGGTTGGTACACATGAGAAGCAGTATAGCTAAAGGTTCAGCAGGTTGCGTAGTCAGGAATAGCCAGAGGTCGGTACACATGAGAAGCAGTATAGCTAAAGGTTCAGCAGGTTGCGTAGTCAGGAATAGCCAGAGGTCGGTACACATGAGAAGCAGTATAGCTAAAGGTTCAGCAGGTTGCGTAGTCAGGAATAGCCAGAGGTTGGTACACATGAGAAGCAGTATAGCTAAAGGTTCAGCAGGTTGCGTAGTCAGGAATAGCCAGAGGTCGGTACACATGAGAAGCAGTATAGCTAAAGGTTCAGCAGGTTGCGTAGTCAGGAATAGCCAGAGGTTGGTTCACATGAGAAGCAGTATAGCTAAAGGTTCAGCAGGTTGCGTAGTCAGGAATAGCCAGAGGTTGGTTCACATGAGAAGCAGTATAGCTAAAGGTTGAGCAGGTTGCGTAGTCAGGAATAGCCAGAGGTCGGTACACATGAGAAGCAGTATAGCTAAAGGTTGAGCAGGTTGCGTAGTCAGGAGTCGGTACATGGAGCAGTAGTATAATCTTGGATGAAGCAGCAGGTGAAAGGAGAGCTTGATTAAAAACTGGGAGCTCCATAATCCCACAAGAAAATGCAGTGCCAGCTTTAAGTAGGGTGTTCAATCAGGAGATTCATGACCATCCAGCTATACATTATGCTTTGAGTCGTTCTCTCAATATGGCATCTGTGGGTGAATTATTATTATTATTATTATTATTATTAATATTTATTTCTATAGCACCATTGATTCCATGGTGCTGTACATGAGAAGGGGTTACATACAAATTACAGGTATCACTTACAGTAAACAAACTAACAATGACAGACTGATACAGAGGGGAGAGGACCCTGCCCTTTCGGGCTTACATTCTACTTCTATAAGTATATAATGTGTAGATAATAAAATATAAATATACATATTAAATTATATGAGGCTAGTGGAAAGGTCTAATTAGTGAGAACTTATTGCTAAGGCATCACACTACTAAAGTGTAAATCATAAGACAGGATTACTAACCAAGTGTGATAATAGCCAAGACTTTAAATAGTAAATTGAGCATTGTTTTACAGTCTTACAAAATATATGTAATATTATGAATAAAGCCGGAAAGCTGAGAACAGACAATTAAATACTTCTAAGGAAATAGAATAATGTAATTTGTGAATTCATTAAGACGATCAAGTGGTGTGCGCGCTGAATAAAATGTATCTAATTACCCAGGGGCGTAACTAGGAACGGCAGGGCCCCACAGCAAACTTCACAATGGGGCCCCCCCCCCCTCGCGCACGTTGCCAATCCCGGTCTACCCAAGTTGTGTTAAGAAAGATACCTTTATTATCCAAAATTAGAGGTTTTTGGAGTAATGATAGTGAAATAACAGAAAAGAACCAACTCCCAGGAAGCAACTGAGGTAGTGACGAAGGTAGGCTTTCTCCAGAGTAAATATGTGAAGAAACTTGTAATCCAGCCTGCAAATTGCTTTCAAAACGGATGATTTATTCAGTAGAACAACAGTCCGGTATACAGAATAATCTAAGATTGTTCTGTATACCGTACTTCTGCACCACGCCCTCACCAATTACACATGTGAGGAGTGACAGCCTCAGCTCTGCTACATGTGAGGAGTGACAGCCTCAGCTCTGCTACATGTGAGGAGTGACAGACTCAGTTCTGCTACATGTGAGGAGTGACAGCCTCAGCTCTGCTACATGTGAGGAGGAACAGCCTCAGCTCTGCTACATGTGAGTAGGGACAGCCTCAGCTCTGCTACATTCGAGGAGTGACAGCCTCAGCTCTGCTACATGTAAGGAGTGACAGCCTCATCTCTGCAACATGTGAGGAGTGACAGCCTCAGCTCTGCTACTTGTATAGCAAAGCTGAGGCTGTCGCTCCGCACATGTAGCAGAGATGAGGCTGTCACTCCTCGCATGTAGCAGAGCTGAGGTTGCTACTTGTCACATGTAGCAGAGCTGAGGTTGTTACTTGTCACATGTAGCAGAGCTGAGGTTGTTACTTGTCACATGTAGCAGAGCTGAGGTTGTTACTTGTCACATGTAGCAGAGCTGAGGTTGTTACTTGTCACATGAGCAGAGCTGAGGTTGTTACTTGTCACATGAGCAGAGCTGAGGTTGTTACTTGTCACATGAGCAGAGCTGAGGTTGCTACTTGTCACATGTAGCAGAGCTGAGGTTGTTACATGTAGCAGAGCCGAGGTTGCTACTTGTCACATGTAGCAGAGCTGAGGTTGTTACTTGTCACATGTAGCAGAGCCGAGGTTGCTACTTGTCACATGTAGCAGAGCTGAGTTTGTTACTTGTCACATGAGCAGAGCTGAGGTTGTTACTTGTCACATGAGCAGAGCTGAGGTTGCTACTTGTCACAAGTAGCAGAGCTGAGGTTGCTACTTGTCACATGTAGCAGAGCCGAGGTTGCTACTTGTCACATGTAGCAGAGCTGAGGTTGCTACTTGTCACATGTAGCAGAGCCGAGGTTGCTACTTGTCACATGAGCAGAGCTGAGGTTGTTACTTGTCACATGAGCAGAGCTGAGGTTGTTACTTGTCACAAATAGCAGAGCTGAGGTTGCTACTTGTCACAAGTAGCAGAGCTGAGGTTGCTACTTGTCACATGTAGCAGAGCCGAGGTTGCTACTTGTCACATGTAGCAGAGCTGAGGTTGCTACTTGTCACATGTAGCAGAGCTGAGGTTACTTGTCACATGTAGCAGAGCTGAGGTTGCTACTAGTCACATGAGCAGAGCCGAGGTTGCTACTTGTCACATGTAGCAGAGCCGAGGTTGCTACTTGTCACATGTAGCAGAGCTGAGGTTGCTACTTGTCACATGTAGCAGAGCTGAGGTTACTTGTCACATGTAGCAGAGCTGAGGTTGCTACTTGTCACATGAGCAGAGCTGAGGTTGCTACTTGTCACATGAGCAGAGCTGAGGTTGCTACTTGTCACATGAGCAGAGCTGAGGTTGTTACTTGTCACATGAGCAGAGCTGAGGTTGTTACTTGTCACATGAGCAGAGCTGAGGTTGTTACTTGTCACATGTAGTAGAGCCGAGGTTGCTACTTGTCACATGTAGCAGATCTGAGGTTGTTACTTGTCAAATGTAGCAGAGCTGAGGTTGTTACTTGTCAAATGTAGCAGAGCTGAGGTTGTTACTTGTCACATGTAGCAGAGCTGAGGTTGCTACTTGTCACATGTAGAAGAGCTGAGGTTACTTGTCACATGTAGCAGAGCTGAGGTTGCTACTTGTCATGAGCAGAGCTGAGGTTGTTACTTGTCACATAAGCAGAGCTGAGGTTGTTACTTGTCACAAATAGCAGAGCTGAGGTTGCTACTTGTCACAAGTAGCAGAGTTGAGGTTGTTACTTGTCACATGTAGCAGAGCTGAGGTTGCTACTTGTCACATGTAGCAGAGCCGAGGTTGCTACTTGTCACATGTAGCAGAGCTGAGGTTGTTACTTGTTACATGTAGCAGAGCTGAGGTTGTTACTTGTCACATGTAGCAGAGATCAGGGTGTCACTCGTCACTTGTAGCAACCATGAGGCTGTTACTGGGCCAGGATGAGGCTACTGGTGACTGAGGTCCCGTGCCCAACAGGGCCCAGGGGGAGGTTAGTGGTGACTTGAGGCTTGCGTCAAACAGGGCCCAGGAGCCCGAGGCCCTGTTGGAATGCGGGCCCCTTGCTACCTGGGCCCTGTGTTGAATGTGGGCCCCCTGCACTGCAGCCTGGGGCCTGGGCCCTGTTGAATGTGGGCCCTGTTAGATCCTGCCTGCACCTGCCCTCCCAGTCACCATTGAGCAGCCAAGCCTCTTCTCACTGTTGAGAGACTCACGGTACTCACCCTGCTCGCCCGGGCTTCCACCTGCCTGTCCAGTCAGCCTGCTGCTTCATGTGGTCTGCCTGGCCGTCTGCTGTCCGCCCCCACATGCACACACGCTGTGACAGACGGACCATAATGCACTGGGCCGCAGCTTAAAGCTACAGTGCTCATTTCTGTTCGCTGTCTGCATTTACAACACTGTAGTGTCTCTTTAAAACAACACAGTGTTGTTATGCATCAGCGTTCAGAGTCAGAAGCCTGAACAAAATGTCGGGAGGGGGCCCGAGCGCGGATCCATTTGCCAGCGTGCTCGGGCCCCCCTTTTTGCTCCTAAATCACAGGGCAGCTGCAGCAGGGACGGGCCCCCTTCTAGCCCGGGCCCTGTGGCAGCTGCTTCCCCTGCTTCCACTATAGTTCCGCCCCTGTAATTACCGTATTACCATGGTATAAAGCCACAGATACAATTCAGTTTCATCCTTCTCTGATTTCTTCATGTTTACATGACACCTTCCTTCCAACTTGTGCATTATTACATCCATCCATGTGCACTATATCATCCTGACCTCATGACCAAGAATGTAACGAAGAAGCATAACCCCATTTAGCAAGTCTCTGTTAGTTTTCATAAATATGTAATTTTTCTACTTGGTGTAAATGCCGCTGTTCTCCTGAATCCAGCGACTTTTTTCTTTTGTTCCTAAGCTTCTCCGTTCTTGAGATATGGCCACTTCTTTCTTTTTGCATAAATCTAGTCTTGTTGGCCAAGTAGGTGGGGTATTGAAAGAAAACTCCCACAGAGAAGAGTCGAGGACCACACCCACTCAGCTAAAAAGACTACTCTTCCATACGGAAAGTAGGGGGCCATATCTCAGGAACAGAGAGGCGCAGAAACAAAAAAAAAACAACGCCGGATTCAGGAGAATAGCAAGATTTACACAAGGAAGAAAAATTACATATTTATGGAAAGTGACTGGTCCCCTTTAAACCACCAAACCCCAAAGTGAACTTCTTCTACAATGTGTTTTTGAGGATGGCAGATGAAGAATTTTAATGTGGTTTTTCAGGGTTAGAAAAGTCTCATTTTTGGCAACAAATAGTGCCCCTCTTAGGTCATGTCTGGTACTGCAGCAGTTGAGTGACAAGAGTGGAATACACAGCCAATAAAGTGGCAACAATTTTTCTCTGCTCTTGGTTTTAAAGGTGCCTAAAGCATTATTCCCACAGCATTTAGTGTATTAGTTGGTCATATGTGTTTGAAAATACTTTCACTCTATAACATTGACAAATAAAGGCCCGATTCATCAAAAGTGTTTTTGCCAGATTTCTAGTGTAAAACACTTTGAAACGTCGCAACATTTTTGCAAACTTTTGGCACCTACAGGCCAAATTTGCCAGAGTAGGAGGAATGGGGCATGGTGATCATGCCCAACAAATTCTTCAAAGTTGCATCAGAAACTTTTGAAGTGGCATGTACCTCTGAAAGAACTATACGCCCCATCGTTAGCTCTGGTATGTACAACGCCAGTCTTAATGAATGGGGTCAGAAATGTTCTCCATACAGCTGCTACATATGTTAACGTTAATGCGATTAATAAAAAAATACACTGCATGGTATTTTCAGTGCCGACCGTATAGGTTGTGTTTTCTTATTTAGCAAAAGGAAGGTATGACGAAAGAACGCTTTTGGCATTTGCTGGGCACATTTGCAATACAGATGTAGCAAATGCCAAACAAATGTTTAAAGGGGTTGTCGGGTCCTAAGCTACAAGTCTGCAGTCACTCTATGTAACTACTGACGTACGAATCTTTACATCGAGAGCACTGTGAGAATTCTCCGGCACCGGGAACGGTGGTCATATGACCCCAAGTATGTGAATTGCATACTTCCAGCCACCTTTCCACTAGTCGTGTCCGATCTTGCTCAATACACTTGCATTTAGCAAGGCCATGTACGTCTAGTCGGTATGTGACAACATGAATGCAAATGGCATCCCTGTGGTCAGACTCCCACCACCGGCACCAGAGAATCCTCACAGAGTGCAGTATGTGCGATGTTAGCCTAAGACCGGACATCCCGTGTAATATCACAGCCGAATATTCATATGCTGTTTGCATAATTTAGCCGCTCCAATTTTAAGTGAGTGAGTGGCATATTATGTTAATTATCTCATTTTACACTTTGTCGGTCAAGGTTCCACTTGCTGTATCTGTGTTTGCAAAGAAACTTAGCCCAAGTCATCATTTGTGATTTTTTTGAAGCCTCTTTTCTTTTCTTGTGGTATTCTCTGATGTTTTTGCCCTAAATTCCTCACGCGGCTCATGAATTTGGTGCAAAATCAAGAATGCACTTTATTTTTGTCTTTAACTTTTTTTTGCAAATTTTTCAGCAGAAAAAAAGAGGAAAAGTTGTTAAAAAATTTGCCAAATTGATAACTCCTCCGGAAACCTTACTCCAGAGGAAAGTGAAGTGAGAGGCGCCAAAAAAAATTTGATACTTGGTAAAAGTCACATTTCAAATCTCTGTCTAAAACATCTGAATAAGGAAAAATGCTAAGGAAAAAATAAAAAAAAAGACTTAAAAAAGACAGACAACTTAAAAAAGTGGGGCAAAACGTATAAAGAATAAAGCCAATAAAAAAGGAGCAAATTATTCCTAGAAAAGTGGAGAAACAACAATGCTGAATCAGGGCTTTTGACTTTGACCAATCCGGAGTGGCCTAATCCGCACTGCATGTGGATTCAGCAGTAGAAATTCTGCAAATTTTCCAGAAATGTCAATCTTTGAGCCTTTTGGTTGATTTCTATTGATGGAAATGGAGTTAAATTCTCTGCATTTCGACTCCTTTACAACTCTGTGGTCTGAACAGCTGTTTGCATTTCTCCTAAATCCATGTCTGATTTTAATTTTTAGGAAGATTATCCTCATTGCTCCACAAGTCCTTCACGTGTTTGCTGCAATTTTGTGAAACGTCATTATATTTTTCTCCTAATATCCCACGTAATGACGATGGCATTGTCACCGTGGAGTTCGGAGCCGGTACGACGTACGTACTGCCACCCAAACATCTCATTTAGTTTCCAGACGTCGACTCCTGAGCTTTGTGTACATGAAATTAAGTTCTCTGTTGAACAGACTGGTGACAAAAACCCAATTATTTCTTTTCACTTGGGGTATTCGAAAGACTCATTAACATAATTATTAAGCAAATTATCTATGTTAATACGGATTAGCACCTGTCGTCATGCGGTATGATAGACTGACCATAATGAAGCAGATGTGTGACCCGCTTGTAAATGGAATTTTGCTAAAATGTACAATATAATATAAATAGGATGATAACGCAATAATGGCGAGATACATTTAGCCAAGCTAGACAGATTCCGCTATCAATCCACAGGACAATTCCGCCATCTAGTGTGTGATTGGTGAACACCAATGAAGGCAGAAAATACTATGCTGAGCTTAAAGGGAAGGTTTTCCCAATATAAAGTAGGGCCACCACCTCCTTTAAGCCTCATTTACAGCATTCTAGTATGCATTATGTATGTTTCTAATCCCTTATGCAAGGCACAAAAAAACAGCATTTATTATACCTACAGACGTCGAGGTCCAGTCCAATGGGGTCTCTGGTGTTGATCTGGCACCTCCTGTCTTCTTGCAATGCCGTCCTTCTTGCTTCATGTGGATGACGCATTCTACATTGGAAGTTATCCCCTATGCAAAGGATAGGTGATAATTTTCCCATCACTGGGGGGCCCCTGACCATTGGATCCCCCACCAATCCCAAGAACTGGAGTCCTGTGTATGGAGTGGAGGTCAATCATGTGAACTGCCCCTTCATTCATTCTTATGGGACTGCCCAAGATAGCCGAGTGCAGTGCAATTGAACAGAGCTGTCATGATTGACCATGGCGTCTTTCACATTGGCCTCTTCGGTTCTCAGGGTCGTGGCGTCCCAGCGGTTGGATAGCCGATAACTTCCAAGCATATATAGAAGTGTATACAACCACTATACTGTATATAGCACAGTGTATACATCCAGCATATATAGCACAGTGTATACATCCAGCATATATAGCACGTGTATACATCCAGCATATATAGCACAGTGTATACATCCAGCATATATAGCAACGTGTATACATCCAGCATATATAGCAAGTGTATACATCCAGCATATATAGCAGTGTATACAATCCAGCATATATAGCAGTCATCGATATATCGTGTACATCAGCATATATAGCAGTGTATACATCCAGCATATATAGCAAGTGTATACATCCAGCATATATAGCACGTGTATACATCCAGCATATATAGCACGTGTATACATCCAGCATATATAGCAGTGTATACATCCAGCATATATAGCAGTGTATACATCCAGCATATATAGCAAGTGTGTACTATACATACAGCATATATAGCACAGTGTATACATCCAGCATATATAGCAGTGTTATAATCCAGCATATATAGACAGTGTATACATCCAGCATATATAGAAGTGTATACATCCAGCATATATAGAGTGTATACATCCAGCATATATAGCACGTGTATACATCCAGCATATATAGACAGTGTATACATCCAGCATATATAGCAACGTGTATACACCAGCATATATAGCACAGTGTATACATCCAGCATATATAGCACAGTGTATACATCCAGCATATATAGCACAGTGTATACATCGCATTAGCAGTTATATAGCATTAGCCGTGTATACATCCAGCATATATAGCAAGTGTATACATCAGCATATATAGCAGTGTATACATCAGCATATATAGCACCGTGTATACATCCAGCATATATAGCACAGTGTATACATCCAGCATATATAGCACGTGTATACATCCAGCATATATAGCACAGTGTATACATCCAGATATATAGCACAGTGTATACATCCAGCATATATAGCACGTGTATACATCCAGCATATATAGCACGTGTATACATCCAGCATATATAGCACAGTGTATACATCCAGCATATATAGCACGTGTATACATCCAGCATATATAGCACGTGTATACATCCAGCATATATAGCACAGTGTATACATCCAGCATATATAGCCACGTGTATACATCCAGCATATATAGCACGTGTATACATCCAGCATATATAGCACAGTGTATACATCCAGCATATATAGCACAGTGTATACATCCAGCATATATAGCAACGTGTATACATCCAGCATATATAGCACGTGTATACATCCAGCATATATAGCACAGTGTATACATCCAGCATATATAGCACAGTGTATACATCCAGCATATATGCAACGTGTATACATCCAGCATTATAAGCACAGTGTATACATCCAGCATATATCAGAAACAGTGTATACATCCAGCATTATATGCACAGTGTATACATCCAGCATATATAGCACGTGTATACATCCAGCATATATAGCACAGTGTATACATCCAGCATATAAGCAGTGTATACATCCAGCATATATAGCACCGTGTATACATCCAGCATATATGCATGTCTGATTATCTGTACGCCTTGCAGTATCAATGAAGATCCATATAGAAGTTACTCCCTTTCCGTTCCTTATAGCCATTATCCCATATATAATGAACCCAATAGCACGTGATAACAGATATGCCATGTTCACAATTTGCCAGTGTTCTCAGCTTATAGCACAGTATCTCCAGCATATATAAGTGAACACACATATATAGCACAGTGTATACACGAATATAGCACAGTGTATACATCAGCATATATAGCACAGTGTATACATCAGCATTATAGCACAGTGTATACATCAGCTATATAGCAGTGTATACATCCAGCATATATAGCAAGTGTATACATCCAGCATATATAGCAGTGTATACATCGTAGCATTAATAATATACACAGTGTATACAACCAGATTATTGCAGTGTATACATCCAGCATATATAGCACGTGTATACATCCAGCATATATAGCAGTGTATACATCCAGCATATATAGCCAGTGTTACTCAGATATATAGCAAGTGTATACACCAGCATATATAGCAGTGTATAATCAGCATATATAGAAGTGTAACATCCAGCATATATAGCAGTGTTACATCCAGCTATATAGCACGTGTTACATCCAGCATATATAGCAGTGTATACATCCAGCATATATCTCAGAATACAGTGTAACATCCAGCATATAGCACAGTGTTACTACATGCATTATAAGCAAATGGTGTATACATCAGCATATAATAAATGTTACATCAGCATATATAGACAGTGTATACATCCAGCATATTAGAGTGTATACATCCAGCATATTAGCAGTGTATACATCCAGCAATATGACAGTGTATAATCCAGCATATATAGAAGTGTATACACCACATATATAGCAGTGTATACACCAGCAATATAGCAGTGTATACTCCAGCATATATAGCAGTGTATACATCCAGATATATAGAAGTGTATACACACATATATAGACAGTGTATACATCCAGCAATATAGCAGTGTAATCAGCATATATAGCAGTGTATACATCCAGCATATATAGCACAGTGTATACATCCAGTATATATAACAGTGTATACATCCAGCATATATAGCAGTGTATACATCCAGCATATATAGCACGTGTATACATCCAGCATATATAGCAAGTGTAACATCCAGCATATATAGCAGTGTATACATCCAGATATATAGCAGTGTATACATCCAGCATATATGCACGTGTATACATCCAGCATATATAGCACAGTGTAACATCCAGTATATACACAGTGTATACATCCAGATATATAGCACAGTGTATACATCCAGCATATATAGCACCGTGTATACATCCAGCATATATAGCACGTGTATACATCCAGCATATATAGCACAGTGTATACATCCAGCTATATAGCACGTGTATACATCCAGCAATATTAACCAGTGTATACATCAGCATATTAGCAGTGTATACATCCAGCATATATAGCACGTGTATACATCAGCATATATAGCACGTGTATACATCCAGCATATATAGCAGTGTATACACCAGCATATATAGCACGTGTATACATCCAGCATATATAGCAGTGTATACATCCAGCTATATAGCACAGTGTATACATCCAGCAATATAGCACAGTGTATAATCCAGATATATAGCACGTGTATACATCCAGCATATATAGCACGTGTATACATCCAGCATATATAGCACAGTGTATACATCCAGCATATATAGCACGTGTATACATCAGCATATATAGCACGTGTATACATCCAGCATATATGCACGTGTATACATCCAGCATATAGCACAGTGTATACATCAGCATATATAGCACGTGTAACATCAGCTATATAGCACGTGTATACATCCAGCATATATAGCAGTGTATACATCCAATATTAGCATGTATACATCCAGCATATATAGCACAGTGTAACATCCAGCATATATAGCAGTGTATACATCACATATATAGCACAGTGTATACATCCAGCATATATAGCACAGTGTAACATCCAGCATATATAGCACAGTGTATACATCCAGCATATATAGCACAGTGTATACATCCAGCATATATAGCACAGTGTATACATCCAGCATATATAGCACAGTGTATACATCCAGCATATATAGCAGTGTAACATCCAGCATATATAGCACAGTGTATACATCCAGCATATATAGCACAGTGTATACATCCAGCATATATAGCACGTGTATACATCCATAATATATAGCACAGTGTATACATCCAGCATATATAACCAGTGTATAACATCCAGCATATATAGCACAGTGTATACATCCAGCATATATAGCACAGTGTATACATCCAGCATATATAGCACGTGTATACATCCAGCATTATATTAGCACAGTGTATACATCCAGCATATATAGCACAGTGTATACATCCAGCATATATAGCACAGTGTATACATCCAGCTATATAGCACAGTGTATACATCCAGCATATATAGCACAGTGTATACATCCAGATATATAGCACAGTGTATACAATCCAGCATATATAGCACAGTGTTACATCCAGCATATATAAGCACAGTGTTAATCCAGCATATAATAGCACAGTGTATACATCCAGCATATATAGCAGTGTATACATCCAGCATATATACACAGTGTATACATCCAGCATATATAGCACAGTGTATACATCCAGCATATATAGCACAGTGTATACATCCAGCATTATATACACGTGTATACATCCAGCATTATAGCAGTGTATACATCCAGCATATATAGCACAGTGTATACATCCAGCATATATAGCACAGTGTATACATCCAGCATATATAGCACAGTGTATACATCCAGATATATAGCACAGTGTATACATCAGCATATAGCACAGTGTATACATCCAATATAGCACAGTGTATACATCCAGCATATATAGCACAGTGTATATATCCAGGATATATAGCACAGTGTATACATCAGCATATATAGAAGTGTATACATCCAGCATATATAGCACAGTGTATACATCCAGCATATATAGCACAGTGTATACATCCAGCATATATAGCACAGTGTATACATCCAGCATATATAGACAGTGTATAACATCCAGTATATAGCACAGTGTATACATCCAGCATATATAGCACAGTGTATACATCCAGCATATATATAACACAGTGTATACATCCAGCATATATAGCACAGTGTATACATCCAGCATATATAGCAGTGTATACATCCAGCATATATAGCACAGTGTATACATCCAGCATATATAGCACAGTGTATACATCCAGCATATATATAACACAGTGTATACATCCAGCATATATAGCACAGTGTATACATCCAGCATATATAGCACAGTGTATACATCCAGCATATATAGCACAGTGTATACATCCAGCATATATAGCACAGTGTATACATCCAGCATATAAGCACCGTGTATACATCCAGCATTATAGCACAGTGTATACATCCAGCATATATAGCAGTGTATACATCCAGCATATATAGCACGTGTATACATCCAGCATATATAGCACAGTGTATACACCAGCATATATAGCAGTGTATACATCCAGCATATATAGCAACGTGTATACATCCAGCATATATAGCACAGTGTATACATCCAGCATATATAGCACAGTGTACAATCCAGTATATATAGCACAGTGTATACATCCAGTATATATAGCACAGTGTATACATCCAGCATATATAGCACGTGTATACATCCAGCATATATGCACTGTGTATACATCCAGCTATATATGCACAGTGTATACATCCAGCATTATAGCACAGTGTATACATCCAGCATATATAGCAAGTGTATACATCCAGCATATATAGCACAGTGTATACATCCAGCATATATAGCACAGTGTATACATCAGTATATATAGCACAGTGTATACATCCAGCATATATACAGTGTATACATCCAGCATATATAGCAACGTGTTACATCCAGCATATATAGCACAGTGTATACATCCAGCAATATAGCACAGTGTATACATCCAGCATATATAGCACCGTGTATACATCCAGCATATATAGCACCGTGTATACATCCAGCATATATAGCACAGTGTATACATCCAGCATATATAGCACAGTGTATACATCCAGCATATATAGCAACGTGTATACATCCAGCATATATAGCACAGTGTATACATCCAGCATATATAGCAACGTGTATACATCCAGCATATATAGCACAGTGTATACATCCAGCAATATAGCACAGTGTATACATCCAGTATATATAGCACAGTGTATACATCCAGTATATATAGCACAGTGTATACATCCAGCATATATAGCACCGTGTATACATCCAGCATATATAGCAACGTGTATACATCCAGCATATATAGCACAGTGTATACATCCAGCATATATAGCACCGTGTATACATCCAGCATATATAGCACAGTGTATACATCCAGCATATATAGCACAGTGTAAACATCCAGCCTATATAGCACCGTGTATACATCCAGCATATATAGCACAGTGTATACATCCAGAATATACAGTATAGCACCGTGTATACATCCAGCATATATAGCACAGTGTATACATCCAGCATATATAGCAACGTGTATACATCCATCATATATAGCACAGTGTGTACATCCAGCATATATAGCAGTGTAAACATCCAGCATATATAGCACAGTGTATACATCCAGCATATATAGCACAGTGTGTACATCCAGCATATATAGCAGTGTAAACATCCAGCATATATAGCACAGTGTATACATCCAGCATATATAGCACAGTGTATACAACCAGCATATATAGCACAGTGTATACATCTAGCATATATAGCAGTGTAAACATCCAGCATATATAGCACAGTGTATACATCCAGCATATATAGCACAGTGTATATATCCAGCATATATAGCACAGTGTATACATCCAGCATATATATAACACAGTGTATACATCCAGCATATATAGCACAGTGTATACATCCAGCATATATATAACACAGTGTATACATCCAGCATATATATAACACAGTGTATACATCCAGCATATATAGCACAGTGTATACATCCAGCATATATAGCACAGTGTATACATCCAGCATATATATATAACACAGTGTATACATCCAGCATATATAGCAGTGTAAACATCCAGCATATATAGCACAGTGTATACATCCAGCATATATAGCACAGTGTATACATCCAGCATATATATAACACAGTGTATACATCCAGCATATATAGCACAGTGTATACATCCAGCATATATAGCACAGTGTATACATCCAGCATATATAGCACAGTGTATACATCCAGCATATATAGCACAGTGTATACATCCAGCATATATAGCACAGTGTATACATCCAGGATATATAGCACAGTGTATACAATCAGCATATATAGAAGTGTATACATCCAGCATATATAGCACAGTGTATATGTGTAGCCCTGGTACACAATACCAGGAGGATGAGTGGAGAGGTAACAGTTAAGGTCTCTTCATGACATCATGTACACTTCTGACACACCCAGCAGGGGTGTGGAAGGGAGTGGTTTTTAGTCAGTCAGTTTCCTGTCCTTGGACAGAGTAGACGTGTCCAGTTTGAGCCTGTCATCAGTTCAGAACGTGGAGGCTGGTACAGGTGGTCTAATTCACCTTAGTCTAGTCAGAGCTGTGCCCCACTGGAAGAAAGACTGAACTATCTATTAAGAGTTGAGCAAATCGAAGGGCAAAGTGGAAGGAAGATTATTGGAAAAGTGCGTTTGGCTTGGAAGAGTCCTGCACATTGCTACCGGTCACTGGGGACCGAAGGATCACTATTGTTACAAGCATAGTGAAGAGAAAACCAGAGATTTACCGGACCCTAGGTCGCGGCAAACACCCCCTTATAGTCAGTACGTAACTGGGGTCAGGGGAAGTGAAGACTTTGAGTCTCTGCAGGACAAAATAAGAATTCAGCTCCCTCACAGAAAGGCTCCACCACAAACCTGACTGGGAAATACAGCTTTGGATTAGCTGGAATCATAGAGGGGACTACGCTTCAGGCTGGTCGTACTCATCTTCATTGGACAGTAAAGGAGGCCCCTAACTTGCTTAGCTGTTGCCTCAAAGCTCATCCTCCATCAACCCATCAGCCTCCCTGGGACCTGCCTTATCATCTTGCAAGTAAAGGTATGGAAAGACGCTGACCGTGTGAGACTGAGTTATTGATTTGCATGCCTGCACAATCCCTACCTAACTACCGACCTGAGGGAAGAGTCCCACCTGTAGGGGACCCGACATCTAGCTGCCTCACCATCCCCTCAGAGATCTACAGCAGCGCTGGTACTAATTACCAGAATACTACAGGTGGCGTCACGAACTGTATATAAATCAATCCCCTGTAAATATATCCCCAACATACGCCAGACCGCCCGGGCCACAGACCGAGCCACAGCTACCTGTGACAATCCCCATAGACTTCCATGGGCTCGGCTCTGAGTACCCCATTGCCCTGGTAATCCACAATTGTGGTGGCGGGTCGATACAACTTTGGCATCACGAACAGGATACGAAACTTGCAGCATTGCGAGCCCTGTGTGCCTGTGGAGTGTTTTGATGAAAAAGACTGTTGCTATTGTTTGGCGCTAAAATCCGCCATTTTGCCGCCATATTCGCGCCCTCAGGCGCTGGAGAAGAAGGTGGGCGGACCTGAAAAAGCGCGCAAAGTCTTGGACACGCCCCCAACCGCATCGCGAACTGCATAGCAAACCGCATCGCAAACTGCATAGCAATCTGCATCACAATCCGCATAGCAAACTGCATCACAATCTGCATTGCAATCCGCATCGCAAATTGCATCGCAAAATAGAGCTGCAGGTCCTGCGACAGGAAGTGAACGCTCTGACATCAGAGCGCCTGCGACGAAGGTCCTGTTCCCACTGCGGTGCCTGTAAAGTAGCAGCATCTGAAACCGGTAGGCTCCGTTTAACCAAGGGGGCGCTAAGATGTCACAACAACCGGCTGACAGTGCGGCCCCGGCCGGAGTCCCCAATCCCGCACCGTCTGGTATTGTAGCGCCAGATGGGGGCGCAGGCCCTGCACCCAGTCCGGTAGTCCCGATCATGCCACTAACGCTCCCATATATGCCTGGGGCGAAATGGCTTCCCCAATACAGCGGTGAGCCAGGCACATTAGCAGGCTTCAAGCGGAAGTTATGCAGCATCCTAGAAATGTACTCCATGCCTGAGAGACAAAAAGCTGCTGTGCTAATAGGGCAGCTAACTGGCGCTGCTGAGAGGGAAGTGGAGACTTGGGATACCGTTGATCAGGAGTCGGTACCTGCGATCTTCCTGAAGCTGCATGCCATATTTGAAGACCGCACAGAAACGGATCTCCGGATGGCCTTCTATCACTGTTCACAACAGCCAGGTGACAGCATCCGGGACTATGCTTGCCGACTACAGGGAGCCCTGAGAGCCCTCAAGCAAATTAACAATTTAAATGCTATCGACGAGAATAGAATGCTGAAAGAACAATTTATACAGGGATTGAGATCCCCAGAGGAACGCAGAACTGTAAATTGGTGGTCCTTAGATCATCCTGATGCTACCTTTGATGCCCTAAAGGACATGGCAATAAAAGGGCTGCGGCCCCTGGGCAAACCTGAGGTGGCCACCCAACATCATCAGGGTGAAGTCACTCTGGAACCGGCAGTAACCCCTGTTCCCCGCTAGTGGCAGAAACCAAAACGCAGGTGACCCTCCTAGTGAATTGGACTGTCTGCGCTCAGAGGTGCGCCAGCTGACTAAAAATCTGGCCGCTGTGATGAGTGCCCTACAGCTGCGGAAAGAAGAGGAAGGGAAGATCTTGTTAGCTGACTGCCCAGAGGACGTTCCGTGGATGCACCGGAGAAGAAAGAAGACGTCGCCCCCCGGAGGAGGACAACGCCACCCCCAGGAGCAACCTCTGATCAACACCCTTCTCGTCGAGAGATCGTCTGTTATCGCTGCAACCGGAAAGGTCATCTGTCTCCACAGTGTCCTTTAAACGGGCAGAACCTGGGTCCAAGGGCCAACACCCAGGAGAATACCCGTCAGGCCCCCTAGACTGGAACCGCAGGTATGTGGGCGGGCGACCCTACCTGTCCATTATTCTAGATGGTATTGCTGTTCCAGCATTGTTAGACACGGGGTCCCAGGTGACCCTCATACCTGATGCTCTATATACCAAGTACTGGTCAATGGACAGTCTTAAACCTCCGAGCCTTGACTTTACTGTGTATGCTTCTAATGGTCTTCCTGTAGAAGTACTCGGAACAAAATGTGTAGATGTAAAGGTGGGCAGAGAGGAATTGAAAGACCAAGGGCTTCTGGTAGTAAAGACTGTAAATGAGGAGAATGGTCTAAATATAATTTTGGGTACTAACATTATCGGTAATTGTTTGGGAGAAGTTGTGTTCTTACTCCAACAGCTCGCTGAGATTGCCCGACCAAGGCAGAGAGGAGTAATCCAAAGAGAGATCCGGGCCCTGGTGTGTCAGCAGCAAGCGAAGCTTACCGACGGCGAAATTGGTAATGTACGGGTCACTGACTCAGATCCTATTGTGATACCCCCAATGAGTGAAATGATCATTTGGTGCAGGGCAGCCATAGGTCTGAGAGGACAGAATTACCAAGCTGTAGTAGAACCCCACCATTCAGAACATAGACCTACACTTATGACTGCTAGAGGAGTAGTAGAAGTGGTGAATGGAAGAGTACCGGTACGGCTTCTCAATTGGGGAGATGATGAGGTAAATTTACCCCGTTATGCAACCATTGCTAAACTTCATGCTGTTGATAATAATTCTATTCTCCCGGCTGAGTCCTTAGACTCCTGTCAAATAGCGGAGGACAATGACCCAGCAACTCAGGTGGCGGAATGGTGTCAGCAACTCCATGTTGGGACGGACACCACTCCCGCTCACCAGAAGCAAGGGGTATTACGGGTGGTGCAAGAGTACGCCCAAGTGTTTAGCAAAAATCCACTTGATTTTGGGACAATTAAGGGAGTACAACATCATATCCCTACTGGCAGTCATCCTCCCATCAAAGAGCGGTATAGGCCCATACCTCCAGCTCATTATCAGAAGGCTAAAGAAATGTTGAATGATATGAAGAAAGCTGGGGTGATAAGGGATAGTTGTAGCCCCTGGGCAGCCCCTCTAGTTCTGGTTAAAAAAAAGATGGTGGTATGAGAATGTGTGTGGATTACAGGCAGGTGAACTGCATAACACACAAGGATGCATACCCGTTACCACGTATAGAGGAATCATTAGCTGCTCTGAAAACGGCTAACTACTTTTCTACCCTTGATCTGACTAGTGGTTACTGGCAAGTGGCTGTGGCTGAGGAGGATCGTGAGAAAACGGCTTTCACCACCCCAATGGGGCTCTGTGAGTTCGACAGAATGCCGTTTGGGCTCAGTAGTGCTCCAGGAACATTTCAGAGAGTGATGGAAAACTGTCTGGGACATCTCAATTTTGAAACCGTGCTGCTATACCTAGACGACGTTATCGTGTATTCCAAGACATATGAGGACCATCTGAAACACCTGGCAGAAGTATTCGAGTCCCTGTCCAGGTACGGGATGAAATTAAAACCCTCAAAATGCCATCTACTCAAGCAGAAGGTACAATACTTGGGGCACATCGTCAGTTCGGAAGGAGTAGCGCCGGACCCAGAGAAAGTCACTGCCATCCAGAAGTGGCCGGAGCCGAAGAACCTTAAGGAAGTGCGACAGTTCCTGGGACTAACGGGTTACTACAGGAGATTCGTGAAAGATTACACGAAGAAGGCAGCTCCTTTACAGGACCTCCTGGTAGGACAATCCTTAAAGAGCAGAAACCCTCCCTTTAATTGGGGTAAAGAACAGGCTGAAGCATTCCAAAAGATGAAAGAGATCCTGACAGGTGATGAGATCTTAACCTATCCTGATTACAGCCAACCGTTCCTGTTGTACACCGACGCCAGTAATGAAGGGCTGGGAGCAGTTCTCAGTCAGAAGCAGAATGGCCAAGAAAAAGTCATCGCTTATGCTAGCAGAAAACTCAGGCCAACGGAGAGGAATCCGGAAAATTATAGCAGCTTCAAGCTGGAGTTTCTGGCGCTGGTCTGGGCCATTACTGAAAGATTTAAGCACTATCTGGCCTCCAATAAGTTCACGGCGTACACAGACAACAACCCGTTAACGCACCTGGAAACCGCCAAGCTGGGTGCCATGGAGCAGCGATGGATGGCCCGGTTGTCCAATTATCAGTTTACTATCAAGTACCGGGCAGGTCGAAAGAATGCTAATGCTGATGCATTGTCCCGAATGCCGCATGACTCTGATACGGAAGAAGAATCGGACGACCTGGAAGAAATTGAGCTACCCGCGTTCCATCGAAATGGGGTAGTCCATGAGCATCGAGTTCACAGAAAGCAGTATGGTGCAACATTAAATCCTTTACCCCATCACAGCTGGAAAGAGACTCAGGACAGTGATCCAGTGGTCAGCCGCATCAAGGAGTTGTTAAAACAGGAAGGTTCCTCCTTGGAAAAGGATGCACCTATGTCAGCCAAGCTCCTGTGGAACGAGAAAAGCAGGTTGTTCCTATACCGTGAGAAGTTGTGCAGAAGATACGTCAACCCCAGAACCCATGAAATGGTCTGGCAAATCGTGGTCCCCAAGGCAGACGTCCCAATGGTGTTGGAAGCGTACCACGATCAAGCAGGACACTTTGGCTGGAGAAAGCTGGAGACCCTGTTGAGATGCCGGTTCTACTGGGTAGGGATGCGCAGCTCCATCGAGAGGTGGTGTCGGAACTGTGGACCCTGTGGTCTCAGAAGAAAGGACTACGGTAGTCAGAAGGCCCCCCTGCAACCTATCCGGACGACTCGTCCCCTGGAGATTGTGGCCCTGGACCATGTCAAATTGTCGCCAAGTAGATCTGGATACTCATACGCCTTGACCATGGTAGACCATTACTCCAGATTTCTGGTAGTTGTTCCAGTTAAGGACCAGACCGCAGTGACGGCAGCGAAGACCTTTCAAGCAAGTTTCTGCAGACCGCATGGGTATCCGGAGCAAGTCTTAACCGATCAGGGACCTGCTTTTGAAGCCGATTTATTCAAGGAATTCTGTCATATGTACGGGTGCAAGAAAATAAGAACGACACCATACCACCCTCAAACCAACGGTCTTTGTGAAAAGATGAACCATATTGTCCTTGACTTGTTGAGATCCATACCGTTGGAAGACAGGAATCGATGGCCGGATTTACTACCTGATTTGGTTGATTTGTATAATCATATACCTGTAAGCTCAACTAACTGCACTCCAGCCTATCTTATGAGAGCAAGGCCTGGAAAACTACCAATGGATTTAGAACTTGGAGTGGTAGAACCGGAGGCAGACGATGCCGTGGAAAACTGGGACGTCAATCGGCAAGAGCAGTACAGAAGAGTACAAATCTGTGTGGAGGAAAGTCTCAATAAGGCACGGGAGAAACAGGAAGATGTTTACAACAGAAATGCTCCTGCCAAGCCTTTGATGCCTGGAGAGGTAGTATTAAAGAGAAAAAGGAAGATGCATAAATTGGATAATCAGTGGGAGCAAGAACCCTACGTCATGCAAGATTCTAAATACGACAACAGAAAAGTTTGTGTCGTCAGTAAAGACGGAGGAAGAACAACAATCACTGTGTCCAGAGATCATTTGAAGTTGTGTCCAGAACACTTAAAGCGTTGTGAAAAGAACCCTGTCCTCAATCAAAAAGAAAGAAAGAAGAGGTCATACACACAGATCTGGGAGATTTTCCTGCGGATTGGCCCCGACTGGGAGATGCTGTGATAATTCCAGTGTTGCAGTTTTATCAGCCACAAGAGGGAGTTCTACCTCCAGTTGTGCCTGTGGTGCCAGTTGAGCCCGCTCAGGAGTTACCCATTCCAGCAACACCTCAACCTGTGGAACCTCAAGATGGATCATCTGAAGCAGCGCCCCATACTATGGGATCTCCTGGTGAAGCTGACTCACACCGCCCAGCCATCAGTACGCTTGCCAGATCCATAGAAAGATTAAGGCAGTTCTATAGTTTGCCGTTACGCAGTGCAGACAGATCGCAACTTGATATACCTGAAACTACACCACGTAGATCAGAGAGAATCACAAAAGGGAAATTACCCATTAGATATCAGCAGTAGTTATAACGAATTTATGTGAACATTGTAAAAGTCTATATATATAAATGTGTTTTTCCCTATTATGTCTTCGTTTAACAATGGACTCAGAGGCTGAGGACTGAGCCAGCCCAAAAACTGTATCCTGTAAATAGTTGCACTTTGTGCCTTTCTTTTTAATGGTTTCACATGAAACCTTGACTTACCTCTGAACCAAAAACCCGTGTGGTGTGGCACTGAGTGAGGTCTGCAATCGGATGTCCTGCAGCCCACCCAGGACCTACGTTGAAGGTTTGGTGCGGGTCCTTCACAAGTATACCGTATATTTATTGAATGCTATTTAATACTTTTGTATTTCTATATATAATGTTATCGTTCGCAACGTTTAAGATATCCTCACCTCCCGGATGGGACGAATTACTGTTATTGTTAATGTTTTCATGCATAAACAAAAATGTCTCTTTTATATTTTACAGCCCGGGAGTGCTGTCGTTTACCATGGGGGAATGTGTAGCCCTGGTACACAATACCAGGAGGATGAGTGGAGAGGTAACAGTTAAGGTCTCTTCATGACATCATGTACACTTCTGACACACCCAGCAGGGGTGTGGAAGGGAGTGGTTTTTAGTCAGTCAGTTTCCTGTCCTTGGACAGAGTAGACGTGTCCAGTTTGAGCCTGTCATCAGTTCAGAACGTGGAGGCTGGTACAGGTGGTCTAATTCACCTTAGTCTAGTCAGAGCTGTGCCCCACTGGAAGAAAGACTGAACATCTATTAA